>JAPDVR010000017.1:25744198-26944198 GCA_026230005.1 Gila orcuttii
ATATAATATAATATGTTAGAAATATATATATATATATATATATATATATATATATATATATATATATAGAAAGAAATATACATATAATACGTTTACTCGCACAGTTGCATTAAATTCATCAAAAGTGACATTAAAGACATTCATAGTGTAAAAAAAATTCGATTCATCAAAAACACAAAAAATTTGTATCATGGTTTCCACAAAAATATTAAGCAGCACAACTGTTCTCAACAACATTGATAATAATAATAATAATTCGGATCAAATAAATGCAGCCTTGCAAATATATAGTATTAATATTCATGCCATTTTGTGATGCCCATAAAAAACCTGAACAAAAAAATGTAAAAACATGTCCATGTGGTGGACACTACCCCTTCCGGCACAACAGCGACAGTCCTGAAGACCTCAAACTGTGCAATCACATTGATTTCTTTGTTTCTGATAAAGCAAACAGACAGAAATAAACAAAGACACTGAAATCAAGACTAGACTGCAGAAAAAAAGCACAGTACTGGCCTACACACAAACACTATTTTGTTTCATTGTGAGGTTGTGAGAGGAAACAAGGCTCAGGACCCTACAGCTGTGACAGACAAGCTGTTTGAATAATTACTCATATTAAGTACAGACCACACAGTGAGGCTATGTCTAGAAAGTAAATAAAACGCAAAAGAATCTGTTCAGCGATTCAGAATGTACCTCTGAGGAACTCTGAGATTTGTGTGTTTGTGTTTACGCTGTCTCAGATGGACGGGACTGTTTTAACTGTGCCACACTGGTGTATTTGTGTAAGTTTTAACAAGCATGAGCCAAAGTTTGTGTGTGTCTCTTCTTCCAGGAGGTGGGGGTAGCGCAGGCCCTGGATACGTCCCAAACGCTTGTAAGACCCCAGTGTAAACTATCCCCTCTGCTGGTCCACCCTGGCCTTCTCACTGCTGAGAACTTTCTCACTACAGAGATCTTAAGACAGCCCAGTTGGACTACCGACAGGATGGAGTGAGTGTTCCCATGGAGAAAGAGTGCAGTTTATCGGGGTCATTCGGGGTCTCGGCCTTGCACTGTTATTGGAGGCATATCTTGGTAGTAAAGGTTATAGAGGCTGAATTCTTTATGAGCTGTTTTACAGGAGTTCTGAGCCGGCCAGGGAAGTGGTTTCTCTGTCCCCTGTGGATGATCGTAACAGGGTCTAGTACAAGCCGAATGTTTAGATTGGTGTGCGTCAGGGCTTTGATAGTGCTCTTAATGGCTGGGTGTTCGGTGGGCTGAGAAAACCTACTTTGGCTCTATGATGGAGAGTCTCCAAATCAATCCTTCTCCAAGTAAGACATGTTCAGATACCATGTTTAAGCGAGCCTATTTTAAAGAATGTTTGAAGAACTGTTTTTGTCCATACAATTAAAGTCAACGGGGTCCAAAACAATGTTATGGGCACAAAAAACAGAGAGAGAAAAAAAGTCATAAAAGAAAGTCATGACATGAGCTGAGTAAATTACTCTCTTTTCATTCTCTTTAAAGATCAACTTTTCTTTCAGGACAGATAACCCACTAGATGTTTGGTAGGCAGCCCATTACACTTTGAGAAATATCCTGTGTCTCTCTCCTAAACTCTTCCTTTCCATTTTCTCTTCCTTTATCCTGCCACCTTTCACAGTAGGTAGTATATTGTCTGAGAGAATGAGCCATAAATACCATCTAAACTCTTTCCTCCCTTCTTCATAAACAGAGACGCTTTTACAAAGCCCCTTCATGGTTACATTCCAGTTATACCTGTCAGTTGTTTTAGCGCTCACTGTCGCCTGGTCACAATTGATATTTGCAGACTGGTATTGTCACTCATTAAATTGATTAGCAAGCTGTGTAAAACAAATGCTAATCTGCACTGACAGATAAGGCCATAGCGATGCGCTAAGATAAAAAAAAATTGTAGTGAGCAGACAGACAGAAATAAAATGAATGCACACAAATAAAATAAAATGACGTTTATTCAGCTACCTAAACATGTAAGATTTATATGCATGTATAGACATCTACTATTATATGGAAATATTGTACTAATTTAGAAGCTACTATTTTCTGCAAAGCTGCTTTCAAGCTGAATGTATTGTGATAAACGTAACACCACTGTTATTTTAGTATTATTTCTATACTATTATAATATTTATTCATATTTTGAATTTTCTTTTAGTTTTTTAGTACTTTGCTGTGCCAACAAAGTATATGTGTACATATAGCTACAGGTCCTCCTCAAAATATTAGCATATTGTGATAAAGTTAATTATTTTCCATAATGTAATGATAAAAATTAAACTTTCATATATTTTAGATTCATTGCACACCAACTGAAATATTTCAGGTCTTTTATTGTTTTAATACTGATGATTTTGGCATACAGCTCATGAAAACCCAAAATTCCTATCTCAAAAAATTAGCATATCATGAAAAGGTTCTCTAAACGAGCTATTAACCTAATCATCTGAATCAACTAATTAACTCTAAACACCTGCAAAAGATTCCTGAGGCTTTTAAAAACTCCCAGCCTGTTTCATTACTCAAAACCGCAATCATGGGTAAGACTGCCGACCTGACTGCCGTCCAGAAGGCCATCATTGACACCCTCAAGCAAGAGGGTAAGACACAGAAAGAAATTTCTGAACAAATAGGCTGTTCCCAGAGTGCTGTATCAAGGCACTTCAGTGGGAAGTCTGTGGGAAGGAAAAAGTGTGGCAAAAAACGCTGCACAACGAGAAGAGGTGACCGGACCCTGAGGAAGATTGTGGAGAAGGACCGATTCCAGACCTTGGGGGACCTGCGGAAGCAGTGGACTGAGTCTGGAGTAGAAACATTCAGAGCCACCGTGCACAGGCGTGTGCAGGAAATGGGCTACAGGTGCCGCATTCCCCACGTCAAGCCACTTTTGAACCAGAAACAGCGGCAGAAGCGCCTGACCTGGGCTACAGAGAAGCAGCACTGGAGTACCCACAGTCAGTGATGGTCTGGGGTGCCATGTCAGCTGCTGGTGTTGGTCCACTGTGTTTTATCAAGGGCAGGGTCAATGCAGCTGGCTATCAGGAGATTTTGGAGCACTTCATGCTTCCATCTGCTGAAAAGCTTTATGGAGATGAAGATTTCATTTTTCAGCACGACCTGGCACCTGCTCACAGAGCCAAAACCACTGGTAAATGGTTTACTGACTATGGTAATACTGTGCTCAATTGGCCTGCCAACTCTCCTGACCTGAACCCCATAGAGAATCTGTGGGATATTGTGAAGAGAAAGTTGAGAGACGCAAGACCCAACACTCTGGATGAGCTTAAGGCCGCTATCGAAGCATCCTGGGCCTCCATAACACCTCAGCAGTGCCACAGGCTGATTGCCTCCATGCCACGCCGCAATTTCTTTCTGTGTCTTACCCTCTTGCTTGAGGGTGTCAATGATGGCCTTCTGGACGGCAGTCAGGTCGGCAGTCTTACCCATGATTGCGGTTTTGAGTAATGAAACAGGCTGGGAGTTTTTAAAAGCCTCAGGAATCTTTTGCAGGTGTTTAGAGTTAATTAGTTGATTCAGATGATTAGGTTAATAGCTCGTTTAGAGAACCTTTTCATGATATGCAAATTTTTTGAGATAGGAATTTTGGGTTTTCATGAGCTGTATGCCAAAATCATCAGTATTAAAACAATAAAAGACCTGAAATATTTCAGTTGGTGTGCAATGAATCTAAAATATATGAAAGTTTAATTTTTATCATTACATTATGGAAAATAATTAACTTTATCACAATATGCTAATATTTTGAGAAGGACCTGTATATATAAACTGTCAAATTCCTAGATAGCTTTAAATATATTTTTATTTCAGTTTTAGTTTTAGTTATTAAAGTTAACACTTCAGCTTAACATTCACATATTTATATTTTATTTTATTACAGCTTTATTACCGAAAACCATTTTTAAATGTATTAGTATTAGAGCAGCACGACTCTGAATAAACTGAGAATAACGTTTTTGTTTAGTTTTTTTCCAAATAGAGATCAATTCTGAACAGACAACTAAACAAAATAACATGTAATTTACTAGAGGTTCTGACAAAACGTTAATTGCAGTCTATTTAAAATGTTGAATAAATGATTCAATGACTCACTCATACAGACTTCACTTGATTCATTAGTGTATGAATCAGCGTTTTTTTAACAAATCTCTTGAATGAATGATTTAATGAAAAATATATATGTTTTAACCGTCACTTGTCGACATCAGGAATCACTGGTGTACGATGTAATTGGTACAATCATTTATTTGAAGCGCCATGTTACTTTCAAAAGTACATCAGTGTTTATATCTTAACTATAAACTTTTATCAGTTCTTCTGTAATAATATGAATATTTGTAACACCGAAATAACGATACAGTGATGTTGAAAAGACTGTTTGAGACAGAGATTTGCATGTTCTGGTGTGATTTGGTCAAATGTTTAATAGACACAGGCAAATCGTTGTCATTTAGGAATGAGATCGTGTGGGTGTTTGAATTGAGATCGCGGTCTGTTAACGATTAACGGTGCAGCTCTAATATGAGTTAGTTAAGTTAACAATAACAGCCCTGTTATTCTAACAAAAGTGACCTGACACACAAGGTGCTTGCTTACCAGGAACTTGCGTTTCTGTTTCCAGTGAGAGCCCTGTGCATTGGTGTGGCGGTGAGCTTCAGTGACCATACGGATCAACTCCCACTCTGAGCTGGTGGGTTCTGGCCGATTCTGCAGGGTCTTGACCATCTCCTCCTTCTTCCGCTTCTCACGGTTCTCCTCAATCAAGCGTCGTTTCGCAACCCGTTTGGAGTCGTCCAGAACCACTACACAAAAGAGAACAACTGGTTAATTATCCATGCATAAAACCACTGTGCAATGCATACACTGTGCAATTAAGTTATTGTCCTCTTAATTTGTTTGGTCGAGTTGCTTTTCCAGTAAATCTTTCATTTTAAGGACGTTCAGTCACTTTTCCTGGAAAACCAAAGTAATGATTTTGCAGTGCAGAATGGCGGTGACAGAACGAGTAAGAGCCTCGAAGAGGGATCAAAGAAGAAACAAGAAACATCCATAAAACATTATAGAGTAGAAAGAGAGAGGGAGTGACAGAGAAAGAAGAAATGTGGTCTGGGCTGAACATGTGCTGTACATATGTGAGATGTATATACAAGTAAGGGGAACCCCAGACTGAGCATTTCACTTTGTATAGGATTAATGTACCTTCGCTGTCAGCTTGCATTTGTGTAAGGAAGGAGTAGGGCTGAATTCGTGATCCAATACAGTGGGGTCCATATGTCTGATATAGAATTTCAAATGCTTCCGTTTTGAATTATTTTCCTTATTTAACATTTTTTAATTACAAAATCTATTAACTTAGGACAACTTAGGGATAGATAACAACTGCTGATGATCAGTGAAAAAAGACTGTACAGTGAGAGACTGACTTGCAAAGCCTGACGCAAAAAGCCATGTACTGACCCATGTTTTTATTTGTCTCTGTGCGTGTGTTTTTGCATGTTCGATGATTTTGTATGTTATTTGCATGAGTGTGTGAGGTCACTCACGATCCATGGCCATGCCCACGGCGATGCATTTCTTGAAGCGGCACAGCTGGCACTGGTTGCGGGTGATTTTGTCGATAATGCAGCAGCCATCGTATTTACAGGAGTAAGAGGGGTGGAGGTTCTTCTGGATGGTGCGCCTGAAGAATCCCTGGGAGTGAGTTGGATAAAGAGATTATTCAGAGTCAGACATTTGTGTGTTATCTGTCACATATGGAGCAGGAGGATACTAGGGCTGCCCCCAAATGTTAGTCGATATTAGGAGGGCTTGGTCGAATACATTTTCATTAGTCGGTTAGTCGAAAAAAAAAAAATCACGTGAAAAAATTACGCAATCAGTGGCTGCGCAGTCAGTGTATGACATGACATCAAAGCAACGAGAGATCAACGAGATCTCGTGCCTCGCGGTATACCAAAGCACACTTGTGGGAGAGGTGTCTGGCTAATGCTAATAATTATGTCAGGAAAAAATTCTAAAGTGTGGGATCATTTTGAAAAGTCGAAGGACGACCCTAAAAAGGCTGTTTGCAAACTCTGCAGGCAAACATTTGCCTATCAGTAGTCAACATCGAATATGTCTTATCATTTAAAACATGTAAGTAGTAACGTCAAAGCGCATCTTTTCAAAGGCCGGCTTCATTGTGAACAAGTCGAGAAGCTCCCTTCTTCCCAACAATGTGGACAAGCTGGTGTTCCTCTCACATAATATGGAAAAAATAAAATCGAATCGAAAGCTTAGGTAAGAATGCTTAATTTCCTTTTTGTAGTGTTTCTGTTTGCTATCCGTTAGGCTATATATATAAAAAAACGGGTATTTTTATAACGGGTAGGCTATACAAATAAATAAATATTATTTTTATTTATTCGTTTTTATATAATGCAGAAGTTGTTTTTTATTCTGTAAGAAAAATTAGTCTGATGTTTGCAATTTGTTGTTTCAGGTCAAGACTCATCCGTCGTCTTAATGGCAGTTTGCGGCTTTGCTCTGATATTTTTGATTTGTATTAGTGTTCTTTAAATTAGCCTATTTGTTCCACATTTAGTCTTAAATATAGCCTAGTTGTTCTAAACAATTTAATCCAATACTTAGGCTGTTGATTTGTTTGCCGCCTTCTTTGTTATTCTAAGTTTTGGCGTTGTGCGATGTGCCATGTGCATTTATTAAATTGTTTGTTTTTGTTCATTTTCCTTTTGAACAATATCAAAATTATATTAATTTAATTTTCCACTGTATTTTTATACCAAACAGCGTTTTTGCTACAGTATTTTTTTTTTACTTGTTTTGTACTAGGCCTAAGTTACTAATAAGTTTATTTAATTTATTTTAAAGAACAAATTTTATTTTATTTTATTCAAAACTGTTTTTTTGTTTACATGTACCTGTTACAGTTTGTATTTTTGATAATAAATTATTAAAATGCACATGCAGTCTGATTGCTGTTTTTATGTTATAATTAGCGTATAACGTGTCGTAAGCCTGTATACTTTAAACGCTTTACTATTCTGTTTTAAGCGCTTAATTTTCATTTTGAACGCGCTAATATCATGCTTTAGCATTTTCTGTCATATGGAAGTGTTAAACTTCAACTTGGACTATACCTTTGCTTGTATATATGCAAGTTTTTTATATTAATATCATAAATGAACGATTATTCGACTAATCGCTAAAATGCAGGAGTGTTAGTCGACTAGGAATATCTTTAGTCGGGGGCAGCCCTAGTGGATACAAAGAGGCTTTTTGTTTCGTTTTGCTGATCTAATCTAAATATCCTTTTGAGAGGCAAAAATGTGAATGAGAATAAAACATGTTTTCATAGAATATATGAATTAAGGTGAAAATATGAAGGAGAACATATGTATCTTGTTTTAAGAAGCCTAATAGTTGCGTAGATTAATGCTTAAAATAAGCAAACAAAAACTATTTGCCAATGATATCTCACCAACTTTTATATCTTAACGATATCTTCTGCAATGTTGTCTTGTTTTCTGTAGGGTTGCCAAAAAGCTAAAATTTTAGTAGTCAATACAAATTAGTCTTAATACCAAATTTTACACTACAGAAAAAACGAATAAGCTCTTGAACACATTCCCTTATTTAGGGAAACCCTAACAACAACAAAAAAAAAAAAAAGAAAAAAAAAAAAAAAAAAAAAAGAAGAAAATGTATAAAATATAAAATTAAATTAAATAACTGCACAGAGCACGTGCAAGTTGCTGACACCCCTAATTTGATAGATGTTTAGCTAAAGTCTTTTTTTGCATTGAGGGGATCCGCAAGCTCTAAGAGCTCTTCAAATCAGACTGTTTAGACAGGAGTCACAAAGACTTGCACAGCACAGTTGTCACTCACAATTCTCTCCCTTCACATACAGAGAGACAGATAGTGGATAAGATGGTTGACAGTTTTTTTTTAGGCTAGACAGGTTTGATAGTGATAGGAGTCTAAGTTTCACAAATGACAACAGGGTGTATTGTTGAAAAGATGGGACCAGCTCCACACCATGACTCTACGTGAAGTGACAGTCTAGTCTGCATAAATAAAAGTGGGGCTGAGGTGTCTGTTAACAGATGTCACCGTGCACAAGTGTTCGCAGAGAAGACCTACCTTACAGCCCTCACAGGTGATGCAGCGGTAGTGGTAGCCTGTAGCTTTGTCTCCACACACCACACATGGCTCATCCTTCTCCAGATAGCTGGGGATGTACCCTGCCATACAAAATAAAGAGATAAATATATAAAAACAACTCTTAACTGCTAACTGATAGCAACTACCAACAAACAAGTACAAACACCAGCACATCAACACCACAAAGCACATACTGAGAAACCAAAAGTCAGAAACATTTATCTCAATATATATATATACACATACATACATACATAAATAGGTTATGACATGTTTGTATATTGCTTTAACTTAAAATAAGCTATTTTTAACCTTTTTTATAAGTCATACAAGAATCAACAAATTCAGTCAATTTAAGTTGAAACGACTTAAACATTGAAAAAGTTTATTGTACTTAATTTAAGTAAGGAACTTTTTTTCACAGTGTAGTAATCTTAGTCCAACCAATGGTGTTAGTTTGGGGGTGGGAACTGGAAACTGTTAGGAAAATATTTCAAATTCAAATTTCGTTTATAGCTGCGTTTCAGCAGAAATGACACACTTCAGCCTTATCCCAGTATCTATTTAAGGCCTAGTCTAGTTAACATGATTGGTGAAAGCCCTGAAGAGCCCTGAGTGTCACTTGACAGCAATTAAGATCCGCCAGTGTTTCTGACAGGAAGAACAATCTCTTGCCTTATGTCAACTGCCTTAGCCTCTCAGCAAATTTGTGAAGGCTTTCATGAATCTGAAACAGGTTATTATTTGAGAAACATGCTATTGCGTACAGTAAAGGGGTAAATTCCACTGGCCACTATTTCACTAAATACAAAGCTAAAAAATATACACTACCATTCAAAAGTTTGGGGTTGTTAAGATTTTTGAAAGATGTCTCTTTTGTTTACCAAGGCTGCATTTATTTGATCTAAAATACAGTAAAACAGTAATATTGTGAAATATTATTACAGTTGAAAAGAACTGCATTCTACTTATGCTCTAGAAATCATTCCAAAATGTTGATTTGTTGCTCAAGTATCATTTCTTATTATTATCAATTTTGAAAACAGCTGTGCTGCGTAATATTTTTGTAGAAACCGTGATACTTTTTTCAGGATTCTTTGGGATTTTGAAACATTATTGTTTTACAGTAACTTTTGGTAAATTAAAAGCATATTTGTTGAATAAATGTATTGATAAAAAAACAACTGACACCAAACTTCTGAACAGGAGTTTATAAACAGCTGAAAGAAGATGCAAAATAGTAATACAAATAACTATTATCACATGTATCATCAACTAATAACTAATTTTTCCAGGTTTTTACAAAGCTGAAGAGCTTTTTTCCCCAGATACACCATTCTTAAAACTAAAATAGGTGAAAAGAGAAGGAAAAATTATAACTTCTTTTATTTACATTTACAAACATCACCAGCAGGTGGTGCAAAGTTGGGGGTAAATAAAAATGCAGACTCATGTAAAATATGGCATATTTATTGGGATAAGCTTTTTTTAGACTTCTATTCTTTGCACAAAATAAAACACCAGATCATTTTGGAATTGTAAATATTATCACACTGCTCCAGCATCTTTCTTCCTAAGCACACGTGACAGCACCAGCATTAGAAAATTACAAGGTTAAAGATTGAAGAGGATGTTGGGATAAATCCGACTTGCTTTATTTGGCTACTGTGGGCATGAGGTGAATAGGGTGAGGACTGATGGGTCTAAACCAGGGGTGTCCAAACTCAGTCCTGGAGGCCCACTGTCCTGCAGAGTTTAGCTCTAGCCAGACTCATCACACCTGCCTGGAAGTTTCTAGCCTATAAGACCTTGATTAGCTGGTGGTCCAGGTGTGTTTAATTGGGGTTGGAGCTAAACTCTGCTGGACAGTGGCCCTCCAGGACTGAGTTTGGACATCCCTGGTCTAAACCAAGCAAGCTGAGATGCGGGGTCCTGAAAATGTACTAACATCACGACCAACTTTATTGAACTTCCTTAACTGAACAGCTACCCCATACACAAACCAATACAAAGCCAATCCTTACACAGCCCATTAGCCTGGGATAAGGATTGCTTTAACATGTGTTATAATGTCCTGAAGGAGTATCACCAGAACATCACAAAACAACAAGTCTATTGAGATGAACTGATGCTGGAGTCGATGCAAGGAGGATCACGGGGCAACTGAAAACCCTTCTCTCCCTCAGGGTTTCTTGAGTGTTTCTCAGAAATGTGCAGTCAGTGATGTATTCTGGGAGAAATGAGGAGGGGAAAACATACTGCTGCCGCTCTAGGCAAGAGCATCACTGTCTTATGTGAGACATCTTACCAGACATGCTCTTCACCGAACACTGGCTGTTCTTTCTCTTCCTTTTCGGGCCATCGAGCCACCTGAAAAAAAAAAGAGAGAGAGAGAGAGAGAGAGAGAGAGAGAGAGAGGGTTGGTATTAGTACATGCCACAAAGTTGGCATATGGGAAGTCTTTGCTCTGATTCGATGGCTGCAATTCCCTGTGGTATCACTTTATATTTTTAACTAGCACACATTCAGCTCCAAGTGTTCCAACAACATGACAACCCTGTCATTTTGATTTGAGAGAGTGTGGATCAAAATAAAAGAAGACTGCAAATACAGGCAACCATCAGAGCTATGGTGCAAGTGTTCCTGACGACTATATGGCGAGACCAAGCACACTCCCCTTCTCTCTTCCCAAAAATGTTCCTTTATGTGTTATTTAAACATTTCTACTAAAAGTGATAAAAGCCCAAAACACAAAATAATAACAAAAACAAAACAGTAAAGTAGCACACAACAACAGAGCAACCGGAAGCTGATGATTCACAATAAAATATATATTTTTGAATGTTCTTATATAAAGAGATTTTTCCCCTAATATTACAAAGTTAAAGGTGAAGCCTGCTACAGTCACGGCCCAAACTCTCGCTATAGGCTGAGCTTGAAAGAGATTGAAGGATCTGTTTTGATGCTGCCTGGGAGGCTCAATGTCTACACATCTGGGGAAGATAAACCCATGAATGGAATACTAATATTAATCAATGGACAATAAGCTGGGAACACAGAGAATGTATTTTTACATGAAAAAATCTTAAAGAATCTTACAAAAATCTTACAAAAAAGCACCAGGAAAGTCATTTTCAATGAGAGTTGCCTGTATGAGATTCTTTGTTCTGTTGAACACAAAAGAAGATATTTTAAAGAATGCTGGTAATCAAACAGTTGACGATAGCCATTGGCTTCCATAGTAGGGAAACAAAATACTATGAATGTCAATGGCTACTGGTTACCAACATTCTTTAAAATATCTTCCTATGTGTTCAACAGAAGAAAGAAACTCATAAAAGTTTGGAACAACCTGAGGGCGATTTTCATTTTCATTTTTGGGTGAACTATACCTTTTATAAAAAAAACCAAAAAAAACAATCATACAATACTACCAATAATGAAACAAAACAAAACTAAAACTAAAACTAAACAAGACCAGTTTTGCCACACCACCAATAACATGAGGTCATCCAGCAGTAGGAACACCCATTACGACTAAAGAGGCATGTACACTGACAGCACTAATATAACCGAACATCATTAATTATCAATGAGAGCTGGCAATTTCCAGAGTCATGAGAGACAGAGACAGTCACTGATGTAACAAAACAGAGCAGGGCAAATGAGCAGTGACGCAATGCGGCGACTACCAATGAGACTGCTGACAGAGATCTGCATGATACAGCTGGACATCATGGCTTAACACTACAGCCACTCCGCGACCTCCAGCGACATATACGTGTGAACGCCACAGTTTCCCGGTACATCGAGTCTGTCTGTGATTAAAGAGATGGAGTGGCTCAGCTCTACGCTGGGAGAAAGAGAGCAGTTATGTAACAAAGTGCCCAAATAATGCAGGCAAATCTGTTAGAATTCGGTGCTAGTCTCTCAACCCTTTCAACGCCTTTGCCTCTGCTAACGCTAATGCTAGCCTCTTTAAATAAACATCAAAAAGAGTTTGATTTCTACAGAGAGAGTAGTTTTAAAACTCCACATGATACTAATATGAGTTTATACGCACGATCACAAGCTTGATTTTGAGGGGGGAAAAGCACCTTGAATGCACAAATCCGTCAAAGGCATGACATTTAAACATTAAAAGCTGTAGGGGTTAAAATCTTTACCGTTACATAAAAGCTTATTTTACCCTTACAAAAATACAGTGGTGGGACAGTATCAGATAATACAGTAATAATATAGAACTTTGATCTATAGCCTACAATACTAGTAAACGAGCAACATGTTCATGACATGTACTATAGTATTTACGTGGTATTGTTTGTAAGGCAGGGGTTTTCACAAATTTTGGCGCCAGCGACCCCAAGATATGATCATCCTTCTGCAAGGGACCTAATTCCTAATTACCCATCATTAGTGTACTGTAAGATATATATAAACCTGAAGAAAAACAAAAAAACAACAACACAGTAACTCAATCTCATGATTACAGACCAGTCTTTAGAAAACAGAAAACGTTAATGTTAAATTCTGTTTAATTTAATTATATTTATTTCTAAATAAATATTATAATAATTTGTATTTATATTCAATTTTTTTTTTTTTTTTTTAAGTTTTTCTCTGAACTTCTTCACGGACCCCCTAGCACCCCCTTTAAATTCCGCTGGGGGTTCCCGAACCCCAGTTTAAAACCCCCTGTTCTAAGGCACTTTGAGAATCCTATTGGAACTTTGTGTTAGTGTCTCGAGTTTGCCCTTTTCTCATTTGATAGAATCTTCTAGCAATTACCAAGAGAACACAAAACAAGGTTCATGTGATGTGCTCCCTCAAGCCATCACAATGTCACACACACAAACACAAAGAAGGCCATCTTTGTTCAAAGCCATGGGGGAAAGATTAAAAAGGGTTCAAAGTAATACTGGCTAGTGTGTTTTTCCCCCCGCCACATTGTTTTTGTCATTTGCTGTATTGATTCTGCAGCTGTGGAACGTCATTTATGAATGTCATTTAATATGTCTGACTGAGGTTCTGTCAGGACACTGAAGCCTCCAGACTTTGTCTCTGACGTTCTCTCGCTCGCTCTCAGGACGACAGAAATGTCACTATAAAGCCGCGTTGTCTTCATCACAATCGCTCTGATTTGCTGTCGTGGATGGTTTTACCAATACAACTGTCAATCTTCTGCTGTCCCCATGGGAACCTGCTCGTCACAAAGAAGACACAAACGTACAAACACAAGCATTGCAGATTTCACATTTCAGAAAGAGAGTCTTTTTTGACACGCCCCAAGTAATTAATACTGAATATCAATTCCATCGTGGCAAAAGCAATGTGCAAAGATCCTGTGAGAAGATAAACAGATGGGCAGACAGAGATATAGAGAAAGATGAAGCAGGAAGGGCTTTTTCCATTTTGACACTCAATGTAAAAAGAAACCTCAGAGGATGCTGCCGAGTCAGAAATGGATGGGAGGGATAAATCAAATAAATAAATAAATAATAGCTAAGTTGACATTTGCTTTTCGCAGAAACATCAATTATACCGGATCCAAATGGAAGAGCTACACAACTTTCCCACTAAAGGGACAGAGGACAACGGCTGTAACATCTGAGAGGACAGGCAGCAGTTTGAACAGTAATATCATGATATCAACCAGGAATGAGTGACTATAGTTTTGCGCACAAAGTGACGAACAGCCGGCTCATAATCGGTCCGAACTGATGATACTAAAATGGTTTCTCATTAAATACTTGGCTGCAGCGGCATACATGATTCAGAAGAATCAGAAATCAGCACAATGCATCACAGAAGACCCCCGAAAAGAAGTTAGAGCAACATTCTCCACACAGAAAAACCTGAGGGTCCTGAAGTAGATTCCCTAGATCAGGAACAGATCGTTAAGGGTTTCCTACACTATCTACCAATTCATTATCATGGGTTTTTCACAAATTTTCCAGTCACTCATACTATATTAGTAATATTAATAATACTAAAATACTACTATTATTAATATAATAATAATAATAATAATAATGATATTAAAAATAATACTAATAATATATTACTACTACTACTAAAGTACTACTAATAGTATAACCAGTATTGATAATATTACCGATATAACTTATATTCATATTATATATTATATAGTAATAATAATGATAAAAGTATACTATTATTTCTAGTAAAAATACTAATAATAACAGTATAATTGTATCATTATTATTATTACTATATAGTAATAATAATAATGTATTAATAATAATAATAATACTACTAATAGTATAACCAGTATTGCTTATATTACCAATATAACTTATATACATATTATATACTATATAGTTATAATAATAATGATAAAATTATACTATTATTACTAGTCATAATACTAATAATACCAGTATAACCAGTAAAGCTAATAGGATTTGGAATGCTTTTATTGAGATTGCACTTGTTGATGAAACATTCTAGATCTTAGCAAAACTCGAAAAAAAAAAAACATTCAAAATAGAAATGTTATTAAATAAGATATACTTAACTTCCATAATTTTTCCAGATCTAGATATCACAACTTTCTAAATTCCTTTTCCATGACCGTGGGAACCTTGTTAACATGCATAGCTTGTGGAGCGATACAGGTAGGAGAAGAGTCTCACCTGATAACGCAGTGGGATTGGAGGATGTGCATGGTGAAGACGAAACGCTCCGCTGTTCTTCAGAATTATATCTCTTCACCACATCAAAGGAGCGAGCCGTATAAACAACACAGACTGGATTCTTTCAGATGCCTCTCTTGCATAAGTGCACTCTCTCTCTCTCTCTCTCTCTCTCTCTCTCTCGCAGTCGTTTGGCAACCCTCCCTTTTGCCCGCTGTCTCTCCAACACTGAATTTTCCCTGACTGTTCTTTATGAATATTTCGAAGAATCCTTCGTGAGTGATTGTCTCTCCCACTCTTAATCCCTCCCGCGGTCTGTGATTGGGCGTTGTGATCCCTCTCGCGAGCGGTAATCCGGGGTTAGGAGCGAGAGACTGTGAGATTGGGCAAGCGACGTGGTAAAGCAGGAGAGATGGAGCCTGAGATATGCCAGTGCCCATAAACATGCCAACTGGTTCTGTCACCTCCAGTTATTTTCAACTTTATTTACTCTGAACATCTGTGGCGTATTTATATCCAGCGAGGTTTCATTCATCCTCTACGACAAGGCAAACAGTGCAAGCAATGACAGTGGCTTAATTCAGGGGAATAATATAAATAAATAAAATGACGGAAGGAGTCTGGGGGAAAATGAACCATCACACTACACTACCCAATACCCAGAAGTGAAATGTAAGTCTGAGCGCTTAAAACTCCACACTAAATTTAGAAGCACAGTGGTATACTACTTTTCAAAACTTTGGGGTCAGTACGATTTTAGAGAAATACTACTTTAAAAAAATCTCTTATGGTCATCTAGGCTGCATTTATTTGATCAAAAATACAGTAAAAAAAGTATTGTAAGACTGTGAAATATTAATACCAATTTAAAAGAACTGTTTTCAATTTCAATATATTTGAAACTGTAATTTATTCCTGTGATGGCAAAGCTGTATTTTCAGCGTCATTACTCCAGTCTTCAATGTCACATGATCGTATTATTATCAATGTAAAACAGCTGTGGTGCTTAATTAAATTATTATTTTTTTTTAAATGTGGAAACTATTTGTTTTCAGGATTCTTTAATGAATAGAAAAAGTTGTACTGACCTCAAACTTTTGGTAGTGTACATGTGTTTGTAAAGACACTTCGAAGAAACATTTCAAAACCATGTCAGATAAAATAAATCCAATTTATGTTCAATTTTGGAATTAATTATTCCCAGAGCTGAAATGCTGAAATCGAGGCATTGTTTTTTAAGAATGGTTAGCGTCGTGCGGCGTGATTTGAGTGGCTGAGAGTCTTAGGATCTGTCAGGCCGCTCTGTCTTGTGCTAAGAGAAGTGTTGGAGTCACTCCACCTTGCATTTCCTTCCTTCTAAATCCCTCATTGTGTGTTTGCTGTTTCCCTCTCTCTCTCTCTCTCTCTCTCTCTCTCTCTCTCTCTCTCCCTCACTGTCTCTCTTCTTTGTGCCAGCTTTATGAGAGCTTATTTTAGACCCTGTCTAAATGTGATCTGGCAGCTCCCAGCTAATGTCAGAACAAAACCCACGTGCACACTCGCAAAGAGCAAAGAAGAAAAGAAGCTGAAGGGATACCGCTAAGTGTATGTAAATGTGCATTCACACTTTTTCTGTATTTGTCTGGGGGTAGTGAGTAGAAGAGATAAACAGTCCGCCAGCCTGAAGCTCGTGTGACTCTAGCTGGAGGGATGGCGGCGCTGTTGTCTAAAGCGGTTCCTCCAACATGTGTTCATGTTAGCATTTGTTTTTGTGCCACACTGCACTTGAATCTCTCAGTCGATGAGAACTACAGGGCAACGAACTTTAATAATGATGTTTAATAATAATGAATTATTATTTTTATGTGCACATGCACACATAAAAAAAATATTTTATTAAATATGTTTATTCACTGATTGCTAAATATGCAAAATCCAATTAAATCTTCTTTGGCCCCAAACAGTTCCACTATTAAAGTATTACAGTTCCAGTTCAAGTATTAAAGGATTAGTTTACTTCAGAATTAAAATTTCCTGATTATTTTACTCAACCCCACATCATCCAAGATATTCATGTCTTTCTTCAGTCGAAAAGAAATCCTGGAATGTTTTCCTCAACAACTGAAGTAAGCTCAGAGATACACTCGGTCAACTTTACTGTAGTAAACGCTGCACAATGGCAAGTGGAAATACTGGTTTAATTCAGCCATATATGTTTCAACCAGAAACGGATTCAGAAGTAGAGGAAGAGTGAATTATACAGGCGCATATACAAGTCGATGTATCAGAATCGATTACGTCGGACACGTAACTAATATGATTAGCCTTTTGCTTCACCACGTTATCAAACAGCTAATAATGTGTTGCTAATGTTACACAAACCGGTTCCCGTTCGCCACCTCAGAGTCAGACAGATGCCTTCTAACAATCAGCATCCTTAGAAATCAGTGGCGGCTGCTGGTCTTTCAAAGAAGGGAAGCTGTATTTATGAATGAATGAACAAACGATCTAAAAAAAATTAAACTCGATGGAGGAAATGTGGGAATTAGGTTAAACTGAAACAAGGAATGCGGTGTATAATTGTGTAAAAATTATGATGAAGATTAGTAAGCAATTTCGCCAAGCAAATACCAGGTAATAGGTTGCAGCAGTTTGTCTTTCGACTACACTTGCAAAATCCGCGATAGGAATGAGCTCGAACAGCTTCAGCGTCAGCGACTTTTTATAGTACAAAATTGCTGTCAATCAAAAGGAGATGCAGTCTTTCGACAGACCCTCCAATCATCACGCAGAAGCCCGGAGTCCAGCCCTGCCCACTCCTCCATTCACCCCAGAGACGCTGAGCGTCAGTGGGCAGGACATAATCGCAGATTTATCAAATGACCGTCTAGTTTCGAAGCACTGAAAAAAAAACTGGTTAAAGCCCCATTGAAGTCAATAGACGCTCGGCTTCAACAGGGAAATGCACTGTGACGCTCCGGGAATGAATGAGAAGGAAATCGAATCAGCTGACCTGCTATATGTAGCTGATTCTGAACGAACTTGTCTTCGAGATGAACGTGTTCTAACGCATTTTTAGTCAATAAAATGTTAACACAATAGTACATATTTGACCATTAATTTTTTAACATTATAGGGGAAGCCAAGCTTTCCTTGAAGTCTCAAAGAAATCCACACTGTTAGAAATGCATTGAACATCATAGAACGTCGGTGGAGAAAAACATATAGCTCATCATAACATCGTAATATACATTTACATAATTCACCTGCTATATTGCTAAATGCACATGATTTTTCATATCAACAGAAAAATATACCGGGATAATCCACCTTCTCTTGAGACTCCCCTGTTTCAGAGAATAGTTAAAGGGGTGGTAAAACACGATTTCACTTTTCTAACTTTAGCTGGTGTGTTGCTGTTTGAGCATAAACAACATCTGCAAAGTTACAGCGCTCAAAGTTCAAAGCAAAGGGAGATATTTGCTTTTAAAGAAATCAATTTCTAAGGACTACAGCAAACAGCCGGTTTTGGACTACACGACATTCCTCCAGGGTTGCTGACGTCAGCAAATCCCATTATTTACATAAACCCCTCCTCCGAGAATACTTAATAGGCGGGGCGAGGCCATTTTATACTGCTATTTTGGAGAGGAGTTGTCGCAATGCCGTCGAAACGCTGCTGTTATTTTCATCCCGGTTGCAGGTCCACTTTGTTCAGCCTTCCTAGGGACGAGGGAGTTAGGGATCAATGGTTAAAATTTATTTTTAACTCAGTCCCTCATAATTATGACCCAAATCTCGCTCTCTGTGCTGCACATGTTACGGAGGAAAGCTTTCACAATCTTCGCGAGCTCAATGCAGGATTCGCACATCGGCTTGTTCTGAAAGATGGAGCAGTTCCAACTTTAAAAACAGAAGCTTTTGTTTACGGGCCACAACCTGTAAGTATGATTTATTTTTCATCGATGTGTTTTCCTGTAATAGTTCGTATTGTTAATTGTACGTTGTAGCAAGGAAGTAAACAAATGACAACGCTGTTTGGCTCTGCTGGTTTGTTAAATGCTCATTCATACTTAACGTTATCCGACAAACACCTAACGTTACAAACTTTTTTTTAATCTCAACACAAACTTGGAATTAGTGTAAATTATTCTTTGATTAGAGCTTTTATGTTTATCTACATGCTTGTTTATCTACAGGTATGCTAAACATGGTTCTGTGTTTGATTTGGCATTTTTGACACTGTCTTTGGTTCACTGCAGTTTTCAGGAGAAAACACTCAATGAAAACAGCAATGGTGTTGACTTATGAATTTGCACATGGTTTGTCTTAAAGTAAAGTAAAGTAAAGCAAACATTAAGACTACGTTTTAAGTGAAGCTAAACAGTTGAGAAAGAAAACGCATGTGTATGGTATGTATCAGTATATTAGATCAGTGCATTAAGACTTAAAGTGACATCAACCTAATAATCATACTCAGGGTTTTTCCTGGCTCAAAATGAGGCGGAGGTGGTAAAATCTTGATAATGTATTTTAATAATAAGATAATTAAATTTGTATTTTTCATAGATCATCATATAGCCTACTGTGTTTCCCACAGTATTTTTGTGGGTGGAGCTCGGTACCTCTAGGGGGCTCTGGAGGCATGCCCCCGGAAGAAAATTGTGTACATTTTAAAGATAAATTCCTTAATCTGTGCACTTTGAGTCACCCGAATACGCTGTTAAAAATAAATAATCCACCTGCCCAAACCTATGATATTCTTTGATTTAGATAGCTGCATCTGATCATCCCATTACAATTATTCAAATTCTCAGTGTTAAGCATGAAAATATGGTAACATATCACACTGAAGTAGGCTGATTTAAAATTAACATTTATTTAAAATAAAAGTTATTCTTTTGGCAAAATTACATTTCCTTAATAGCCTAAACAGAGGCTTTACTCCCTTCAAACTTAAATTGTCAATGTTTCATTACATCACTGTTGGAAAACACTCTGAAAATACACAGGTATTTTTTTACCTTTATAAAGGGCATTTTTCCCTAATTTTATTAAATGTATGCTTCATTTTGCATTTCAAATTCTTAAATTTGATCAATACATTCAATTAGAATAATAAGACACCAGGCTGTTACCTATGGAATGCCAAAGCTGACTTAATTAAAAATAAATAAATACATAAATAAATATACAAAGAAATGTAAAAAAGCAAAAATACATAAATAAATACATAAATAAATATACAAAGAAATGTAAAAAAGTACAAATAAATGAGTATTTATACTTTTATTTCCTTTTATTTATGTGTAATTGTATTTGTTCACACATTTATTTATGTTTTTATTTATACATTTATTCATTTATTTATTTCCACTTTTATTTATTTCCACATTCATTTATGTATATATGTTTTTATGTCTACATTTATTTATTTTCAAATTTATTTATTTCTACATTTCTTTGTCCATATGCTAATGAGGGGGGCGTGTTTAACCTCAGACATCAGCAATCGAGCTCAGAGTGGCAGTGCTGAAGCTTTGAGGCCACAGTGACACCCTTTGGTGTGTGACCAAACGAAACGCAAGAGGTGTGCGGACAATATCACATTTTAAGTCATGTATATCACCCTAACTGTATGTAGGGTAGGCTATATAGGGTTAACACACATAGCACACATGAACAGAAACTGCACTTCAACGGGTCTGATAGCAGACACTTGGACATGGAAGCGCATGAAAGTATCCACTATTAATAACAATGTAAACGCGGTGGATAGGGCTGATAAGAGCTTGCGTTTATTGTCGATGAGACTCGCACACCAGCGCAGAACGCGGAGAGAAACCAGCACACATTTCACTGACTCCTACGCAAGCATATTGATCAATGAGTTTGAAACGCGACTCAATACACGGTTTACATTCGCGTTTCATAATTTCGTATGCATAACAGGTGACAATTCAAATGCTTAAAACACAACCCATATTTCATAGATGCTGCTCTTAGATACTGATTAATCACAAGTCATCAATTTGGAATTATTCTTAAATCAAACAAAAGGGGCTCATATGTAAACGCAGCTAGTGAGCCACGCATCTCACCCCATGCAGTGGAGGACAGAAGCATCATCATGCCCATTCAAACAGCACCTGTCATGCCCATGCTCGTGGTGATATTTCCCCCTATAAATTGATTTTATATCTACCCAAATAGTGATATTGTCCGCACACCTCTTGCGTTTCGTTTAATCACACACCACAGGGTGTCACTGTGGCCTCAAAGCTTCAGCACTGCCACTCTGAGCTCGATTGCTGATGTCTGAGGTTAAACACGCCCCCCTCATTAGCATACGGACAAAGAAATGTATAAATAAATAAATGTGAAAATAAATAAATGTAGAAATAAATAAATGTGAAAATAAATAAATGTAGACAAAAACATATATACATAAATGAATGTGGAAATAAATAAAAGTGGAAATAAATAAATGAATAAATGTATAAATAAAAAAATAAATAAATGTGTGAACAAATACAATTATACATAAATAAGGAAATAAAAGTATAAATACTCATTTATTTGTACTTTTTTACATTTCTTTGTATATTTATTCATGTATTTATTTATGCATTTTTGCTTTTTTACATTTCTTTGTATATTTATTTATGTATTTATTTATTTTTAATTAAGTCAGCTTTGGCATTCCATAGTTACCAATCAAATTAAATAATTTACATTGAAAAATGACAACTGTATTAAATGAGATTATGAGAGTGTTTTAAAATATTTTTGAATATACAAATAGGGAAGGTTGAAATGAATGATACTTTGAAACTAAACCGCCAGTGGGTGGCGGCAGGCGACCGTCTTAATGAATGAGTCATTGAGTCATTCATTCAAACGATTAATTCAAACGGCTGATTTATTCAGAATGAGGCAGTTTATGAATGGGTAATTGAATCTTTGACTTAACTGATTCATTCAAAACGCTGAATCATTCAGTGATGAAACAAGAGTGTTCCTGTGAGATGCGTTATGATTCTGCTGTGATCTTTGTTTGGAACTATTTTCGCTGCTGAAACAGAACAAAAACATTTAGTCATTGCGTCTAAAATGTAAGTGACTTAATTTTAACTATTTGTTTATTGAACTGTTATGAAATCAGTGCCTCTGTTTCAATCGTGATGGTATTCAGGAAAACGTACTCGGTTACATACGTAACCTCGGTTCTCTCTAGAAGAGGGAACGAGTATTGCGTAAGCTAGCTGACGCTACGGGTAAAGTCATCTTTTCTCGAAATATTGAAGCCAAAAATTATCCTTAATTTTACATTTATTGTCAACGCAGTGCAGCAGCCAGCAGACCTAGAGCAGGCAAGCTTGTGTGCTCATTGGCTGCCATGCGGCAACTGCTGCAGCCTATCACTAAGCCTCGCACGTGGCTTCGTGCCCTCTACGCGTCACAGCCCGCCAAAATGGGGGTGGCTTAGCGTATAAAAGCCAGGCTCAGGCGTCACTGGTTTCATCAGCTGAAGCGAAAATCGCTCGTGGCGCCTGCACAGTCTGGTCACGCAATACTCGTTCCCTCTTCTAGAGAGAACCGAGGTTACGTATGTAATCGAGTATGTTCTCTTACGAGAGGTTCTCTCGTATTCCGTAAGCTAGCTTACGCTACGGGAACCCATTGTGAACGCCGTGCGCGCCCAGCCTCCACTTCATGAGTCCCAGGGATTCCCGGGGAACATAGATAAGTGGGAAACAGGTGGCCAACAATGCGGGCCAGCACATGTTATAAGCACATATAGGGTATACAGAGCGGTGTCGCCGGTCCATTTAACTATTCACCATATAGTGCAGCTCAACCAGGAGAGCTAACGTCGCGTGAGAGTAGTCTGCGCATAAAAATCTGGGCAGGACAAACATACCGCTCACACTGACAAAAGTCTAGCCTGCAAGGCGGGAACTTCCAGATTATAAAACCTAACAAATGTGGATGGAGAGGCCCAGCCTGCCGCCTCACAAAAGTCTTGAATGTAAATTCCGCTGGACCAAGCCCACAACGAGGCCATGCCTCTGGTGGAATGCTCCCTGATGCCCAAGGGGCATTGCAGACCTTTAGACTCATAATCAGATGTGATAGCTTCCACTATCCATCTGGACAGGCTCTGTTTCGAGGTGGCGAGACCCTTGGTGCGCCCACCGAACGAGACAAAGAGCTGTTCCGAACGCCTGAAAGAGGCGGAGCGCATAATGTAAGCCCTCAGCGCCCTAACGGGGCAGAGGAGATTAACATCACCCTCACTATCGGATGCTGGCAGAGCCGAAAGAGAAACGACCTACGCTCTGAAGGGGGTGCCCAACACTTTAGGGACATAACCATGTCTTGGCTTAAGGATGACTTTAGAGTCATTTGGCCCGAACTCAAGACACGCAGCGCTAACAGATAGCGCGTGTAAATCCCCCACACGTTTAACTGATGACAGAGCTGTCAGAAAAACGGTTTTGAGCGAAAGGTACCTTAGGTCCACGGAGTCTAACGGTTCAAAGGGGAAAGCTTTCAGGGCCTCTAGGACCAATGAAAGATCCCACATGGGAACCGACGGGGGTCGCGGGGGATTCATCCGTCTAGCTCCTCTAAGGAAGCGGATGACGAGCTCATTTCTTCCTACTGACTGGCCGCGCGTCGACTCAGCGAACGCTGCAACGGCCACCACATAAACTTTAAGCGTGGATGGGGACCTGCCCTTATCCAACAGCTCTTGAAGGAAGCCAAGCAACCCCGGGACCCCACACGTTCGTGGGTCTAGATCTCTATCAGCGCACCATTTGGATAACACCGACCATTTAGACACGTAAAGCCGCCTCATAGAGGGAGCTCTGGATTGCGCAATCGTGTTGATCCCTCCTTCTGGCAGGACAACGGGTATTCATTGATTAACCATACATGCAGAGACCAGCGCTCTGGATGGGGATGCCAGATTGAGCCGCGGGCTTGAGAGAGGAGATCTCTCCTCACCGAAATCGGCCAAGGGGCTGTGTGAGACAGCCGCATCAGCTCCGGGGACCAGGTTTGATTCTCCCAGCGCGGGGCTATAAGGAGCACCGAGTGGCGCGTTTCCCTGATCCTCTTGATTACCTGAGATAACAGAGAGACCGGAGGGAAAGCATAAAGTGGGAGGCTGGGCCAGGTTTGGGCCAGCGCATCTTCGTTCTTTGAAAAGAACAGTGGGCAGTGAGCGTTGTCTTTTGACGCAAACAGGTAGACTCTCGCTTTGCCGAAAAGGCGCCACAGTAACTGGACTGTCTGGGGGTGCAGGGACCATTGCAGGGACAAAGGCTGAGGTGTTCCTGCAGGCTTTGGACGGGAGGGCAGACTTTGAGCGCCATCTCGCAGAGGGCGGGCAAAGGTGCGCTGCGACCGCCTCTTCCACTGGGGGGATAGCTGTGTACCCCTTCTCGGCGGCGCCGTCCACCTGGGAGAGCGCCGAGGAGACATGTGAGTGGAGCCTCGAGGAGAATGGTGCGTTCCACGACTTCGAAAGCTCGGCATGAAGCTCTGGCAGAAATGGCGCAGATCTGGAAACGGGCGGGGGGTGGTGGCTGTGGAGGAAGCAGCCGGCGAGCCTATTGGGCGCGGGCTCCTTAGGCGGTGACAAATCCAGGCCGAGTTGGTCAACGGCCCTTGAAAGGAGGCGCATGAGCTCGGCGTCCACGCCAGCCCGAGTCCTGCTGGATTTCTGGATCGTGGAGGAGACGGAGTGATGGGAACTTGACCAATCCTCGCTATCCGATGCCAGGATAGAACAGCTGTCACCTGGGTACGCTCCTTCAGCTTCGTCCCCTGAGGCGGCGGCAGTGAGGGTCGAAGCCGGCAGCAGCGCGTCCGGGAGGGGCGGAGAAGGAGAGAGTGAGGCTGGCGGGATACGATCCGGCGAGCGCTTCACTGTGGCCACAGGCTCCAGCATCCTCTGCGCACGGCGCTTCTTCTCGCGCGGCCCAGAGGGTGGAGTGACAGCGTCCGTGGTGAAGGCTTTGAGTCGAGCCCGCAAGGTCGACAACGGAAGCGCTTCACAGTGCATGCACCCGTCCGATTCTAGGGCGAGGGCTGCGTGGTCCGGGCCCAGGCAGAGAGCGCAAATCACATGGCGGTCTCCTGCGCTGAGCGGGGCTCTACATGAGCCGCAGGAAAGGCGAGGCATTTTGAGTGAGAGAGAGTGAGTGTCGCAGTGGCGAACACTCACAGAAGGCAAGCACAAAAGGATACTCAACGCCGGATGGCGTAGCAGGCACGGAAGGCTGTAGGTGGCGAAGACGGCTGGCTTCCTCAGGCGCTTCCTCTGCCTGCTGGTCGCTAGTTTCGACGGCGGACGGCTTTCTCTCAAGATCCAGCGATGCGGAGAGCTTCGCTGAAGATGATGAAATCAGTGACGCAGCCTCTGAGCCTGGCTTTTATACGCTAAGCCACCCCCCTTTTGGCGGGCTGTGACGCCCTCATTGGGCGTGACGTCACGCACGAGGCTCAGTGATAGGCTGCAGCAGTTGCCGCACGGCAGCCAATGAGCACGCAAGCTTGCCTGCTCTAGGTCTGCTGGCTGCTGCACTGCGTTGACAATAAATGCAAAATTAAGGATAATTTTTGGCTTCAATATCTCGAGGAAAGATGACTTTACCCGTAGCGTTAGCTAGCTTACGCAATACGAGAAAACCTCTCGTAAGAGAACAGCACTCTGGTCGTGTGATGTTTCTTAAATGTGTCAAGTATGTTTTAATATTACTGTGCTAGCCTCAACAGCGCAACTGTGTTACCGTCAGTAGGTCTACATTAGGTAGGCCCTGGTTGGGCAAGCACAATTCTCTTTCACTTTTCCCTTTAAAAAAACACACGTGTCCCGGAAAAGCGTTAATGTCGAGCCCTGATATGTTTTCCTTGATTGGTTTTCCCTGAAGAGAATTAGGCTATGTTGCTGAAAACCAAAGTAAAAGAGTGATGCACGTTCATTGCGTTTTACCGTGATGAGAGTTCCGTGTCTTTATTAAACTCAACACATTATAAGGATTTATCTGTCATCCACCCTCGATTAATTGGAATGTTATGTTTTTATTACTTGGCCCGCCCGACCCGCGGATTATGATTATGATTATGATCCGCACAGCAATATCGGCAAACTATACGGATTGAAAATGGACACAGGCCGGGAACCCGCAACAGAACTGTCATGGTGGGAAAAGTGTATCTGAGCATGTGACTGTCTGTCTGAGTTTTGTTGAGAGCCGGAGACGGCACGAAATTTGACTATGCAGGAAAAACCCTGCTACTGGTGTCTGCATTTTTAATGTTAACCAAACAACAAATCACACTACTCTTGACTGAATAACATTTGTAATTTTAATAAGGATTGATCTATGTTTCATTTACACAGTGAACACTATGCGATGTTATTTTACATTTCATTACTTTATTACATTTCTGTACCTGAAAACTATTGTTAGACCCATCTGAAAAGCACCGTTTATTTCATTTGTATTTTTATTCTATTGTATTTATTTGTGCTATTGCTTGTAATTAGATTATTTGGTCGTATTTTATGTTTGATTGTTTACTTGTCTTTAATAATGTTTTTAATTCATATAAGTTAGGCTAGTAGTTTTAGCTGTGGTATCAAAATTGGAATAAAGAATTGTAATTTTTGGTTTCATGGCCGCTAAAAAATATTTATGGTAAATTACAAAATTTTCTTAAAGCTCCAGTAGGTAGCTTTTGTAAACAAATATTTGTTAAAACTGTCATTATGTCCTCACAGTAGAATATGAGACAGATAATCTGTGGAAAAAATCGAGCTCCTCTGGCTCCTCCCTGTGGTCCTATTGCCATTTGCAGAAATACACCGCTCCCGGTCAGAAACAACCAATCAGAGCCAGGAGGAATGTCTTAGCAGTGTCAATCACGCTCGTGTACGCGCTGATCACCCCTCTCTTGCACAGCGCGAGCGCGTACCGTCGTTCGTGACTCTCCTGTTCGAACTCGTTCATCCAAATGAACGAATCTTTTTTCGAGTCATTTCGTTCATTCGAAAGCATTTGTGCTTATAAAACTTAAAGTTTTTTATTTATTTTTGAAATGACCGATCGTTTCGCTAGATAAGACCCTTATTCATCGTCTGGTATCGTTTAAAGCCCTTTGAAGCTGCACTGAAACTGTCATTTGGTCCTTGAAACGTTTGTGTCCTATTGAAGTCCATTATATGGAGAAAAAGCCTGGAATGTTTTCATCAAAAACCTTAAATTCTTTTCGACTGAAGAAAGAAAGACATGGACATCATGGATGACATGGGGGTGAGTAAATTATCAGCAAAAGTTTTTTTTAAAAGTGAACTAATCCTTTAACGTTATCTTACTAGCTAATTATAACTTATAGAAAGAGTGCAACGTTATAAAGTTACATGTATTGCAAAATACATAATGATTTGAGGACCAAGTTTGTAGTCAAAGTATGGGCAGGCCATAGTCAATGTAAAGCATATTGTTGATGTTTCGTCCCTATTAGTGAATGTTCCATAACTGTTTATAATCTGCCGTCATCGGTGGTCCTGTTTACTAGCCTGCGCGTTCACGGCAGGCTCCGCTGTGGGGGAGGAGCTGTGGAGGGAGGGCTGTAGAGCAGCAGAGAGCAAGTGGGTTGGACCTGGAAGTTGTGCTTGTTCAAATTTTCAGGCTAAGTCAACATTTTCTCAAAACTCCCTACTGCAACTTTAAGTCACTGTCCATGGGCAAGTTTGGCAAAAAGTTTTAGGCCGTGCACGGATCTAATATACAGACACGCATCCGATTTTCTCCCAAATTTTTACATTCACTAAGGACATAACTGACTGTGTTTATGTAAACCTTGTATGTATTTGAAAGCTAAAGATCAATAAGATACAAAAGAGAACTTATTTTAGTAGTCACACGTTGTTTGACAGGCTTTTAGTGTGCACGCGTTTCGGTTGCTCAGAAAAGATTTTGTCATAAAAAACTTAAGTGGCAATTTGAAATGTTGTGGTGATTTCTCAATTTGTAAAAGCTAAGACTAAAATATATTTAAAAAAATACGTTCTTGAAATAAAAACTAAATTGATCCTAAATAAAATTAAAATTGTAAAACGATATAAAATACAAATTTGAAAAAGCAAACCCATTGTTAAATCTGCGTAAACAGAGTAAAGGCTTGAGCGCTCTGCACACTGCAGGCACCCTGTCTGTCTGATTAAGGTCTCATTACATCTTTTTGTACGGCAAACAGTAGTTTATGCAAATCTAGGAGCTTTTAAAAGTAAACGATGAAGAACATGATGTCAGCCAGAATAGATTAAAACAATATACAAGCATTCAGTTCTTCTGACCACTGTGGAACACTGACTGAAACAGGCATGTGGAGTTTCTATAAACACAAAAGAGCAACGAGAACATGCCTGGTTCTTCTCCATACATCTCAAATTTAAAATCAGCCCAGACGTCTGTGGAATGCCCTGATACACTTAATTTAGCACAAACTCAACAATATGGATGACAATAGTTCAGAATAAAACTTGGCTGTAATAGTGCCAACAAACATCAAATATAACCTAAATAAAGTGATTCTGTTTGGAACATACTCTAATTAGTAATATGAGTTTACATGATATCAAGTTATGACATTGACATTGGCTCAACCAATGGCGTGAGTTTGGGGAGGAGCTAGAGGATGTGTTTGAAGCCAGTTCTCACTAACTTTTTTTGTGATTTGCTGCTAATGGTGCAGAAATGACACAATGAACATATAAAATATAGAGTAAACAAGAAAAGAAACAGCTGAACCACTACGGACATAAGGTTTGGGAAGGTGATTGGGAGGCTGTTAGCAGAGGTGGCAAGAAAGCAGGGGAACAAGTAATGAAAGTCGGAGAAGATAAAATCAACTCTATTAAGATGAACAGAGCCATGTTATTGCTGCTCCTGCTCTTTGATTTAACCCAGAATGCTGAGCTCCATGATCAGCTAATGTACTTACAAGTGGCCTCAGTGTAATTAAGCTGAAGGGCCCTCGTTTAATCGCTTATTGAGTGAACATGCTGGGAATCTGACCCCACATTCCTGCATGCGCACACACACACACACACACACACACACGTAAACACGGGTCTGCAGCTAACGTCCTGTTGGAGTAATGATGTGGCCTTGTGAAGAAGCTCCTGTGTTCTTGACGATGCTTCTGTGTAATTAAATGCGAGAACTAATGATTGTGTTGAAAACGCTTGAGGAGGCTGGAACGTTTTTCACCTGCTCATTCACCTGCTCAAGCCTCATTGATTTAATGATGATTAATCTTGAATAACATTTATAGACTAATTAGAGGATAATTCATTAAGCTGGATGTAAACGGATAAAAAGTAAACTTCAATTATCAATTTAGCTTTTAATAACACTAAAATTGTACAGTATCTATTTTTTTATGTTTTTGAAAGAAGCATCTTAAGCTAATCAACCCTGGATTTATTTGATAAAAAAATACAGAAAAAAACGTAATATTCTAAAATATTATTACAATTTAAAATAATGGTTTTCTATTTGAATATACTTAAAAATATTATTTATGTCTGTGACGCAAAGCTGAATTCTAATCAAAAATATATATATGAAATTAAAAATCTTTATTTTGAACTATTAAAAAAAAGAAAAACCCATAAATTAAATATACAAATGAGTAAAAATATCAGTTATTTTGGTATTACAGCATTTATTAATTAGAATTTTTTCAGTTTTAGTTTTAGTAAGTTTAATACTTCAATGCAACATTTCTAAATTGCGTTTAAGTTTTTTAAATTTTAAGATTTATATCTAATTCATATTAGTTTGGTGGTACTATAACAGAAAAAGCTGAAGCTACACCGATTAGTCAACCTCACTAATCATCGACCTCTCTAATTAGCCAATTAGTTGACCATTATGACAGTAACAACACACCTCTCCTCAACAAATCATTTGGTATCTGTGGTCAGCGAACTGGAAAAGCAACAAGAGATCTGCTAAATATAGAAATCGCCCAAGGACAGATTACACATTAGACATCAACACACATACACTGAGAAGGAAGACTTGACCTGTTTTGCTAACTGGCAGAAACATTGCTGTTGGCTCTAAAGCTAACACTTTTTTAGAACGTGAGGGGGCAGTCTGTGCCGTCCTGCTGAACCAAAAGCCTACACGGCAGCGTGTGTGTGTGTGTGTGTGTGTGTGCGTGTGTGTGTGTGTGTGTGTTTGCGTGTAAGGTTTGAGTGTGTGCTGACTTTGGACAGTAACGGGCATTCTCTAAGGCTTTAGTTAACTTTCCTGCTGGCTCCAGGCCTTATATAAAATGTGTGTGCAGAGTAGACGTTGAGGTAAAGGCTATTCTCTTAGCGCCTGCCTTTAGACTCAAAATCATAGCGTAGAGCCAGCACCACTCTCACTGTGAGATGTACACACACAAATGGAGCCAGTTACCAGGAAAACTGAATTATGAAGGAGAGTGTGTGCATTGACCAGAAAATTTGAGTTTCCCGAAGCGTCAATATGTGAAACAAAATTCGATAACCACACACAAGAGAAGCAAGGAGAATGGGTAACTTTACAGCCCAGACATAGACTCGTATGCCGGGTTCAGTATGCCGATTTTGTCAAAAATCTGTTTGACGCAGAGTGTCGTGGTGAATCGTAAACGACAATGGGTGTTGGGAAGCAAGAATCAATCGTTTTATCTCATATAGCGTGTTATAGTGGAAAACAAACGACGCCGCATCGCAGTCGCTAATTTCGCCTTCTCGATGCAACATCTCAATGTTTACATGCAACCAAATAATTCATTACTAATCAGATTGATGCCTCAATCGGACTGAAAAGCCTTCATGTAAACACCCTTAATCGATCCGATTGTGCTCGATCCGAATTAAATTTCGATCGGATTGAAAGGGGTGGTTTATTCCTTTTCTAATCCGATCGAGAGAACATGTAAACACTTGATCTGATTAAAGACCGAAACTGAAAGGACTGCGCATGTGTAATGACATTGAAATAGTGTAATGACGTATGACACGCTGAACAAGCTGTTCTTCCTGTTGAATAAAGTGTCATTTAAAACGAGTGCCCAACTCTCAAAAATTCTCCGCGGAGTGGAGCAGGACAACGTCCCACCAGTCTTTGTTTCAGATTCTCATCCACAGACGACTTGTTTTGGGAGCGGGGAGGAGCATTTTTACTGCGTGATAAATAAAAGCAGCACATGTAAATGTAGCCAGTGTCTATCGTAACAGACAAAAATATTGTATAGTCTGAACCTGGCATTATGACTAACATCATAGCTTGATTAATGACTCTGCAATCTGTTATGAGATCAGTTCTTTAGAGGCTCACCGTTTCTCTTCTCCCTCTGATTGGTTTGGGTCTTGCTCCTTGGGCATGTGTTCCATTCACCTTATTTCCATCCAGCGGCCAATCATGTGAGACTGAGGCGGGCCCCACCCTCGAATGCACGCCTGTCATTCGCGGGTTGTGATGAGTCAGACAGTCATCGGACGGCTTTGGAGCGAAGCTCGCAAACCAAGCCCGCCTCACTCTCCAGCCCAGATGCCCAGTGATAATGCAGCAATATATAATGAGGTCTGCGAAAAAAGACAGAATCAAAGTTAGCATGTGCGCTAATCAATCCAGAGCACAGTTATAACAAACTTAAGGAGATCTGTGAACAAGAATGGACAAATTATATTCCAATGATTTTACGTTCCACAAAAAAATAAGTGTTTGCTCATAAAAGTTTTGCAGTCCCCTGAGAAACTTTTTGTTTGCTAACAAAAAGTTAGCATTTTATTGTGAGCAAAGGCAACATTTCTCAAGATAAAGCGAAATATAATTGTTCCTGCTCATATTGTTTCCATCCCCATGTACCCTTAGGTACAAATTAACATGTAATAGCAATGGTAAGATTGTATTTGTGGTTTGTGATTAGATTTTTTGTTTCTATTGTATTGTTTTATTGCTAGTTTTTAGCTTTGTAGTATTTTTAGTTAGCAATAACAACCCTGTCTTTTATTCATTGTGAGTAAAAATTGTGAGTTTATAAATAAAAGTATGTTGTATCAGTGTATTAAAAACAATCTGTGTACTAATAAAGCTATGAACAACACAACGTTGGCAAATCCCAATCTAGTGGTTCCAGTCAAGGGTATTATTTTGAGAAAATAAAAATTAAAAACAGTTATTTCCAAAATAAATAAATATACAAAAGTTTAAATATATAAAAATAAAATACTGATAAGAAAGTATGTTTCAGATATGTGTGCATCCCTCTTCTTTTAGTTGTCGGTCTCATGTGACATGCTTCCCATGAGCTCTCATAAGTACAACCGGCTAACTGGAGAAAAAACAAGCACACTTTCCAGGAAACAACTGTGATAACGTAAGCCTAAAGCCCAAAACCCAGGAGGTCACGGGCAACACTAGGCTGCTGCTCTTTCACTTCTTTGGCAGCAACAATGTGTCTCAAAACCTGTGTAAATCCCAAGGCCTCGACAATCTGGATTAGGAAGAGGGATACTGAGAAAATGATCTACAGGCCACGAGATTGTGATAAGCTAGACCATTTAACTGGTCAGTTCACCTGAAAATGAAAAAAAAAATCAGTCTTTAAAGTCTTGCAGTCTTTAAACTGTGCATTTAGGCTTAATTGTGTATGCAAACACTACTTTACTGAAATAGACACTCAAATCTAAACAACCGATTAGACAAAGGATGCCTACGTGTACGAGCAAATTAGTGATTTGGTCAGTACCCAAATTTAGTCTCTGTTTTGTTGTTGTCACAGGTCAATTTGGTCAGACTACGAATCATAGGAGAAAAGAAACTGATCCAGGTTGCTTCGAAAAGTAAAAACTACTTCAAATCTGATTTTTAATAGCACTATAAACAGCAATACCGAGAGTGTTAACCTTTGTTTGCTGCTGCAAACTTAGCAGCAAAGCCTTCGCAGCCCAAAAAGTGATTTGCCCTTTAACAAAGCACTTTACAAGCTTAATATACCCATTGTGTGCCTTCTAAAAAGAAAACTGAACATTTAGCCCACTTTTTTTTAAAAATGCAGAGATAGACATCAGTCATCTGAAATCGCCATTCAGTCTAAAATAATTTTTTGCCCATATCGCCCAGCCTTAAGTCTCAAGTCTACAAGTAAAATTGTCTGGCCTCCTCTACAAAGTCTTCAGTGAAAACTGATATATCGAGGCAAATTCACAAAGCGTTCTGCTGACAGATGTGCATGCGTAAGTGTATATCAATGTTTCTTTGGTATCTATTATTCTCACAGTTACTAAGCGAACTCCCCAAACACAAACCGACGTGGTACATGCCGTTCAGGCCCTCTGAATCTGTCTATGAATGGGTGGCTCTGGACCAAAGAGGGAAAATAGATAGTTTTATTGTGTGTGAAAAAGAAAGAAAAGGATCCGGTGGCTTAAGCTCAAAGCTTGAGAAAGCATGATCACAGAGCCGAGAGGTGCGGGACTCCATGATACTGATACCGTGCTGATACGCTTACATACCGCCGCATACGACCAGCCTAAATTCTGACTGCAGAAGTGCTTGGCGATTCAAGCGCATGGCTAATGTATGATGCAACCCTTTGACAATGAAGCCAAGAGGACATTTGTTCAGCATTAGTTAATGCTCAGCTGGCCTATCATCTTTCATCGGGCTAGCCTGTTTGCATATTCGCCAGCCTGACGGGCCTTTTCATCAGCCCGTCCAGATGATGTGTGTGCTCACCTCCATTGTGCATAGAGCTAAATGTGTGTGTAAATGTTTTTAAGCTGCTTATTACCAAAACAACGGTGACGCTCAGTGGGATTTCTGCAACTAATCAGAAAAAATTGGTCTCCAATGGTTAACACAAAGGATTCAAGAGGATTATGAGTTATGAGAGAGAAGTTGCTCAAACGGTACTTTTAATGGTGACTCGTGATTGGTGGATGGCTCTTGAAGGGATTAATTCAACCAAAATTAAAAAGTTCTTCTTCTTTCTTTTTTTTTTTTACCCTCATTTAATTTCAAACCTATATTACTTTTTTCATGTGTGGAGCAGACAATTAGATGTTTTGAAGAATGTTCAAGCTGCTCTCTTCCATACAATAAAAATGAATGGGTACTGTGGCTGTCATGCTCTAAAAAGGCATACAAATATTAAAGTAGTCCTTAATGCACTATTTTTTGGTGAATTAATTGAGCAAAGTAAAAATAATAAAAAAACAACAACAGCAATTTGTTTGGGATTTTTATGCAGGTGGTTGGAGAAATTCATTCTGGATTTATACTGCAATAAAATCCCCAACTAGCCCCTGTAAAGGTTGAAAATACCTTGCATCCCAATAAGAAACAATTATCATCCAAATATAGGGCTTTTGAAAAAGAGCAGCTTGAACATTTTGCTAATGTCCTTTTAGTCAAATGGTTATTCAAGATACTTGAGTAAATTATCACTATATTTTAATATTAGGTCAACTGTATAGCCCTTCAAGTCCCACATTTCATCTTCATCACAAGGCTAAAACGTACACACAGACATTCTCGTCTCTGGTGTAGGAGGTCCACCTCTCCCTCCTGTTCAGTCAAGGTCAAAGCCATAAAGCCCCATACAATCAAACATATGGGATCTATAAATGTTGCTTTACAAGCCAGAGTTCCTGTTAAACATGCAACTAGCTGAGAACAGAGGCGAGAGGGGCACCAGGAGAAACAGAAAGAGAGGAAGAACACAGCAGATTAAGTTTAATTCAGCATAGGGCCATGAACAAGGACAAAAGGAGAGGTGGTGTTAATGATGACTGTTTTAGTGTGTGTGTGTGTGTGTGTGTGTGTGTGTGTGTGTGTGTGTGTGTGTGTGTGTGTGTGTGTGTGTGTGTGTGTGTGTGTGTGTGTGTGTGTGTGTGTGTGTGTGTGTCGTAAAAAGTGCAAAAGAAGCCAAAAATGCACACAGGCCACATCAATTTTAAAGTGGAGCATTGCAGGTATCTTTGACACTGCACCTGTGTACGTAAGACAAATGTGTGCAGGAGTGTATATGTTGTGTGTGTGAAGGAGCAATGCTTGACATATATGTTGACACAGTGCATACATTGGATATAAAAACTGCAGCAGGTGCAGCTGAGTAAGGACTCTTACTCACCTAAATGTACCTAAATGTGTGTTTATATATATATATATATATATATATATATATATATATATATATATATATATATATATATATATATACATGTATATATATATATATATACATGTATATATATATATATATATATATATATGTATATATATATATATATATATATATATATATATATATATATATATATATATATATATATACACATATATATATATATACACATATATATATATATATATATATATATATATATATATATATATATATATATATATATATATATATATATATATATAAACACACATTTAGGTACACACACAAATATATACAGTATACACACACACATATATACCGTATATATATATATATATATATATATACCGTATATATATATATATACACCGTATATATATATATATATATATATATATATATATATATATTTTTTTTTTTTTTTATATATATATACATATATTACAAAAATATTTGTAAACAGAACAAATTTCTTTTACTTGACAATAATCTCAAAAAGTCAAATGTGATCATGCAGTCTAAATTGCTCATCTCAACCTAGAATATGTCATGATGGACGGGGGGAGCTTCTTTTGGCAGACGTAGCTCTTTCTATCCAACACTTTGCTTTTACAACATGAATCACCTCAGACTTTTATTGCATTTGAGTAATCGTCATCTTATCTGAGGAGTAATTTTGCTTGTGTCTGTTTAGCATCTTCTCCAGCTCAAGAATAAGGAAAATGAATGGGGTGGATCTGCTCAAATACAAGATTGAGAGTATGGTCATCTTAAGGTCAGTCTGCCCGTGAAAAAGCTGGATACAGAGTACAGACTGGTCTGACAAAGTCACTTCCCTTAGGCACAAACGGATGTTTAGGGGGAAACCAAAAGGGAAAAGGAAGGGCATTGTGGGAAACTGAACACCCCCCCCCCAACCCCAACACACACAAACACTCCCCTTCAAAGAGCACATGGCCTCCTCCCTCATTCCACCATGCCTTTGGCAAAGACAGCTCAAGACGCTGCCAAGAATGTGATTGTATTTGAAAAACAAATTAGAGGCCTTTCCCCTCTATCTCGCCATTTCTAAGGTGGATCAATCAAAAATCTTGGACAATGTGGACAAATCTTTGACATTCACAAAAGGTGGTTAAAAGGAAGATTCGCCGAGTTGAGCTCTCTGTGGATTTGCCGGCTTTTGTGCATAGCTAAATCATGCTCTATTAATCTTTCACAAGGCCAGTCAGTCAGGCATAAAAAAACCTGAGATTTACTTTAAGATGGATGCTTCAGCATTTATTTTTCATTACAGCACACCAAAAGGAATCGCTTGAGTCTAGCAACTTATCAAGTGATCTCACTGCAGTCAGATGCGTGCTCAATGTCAGGGAGGAGGCTGTGAACTTCCCCTCAGATCGTGGCAGAAGGCGCACTGCTTTTTTATGACCTACATTTTAAGGGCTGTCAAAGTTAAACACGTGCGATTAATTAAATGTTTAAAAACTTATTCAATTTGACACAATAACTGCTTCATTCTGTGTGATTTCTAAAACATTGGAACATTCAGAGCTGATTACAAGTGATTGGAGCCACATCAAGTGTCTCACACATACAATGTCATTAGTGGAAATTGATCGGTAAATGGGAAAACAATGTTTATCGAAAGTAAATCCATTTGCAATTGTTATGGTGAAATTTAAAGAATTGTGATATAGGACATTATTTACTCACATTATTTACTGTCATACACAAAAGGTGCATTTCTGAATTTCAAATACTCTGGGCACTTTTCTCAATATAATGAAATTGAATGAGGACTCAATTGAGGCCCCAAAATAACATCAACAACCAGAAAAAAACCCATAAAAATGATTATCGATTATTATTGCATACATTAGGGTAGGGATCGACCGATATGTGATTTTCAGGGCTGATGCCGATACAGATTATTAAAGATCAAGTAGACCGATAACCAATATTTTGAACTGATATATAGCCTATGTCTGGTGTAAAAATGTAAGTTAATGTCAAAATTAAGAATAACAAAGGGATTTGACAAATACTTTCTTTAAATGATTTTAAACATATCTTTAAATCTGAGAACTGTTAATAATAACATTATTATTATTAATAATAATAATAATAACTTAAAAAGTGCAGGGAGCACCCAGCAGCATCCTGTAAACATTTTGTAAAACTTAAAGACTCTATTTTAATGGTTAAATAAAATTTTAGTAATCAAAAAGCATTTCTAATTAATTGAAATCATCAAACAGATTCAATTTATTTACAGTTTAACAAAAATTAAATTTTTAGGGCCCTATGAAAAAACGAATTTTTATTTTTACGGGTTGCCATGGAGATCTTTGAGTTTCTGTGTGTTTATGACGATAACTTTCCTCAGTTGAAGCATTAAAAAGCTCATGAAGTGACTCTGGAGATGATGTTTATGCAATCATGTCCTCATATAATGATGCGGCTGAGGCTGAAAACAGTGCAAGCGTCACGCGTGCTCCAGTGAGTGTGAGTGTGTGTGTGTGTGTGGTAAATGAAATCATGCGTCTGCGCCATTCATTTAGAGACACGCAGGATTCATATTTAAAGTCTTTTTGCGGTTTGAAATTTTTTTTGATTTGTACTGACCTGCTTTTTATTAATTCATCAAAAATTTGACAAATTCCGTGACATTCCGCTTTATACAGTAAATTCCATTTTTATGACTGGATTCCGCGATTCCGTCCATGTTTTCTGCATCGCGGAAATCACAGGACCCTATTATATTGAGGTGCTTTGCAACTTCAGTGTAGTGATTTATTGCTACTTGAGCAAAGTCTGCTGCTGCCTTAACTTTGAGAGACTGATGCGTGATCAGTGAAGCAGCTCCAGTCTGCAAGTGGTTTCGGTGTGAGAGTGCAAAACTTTCAGTGCCTTCAGCTTTCCACGTTGATTAGCCGGACTCGTGACTCCCTACAAATCAAATCGGCGGGGACATTGGTCTAGTCTACAGAGTGGCGAGTTCTGACCGAGGTGAGTGTGTCAGAGCCAAATAAAGCGCATTTCAAAATTTCATTATTTTATCGGCAAATCGGTTTTGAAAATGGCCGATACCGATAACCATAAAAATGCTTAATATCGGCGCCGATAATCGATCGACCCCTACATTAGGGCCAGATTTACTAAAGTCTGCGCCATGACAAACTCTATTTTGGTGTTAAAAAACTACTGTCAGGATTTAATAAAGACTCACAATGAAAACTTAGCACTGAAAAAGCGTGGACAGTTATTTTTGCGGCTGACCTTATTGCATATGCATTTATTGGAGTTTCCCTTTTAGACACAAAATTTATGGGAGGAAAGTATTTAAATGAATCATGCAAGGTTTGCATTAATCAATTTACTGGTATTTGCATCATTATTAACTGCCCCCCAAAAAGCATGCCTTAACTAACCCATTTTACGCCTATTTTAATAGATCCCAACGCACCTGATTATCATCAGCTCTGCTTGTTTGCAACCCTACACGAATGTTAGCTGCTCTTGATAGATTGCGCTGGTCATTATGGAAATGATCTGACTGCATCTGTGTTCTTGAATGTGCACATTCTCAGTAAATCACCCGCAGAAATGTTCACTCCCATCTGTGCTTTTATGGGATTGTTGTCTCACACTTATTTGCCCAGGTTAGTAAATCTGGCCCTATGTCATTATTAATTGAAAACCTAGACACCTATCTTTGGCATGTTCAATATTAGTAATATCCGAAACATGAATTTGAATCATTTAATGAATTGGTTGATCACGTTCACAAAACTGATCTGAATGATTCATTCACAAAATCAAGTTCTCAGGGAATCAATGATCTGGTCACAGCAGTTTGGGCATATTCCTTATACAATCTCTAATGTATACCCTTCAAAAAACTTGGAATATACCACATAAATCATTTGGATTAGTCTATGGTGCTTTTATGCTTTAATTAATAGATAAATAAATAAAATAATGACATGAGGGGAGTAAACTATTTTATTAAAAAAAAAATTTGAGTAAACTATCCCTTTAGATTAAATGAAGGGACTCAATCTTCATACATGCAAGTTTAATAACAAGTGTTAGGTTTATTTCATTATGGAAATATTAAAGATTTGCCTTTACTTTTTATTTTTATTTTACTTTTTATCATTTTGTTTAAGTGGGATCTAGTAATTACACATAGACCTGTTAGTTTTAGTGCATTACTATAAAAAAAAATGCTATTGTGAAATTTGAATCAACTGACTGCCCTACTATGTATACACATAATTAGTGTGCCTTTAAGAGTGAGAAACACCTAGAGAGAGAAATGGAACACAGCCAGATATCAGAGGCGGGTGAGGTCAAAGGTCAGCACTGTGTTTGGACAGGAGCCCAGTTAAAGATCTACCTTTCCTCTACACAAACCTTACCTGTTTGTGTGTAGTGCGTGCACGTCACGATGGTCTGTGCCCAGGGCAGCGGTACAGAACTATGATATCACATGATAAAACTGCCGTCCGTAGAGCGTGAGATATCAGAACAGACTAGCACACTTCCGAGCAAACACAGCCGGTGAGGTTTGGCACTCAATTAGGTAAACAGGTACAGTATTTTATGAATAGAGTGGAAGTCGGGTCGAGTAGAAACAAAGGGAATTCCAATGTGTCTGTGTGTATATTGGAAGAGGCTGGGACAACCGATAGGTTATGCTGGGAATTAAAGCAGATTGAGAGGTGTGGTATATATTGGCCCTGGGATCTGTACACTCTCTGCTAGTACATTCACCGCTCTCGGCCATCTTAGCTGCAGGCATTGCCTTCACTCCTCTATCACCAGCAATCTTTCACACTCTATTTCTTTCCCTCACAGTTACTTAGAATCTGGACACATCCACAATAGCAGAGCAGGAAAAACCAGACATGACAGCAGGTCTTACTGACTTCAAGACTCCTGAGGGTTGTTTTTGTAAAGGAACCATTCACCCCAAAGTTTTGTCAGCGCTTACTCACCCCCATGTTGTTTCAACCTCTTATTACTTTCTTTCCACCATAAAAAAGACAATGTTTAATGTTTGAGGTGCTCTTTTCTGTAGTATGATGTACACTGCCCATCTGATACATAAAAGTAAATGTATCATAAAAGTTACTCATACAACTCATTTGGATTCAGAAGACCTGAAACGTGGTGCACAATTACTTTTGTATGAGGAAAATACTGAAAATCTTTCCCTCTCACCTGAAGTCAAGTTTTTCAAATTTGCTATGAAAATTTATTTGTGTTTCATTTAACATTTGAGAGTAAAGGAGAAGAGAAGATTTACACTGAATATCAAATATGCGTAGCATACAAGTAAAGAAAGCGTGCCTTAGTTGTATAAAGTAGCATCAAGTATGGATTAAATATAATAATTTTTTTATATAATAGTCTTTTTTTTTTGCGCTTGGCAATATAAATCATCCATTTTGTGGAAAAGAGCAGTTTGGACATTCTCCATAATGGAACAAAGAAAGTTGCTTTCTTCAGGAAAAAAGCATGTGGGTTTGTAACAACAGGGTTCCACACTTTTTAATCAATGAATCTCCATTAGTTTTCATGACCTTATCAGTCATTTAAGATTTCTGACATAATTAAGATTCACATTAGCTAATGAATTAGATGACATTCTGACCAATTTGTGCTCCAATTTGAGAACTTTATGGCAACACACTTTTAGTTTTAATCTACATGGGCAATATCTAGACAAGCTTTTTTTAGTTGCTCTGCTCTAAAATATTGAATCATCTTCCCTATAGAAATTTCATTACTTTTACTTTTATTAAAAGCATAGATCACCCATGAATAAAATTCTGTCATCCTTTACTCAACTTCATGTCTCTCCAACAGAAGAAAGAATGTCACTCATGAAACAACATCAGGGAAATAAATGATGACAGAGTTTTTATTTCTGAGTGAGCTATCCCTTTAAAGTTCCCTGTCTTTAAAATTCCCTGATATTTCCAAGTTTTCCCATGACTCCACTTTCAATATGCACGTAAAATGACATCACATACGGCAACATCAGACACACTTTCGAGTTGCATTAAGTTTTGCAAGATGTAACTGGGTTAAAGGGGATCTGAGGAATTCCTCGCCTGTCACTTTGAGAGAAAACTGATGTGTTTATTGCCGGCAGTGGCATTTGTGTCCTGTAAGTTCTCATAAAATACAGAACAACATGTCCAGTTGTTTCTATGCACACACACTCCGTAAAGCCAAGCATCAGCACAAATAAAACACACCAGCTGCCAGCCAAATGCATAAACACTAGGGCAAATAAAACCAGTGAAATAAATTAGGGCACAGTTATAAAGAGAAAAACATAGTACCATACACTTTTGTACTGTAAAAAAAAAACCACACACTGTAGATTAGCCTGCAGATTGTGGCGTGAGCGGCCTGTAAATGCTCCATTTGGCCCCATCCAGTGGGTTGCAGGGGACCCGCCCCTTAAAGCAGCCACACGCTACTCTCCTTCTGCCTCACGCCCCTATATCACCTCGCTCTCCCCACCTACACCAACCCACCTGTCACCTCCACCCATCACCTCCTCATCACAGTCACCTCCGTAATGAGCTATAAATGTCGGCGTTGTGGCATACGGAGGGCCGAGGGAGCTCGCACACCCCCCTGAGACTAAAGGTGCTGGCGGGTGGGTAGCTGGGCCGGGTGGGTTAGCGGGGGCCCTATCCCGGATGTTGTGCAGCCTTGAAAGTCGAGAAGGTGGCGGCACTCACCAGGAGGATGGCGCCTGTGGGAGAGGGGTGATTTTTTTGGCCCGGTGCCGGGACCTATCCTCCCACGCCTGTGTGGTCCTGGAACTTATTAGCACCCCTAGTATACATACATATTGTACCTTCAAAATCCATAATACACATATGTAAGAGCTGTGTGGAAATTCGCGCAACGCTGCCTTAACCATACACATGCTCAACGCATTCCACATCTCCAGGCAATAACCTCTCAGCCCATCAAAAATCAAGGCACAGTCACACATGTTGTAGTACAATTCACACTTTGAGTTCATCTTGTTTATGAAAAGAGAAAAAAGTTGGAAGAATTCAATGTGTAAAAGTTACTAATAAACATACACAATACAATGTTGATGGATCATGTCTAAAACTATTTCATTTAAGCTATTCTTTTTGCCAGTTTTCTTTAGCTTGATAAAAATGATGGAGGATGAAGATAAAATGGAAGATAAAATAATAGATCAGCTTTTTTTGTCATTAGTGGGGAAATTGGTTACAACTTTTATTTTCATAAAGAATAAACATTAAATAGTGAAGACTCATTTTTCAATAATAGGCTGAATGAATGAACGATTCAATGACTAATTCGCAACACACACAAAAATGATTCAAAAGAAGTTCATACTTGTAAATGGTGGAGAACGCGGTACAGCTTACGTTATAGGTCTCTTGGTAATGCCAACATGGCGGATGTAGTAGGCCAGGATTGTATTCATAATCCACACATAAATACAGAGAATATACTTTATCAACAGTTGAAAGAGAAAAGATCTTCATCTAATGCAGAACAAACTCGGACCAAACGCAATTTCAGGTGCAGTAACTTAACTTGTCGCCACCTATTGGCATAATGATATAACCTGCAGTAAATGTCCATGACTGGTTTGATATAATTGATTAAATTGAATCGTTTAAATTTGAACAGAATAGCACTAAAAAAGAGTTTAATTCACATTTATACATTTGGCAGACTCTTTTATCCAAAGCGACTAAAAGTGCCTTTAAGCAATTCTTTTTTTTTTTTTTTTCAGTTCATGCATTCCTCGGGAATCGAACCCATGACTTTAGCACTGCCAGCACCATGCTCTTATGTTTGAGCTACAGGAAGGCTTATTGAAATTTAAATTATTGAATTATTTAAAAATATCAAAATGAATTCTATTAACATTTAATTATTAATTGTTATTTTAAAATACTTTTTAAATCATTAATACAAATTATTAATGTAATTACAGCAATTTATTTACATTTTAATCTGATTAAATCTGAATATTATTTTATCCATTAAGATTTCAAAGTTTAAATCATTTATGAAAACTATCAAAAATGAGGAGGAAAGAAAAACAATGCAAATCACACACAATCCTATCCAGACTGGATTAAACTTCTAAGAGGCTTAAACGTCTAAGATGCTGGAGTTAGACAGCAAGTATGCCTCAGAGCAAACTAGACCCAGTCCGAAAAAGGCTAAAGAATGACGCAACAGGCTCAGATATATGAAGGAGATAATGCAGTGAAAGAAAGAGGCAAATACATGTGTAGGAGGGAGGCCAGGAGATGGAGGGTTTGTGGCAAATTGCCCCAAGGTATAAAATGAAACAGTTACTTAATCATTTTTTCCCCTCTTTCCTCACTTTTCCTGCATTCACTTCACGTCCTTTCACAGAGCCACACTACATTCAGGAGAGAAAAACTAGGTGTCCAACAGCTTTTAGCAGTGAATTTATCATTAATATACCTCTAAGTCTATGTGCAGAGTGTCTGTATATGTCTGTGTATCTTAATCGGGTTGTTTGTGCATATATGTTTGCTTTTTGGAAATGTGTAGCTATGCGGCCTCTGTCTGTATTTAATAAATGTGCATGTATAAGTCTCTGAGGATCACACTGTCTATTTATTTTAAGGTAAACACTGTGCTTCCTCTGCTTGTGGATTGTGGGTAATGGGGTTCTACCTCCTTCTTTCTCAGACTCAGGGCTTGCTGCATATATTATACATCGCATCCATACCAAACCCACAGCGCTGTAGGTGTCGCCCCTGAGGGCCCCATTGAGCACCACAACCTAAAGTACAAATGACCCCTTTTTTATACGATAATACTGCGTTTCTTACTCTTTTATGGTGCGGTGGCATACAGAGGAAATGGACTTCAATTCCCAGAGCACTTGCGGTGAGACTGCTCGCTCATGCTCCGTACATTTGGCAGCCTGGGCTTCGCATGTAGCCGTAATGAGAAGCGCCGGCCCCCGGCACTTCATCAACAGGACAGCAGAACAACGTGGCCCACTAACAGAGCATGAGACGGGTCAATCCCTCTTCACGCTGATGCCTCGGGAGAGTCAGGAAACATTATGGAGCATAAACATTGATCATAACCGCACACGGGGGAGGACAGGAGAAATGAGGGAGAGAGAAAACCAGAGGAAAAGGATGAAAGGAGGATGAGGCCTCCTCTTTAGTCCTTTCTTTCCTTAACAGCTGAATCGGTCTGCCTGTATCTCTGCAAACAACATGTGGCACCAAACAACTCTCTCTTGATTCATTCAAAAGAACCACTCAAAAGTTTTGTTCTTAAACCAAACTCATTAAATGCAAAGAATATCAGTGAATAATCACTATTTAAAACTGTTCCTCACACATAATACTGTATACAACACATTTATGGTATTTTGGTGCTTTATTTTTAAGACCTTTTCACATTTCTGGGGATCTCAGAAGTAGTCATGTTTGGGTAAAACTTCTATAGTGGTGAACGGTAGACAACAACAAATATCATTTTTGTATTCAACGTTTGCTCCAATATCAAAAGAAAAAAATCCATGACAGCATTTCCATGACTTTCTCTTAAAAGAGGGAAAACATATTGAGAGATTGATTGATTATAGCAGTCAGAAGAGTGAATGATGTGAAATTTGTCATCCCTTTCTGCCATTGTATTAGAAATGGCAGCAGTGTTAATTTGTGTTTTGTAATTTATTGCCAAGGTAATAAAACACAAAGTACAGCGCTATAAAAGTGTATTCATTAAAAAAAAAAAAAAAATGGAACTATTATAAACTTTACTAGATTTGCAATGCAGATAACACATGAGGAAACGCATCATCACTATCTGAGAAAAGGGTACATTGGCTCGGTCACTGCAATAAGGGACTTTACTAATCTACAGTAGTGATTCTCAACTCCAGACCAGGAGACCCACAGCATTCACATTCTGAATGTCGCCATTGAACCACTGATCTACAGAGCAGGAGACTGAGTGATAGATGTGATCTGTCCATGAACCTGATCAATACTGTCTGTGTGGCCACTGGCTGATCAGCATGTGACAAAACAGAAACAGCCTCTCATTAGGACCTCAAATGTAGATGTCAGCTGACAACATCACACATCAGCCTTCACTACTAGTTAATTCTGCAGCCATTCTAAAATAATACAAATGACCTACCTCTTGGTTTTTGTTTGCTTTTTGTTGGTCAACATTTTGAATGTCATGTCATGTACTTTTATGCTACTGTATGAATGAGCCCAAAAGAATAAGAATGTAGAAGGGCAACTTTTTCTAGAAGCGGCAAATACTGTCTAGTTCTTTGTAAACTTTAAGGAGTTGGCTGTCTGCTCTGTACGCCAATATATATTGCAGTCCAGTCTCATACATGTGACACGAGCAGCCTCTTGGCATTGTCTTTGAGCTCTCCACTAAATGCCTTGTATGTTTTTTTGTTGCCAGAGGGAGTTGAGTGTCAGCATTTTATCAATGTTGTCTCTTCTGAACTTCTTGGGTGAACCCTCAAACCTGGGATCTTCCTCAGAATGGGTAAGTCCATAGTGTGTCATCAAAGGATGTTTCTTAGCCTTGGTTGGCTCAACTCGTCTGAAGGGAATGACCATTGACACCTTAGGATCGTGAGAAGAGGATGCCATCGGAGGTCGCACTGGGCAGCTCTGGTGTCCACCACAGCGCTGAGGATCGATGACTGTTGACCCGAAGTCATGCCAATGTGTCTAATCTCCTTTAAATTTTTTCCTGGATGGACCCTCACAAGCTCAATCATGCAACGTTGCATTCAAGGGGCTTCATTGCAGGACATTTCTTCCTCATTTCTTTTCCATTCATTCGAATTTGATGGGATTTTTATATTTTTATTTCAGGAAACCAAAGCAATGTCCAACTATATGGAACTTTTCTGACTGCAATGAGACTGAATTGAATCATCAATCAGTGGTGTTAGTGGTCAATATGGGAAAAAAAAAATAAAATCACAAACTTACAAGGGAAAATAATTTTGCATTTTAAATGAACGAAACAATGCAAATTCACTCAAATACACTTTCTTTGGTTGGGCATTATTTATGGACTAAAGTGATGATGATGGTGATGATGATGATGATTTTTTTGTCTTTTTTGCTTTGAATGTCAAAACCACCAGATTTGAATTACATTAATAATCTAATTTAGAAAAATGTATTTAAATTTCAACCTTATTTGACTGATGTCCTATTGGGTGGGCAAGTGGTCCTTGGTGTCACTAGTGGTTCTTCATCAGAATGTGTCCATTCCATCATGGCCATATGGAATTTGAGAGAGTCTTTGAGAGAACAGATGGCCCTCGATAAAAAAAAAATCTACTACACTAACCGCAGAGCTAGAATACACTCACTCACACACACACACACACACACACACACACACACACGGCTGGCAGTTGCTGGCTGCTATAAACACAAACTACACATGATCTTTACACTCAGGTATCCATACCGAACGCAGGTAGAGGAGAAACGACTGAAGTGAGGTACTGTATGAGTCTGGCAGATAATGACACAGAAGGTGATGATAGATGATAACTAATGCAGATAGCGTTCAATTTCTCAACTCTTTCTCCCCTGTGAAACAGATTTAATTGGATTTACTGTAGGAATCAGATTTAAGACCCAGGTATCCACATTCCGCTCCGTCTCGCGCACAGTTGAGCGCGCAAACCAGTGGACCTTTCCAAGCACTCAAATCACTCGCAGATGTGCTGTTGTCCACGTGGACCGTATACTTTCATCTTAAAGGGGTCCAATTATGCATTTTTACATTTTCAACTTTCTTTATTATTATTATTTTTGTTTTATTCATTTATTTGGATGGGACAATGCATATTGATGAACGTACAATATAAATTGACGTAAATACGCCAGATTTAGCACAATGCTAATTTCCATCCGTTTTCCATCTTTAATGTGTAATGTTGCTGTTGTTTGAGCATGAAAAAGGTCTGCAAAGTTACAAAGCAGAAAGTCCTCTCCAAAGGTTATTCTCTATTTCAGTAAGCCCTGTTTCTGAAATCTCTGAAACTAGTGTTAATTCAGTCAGCTATTTTTATTTTAGTATGTTTTAGTTTTATCCTATTTAGTCAACCTTGTCCTGTTTTTGTTTAGTCAAGTTTTAGTCGACTAAATGTCTGGGCATTTTAGTCTAATTTTATTCAATGGAAACTCAGTCAGATTTTCGCCCCTTCTGCATAGTGGTTAAACGGGTAACAAAAATAGTTTTGCTCAAAACCATAATAGCAACTATTGTAATTAGAGATTTTTTTTTTTACATTTCATTATTGCACTTTGACCTATAAGCTTGCGGGTTTCGGGTAGGGATGGGAATCGAGAACCGGTTCCACTCGAGAACCGGTTGTAAGTTTTACGAACCATCGATATTGTATGCCCTCGACGTTAAGGATTCCTCTTATCGATGCTCCTGCTCCAAGTCCCAGCCATAATATACAGACCGCAAACTCACAACTTTCCCTTTTGTCCTTTATCGGGCACCATAGCGCAACGTCCAAGCGATTTGAGCAGAGAAGTTAATCATGGAGAGGAAAAGACGATCTAAAACTTGGCTTTATTTTACTAAATGAGACAAATTATGCTGTTTCCTGTTTGCAATAACAGGGTTTTTCCTGCATTGAATTTTTTATCCGCCCGCCAAAGCGAATTTTTGTCCCGCCAAAGTCTTATTTGACCGGTGAGTAAAGTAGATGAACTGCTGCGCTTGTGACAGGGCACGGTTCAAGGGGCATTCGGCAACTATTTCAACTTAATAAAAACGTTTAGAAATCATTTGGATGGTTTAATAACCTGTTCTGGTGAGAATGGTGACTTTCCCCGCTCCCTCCAGTGTTCCTAGGCGGAAAACTAACCTTGCAACATGAGGATTAACGTCCCGGTAAGTTGGAAATAGGAAGTCTCGTGAGAAGCGAGAACGAGCGAGAAACACAAACTGCTTTACGCAATTCGACATAAACACACACGCCGCCCTCAATGTGTATGATGTATTACCCACCTCGGTAGACATAACTCCACACGATAAAGTTGGCCAGCTCCAATAATAACAACTGCACATGAGCAGCGGTAGAAAGCGGGAGGAGGGTGCCGCAAGTGAGTTTTCTTATGATATTGTTGTGAAATATACGCCTCACAGCTGTAGGGGGAGCTCGTTGACAAAACATGCGACAACAAAAGTGGAAATCAGCGAAGAAATAGCTAGGGTTGCCGAATGCCCCTTTAACTGAAAGAACGAGCAGAGAGATCGAGAGACCCGGTCACGCGCGCGCACTCTCTCACTTCGGAGCCAGGCGAAAGTGTAAACAAGACTTCACCATCTCCACACTAAGCGCTGTCTTGCTCTCTCTCCCTCACACATATTAACCAAAATAAATCGACACGATGTTAAAAGGTCGGAAGACCAAAGTTTCATGTGGAGCATTCGGAGATTTTGTTTTCCTGAATTTACTTTTATTGCCTTTGCACTCAATAAATGTATCCATTTTGTTGCACTACAGACATCTGGGTTGGTTGTCCTTTGTACCGCACATTACTTGTATGTATTTCTTTTTAATCGTAACATTTTTGGGGGCTCGACTGGGATACAAAATACATAATATATCTCAAAAATCTATATATCTCAAGACGGATATATATATATATATATATATATATATATATATATATAATTTGTGCTGTTGACAAAGGGAGATTGTTTATAGTGGATTTCACATAGACATAGTGACATTGTGGACACACATTGACATAGTGGATTGTGCTGGTCCACATTTGGTGGGTCAAGATCCAAAAATGTGTCATGGCTCGATTCTGATGGGAGAAACAAAGCTGAATGCAAATTAAGCAATGCAACTTGTTACTGGAAACTCTTTCGCCGAGTTAAGGTAGTGTAAAAACAAACAAACAAAATTACAAAATAAATTCACACACACATTCTAACATCCAACAAGGAATGCTGTAGTGATGTACTGCACTTGATCAAATGGTTTTCAGTTTCCAGACATCAAGTACATTCTCTTTTGTTCCTTCTGTGGAGAGTGCTGCAGTGTGTTCCGGTCATGATTAAAACACCGCTGGCAAAAGTCGTGTCTAAAGATGACGAGCGTGAAACCGACACTTTGGGTTGCGGGAGAAAGACGCCACTGTTCTGTGCATTAGAGGTGGAGAAAGTGAGAGAAAGAGAGCGAGAGGGAAACAGGTTACACTGTTACACAGCTACAGTGGCACTCGTGCTCTGACATACATACGGATTCAATAACGCTCAGGTTTCCTCACAGAGCTGTCGTCTGTAATCTCCTGTAACGCTATACAGTAGCTGATCTTTAAACGCGAGATTGTTTTACTGAATTCGGCTCAATGAACTTTATCAGCATCAACTTTAAACAAAACTAACAAATTAACGAATGCATAAAAAACGGAATAATTTATTAGTCAGGATTCATTCATGCTATGATTCACTTCCTTCCTTCCAACTCTATTAAATAAGTGCATTTACTTTTTCACACCTTTCTGCTGCAGCTTACAGTCACAGCTCAGATTCAACAGGATTAGGAAAGTGGAAAAGAGTGGAAAGAAAGAAGGTTAGAGATAAAGAAAGAGACTGGAAGGTATAGAGGAAAGAGGTGCTGGAGGATTGCATTACTTCAAGGGCTTTGTGCTACAAAAAAAAGCCTCGATTAACCAACATAGAAAGAAACACCTGTGGCAGCACACCTGTGAGTGAGAGCAGTGGTGATGATATCTCACACTTAAATGTGTTTGTGGTGAGAGCAAACTTGACGTTCACACGGCAGTTGTGCGATAAAATCTGTTAACACTGCAAAAAAAGCCAATATAATTTTTTGAAAAGCAAATTTGCATAAGATAATAAGATTGGTTTAAATCTGGTGTAGGGAAAGAAATTGTATATGAGTCAAAAAGGGGTAATTAAATGTAACAAATCATGTACAAATGTTTTATCTTTTATTGGAGAATTTAACATTTCAAACTTTGATAATTGCTTTATCTTTTAAAGGAGTCATGAACTGCATTTTTTTTTTTTTTGCATGTTCTCTGAGGTCCACTTATAATGTTATCAAGATTTTTACATCAAAAAATCCTAATTAAGAAGTAATAAGCTATTTTTTAATCTAGTTTTTGACTCTTTCGAACACTCATTCAAGCCTTGAAAGTAAACGGCCACTTCTTTGATTAGGTAATTTTATACAATTGCATTTTATAAAAATCACCTGTTAAGTTTATAATGTAAATTACATCACCATATGAGAATCAAAATGATCATTCCAATTCAATTTCAGCATAATTATAAAACATGCAGGAGACATTCTGAATGCTTTTTGCTTAGTTTATTATACTTTATGAAATGCAGTTTATTTCTTGGTTAAAAAAGAATTACATGTTACTCAGAGTTTGACTATTGTCTCTTATAACAACAATCTTTTATTTAGAGTAGACCCATGAAAATGCAGATCCTGTTTTATATAATAATGAAAAACACTTTTTAAAGCTGTTGTTATATTATTACCCCTTAGCAGATTTTGACTCATAGTATATAGATTATAGATTTTGTCTTTAAATAATAAGTAACTTTTTGCCAATGAGGTACAAACATAAATTTACTGAATTCGATACTGTATACACTACCAATCAAACTTTGGGGTCAGTAAGATTTTTGAAAAAGAAATCAATACTTTTATTTGCATTAAACTGATCAAAATTACAGTTAAGACTTTTATAATGTAAAAAAAATATTTCAATATTTTCTATTCACCAAAGAAACCTTGAGAAAATGCATAACGAATTCCACAAAAATACTGAGCAGCACAACTTTTTCAACATAGATAAGAAATGTTTCTTGAGCAGCAAACCAGCAGATTAGAATAATTTCTGAAGGATCATGTGACACTGAAGACTGGAGTAACTGTGCGTTCACACCGCCGCCGGCGAGAGTGCAAAGTGGCCGGAAGTCATTCATTTTCAATGAGAGCCGGCGGCGAGCTCCGGCGAGAGCGGCGCGGCTTGGACGGTGAGAGCGGCGAGGAGAGTTGAAGTCAGGTCAACTTTATGGTAATAAGCAATGACGCGGTTTGGCGGCAACCAGCGGCAACCAATCGGAATATATGTTACGTACATGCTCCGTTTGAGAGGAGTCCAGAGAACGCAGTCCTGTAAACTTTGGTTCCGATCACATTAGTTCCCAAGCAAAATAGAGGAGGATGATCATTTGAATTTGATAAGAAGGCGCGCAACACTATTTATAGGCAAGATTTTCGTGCTAGAACACTTCTTTTTCAGCGGAAATGCAAATTATAATAGCACTTAACCATGAACACAAAAGCCACACCACACAAATGACTTTTAATTTGTTTATGTCATTAGCAAGCATGTCACTATAATTGTTAAGTTCTTTCCATTGATCAATTTTCTGCAAAAATAACGATCGACATGCTTGTTTGCTTTGTGGCACCTTTAAATACAGTTTTAAAAAAGACCACGCGTTCGATCTACGTCAGAGCATCAGAGCGTCCACGAATCTTTCCACGGCGTCGCTGGCAGGGTGGCGAGAGCGAATTTTGCCGCTCTCGCCGGCGGCGGTGTGAACGTACGGTAATGATGCTGAAAATTCAGCTTTGCATTGACAGAAATAAACGACACTTTAAAATATATTAAAACAGAAAACGGTTTCTTCAAACTGTAATAATATTTCACAATATCAGCCTGTTCACTGTAATATTTATCAAATAAACAGTTTTGGTGAACTTAAAAGATGACTTTCAAAACAAATCTTACTAACCCTAAACGTTTGAATGCTAATGTACAGTATATTCTCAAAAAAAAAGTCTGAATATCTCACATAACAATGCTTCTCCAGTAAATTTGACTGAAATGTGTGCAGGAAAAGTGCTGGAGATGCAGAAAGATAAATCTATATCTATATAATCTTTATTGTGTACATATTCAATGTTAAACCAAATGAGTTCCCAAAAAAAAAAAAACATTGTCTTTTCAGGTCCAATATTACAGCTGAGAAGGAAAGAGAGAAAGAGAGAGGGAGTAAGTAGAGAACGAGATTGAAATATTGGAAGAGAAACAAATAATGTTAAAGAATGGAGGGTAAAAGGAGGGCCTGTGCACCTGAGACACACGGCGAGGGACGCTAAGGGACGCTGATTAAGTGGAGCGGCTGAATGGCTTCCATTCTTCCTCAGCACTCTCTATGACTCTGGTTTCACAGGAGGAATGCTGCTTATAGAGTCAGAAAGGCACACACACACAGCAAAAAGGCAGTGGCTCTCTGTCAAGAGCGTATCATTCATGGGAGTTAGCGCTCTCTCAGACAAACAGTCACGGCTGGGAGATTCCGTGAGGCCTTTGGGCCTCGTTCCATCGTGCTTTAGTAAACGTCATGCTGCCATGCCTTCTTCTCTCAACACGCCATCATTTGAACAGATGAGGTAAATATTGTGCCTCCTCCACCTAAATAACTCCAGCAGCGACCAGCGGTCACCCCCCAATCCCCACATGACCGGCGCAGTACCTCAGCCCAGCCTATAGGGGCCCGAACACAAACAAACCACCTTTACATTAAATCATTTCACTAAGGGAAAGAGCAGCAGATTAAGGCATTGTCAAATTGTAGTCTCCCTTAGACTACCTTCATGTCATGTCAGTACTTGGTCAAGCTAGGATCTGAAGAGATCATCTTGTTCAGGTACACTTTTACAGGGTGATCACGGGTGAGTAATAGAACAGATAAACAATATGTACATATTGCCACACTAAAAAAACTTTGCCACAATTTTGCCATCTGAGATAAATATTGAGGATTTATTTTCTTTTTATAAGACAATAATTATGTGATACTTACTGAAACTTCAAAACCTTCCGACAAAACATGGCTTAAAAAAAAAAAAAAAAAAAATCATAATTAATGACAAAATTATTTCTGCGGCCAGATTTGTTAGAAAGCAATTTCAGTGATGCAAACTCATCAGGATGTACAAGGTCACAAAGACCCCCCCCAAAAAAATATTTATTTTAAAATGTGGTTTTACAGTCAATTTTAGCATAAGGATATAAGAAATGGAATAGATTGTTTACTGATTATATCACTAAATTATAAAAATAATTATAAAATAATTATAAAAATTAAACAAACCAATAAATATATTACTATAATAATATTAATAGGAATGTTGTATTGTAAAAATGTTTTAATAATAATATTTTACAGAATTACAGTAAACAAACTATTATTATTATTATTTTCTTCAAAATGCCCATCCCTACAACAGACACTCCTAAATCCCCAGATTTCCTTAAAGAGGCAAAACATTGCCAACATTAGGATTTCTTGGAATTCAGCATTGTTAATGTTACACAGGCTTATTTGCAAGACTGCCACCATTCTTGGCTTTTACCCAAGATCTCATTTGGGTCATATCAAATAATCTGACTATCAACAATCGTAAAGGGGAGGTGGGGGGTGAAAGCAGGATTAAAGGGAGAGTTCAACCAAAAATGAAAAAATCTGTGGTTCGCTCACACTCATTCAGATTTGTGATTTGTTTTTGTTAATCTTCAGTTGAAATGCTAGTTTCCTTTTCTGTGATGAGATGAGAGAGGAGCTGACACAGTTTTTTCCACACAAAGGTCAAAGTCTTTCACACCCTTGCGTTGATTAAAAAAAGAACATTTTCCATCTCTTTCTCTCTTCCTCAAACCTTCCTTCTCACACCTCTGCTACACACCAGCTGTTTAGACTAATGAGAATTTCATCAATGAATAAATTATTGCTCATAACACAATTAATGGGCAATTTTTATTTGAATTTAGAAATAAATCGCAGCTGTTCTCTTTTTACTCAGAAGCACAGAACAGAGATGTTTTTCTTTGAATATTGAATATGAGAAGGAACAAAGAAAGGCAGAGACAAGGTTTAGAGGACAGATTTATAATGTGGAAGCAGACAGAACTGGGGCTTCTTGAGGATATATTATTGCAAAAAAAAAAGTGCAAACCACATTTTCGATTTACACACTGATTTACATTTAAAAAATAAAATAAAAATAATCAAAATACTCTATAAAACAAACCTTTGAACGTGTATATTTATATTTCAGGGATGCAAGAAAGTAGAAAGATTAACAAAAACAATATTGAGCATTTAATTCTGTAAGCACAACCTCTTCCTTGGATCTTCTATTATTTCTGCAAACATTTTTTTTTCATATTTGTTTGCATAAAAGCTCAAGGGTAAACTAAGAAGTCTTTTTACATCCATTTATGGTTATTCAAAAGAGAATATGAAGAAGTAGCAAACTTTTGCATGTGCACACAGTCCTACACAACTCATTGTAGAAAATAGTGGCATACAGATGATTTTATACACATTATACAAGGTACTCTGTGGATTTACCCATCAGTCAGAATATTCCACTATGTTGTTTTCAACAGTGATTGATGTTAACATGCAGAATGATCATCGGTGACCACTTTCTATGGTAACAGTCATTTACAGCATGAATTAACCAACGAATACTTAAATCTTGACAAAATACACATCGATCGAAACCTAAAAAACCCAATATGTTTCAAAACATGACCACTGTTCTATCATTTATATCTATTAGCGCCCGTAATCTGTCCTGGTCTGTCCCCTAAAGTGAGGGTGCAGGCATATCCGCCCTCAGAAATGACTGGGCCCCTGGAAAGGTCCAGTGAATGGGCCCTCCCCAAATCTGCTATATGCTACTCATATGATGTGTGTGCTCTCTCTCTCTCTCTCTCTCTCTCTCTCTCTCTCTCTCTCTCTCCTACATTAACACATACATTTAACTGAGAGAGACATACTCAGTGATGGCGTCTACATAGGTACACACACACACACAGGGCTCTCAAGTGTCACGCATTGAACGTGACAGTCACTCATTTCGGTCTTTTGTCATGCACTCCCGCCACACATTGTATTTCTCACGCGGAAAAACTATTTATTATATAATATGACGCAGAGCCCAAAATTTCTCTGGCCGCGCCGCTCTCACTGTGGACCCGGCCGGAATCAAGTGCGTCGAGCTACACAAAAGCCAATCAGAAAATAGCTATGAACGACCAATGAAAAAAAAATTCAAATTGTCATGAAACAACCCAATTCCCGCGACCTGTCCAACATCTAAGGCTGCCACTCTGCAGAAGCAAATTCCTATCTTCGCTATATTGTTGTATTTTTAGCGAGACAGTGCACATGACAACTGCTGTAAATTACATGAAATATTTTCTCGCGCATCTGATAAGGCCTCATTAGATAATTTACAGGACGATATTAGGCAATGGATTGCTTCAATCACACTGGGGAGGGGGTGAGCAATAGGTCTTACCGCATCAATTCGCTCACTCCATCGTGTGTCACTCACTTGCGCTGCTGACCGCGAAGCGAACTGGCGCGAAACGCGTTTTGACGTTACATTACGTACAACAAAAAATAGCCTACTCAGACCATTTCGAGAGGGGTGTTTCATTATGACACAGGCTACATTTAACTCAAGCAACATTAAATAAAATGCATTTTTTTCTCACTTTCAACAATTAATGGTGCTATTTTGGTTCAAAATAAAATATGGTAACCTTTTAGCCTGGCAAGCCAGACCTATCAAGATGTTAGGTCTGGGAACTCACAATTGGCATACCTCAATCCGAGGGGCGGGATAAATAGTTGTCTTTCAAATTTCCTTCTGCACGCAATAGGACAGCGCTACAACCAACTAGAGCAAGGAACGGCTGTTGATAGGCCTATATTAAACTTTTGCCGTATCCGGTCGTCAAAACTTTGAACACATCTTCCTTTTTTTAAGAATGACTTAATGTTCTCTTAGCTCCAAGTCATCCAGAGTCGTGGCCATAGCCGATTCGAAAGACCGTTGTTCGCCAGCAGCATCTTCTTTGTTTTCAAGTAGCAGATCACCTATGGAAATCACGCGGAACCGTCACAACTCTGCCGTCATTATGTTAAGCCCGCCCACCAACTCTATACACGATGTGATTGGCCTGACCAGAGTTTGTTTTTTCCAGCTCGAATGCCAACGGAGAGTTGCTAGACCACACTTTGCTGCAAAATATTTTTAGCTGCCGCTAGGGTGCGTCTAGATTTCTAGGCTAGTAACCTTTGCTTATTTAGGATGAACATAATTATTGCTGGACTGCATGGGCCCCCCCCCTAGCGGCTGGGCCCCAGAAAACGTTCCCCTTTATCCCCCCCTTATGGACGGCCCTGGGTGCAGGTGAACGTTAAAATCAGCCCATAAACAGGAACTGATGGCTTTGGACAGTCTCATGTCAAAGCAACTCTTCGCAATGTTGTCCCCATTAGAAGAGGCCATGAATGCAAATAGTGGTGACCTTGACACCACAACCACATAAACAAGTTAAACAGGTGCTAATAAATTTTGCATTACTGAACCTCAACAGAGCATAGGCACACGTGCTATTTTACTCTCACAAAAAGTTCACAAGCTTTTAATAAATTTAGGGCCAGGTTAAATAATAGCTTGCGCCAGTGGAAATCCTCTTTTGGCATTAAAAAACTACTGTCAGGATTCACTAAAGACACGCAGTGAAATATTTGTGCTGAAAAGGCGTGGACAGGCTTATTTTTGCGGCTGACCTTATTGCAAATATATTTGAAAGAGTTTCCCTTTCAGACACAACATTTATGGGAGGAGAGTATTTAAATGAACCACGCAAGGTGATTTACTAATGTTTGAGCAAGTCAATTTACTGGTATTTGCACCATTATTTACCGCCCAAAAAAAGCTTGACTTAAACCAGGCGCTAATTTGCGTTGCTCTTGGTAGATTGCGTTGGACATTATGGAAATGATCCGGCTACGTCTGTGTTCTTTAATTTCCGTGTCGTAAGTAGATATTGCACGGAACTTTCCACTCCCATCGGACCTTTTTTGGGATTGTGCTCACACGCTAATTTGTCCTGTTTAGTAAATCTGACCCTAATTCTGTATTTAGTATAACTTTAGCAAGTTTAATTTAATATTATATTAATTTATTATTGAAAAATAAAAATAAAAAACATTGTGATAGTTATGAAGATACAGATATGATTAAAACCTTACTTTGTGTATCTTTATTTTACAGAAACACTCAAACATTAATTACATTTAGCTAATGTTTTAAATGTCCTTTTGTAGAAATAAATTAAATACACTTCAACTTTTATACCTTTAGAAGCATTTAGAATTTAGAAGCAATTTTGTCTAAATACTTTTTTTAAAGTTTAATTAAAAACTAAAATCAGCCAATATTGGCTGATATATGTCTAAAGATCAACCCATATTGATTTAAATATTTTATTTTTAATTAATTTAGACAAAAAAAAAAACATAGTATGAAATTGTAAAACTGCCCATAACAAGATAAAAAAAACAAATCATTGAAAGTATTGATCAAAATCTTCATCAAAAATCAAAGAGCTCCCTTTAAAGTCCCTTTTTAAAGTGAAAAGGGAAAATTAATGACAAAAAGGTGCAAAGTTAAACTTTATGCAGATAATTGCAATTTGAAAAAGTGATCGTTAATTTATCTATTTATCTATAAATTAATCTAAATCGTTACATTTGTAAAATACATTTTGAAAACCTGATAAATCATTCAGAGTCAGCAGGAACATGCATTAAGAAAGTAAATAGTTGTTTTCCATTTCATGTGGACTTTAAGTAAAAAAAAACATGCTACAAGAGGGAGTCGATACACAGGCCTTGTGTATAAGTATGTTCATGGAGTCTGTACTGCTTCAATGCAGCAATAAAGGGATCATACGCATTGAATAAAACATCTGAGCTCCACGGCGGGGCACTAAGTTCCCTGTGAGCAGCCTCGGCTTTAATGCCGCGCGCTGCTACATGCATCTTACAATCTGTGGTGGTTACACTTGTCTTTTCATGTCTCACCACATCCTGCTTTTTATCTCACCTCCTGCCTGCTCTAACAGGTATCTCCGTGACGCTAAACCCTGACACGTTACTGGGGAAATGTGATAAACTGGCAGTACAAAACTACAATGTCAGTGATTGTCAGAAAGTAACATCCATCAACAATGAGTCATCTGTAATCCTGAAGTTTCATTCAGGGCTAGGCTATATCTGCCAACAAAAGCCCACTCGTGTTTGCATTAAACTAAACTAACAAGGGGCTTTCGCTGCGCTTTGTGATCATAATCATGCCATTAACGGACACCTTAGTGATTTTGTAAGGCTTTGTATATAAAATGCAAGTACACCGATGAGCTAAAACATTATGGCACCTTTCTAAATACTGTTGGTCTTCTATGTCAGTCCTAGCATCAGGACACATGACTTCTGGGAGCTTTTATAATTCTCAGAGGGGCTAGTGGTTGAGTAAACGCCGCACACATACACGGCAGTCCACATGAAGTAAAAGAAAACGGAACTCATCAGACCAGGCGGCTCTTTTCCACTGCTCCAAGGTCCAGTTCTGACACTTGCGTGCCCATCGTAGGTGCTTTTGACGGTGGATCATAGGCACTCTATATGATTTGTGGCTTCGCAGTCGCAAGAATAGACGGGACAACCTTCAGTGCCCTCTGGATTCAATGAGTCTTGGGCGTCCAACACCCTGTCACTGGTTTGTCCCTCCTAAGACCACTGTTGGTAAATTCTCACCACTACTGACAGGGACGACCCACACGCCTTGCCATTTCAGAGATGCTCTGACCCAGTCGCCTTGCCATAACTATTTGTCCCATGTCAAATTCGCTAATTTTTATTCCTGACCATTTCTCCTGCTTCCAACACATTGATTATGAGAACTGATTGTTTGGCTACCATCTAATCTACCCAGATCTTAATGTGGCCTATTAGAAGATGATCAACGATATTCACATGGCACTGGTAATACTGTTTTGGCTCATTAGTCTATATAGAGATGGCTTTTAGAAGATTTGAGTCAGTAAGATTTTTCAAATGTCTTTGAAAGAAATCTCGGTATGTCACGGTGTGGGTTTGTGTTTTGTTCCTTGTTTTTGTCTGTCATGTGTTTCCCTGTCTTTTCATGTTCAGCTGTTCCCCGTTTTGTTGATTAGTCTCCCCATGTGTTTCTGATTAGCCACGCCCCCTTGTTATCTTGTTTAGCTTGTTTGCCTGTGTATTTATACCCTTGTTCTTCAGTCGGTGTTTGTCGGTCGTTGTTTGATGTTAGATGTTCCCAGTTCCTTGTCCTGTGTGCCTTGTTCTGAGTTTCATTGGATTACCTGTTTGTTTTATTAAAGTGCTTGCATTTGGATTCGCTCTCTGCTTCATTCATCCTTGCTGCATTGTAACACGGTAACAATTAGCTAACGTGAACTAACAAATAATTCTACAGCATTTATTAGTCTTAGAGTTAATTTCAACATTTACAAAATTTTCTAATTTTCAAAACTAAAAGTTGTATTTGTTTGTATTATATTTTTATTACTAACCCTGACAAAGGCTCATTTGCTCACTGTTAGTTGATGTTAAATAATACAATTACTAATGTTAACAATTGAGACCTTATTGTAAAGTGTTACCGAAATCTCTTATGCTCACCAAGGCTACATTTATCTGATAGAAAACATAATAAAAACAGAAATATTACAATTTAAAATAACTTTTTGCATTTTAATATATTTTAAGATGTAATGTATTCCTGTGGCAAAGGCAAAGCTGAATTTTCTGCTTCATTACTCCAGTGTCACATGATCCTTCACAAATCATTCTAACATGCTTATTTTGTTTTCAAGAAAAACAAAATCGTATTATCATCTATGCTGAAAATGGTTATTCTGCTTAATTTTTTGGTGGAAATCGCAATAAACTTTTTCAGGATTCTTTGATGAATAGAAAATTTAAAAGAACAGCATTTATTTTGTAACAATGTAAAAGTCTTTATTGCAACTTTAGATTCATTCATCAAGGATGTATTTAATGAAAGTATTTATTTCTTAAAAAAAGCAACAACATACATTTTGGCTTGACTGCTCGGCCCAAACTAGCATTCAATTCCACATCCCTTCCACACATAGAAAACAGTTTCAGAAATATGTTTACACCAATTAAACAAACTCAAACTCAGGACCACAACAAAAGCATAGTATAAAGAAAAGCTCTGTGGTAACTCTGAAAACCTGTGCTCTGAAAGCTGGATTTAATTGCTTGTGAAAACAAAATAAATACTATAATAAAACAATAAACTTGCCAACATAAAGATAAACACCACATTATTAGCACAAGGCCTGAGAAATCCTGAATTTATTTACTATTGTACCTTGCCACAAAGCACACATTACTAGGCAATACTCTGGTAACTGTGCAATAAATAATAGCATCACTCAGAAGTAATCTTTTTTTTCATAAAGTAATCATTATGCATAATTGCCATATGGCACATTTCAGTACCCCACAAATACTTAAGAAAATGAACAGTAATAAAATGATCATCATCATCATCTCTCCCTGTGGTACAGAGATGGTATAGATCTCCATCCAGAGAAACTGCATTAATGAACACAGTGTTTTCTACTATTCGTTTGGATTTTCACTTTACAAGACAACCTTTGCAGCTGGATATTGTTAATATGTTTGCTAGTTTCTTGATTAATCATAGAATCATTAAACATCTAATATTGTTGATTCTTTTGTAAACAGAGTGTCTTCATTGTTAGGGATTAATTTCACTAACACGCGCTACGTAATAGTTCTGGGAAACTGCAGCTGTTCTTACTGTGAGCAATAGTATCTGTAGTGTAGTTACAGAGACATTAAGAGAAAGAGTTCACAAAAAATGAATCAATGAAATCATTAGTCATGTCATTCCAAACCCATGACTTTCTGTTGTCCATTCCAACATAAAATATAAAGTTTAGCTGTTTAGTTCAGTAAAGTTTAGTAGGAGTTTAGTAAAGTTTTAGGGATAGTTAGCCCAAAAATTAAAAATTCAAAAGAAGTTTTTTGTTTAGTCCATATCTACATGTTTGGCAACCAACATTCTTCAAAATATCCTCTTTTGTGTTACGACAGAAAACGTGTTTTGTGTTACGACAGTGTTATGACAGAATGTTCATTTTTAAACTCTTTTATTTAATATCTGTTAGTTAATCTACTGAAGGGCTGTGTTTAGAATCCACATAAGAAACAAGTCTAATCATGTCTGAGGTGATGATGATGATGCTGCAGCCAAATTTTTCAAGGCTTCCTTAAATTATTTGACCAGTCATTCAGACAACTTAAACTGTATAGTTTTACACATCCCTACATCCTAGATCTTTTATGGTCCTTTGGAGCTTTAATTCACAGCCTCCGATCACTGTATGGAAATCAACAGCGTCAAACTTCTCATTTTGAGTTCCACAGAAGAAAGAGTTACACGGGTTGGTAAAAATGAGGGTGAATAATTGATAACTTTTTTTCACTTTTGGGTGAAGTTTGGGGTCGGTAAGATTCTCACCAATTTTTTTATAAAAATATAGTATCACAGTATTATTACAATTTAAAATAACGGTTTTCTATTTTAATATATTTTAAAAATGCCATTTATTTCTGGGAAGATAAAACTGATTTTTTTTTGATGATCATGATCATTTGATAATTTCTTTTGTTTTGGAATTCAATTAATATTTCTTATTATTATCAATGTTGAAAACAGTTGTGATGCTTAACTCTTTCCTCACCAGCATAAAAAAAGGTGCCAACCACCGCCAGCATTTCACACAGTTTTTAACTGCAGAATATTTTTTTGAATGATTATCTGACCATGCAATATATCAAAAAAATAAACAGACCCTCTGCTTTAAATAAAAATCAACAAACTTGCAAACTCCTAGCTTATTGCATTCCTTTTATCAACACTTGAATGTGGGTAAATTTAATAAAAGAAAGCTACATTTTGAGCAAAAAGCTGAGAAAATCGTTTTTGTCAAAGACTACGTCCAGATCGGATTCAAAACGATGGTCAAAACATGGATGGAGTAGATGGAGTCCATCAACACCGCTAAAGCTTGCACTGCACAGCTCTTCCTGTGTCGACATTTCATTCGGTAACGTTAGGCAGTTTTGATTTATATGCTGTTTAATGTTGATGATTGCGTTATTTTACATATGCATCTGCTTATATCGCTTGTTTCTGCCTTTCCTTCACATGTGTTTTGATCAGGAGATTCAGTACTAGGGCTGTAACTTTACGTTCGAAAATCGATTGCACAATCGATCGGACCAACCAACACAAGTTTCGAAAACGAAAATAGGGAATCGATTTTAACTGCCTTTTTTTTTTTAACCAAAAATGTGTTTTAGGTAGACAGAGCAATACAGTACACAGAACATGTAGGATGTTGGAAAATAACAATGTCTTTTCTGTTAACCAAATGCTTATTCGCTATTACTTCAGTGCAAGTGAACAAGCGCGCCGTTATTTGTTGCTTAGTGACGTGTGTGTTCAAGCAAGCCAGAAATGCGCAGATTCTGCGCAATACGCTGTATTTAATATATCATTAGGACTCACGAGTTGCGTATCTGCGCTAAATCCACGCAGATTTGGCTTACACGAACTTCCCCAGCAAAGTGAGTAAACATAGAAACACGGCAAATTGGCTCGTGATATGACAGCGTTACCCGCCAAAGTTCATTTTTATCCGAATTTGGCGGGTGTTAATTTCAATCCTTGAATGTTGCACTCCTGTTTGTCATTGTGCACAAAACTTCACGCCAATAAATCATCAGAAATATTGCTGACTTGTGCGCGTCTCAAGCGCCCTCTTTACGTTCGTCCTAATGTCTGTTAGTTGTCCGTGGATTTGCCAATATTTGGTGTTGAAAATGGAAAAGTCTTTAGACATGGAAAAATCGATTTTACAATCGATTCAATGTACACATATGTCTCAAAAATCGAACAGGATTTTTTCACAAAAGTGACAGCCCTATTCAGTACTCTTTCAAAAGATGCCCAACAGCACCCCCTACCGTATAACAGTGAAAACATGGAAAGCCGGAAATTTACGTCATTGGCGGAGAATCGTTGTCTCAGAAATTACAGAAATTTCCGTCAATGTTTGTGGAAAACACATTAATTTCTTTCAAAAGAAAATCAGACCCCAAAATTTTGAGTGGTAGTGCATATTACTAGAACCTGATAAAAATCTTGCGTTTGGCTCATTTAGCATGATTTTAGTGAATCAAATGATCTGCGCTGTCCTCTTAACCTCTTAAGTGACACAGAACACACTTCACTCAACCTTATGCATACAAAATCCCTAAGCTTCCGTAATGGTGATTGAGGCAGGGAAACTCTATAGATGTATGGAGAGCATTTTAACAGACATCAAACACACACACACACACACACACACACACAAACACACACACACACCCAACCACCTGTTTCAGCTGCATGAGGTCTCCACATATGACCCTGCTCCATGTCTCCATGCGAGGGCTAATCACATTGTGCCGTATTTGTAATTATGTACCTCATTAACCAAATCCCAAGAGTCATTAGGGATTAACTAATATCCATACGGTTTGCCTTGCAGTTACACGCATATCTGTGATATTAATTTAGTCCCCTACCCATCTCCACTCCGGGCATGGCCTCCCGGAGGTGCTCCGCTCAGGTCAGCGAACTTATGAGAGGAACGCAGAGGCATATTTTCACTTAATTGGGTATTGTGGATTTAATTAAATCGCATTGAGAGGGAAATTTCAAGGTGGCACTGAGCCTGCGGACTCAACCTGAACAGCCAGACAGGACGGCCGCTCACGCTTCATGCTCTGCCAAGGATGTGCTTATCACTCTCCCTCTATCTATAGCTTCTTTATCTTCTTTATAGCCTTATACCATCCTTAAAGCACTCTAACTCGCCTTCTTTGTTTATCTTCATCTCAGTCGCACACACACAATGCTGATGAGCTCACAGTATGTGTATATACTGAAAGAGTGCCTTTATGTGTGGCTAGATGGCAAACACGACAGGTAAATCAAAAGCCAAGCTAACATACCACACTCATGACCTGTGCCCAAGCCATACATACACATAAATGGAAGTAAGATTAGAAGAACTGCAAATCTAATACATGACATATTGATTATTAAAAAAAATATATGTCAAATATCAATATGTGCAAAGAAAAGCCACCAAATGAAAATAATGTAAAACTTTTTTGTGGCAGATGAGAGACTTGATTAGTTTTTCTAGAATTCTTTTTAATTACTGCTCTGTGTACACATGTATTTAAAATTACATCTTTCTTTATAAAAAAAAATATTTTTATTTCTAATAGTTATTTAGTTATATTTAAAATTGTATTAATTTAAAATTATTTACTTAACAAGAATTTTTAATTACACATGTTTTCCTTTTTTACAGAATTTACATTATAAGTCATACATATATTTAGCAATAAATTATTTGTTTATGTTTTTTAAAGAAGTCTCCTATACTCACCAAAACTGCATTTATTTGATCAATGATAATAAGAAAAATAGAAATGATTATTATTAATGCTGAAAAAGATTGTGCTGCTTTTAGTGGAAACCATGATCCATTCTTTCAGAATTATCTGATGAACAGAGTTTAAAAGAGCAGCATTTATTTGAATCAGAAATCCTTTTTAATATTATAAATGTTTGTGCTGTCAAGTTTTAATCCATTTAAAACACTTTTGCTTAATAAAAGTCTTAAATTATTATTAAAGCAGTAATAAAGCATTTAAAACTTAAAAAAAAATCGTACTCATGCTTTTAAAATAATCTTAATTTATTATTAATAGTAATACACAATTGAAATTACATATATTTATATTAGTATAATATTAGCATGTTATAATTATAATATTTTCTTTGAACATTTATTTTAAAATATTTTATTTTAGAATTTAATTTAATTGTACAAAATGAACATGTTAAACTGACAGGACAGCCCATTTGACACCAATATTAAAGAACAAGAACAAACTCTCTCACTACATCTCAAAACGTGTCAATCGTTCATGTGGCTCTGCTCACATTTCGATGATTAACCAGCTGTTGTACTTTTTCCCATTTCCTTCATAAAAACAAAACAAACAAAAAAAAAAACATTATGAAATCCAGTATAGATATTACCTTGTGAGCCACAGAGTCAACCCCATTAAATCAATTTCCCCTAATCTGAGTAAAGCTGGCCCGGAGCAGGAAATACTTACTACGGCACAGGCCCGGGAGAAAGAACCATTGTGCTGTGATGCAAAGCCTGCGCTGAAGAGGATCTGATTAGCAAAGTGCTGCTCCTTTGGGAGCTCCGCCAGCTTCGCTCTGCAGTGTTCTGCCCAGACAAACACCACTCCATCTGGCAGCAGACACACTGCTCGCGGGCCACACCGGGGGAAGAGACCAGGGCAGCAGCACCTTACTGCAAGACTGAGGAGCCAGAATACATAGCCACTCTCACTTACACATGAAAACACACAGGTGTGCCAGTGAGAGTGCATGGACCACTGGTAAATAGTTAAATAGGCCACTGCTAATAACACTTTACAATAAGGTTACATTTGTTAGCATATGGGTAATGATATTAGTTAACATGAACCAACAATGAAAAATTCTTCTAAAGTACTTTTAATCTTAGTTATTACATGACTCTGTGAAATACTTGATTCTGATTGGTCAATCGCGCCATCCAGCGGTATGTTATTCCATGATAACAACCAGTAAGAACTAATAACATAGGCTCATTCAAGTAACTAAAGTCGGCGCTTTATGCTTGCTAGGAACGTTATTTCCTCGTAGAAGTTTTGAGTTTGGTGAGCAGATTAAATAACTGCACACAAAATATTGATTTGAGTTTTAATATTTTATTAAGTCATCCGGTAGCATGGACTGTCTCTCTCTCTCTCATAACGCAGCTGCTGCCATTTTGCCATTTGTACACTTTAATGGATTATAAAGTGACAAACAGGTATGATATTAAAACAGTTTTTTCTCAAATCAATATATCTTATCCCCATAATTATTTATATGGTGAAATACTATGTAATAAATAGAATGTCCCTTAAATGTCTATCTAGTTTGAACTTGCCGCTTGCTAGCAACTGCTCTATGTAGAAACTTTGTGTTTAAAGAGCTAATAAAATATTTTGGCTCAGATCAATATTTCATATCTAATTATTTAATTATGGGTCAAGTAGCCGTGTAATAAGCGGGACAATGTACATGCAGCCGGTTGTTATTGTAGAATAAAACCCAACAGGGTGATCAGGGTTTATTCTACGATAACAACCGGTTTAATGTACATTATCTCTTACTTAATGTTAATTAAGCATTTACTAATACATTATTAAAATCCAAAGATGTATCTGTTCATATTTAATGGACATGAGCTAACATGAACTAACAATGAACAACTGTATTTTTATTAATGAACATTAACAAAGATGAATAAATATACTGTAATAAATGTATTGTTCATTATTAGTTCATGTTAGTTAATGCATAATGCATAAAGTTAGTTAATAGTTAATGAACCTTATTGTAAATTGTTACCACTTAAATATATTTATGATATAAAATAAAAACATATTTATTGTACTGGAAAACAAGAAAAAATACTGAAGAAAATGTAGTTTTGCAGTGTGAACTGTAAAGGTGTGACAATAACCATTTGGAAAAAAATAATAAGCTGTCGCTCTCTTACACCCCTCAAAGTCAATGGAAGTTGATACGCAAGCAATAAAAAGGAGTTATCAGCACAGTATCTGTTACCCACTGGTAATTGGAGCAGCACACACCTTCTTGTTTCTAATTTCAGTGCACAGATACACATTTACTGCACTACTGGTATAAAAAAACAAAACATTAATTGAAAACACTGGCACACCCCCTTGACACTCCCATTAAACTTTTACATGTGCACAGAGAGGAAGTCGCCTCTTTCCTGCGGCACAGTGGTTTCATATCCTGCTTTGTTGCCACAGCAACGGAAGGTTCACTTTTGGTTTAGCTTTTGGTAAACGAGGTAGCGTGTAGCACCAGAACATTTCTGAGAAACCCCAACTGTCCAAAGGCAAGTACTGAGTCAGAGACCTTTTCCTCTTTCAAAAGAACATGGTCTCGGATACCTACGAAAGTTCAAAACATCCCTCGTCTATTAAACCTGTAAAGCCGGACATATGAAATAATAGTTTCATAAAAATAGAACAGCTTGTTGAAACTTTAGACAAAATATGAAAACTACAAAAAAAAAATAAAAAAATTATGTATTCAATAGCCCAAATTGAGTTATTTATTCATGACCAAAAAGATAAAATTCTGATAGCTGATATTCTGATATGATATTTAATTGCTTAGTTTTATGATCAAAGCTCTGTAGTTTTAACTGTGGGGGGCAAAACAATGATGATTGAGTGATGTACACATAAACATTACTCAAAAGCCTGATGTATATGTAATATATTTGATACTTGCATTTTAACATATAGGCCTATGTTTTTATATTTAAGCAAACCTAAATTGCTTCAGTCCAATAAATGTTTACCTTAAAATATATCAATTTATTCATGAATTTAATCAGATATTTTCTATTTAAAAATGTAATTTAAAATGTAAACATTTAAAAATATTAGACCGTATTAGACGGAAATGTGCTTAAGTTTTCATCAACTAAAACTAGACTAAAATGTCAAGACATATATGCCTGGTTTCACAGACAGGGCTGTGAATTAAGATTAAGCCAGGATTAGGCCTTAGTAAAATTTGGACATTTAAGTAGCTTAACAAAAAAACTTCATTTTAGTCTCGTCTTTTTTTCGTCAACAATATTCCATTGCTATTGGCAGTTATCATTTAATGACATTGGTGTTGTCTCGTCATCGTCTCGTTTCAGTCATGGAAAAAAAAGTTGTCGACGAATATTTTTCATCATAGATTTCGTTAACGAAATGAACACTAACGTGTACCACAACCTAAAGATGGACATTTTTACTATTATACTAAAAGGCTTTTTTTTTTTTTTTTAAGTACTATCAAATAATCAGAGGGCCGAAGGCATGTAGAAGATTATGTGCAACAGGTTTTTCAGCAAAGTTTTACATGCTGTCTGCAAGCAATCACATCATCATCTCATGGCTGATTTGCTCGGCTGATCCTGCAGCTGTTGAGATTATTTGCTCAGCATTTAAATAGCCTGGTTCAGTGTTTGCTAAAGGCTAGTCATGCAGCAGATTATCAGAGATCCTTTGAAACCCTCCACCTCCCCCAGCTCCACCTGCCCAAATCTGCTATGAGATGTATGTACTGTATGTCTATTCAGCAGTAGCAGCCTATCTTACATTCTCACATCAGCATGTCTGTGAATCTACTGTATTGGCAGTAGCAGCAGCAATAATCAAAAGCAGCAACAGCAGCATAGCAGATCTAGTCTGCCAAGACCAAATACATCAACACTGCCATATTTATTAACATGCTAAAAAATTACTTGAGAGTTGTCATTTAACTTACCTGCACATACACTGTATATACCTTATATAATACACAGTAAATAGATACTTATACGAGGCAGGACCGCACAGGTCTCATCATGTCTTCTTCAACCAGCTCAAAACTATGTGACCTAAAAATTCTTGTCACTCCACTTGCATCACAACACCATCTGTAAGGTCTAGACACTATTAAACAACCACTCATCTAGTTATACTATACGCCACACATTCCATGGTTTAATCCGTTTATGTTTGGTTTAATTAAGCGAGAAGATGATATTACCTTGGGATATGATCCAGCTTAGCAAACAGTAAGAATTAACATATTAACTCAGGAAGGAACTTATAACTCAGGAAGGAATGCAGGCTCCATAGCTCCCGAGACCTATCTGGTAACATGTTTGTGGGGTTGAACAACTCTTATGGCGATGTTTACGCTAAATAAGCATTTGCAAAACTAATAGCACATGAAGCAGAGAGAAATGAAAAGCATTTGTTGAGTGAGAATCTAGCCACCACTGTTCTTAAGGCCATGTAAGGAAATGGAGGCAGGGTAAGACACCACTGACTGGCTTAATTGTCTTCCTGCTGTTGGTATTTCATCTGGGTTAAAGTTGAAAGCTATCATGAACTGGTTGGAATTTCAGCTTTGCTCTTATCAGACTACCCTAATCCCTCCCTACAGGAACTGCATCCGTATAGTTGGGGTGAGGTGGAAACACCTGTACAGGTAACACTGATGGTCATAACCACCAAAAGGCATTTGAGAGAAAGAAATGGGAGAGAGTAGGACAGGGACCAAGGACCAAACAGTGGTGGAAAATGTCAAATGAGATAATACAGTTAATACTACATTAGATACTGAGTAAAAAAGTCAACAATGATTATATATTTACAAAGGTTTAAATTCAAACTTTTCTACTTTCTACTTCTCTTTAAAAAAAGGTTACAAAAATGTCAATAATTATCGATACCGAACGATATGAAACATGATATGCGATAATTTCTTTAGCTATATCGCACAGCGCTATATTAGGGGTAGCACAGACTAGTAGACTTTAATGCTCTACCATGACGCTTTAATGTGGCGGTAAGTTAACAGGTTATATCTTTTGTTTTTATAATACGCATATGTATATAATATTTATAATATTAGTTATGCAGTTATTATAAATTATAATATATATATTTTTTTTTATATTAGTTCAATATCTAGTGAAAACACATAATTCAATATCTCTACCATTAGCCTGAACATTTTGGTCATACTGCCTACCCCTCTGGGATAGGATGCTTCTGTGCTCAGGTCCAGGTGTGGCAGCAGCAGGTGTATCATGGAGTATCAGTGTGAGAGATTCATAAACTAATTAGCTGATTAAACAACATAGTAATGTTTCAGAGAGGCAGGAGGCTCTGTGTGCTAATCCGCCTCCTTATCTTTACTAACATCACCACTAACAGAGAGGATGTAGCAACATAAACACACTGGCATTTTCCTTTTAAATAATGCAAATGTACGTCTCACTACACGTCTGGCACAATTTATAACACTTAACACATTAACAACATTAAAATATCAATTCAATCCACAATATCCTCTTGAACTATAATGTATCAAAATGTAAATAATAGGCCGATTAGAATATTGTCACATGTAATTGTGATGTTATTCAACATTGCTGGCACTGTGCTATAACACAAATGTGGTAAAGCCTCTTGGATTATTTTTAACAGATGTCACAAACTACAAAATGAACCTCTCAGGGGGAAAAACAGAAAGTCATTCTGCTTCAAAATGTAGAACATGCCAAATGATTCCCATCTGTGGATTAAAGGGATAGTTCACCCAAAAATGAAAATTCTGTCAGTATTTACTCACCCTCATGTTGTTCCAACCCCGTAAGACCTTCGTTCATCTTCGGAACACGAATTAAGATATTTTTGATTAAATCTGAGAGCTGAATCACTCCTCCATAGGCTTCTAAGGGATTGTCACTTGTTCCCCGAAAAGTTATTAAAGACATCGTTAAAATAGTCCAAGTGACTACAGTGGCTCAATCTTAAGTTTATCAAACGACGACAATACTTTTTGTGTGCAAAAACAAACAAAAATAACGACTTTATTTCAACTATTCATTTCCTTCTCTGTTGGCCTCTAGTCAGTTAACGTAGAGTGATTGCGCAGAGCTACGTCACACATAGGCTCACTTTTGGCCGACGCTGGTCATGTGTGTGATGCGTGTGACGTACAACAACAGAAGCTTACGCTTTTACACTAGTGAACTGACACTAGTCACTAGTCACACACAATAGTCACTTGGACTATTTTAACGATGTCTTTAATAACTTTTCGGGGAACAAGTGTCAATCTCTTAAGAAGATCAAAAATATCTTAATTCGTGTTCTGAAGATGAACGAAGGTCTTACGGGGTTGGAACAACATGAGGGTGAGTAAATACTGACATAATTTTCATTTTTGGGTGAACTATCCCTTTAATATCTTCTGATGATCAGCCATTCGCATTAGTCTTCTTTATGCGTTTGGGTGGAAATACCCAAGATGTGTTTGCGAGAGGTCGATATTTTTCAGTATTTTGAATAAAGGCTCAACATTTTATGGTCACTACCTTTACCATGTCAGGCTTCATCAGTTATTTAGCTCTAAATAGAAGCTGTGTCACTCTGGGAATATAAAAGGAAAAATGTCACAACATCATCATAGCTCAACAATAAAGATGACGCAGGGATGGATTAAGAGTTTCAGCCAGTTAACAGATGTGTGATGTTTAATAAATCTTAAATTTGTTGACCTTGTATACATGGTTTTATACCTTGCATACTTAAAACGTACTTGTGCTTATCTGTGATGTACTGCAGTGCACATTATCAAAGTAACGTTGTTAGATGGCTGACATAAATTTGAGAGCAATGTGACTTCATCAGTAATGTTTTGCATCATATCTCCTCACTGTCCAACAAGCATGTTTATAATTTTATATCTGTCTTTATTTATATAAATCTACAAGCACAAGCACAAATCAAACATAACAAGGTGAAGACAGGTGACACGGATGATGAAGATGAGGTGGGTAATTGAGGGAGTGAGTTCAGGTGTGGAGACAAGGAGGATTCTGGGAAGTGTAGTGCAGACGAAGACAAGACTGGTGCAGACGATGACTGTGACACCATGGTTACAGTTAGGGTTTCTAGATTAAATCCATGGTGAATGTTGGTGATTTGTGAACTTAAAAGCCTTCTCTATCTTGTTAGTTCATGGCACAATGCTTCTCCTGGTTTCCAAGTCAGCGCAGATCTAATATCTATGGTTTATAACAGAGAATTCTGCACTGAATTTTAATGCTTCTCACTAGATCTTGCAACAATGTTATTATTACTGCGGTGAATTCAAACACCTTCACTCCCAGCACTGTGTGGTAACAGTTTTACAGTGTTTGCCATTTGATATTTTTCATATGTAATACGTTGTTTTATGGTGCTTGCCATTTAATGTTTTTCATATGCAAAAGAAATTAGCAGCTCTTACCAGTGCGACCGGCAAGAAAAAAAGTAGCAAAATGCGACCATTTGGTCACAGTCTGGAGCCCGGCAATTAAATATTTTTTTTTCAAAAATTTTGAGCATAGCAAAAAAAAAAAAAAGTGAGCCTGCTGTGCCTGGTATAGTATTTTCTCTGCTGGCACATCTGTGCTCTTCTCCTTTCATCCATCTTCAGTTTGTCACGTCTCTGGTAATTTCATAATATTTCCACACAAATTAAATTTTAGGAAATTATTGCAATGAAGTTTGTGCGGAACAGAGATCAGCCTAAATAAAACTAAAAAAACAGCCAGTGGTGTGATTGGAGCAAAAACCAGCCGATTACGATTTATTGCCGGTCGACCAAGCATCTCTAATAAAAATACATTGCTAAAAATCTAGTTTATCTTTTTGTTTTTCTGCGGTAGGGCACCTGAAAATGTGAAACCAGCAGGAAAAAAGAACTGAGCAAATGCTGACCTGTACAATTGAGCCCTGATTCCTGAAGAATCACTTACAAATACAGAGCACCTCAGGCTGTTAAAAGAGCAGGGTTTTTTGAATTTGTGTAAAACATAGGCAGCAACAGTTTAATTAACAAGATTCAGTAGATGAACACAACAAAACAGACTGTCGTGAACCTCCCTGTCTGTGTGTGTCCCATGCTGTGAGCTCCCCAGGAAGTCTCCACATCCATGTCTAATCCACTTATAAACTAAACAGAGAGGAAGTTCCTCTCTCCCAAACACACACACACAAACCTACAGGCTATGGAAATTCAAACACACTGTACATAAATGCAAACTTACTTAAGGTTGGTTACGCACATATGAGTCACATTGTACACGCTCACCCAAAAGGGAAAAAAACACCCTTTCAAGCAGGCAACTGCTTTCATGTATATGAAAAATAATGTATGTTCCCCTTGGATGTGGACTAGTGACTTTCCTTTTCATAATGAAGCTTATTAGACACCTGGAGGGGGGCACAAGAGCTATTCACACTGAAACTTCCCTGGGCGGTAACATTTTAGCCTTTTAAATTAAGCATATGACATTTAAAATATGGATCTGGGGATTTATAATGACAAGGCCAGTTAAAATTTAGAGCAAGCAATTCATTTCAGCACCACAACGGGGATAGCAAACCAGCGTGAAATCTCGGCTTTCCATGACACAAATAGCTCAGGGCTGACAGAGTTGCCATGATCATGTGCAAAAAGGCAGACCTACATTTTAGAAATCTGGTTTTACATTTGAAAACAAACTTTTGTCACCCATGGAAAGCCGCACTTAACATTCAGCGACCATATGGAGAGTACTTTCTCGATCTGGCAAGCTCTAATCTGATTGGCTGACTTTATGCAAGATCTGGAAGTGTTTTTTCCACATGGAAACAAAATCATGTTTACAAGGAAGAGACTGATAGAGCAAAAAGCTTTTATTGATTTTTTTTTTTAGTTAATAATTATGGTAACACTTTAGTTTAGGTCCAATTCTCACTATTAAAAAGTTGCTTATTTGCATGCATATTACCAGGATATTGGCTGTTTATTAGTTCTTATAAAGCACATATTAATGCCCTTATTCTGCATGATCATATTCTACATCCCTTAATCCTACCCAACACCTAAACTAAACAACTACCTTACTAACTATTAATAAGCAGTAATTAGGAGTTTATTGGGGCAAAAGTCGTAGTTAATACTAAGTTAATAGTGAGAATTGGACCCAAATCTAAAGTGTGAACAATTATTTTATTTCAAATAACAAAAATGTTACATTTTAGTTAACTATAATAACCATTAGTGACATCAAATCTTTGAAAGTTATGAGGTGCATGAGCAGAGCTGTATATTACACAGGATTACATCTGTCAAATAATCTACTTATTGCTTTTGGTCAGGCAGAAATCGGATGACATTTTCTACTATTTTCTCCAGTGTTTTCCGTTCAGATACTCTCACCCCTAAACATCACTTAAAACTAAACAAATTGTGGGTGGTCATTTTATATGTTACTCCGATGGTCACTTCTTGTCTAATTGAGCGAATTATGTTTTTTTTTTTTTTTTTTTTTTTTGTCAGAATAAGTTGCAACGAGGATATATAGCTTTTGTTGTTTAGTCAAAGATCCGGCTACATGAGACTAGCCTGTCCTAAAACTCTCAAATAAACATTTGTTAATGCTACAATGTAGGAGGGAAGTGTCAAGCAACAGGACACTTACTTTCCCCCTCGCTCTATTTACCTAATGTCCCAAATTAACAGGCTGTAGGAAAACCTGAGCAGCTTTGCAGTGAAGGAAAGCAAAAGAAACCGAGGTATGGGGGTGAGATTCAGTCTATGTATTCTGTACAAACAGTCTATGGATATTTTTTTTCTTCCAGGAAACCATTCATTGATGCAGGAGTGGCATATTGCAGAGGTTAGAAAAATCAATGATGTGTGTAGAAGGTCTGAGCATACAAATCTGTGTCAAAAGCCAGAAACACTCTTGCACATGTGTAAGCTGCACTGCTGCATACTTTCGAGAAACGAGGGCCCCAGGACAGTACGTACTGTACTTTTCTTTCTGAACGCCTTGTAATTTTTTACATTTAACCTATAGGGGGATGGTACAAACGTTTGGCCTGCCACTACAGAGTAAGTGTTATTGAAGTGTTAATATAGATATAGTGCACGAAAAACTAATTCTTGGTGGATTAGAAACTTCAGCATAAAGAGGAAGACGATAAAAGCATAACCACCTTTTACACTGTAGTTTCAAGTGGTACTATTTTGAGCGTAAATATTGGTTCTGATAGAGAGTTGACGTAATTAAAATTCTTTACTAAATTATGCAATTAATTATAATTTGATAATCTGACATCTGGTCAAAATTCAGTTACCACATTTGATTATTTTGGTAGAATTCACAATTATTTTCATACTTAATTATTATTAAATTTTTTATTACTAAGCTCAAGACAAAAAAACAATCAACAAATTACATTCAGATTCTTAATTCGGTGGATTATATGAACAGATATATATATGTTTTGGTTCATATATACAGGTCCTTCCAAAAAAATTAGCATATTGTGATAAAGTTCATTATTTTCCATAATGTAATGATAAAAATTAAACTTTCATATATTTTAGATTCATTGCACACCAACTGAAATATTTCAGGTCTTTTATTGTTTTAATACTGATGATTTTGGCATATAGCTCATGAAAACCCAAAATTCCTATCTCAAAAAATGTGCATATCATGAAAAGGTTCTCTAAACGAGCTGTTAACCTAATCATCTGAATCAACTAATTAACTCTAAACACCTGCAAAAGATTCCTGAGGCTTTTAAAAACTCCCAGCCTGTTTCATTACTCAAAACCGCAATCATGGGTAAGACTGCCGACCTGACTGCCGTCCAGAAGGCCATCATTGACACCCTCAAGCAAGAGGGTAAGACAGAAAGAAATTTCTGAACAAATAGGCTGTTCCCAGAGTGCTGTATCAAGGCACATCAGTGGGAAGTCTGTGGGAAGGAAAAAGTGTGGTAAAAAACGCTGCACAACGAGAAGAGGTGACCGGACCCTGAGGAAGATTGTGGAGAAGGACCGATTCCAGACCTTGGGGGACCTGCGGAAGCAGTGGACTGAGTCTGGAGTAGAAACATCCAGAGCCACCGTGCACAGGCGTGTGCAGGAAATGGGCTACAGGTGCCGCATTCCCCAGGTCAAGCCACTTTTGAACCAGAAACAGCGGCAGAAGCGCCTGACCTGGGCTACAGAGAAGCAGCACTGGACTGTTGCTCAGTGGTCCAAAGTACTTTTTTCAGATGAAAGCAAATTTTGCATGTCATTCGGAAATCAAGGTGCCAGAGTCTGGAGGAAGACTGGGGAGAAGGAAATGCCAAAATGCCAAAATGCCAAAATGCCTGAAGTCCAGTGTCAAGTACCCACAGTCAGTGATGGTCTGGGGTGCCATGTCAGCTGCTGGTGTTGGTCCACTGTGTTTTATCAAGGGCAGGGTCAATGCAGCTAGCTATCAGGAGATTTTGGAGCACTTCATGCTTCCATCTGATTTCATTTTTCAGCACGACCTGGCACCTGCTCACAGTGCCAAAACCACTGGTAAATGATTTACTGACCATGGTATTACTGTGCTCAATTGGCCTGCCAACTCTCCTGACCTGAACCCCATAGAGAATCTGTGGGATATTGTGAAGAGAAAGTTGAGAGACGCAAGACCCAACACTCTGGATGAGCTTAAGGCCGCTATCGAAGCATCCTGGGCCTCCATAACACCTCAGCAGTGCCACAGGCTGATTGCCTCCATGCCACGCCGCATTGAAGCAGTCATTTCTGCAAAAGGATTCCCGACCAAGTATTGAGTGCATAACTGAACATAATTATTTGAAGGTTGACTTTTTTTGTATTAAAAACACTTCTTTTATTGGTCGGATGAAATATGCTAATTTTTTGAGATAGGAATTTTGGGTTTTCATGAGCTGTATGCCAATATCATCAGTATTAAAACAATAAAAGACCTGCAATATTTCAGATGGTGTGCAATGAATCTAAAATATATGAAAGTTTAATTTTTATCATTACATTATGGAAAATAATAAACTTTATCACAATATGCAAATTTTTTGAGAAGGACCTGTATAAATTAACCAAAGCAAGCAATTTCAGGCTATTGAGCACTGAACTCCGCATTTCCACCCAAGTGTTTTTAGCCATAGATATTCAGCGCATCGTCACGCTGCTGGTGTTTTAAAAAAACACGACACTCCCATTGAAAACAACTGGATAAAAATGCTTGCTTTGGTGGACACACAGCCTTAAGTCATGTCATCTCAGAACTCTGTGACCTCTGGTCATCTCAGAGAGAGACAGTGGATTTACTGACACTCCACTTTGTTTTCAGTGTGTCCAAACTAGGTAATTTGTGAGATCTTTATCCAATCTTAAGACCACTCTCATTTTGAAAGGAGGCAGCTCAAGGAAAGAGACAGGGAGTCACGGAAAAGCAATATCCCGCACAGATCTCACTGCTTACTTCACTTCCCCTCGGCGTGCTTAAAGTTCATCAGGCCTCGGTGGCGTCGCAGCAGGTGCAATTTATGAGGTGTTAAGAACGTTAGACTGTAACTGAAAAAAAAGAAATACTGTAAACTCTAGCTCCCCCAATTCCCTTCTAACCCCAAAGCGTGAAGCCCTATAACACTGGTACAGGGCCTCTTACTCATTGAGAGTCCGCCAAAGAAAATGCATATCACATTTGGCTCTGGTTTCTTTTCTGCAACACCAATTTCCGAATTTCAAGCAAAATAGAAAGAGAACACCACCATAGCTGTTCAGAAACATGTGTCATGTTTTGGATACTGATGCCCCAAACAGACTTCTTGTGTAGACGCTAGTGTACGTATAGGGCATAGAATAAGTAAAAATAAATATACTAAATATAGTAATAGTAAAAAAAGTCTCAACCAGTCGAACCACGAACGCTGTGCTACATGAGCTGAACTGTGACTATCGACCAGCACGTAGCATGACGTTCGTGGTTCGACTGGTTGAGACTGTTTTCCAAAGATGGCTCCTGCTTATAAACGCGAAGTGTACTGTCTGTATAAAGTATCTTCTTATTAAACTGTCTGTACACTAACAAAGTTCTCAATGCTTCGGTTTGCAGGTAGGGACCCTCATTATGCTACCGTGTTAGTGTGGGGCTATTTTCAGCCTTGTTAGTGGTATTAACTAGCGATTTTTATTTTAACTTATTTGATGCCCCATACACTAGCGTTATAAGCTAATCTGTGATAAAACTAAAATTAAAGATAAAACTGGGTGCATTCGATTATCATGAAAACGCATCCCAGAGAACGGTCGACTCGGTACCCATGTGTTATTTAGCCCTAGGTTCAGTTTCGGCCTGAATTGTCCTTTAACACCAAAACAGCATAAACCAACAAGGTAAATTATTCTGGCCTAAGCTAGTGTTTTATGTAGGGAAAGTTCTGGAAACTTCACGGCTACCCATTAATTTTGCATCTGTATGCTACCCTGCTTTTCTAAATGTGTGCCTTGTTTTCTACAGTGATTTTTCAATTTAACCAAAACAGTTCATTTCGATTGTTTGGTTTTACCCTAAAAACTGGGGCATGTAGCATGAACCAGCTTATGTGAGCAGTCAACAAACCCATAAGTGTAGAATGGTTTGTTAGTAGCCTGAAAAATTAAACAGTACTGATTTATATATGCATAACTTACATACACACAAATAAATACATATAAACTATGAATCAAAAGTTTTTTTTTTTTTTATGTTTTTGAAAGACATCTCTTTTTAACCAAGGCAGCATTTATTTGATCAAAACTGGAGTAAAATTGTAATAGTGTAATATATATATATATATATATATATATATATATATATATATATATATATATATATATATATATATATATTACAATTTAAAATAACTATTTTATAGGGATGCATGATATATCGGCCACCATATCGGTATCGGACGATATATGTTCATTTTTAATGTTATCTTTATCGGCCCGATAAGAAAATTTAGACAGTATATTAAAGCAGATAAATAACGGATTATTTCCTTCAGCTGAGACACTTCAGATGTGGACTGTTCGTCATGATGGTTTTGAATTGTTTGAAATATGATTGGAAGTGCATCAGTCTGTCATATAGGCTACATAAAATTATAATGAGAACATAATAATTGTGTGATTGGGACATGGCTTTTAATGTTTTTTTGTAATCAGGCTCTCAAAAATTATATAAAAATTTGGATTTAGATTTATCAGCCAATATACCGATTATCGGCTTTCAAACATAAAGAATTATGGGTTATGGGTAACAGCCAAAATTTTCATATCGGTGCATCCCTAAGATTTTAAAATGTAATGGCAAAGCTGATTGTGATGGCAGCCATTACTTCAGTCTTCAGTTTCATATGATACCTCAGAAATCTAATATGCTGATTTGGTGCTCAAGAAACATTTATTATTATTATCAATGTTGAAAATAGTTGTGCTGCTTAACAATTTTGTGGAAACTGATATATATTTTTTTTCCGGTGCTCTCTCCAACATCTGTGCAACAGCAAACAGCTGGTGTTATCTAGTCGACTTTTTCTTTTTTTCTAAAACCCTCGGACTAGTGCCAGGATTACACTGCACTTATGCTTCATCTACAGCAGCTGCCTATGGGACAGTACAGAGAGAGCGAGGAGTTCTGTTTTCATTTGTGACACAGCTAAGCTTCAGTAGAGAACAATCTAGCTGCAAACAGGTGTAGAAAACACCTCCTGTTCTAAATGATACCGTAATTGTTTTTCAACATGAGAACCCAGCACAGGACATCTGTCATACTGGGAACCTGCTGAAAAATGCATATCACATACACTACATGAATACAAATCAAAGTTGGCAAGTTGACTCAAAGGGTGTTGACTTACATTTGGAGATATTATATATTCTTGTTGCTGGGAAGGGGCACATTTTTCAGCCAGATGTACAGTAGGCTGGAATTCAGAGAACGTGCATCTCCTATTTCTTTCTTAAGAATGGCTAGACTAGATGCCATTTATACCAAGGCTTTTGAACACAAGGCCTCCACTCCCACAACCCTCATAAAAAATAAAAAATAAATCACAAGAATACATTTTTCCCGAAGCCATCGCATTGACCCTATTTGGTAGCCAAGTTGAGCCAAGGAAGTCTAACAGAAGTAGACTATATGCTACTCAGGGACACAATCTGCTACATGAAACATTTTGTGTCATTCTGAATCAGAAGCACATTTCAAGATTAATGTGTGATTTATGTTTCCTGTAATGGCAAAGATTTTCAGCAGCCATTACACCTTGATCCTTCAGAAATCATGTTATAATACATGCTATTATACTGATTTAGTGAGATTTTTTTATATATAATTATCACAATTGAAATGGTTGTGCTGCTTAATTTTTTTTTGTTGTTAATTTTTCCAAAAAACAGAACAAAAACAAATAATAACTATAGAGAAGATATCACAAAAAAGATATTATTAATTACATGCTTAATCTTTTTTATGAATATGTTTTAGTTTTTGGTAGACTTTGCACTATTTTGATGAATATAAAAAATTAAAAAGGTTTACTTGATTTGTTTAACATTATAAATGTCTTTACTGTCACTTATGAACAATTTAATGTATCCTTGCTGAATTAAGGTATTACTTTCCTTCAAAAAAAGTAATACCTTAATTCAGACATAAATAACTGTTTAGGTAATAAAATAACCTATTTATAACATTGTGCATGTATTTAACAATATATACTGTATATGTGAACAATATAACTTTCATACAAGTTTTAGCAAAGTAACAGATATGAAGGTAGATGGAATGAATTTTGTTTTATCAAAAATAACAAAACCCAAAGCAGTCAAAAGTGGCCCATAGCAACTCATGTCTCTTTTTGATGGAGCGTCTCACATATTGCATATTCAGCTACTGAACAAGAGGGAAGGCCACAGAACTTACCAGTGTCCTGTTGTGCTTTGTTTCTGGTTAATAATTATCCCAAGCCTGGGATCGCTGGAACTGTAGGCCGTCAACCTGCGAGAAATCAAAAGAGGTTTGTTGAGAGGGGTTCAAATGCAGTATATGGAAAACAAACATGAAAGGCCACACAGCAGAAAGCCTAACAAAGAAAAGCAACCACCCTAGGCTTCTCTTCTTCTTCTTCTTCTTCCCCACTACTTCGTCTTGATGGAAAGCTAATCTCCCTCATCCCTATACCATCCCCGCAGCTAATAGGCTGTTTACAGGAAAAACACAGAAAACTGTTAGCCAAGCACTGCTGCACCCATTTCTAAAAATGGGTTGGTACATCATCTTCTACTGTCAACTTGTTGAATTCCAGTGGCTGCAACAGGTATTAACATGTACATTCCTGAAATGTCTCAAATCAGCGGAGCATTGCCATCACAAAATTATAAGGCAATGGTAAGAACCTGAAGTAAAAAAAAAATGCTAAAAAAAAAAACACATTTCTTTTTTCTTTTCTATTTTTCGTGACTAGCACTGCTAGGCGGCAAGTCTAAACCTCTGGGGTTAATCTTGTTATCTAATCTGATTTCAACAAGACCGTTTTGAGGGGAGGGGGTGATGTCGTAATGTTTCAACTCGGATGCCACGCGGACTAAAGACAAAAATGGAAAATCTGGGCTTGAGGAGTATGTAAACAGCATTGGAGGCGCAGGACTTGGAGACAGGTTTTTGACATGCCAAATTTGTGCCTGATTAGCTCAGGTCAGAGATCAGACCATCTGTTTGCTCAGAGGAGTTACTCCAAACTCCCACACTTGAAGAGCAAGTGCAGTATGACTGAAAACACTTAAACCTTTACACCCAATACAGTAATATTTGCTTTACTAAAAACATACTTTAAAAGCAGCTTTGCAGATAGCAGAAGTAGGCTACTGAAAAGCTCCAGGCCTAGTTATTACAAACTTGCACTTATTACACACAGCACTTAGCTCAATAAATAAATAAACAAACAAACAAAAACACACACATGCACATACAAACAAATTTGTATTTTTAGATGTTACAATAAGTTTACCATAATGGTTCAACTATTTTTTAGCAGTTTCTTTACAATTTAGACATTATTTAACTAACAACTACCACCACAGTACTGAATTGAAACCGTATGCATTAACCCATAATTTAAAGTGTTTACAATTTTATGTATCTGTTGTTATTATTATTATTATCATTATTTAAAATAAATAAATAAATAATAATGGTGTTTGATCTATTTAAAAATAATATATAATTTAAATGTATATAAACACTTTACTTAAGTGCGTATTAATAATAATAAATATACTATTGAACAATGAACTGAACTGAACCTGCATAGCATTATTTAAAAGCCTAGAATAAAACTCAAAACCAGTCAAAAATTAAATGTTTCTCCAAAATTAAAATTTGTTTACCCGAAAGTGGCCCACTGTAACTTATGACTCATTTTATATCATTATAAACATAGCCTATATAATATAAATGTATATAAATAATATATTAATAGTAATAAATATACTAACTATTAAATATACTAATTATTACAACATAGTGAACATTTCCATTTTTTTAGTTTTATATGACATCATGGCCAATCCACTGCATTGCCCAGTCCCAATAAGTCTCACAATTATTAAAATGTAGCTATATTAATATAAGTGTAATTAAATATAATGTATAATTAAATGTGAATAAAGATGTTAAAAGTTTTTTTTATTTATTTATTACAACAGAATTACCAGAGGTACATATTAACTTAGATAGGAGAGCCTTCAAATATAGTCTCAGACAAAGCCAAAAAGGCTGAGAACCACTAGTTTAGAGTATCGGTGCATGTGGCCTTTCCTTTCCAATAAACATTCAACTTCTCATCAATGGCTCAATCCAGCTATTATATTATATTATATTATATTATATTATATTATATTATATTTAGGGATGCACCGATATGAACATTTTGGCCGATACCGATAACCGATAATTCTTTACATTTGAAAGCCGATAACCGATATATCGGCCGATAAATCTAAATAAAAAAAAATGATATACTTTGATAGCCTGTATAACAAAATGCTCACCATTAAAAGCCTTGTCTCAAGCACTTTTAAAATAAATCAAACATATACAATACAGTATAGCCTAGTTTGAACCAGTGTAAGATTCCTTAACTTTTAAAATTAATTTTACACTCATATGGACAAATTTCTTTATTAAAAAATGGTAACACTTTATAATAAGGTTTAATTTTGTTAGCATTAGTTAGCATGAACCAACAATTTTATAAAACATTTTTAAGAAAGTTGTATCTGTTAACATTAGTCAATGCACTGTGAACTAACATGAACACACATATTTTATTAACTAACAATAACACAGGCTATTGCTCTCTGTTAGTTAATGCATTAACAAATTAGACCTTATTGTAAAGTGTTATCAAAAAATCTATTGCCTAACAAAAAATAAAATACATAAATAATGCAAACAAGTCATTGGATAACATTGGGCTGCACATAAAGAAACAAAAATGCATGTGGCATTGATCAATAAAATGGAATCGCCTCCGCACGGACAATAAGAAAAATATATTTTAATCAAACCATATCGTTGATGAAAATAATACGAGAACAAAATAATGTTAGTTATTAATTATACGAGAACAAAGTAATGTTAGTTATTAATTATAACGCAATGTTTTTGAAAAAATAAACATTTTTAATATTACATTGATAGTAAACATCTTTAATAGCTTAGATACTGTTTCAAATGACATTGCTGTGTGAGCGCGTGCGCTGAAGCTGAAGAGAACGAACATTAAAATCAACTCGACGGTTGCTGAAGAATGCAAACCCAAAGAATTTACAAATGTATTTCAATAGTGAATACAATTATAATTGTATGACAGTCCCAATCATAGCTTTTAATGTTTTGCATTGTTGTTTAATCTGCGCGCGCTGGAGCTGAAGAGAACGAGCACCGGGAAACTTAAGAACTTTTCTAGCATGTTGGTTAAATCCACGAAACGCATCATATGTGAGATTAATCAGATATTTATATTACATCAACTTTATATTACGACTTATCTGCGCAAAATGACGTGAATGCACAATCGAACTTGTGCTGGTCATAATGTGTAATATCCCTGTTCTGGACGCGCTATTCCCACAACAACGCGCTGAAACGCAACTAAACAGAGAATTCACAACGTTTTATTACAATAGTGTTCTCATTATAATGGCATCTATGACAGTCCCAATTATAGTTATAAATGTGCATTGCTGTTTGAGCTGCGCATGCTAAAGATAAAGATGATCACCGGTACAATGAAGCGCTACTGCATCGTTCATTAACTCAACCAAACGCATCCTATATTAGATTAATCAGATATATATACACAAATTAAACATATTATAACTTACAATGGCACAGAATGCTGCGAATGCTCAAGAGAACTTGACTGTGCTTGTCATGAAGGCTTAACTCCATAGACGCGCTCTTTCCGCCTCAACGCGCTCGACGCACTGAAACACGTGGGGGAACAAGAATTCACAACATTCTTTTGCAGGCCTGTTTTTATTATAATGTTATGAAGCATATGTGACAGATTTGTGCTGCACATGTTGCACTGAACTATCTTCCTTTTCGAAGTGAATCCAATCATTCAGAACCATCATGGCGAACAGCGCGCGTCTCTCAACTGAAGTAAATAATCTATTATCTATCGGCTTTGATATATCGGCCAAATTTTCTTATCGGACCGATAACGATAACATCAAAAAAGACCATTTATCGGCCGATATCGATATGTGGTCGATATATCGTGCATCCTTAATTATATTATATTATATTATATTATATTATATTATAATATATTATATTATATTATATCCAAATCACTTTCCGTTTTATTTCTTTTGTTCACATTTGTGTAGAAAAAAAAACATAAAACAGTTGTTTATATCTATATCTTAAAGTGAAGCTGGTTTTTACTCTATGTTGGTGTGAAACACACTTCAAAGTTGTTTTGGTACTTTTTAATCTGTTGTCAGCTGCATGGCAATCACATAAATGGACGCTTTTGTGAACAAAAAAATGCATGAAAGATTATTTTTTTTCAATTGCCACTAAATGGCCAAACTGGCAAACTGGTCTCCTGCCAAAACTGTACAAATATATGAATGAAAACACGCTACAGCTGAATGATCCATTGAACGTATTAAATGATGAGAGAAGTGTGGTACTTCGTCTATTCAGCAGTGTAGTCTAGATGCCAGATTCAGAGAAAGTTTAGCTTCCTTTGGGATGACTAGGAGGGAAAACGCAGGGGCTCTTTCTTTAAAAAGCCAGTCTCAAATTGCCAATAGAGACCTTGTTTTAATTACAGCCCTGGCATAGATGCTCACTAGATATAGATAACAGATCTAAAGCCACCAAGTTAAAAGCCAGCAGTATGATCTCTCTGATCGCTGAAATAAATCCTCATGCTGTCTCCATCAGGGAGTAGGGTACATATTTATCTGACATCCAAATTCGTCCGACATCCAAATTCATCCTATCCTGCCATGTCCAGGTACGAGATATGAGACAGTCCACTGTGCCTTCATGTTTTTTTGTTGTTTTGGATGGATGGATGGATGGATGGATGGATGGATGGATGGATGGATGGATGGATGGATGGATGGATGGATGGATGGATGGATGGATGGATGGATGGATGGATGGATGGATGGATGGATGGATGGATGGATGGATGGATGGATGGATGGATGGATGGATGGATCTGAATATAGTTCAGTCAATGGCTGGGAAAAAGTTAATTGAGAGACTACATGGAATATATGAATGAAATGAAATGATATGAAATGTTCTAAATTCATGTCATGCTACTGAACTAAACTAGAAAAAAACTAGAAGGAAACCTGGGACAAAGTGCCTAAGAGTAATAGCAAAAATGTCTCAAAAAAGTTATAAATATAAAACAATATATATTTCCACATTTTTGTTTAAAAAAAACACCTATGGAAAATATAATTTGCGAACTTTCCATAATACGTGTCTATATATATATTTATATTTATACATTTTTGTTGAAAATAAATCACCGATGGAAAATATAGTGGGTGGTGATGGCGCAGTGGATAAGACACATGCCTTTGGTGTGAGAGACCTGGGTTCGAATCCACTGTGAGACACCAATGTGTCCCTGAGCAAGACACTTAACCCCTAGTTGCTCCAGAGGCGTGCGACCTCTGAAATATAGCAATTGTAAGTCGCTTTGGATAAAAGCGTCAGCTAAATGAATAAATGTAAATGTATATATAGTCTGTGAATTTTCATCATTTCTGTGTCTACTGGAAAAGTATTATGGGAAATCTTTAAACATGCACAGTGTTTAATTACATAGGCAGGCTGTTCTATTTTGGGCCTGTTGTTCTCTACATGCCCTGCCTTGCTTTCTGCCTGTACATGTTTTCTTCAGAACGTACAAGAATCCAAAAGTCTGATTTCTTTCATTTTGGGGACTATAAATATCATCAACACTTAAAGCAAAGCGATGTTACGGATTTGCACGAAGCAGTTCTAAAATTGAATCACACACATAAAACAAAAGCAGCACAACTACAATGAGTAGACACTACTGTATTTGATGTTTTCTGCAGTTGATTATATGAACCATACTAACCTCACACACACAACGAATGTGCTGAGCTTCATAATTAATGTGCACAGCAACATCAAACGCTTCCTATCCTAAATCCTGGCTGCAGATCCTCTACCACACTCAGCAGCTTTCACATAAACACACACTGAGACAAGCAGCAAACATTCCCAACCGGCAGCCAATCAGAGGCTAGTTTGAATGAAGCCAGCATTTACAGTGAGGAGTTGTAAAGTGCTCTGTATAAAACACAGTCTGTCTGTCCCTCTTCAAGTGATTTAGTTACTTTTTATTTTGATTTGAGCTTGTGATTACATGCCGCAACACCTCCACGTGTAACAAGCCTTGCGCACACGGCACACGCCCTTATGAACTTTATCACACATACGCCACATAAAAAAAAACAAGAAAGCACACATGGTGTAATTATTTACATCTAATCAGAGGTAGGTTTTGGGTTTGCTCAAATCAGACGTTAACAGCTTCTCTTTCCCAGAAAGCTTAAAGTGGTCAAAGATAAAATCAACTTTTCCTTGATCTTTTGGTCATTGTACTATAAAAGCATCCTTTAAGTTTTAGAACTCAAAATTTCTTGTTAGTCCAAAAACTGCTTTTATTGAAAAAGCTGCCAAAATGACTCGTTTCAAATTTTGTCTCTTTAGCCCGGCCCACTGATTCAAGCATTGCTGAAAAATTGTACCTAACATTCTCATTTTCCACTAGATATTTTCCTCTACATCTCATCAGCAATTTCGATTTCGGCACGCTCTGCAGCAGCTGACCACTAAGGAGCGAATGTACAGTGACGTGACATAACTGCCAGATTCAAACTGTGCTATGGCTGGCGCTGAGCCAAAGATGTACGCGCTCAGCGCTTGTCATATATCACAACTATTCAGTGTTTTTAACCAACGTATTTTATTCATTAGATACACAGTGTAAGTGACTATAAATTTACTTTATTCTTCTCCCAGTTCACTGACCACTTACTTTCATGTATTTCGGGAGAAACTGATGAATTCACGTGCTGTAATAAATCCGACAGACAGGACTCTCTGAACTGCGGCGCAAACAAACATGGCGGCGCCCATCTCACGTTACAGATCTAGATCATTTATAAAGGGTTTTAAATGACAAAACAGTCTCAATTACACGTATTTGAGAATCGGAAGAGAAGATAGTTGATGACATGGTAAGCAAGTTTGTTAATATTTAGGATAAAAAAAAAAGGAAAAACGATATAAAAAGCGCTACATCTGTCATATAGTGCTATTTTGGCTGCAGTGAGTCATCGGCTCAACCCTAAATTCATAGACACTAGTCCATAAATCGATTTGATTAAGTGTACAGCCCTACTTTCGATTCATTCATCCAAATGTTGCCAAATTCTGTGACATTCTCCGTTATACAGTAAAGTCCATTTTTATGATTGGATTCCGCAATTCCGTCTGCATTTTCTGCATGGCGGAAATTAAAGGCCCCTACAGACGGAAGACCATCGGATATCGTCTCCTCTCTCATGAACCACAAGTCTGTGGGAACAAGAGTTCAAGCATGAGTTTAACCTTTAGAACCCATAGTGTACAATCATCTGTCACTGAGCTATGAAAACGAAGGCATGTCAAAAATGATGACAAGAAGAGTAGAGAAAACCGAACCCTGAGATGGGGGGGGACTTTGAAAGCTTGTTTTTGTCCTACAAGTGACTGTTTGAAACTCTCATGTTCATTTCATCATAGGAAATAAAAAAAAAAGAAAATCACATACAAAATAAGACGGAACAAAGCAAAGAGTGTTAGTCTTTTCTCTAATGAGCTGATCTTGTGCAGGTCTCACACAAGTATTGTTTGATTAATAATGCGCTTTGAGGATCATCCCAGAGTTTTGATCTAAACTGTGTGGGCTGCTTCTCTGCGGGAGACGCGTCAGAACCCGATCCAAATGGAACATAACGAATGTGCTACCTCCAGTGAGAGGTGTAAGATAAAGAGCAAAAAAGCAAAAGCAAGAGAGATAGAGAGCAACAAGCTTCTCTTGTTCTGGTTCAGGACCTTGCACTTTCCTTTTTGGGTTGATCCCAAACTCCCACAGCCAGGGGCCTTAAGCTCTTCAGATCATTCAAACACAAACACGGACGCTCCTCAGGGACACCAGCACACGGCACACATCCTGTAGACGGCTCTTTTAAATATCTGTGGTTTGTTTGGTCAAGAGGATGGATGCGAAAGAGTGCATGATGGGAGCAAGAGAAGGGCCTGAGCATGTTGGCAAAAGAGAAGCTATAATGGATCTGTACTTTTATGAGGTCATTTCAAATAGAATATATCATACTGCGTATGCGTTCATAGTATTACACGGAGGACAGTATAATGATTAATGCTGCTAGTATAAGAGGTTGTTATCTGGAGGGTTTACAGCAGTCTGAGGGCAGGGCATTACCAGGGGAAAGGGAAGGACACGTATAAGTCCATATCCCCTGCTGTATTTTGCCCTCTGATTTCCATCCGCCCACCCCCATCTCCGCCTATGGTACATTCCACACCATAATGACCTTCCACCCTGACACCAGCAGCCACTAAGCCCTTTATGCTGCCTCTGTCTAAAAGACAAATATACACAAATAAACATGCAAAAAACACCTTTGTAATCCACTACACAAACAGTCACACATGCAGGGGCCAAAGTAATGCGACATCTCTAGAAAGCGATGTGCATGTGTAGATATACACACACTAGGATTGTTGTGATACCAACATGTAGTTGATCATGAAAATGAACAATTATAAAGTAAAATATTAATACGGTTAAAAGTTGAATATGAATATAAATATTAACAAATTAAATAATTGAAATATAAATATTAACAACAGTAATTAATAAGTTAGTTAAATAAAGTTAAAAAATAATGCTATATTAATAAGCCAGCAAAACAGTTATTAATATATAAACAATTTAAATAAAAAAATATTAACATATTACTATATCAAGAAATTAAACGATATATAGTTTAATCCCAAAGCAAAAATGCTAAACATTAATATAAATACTGTATTAATTATTTAAATGATTCAAAAAGAAATATAAAAAAAATCATTATTAAATATATACGTGCGTGTGTGTGTGCGCGTGCGAGTGTGTGTGTGTGTCTGTGTGCGCGAGTGTTTATTTTTCACTGCATGTCTATTAGATACAATGCATTCGAACAAATCAACAAAAATATTCACCAAATTAAAGTTCATTTGACATCCCTAATGGACAAACATGCAATAACAAATGAACCATGAGCTATTTATCCCATAGAAGCTCAAGTTTAATCATTGTAAAGTCCCTTTGTGTGGCTTGCATATGCAGTTTCATGTTTGTGTGTATAAAAATTCAGTCATGGTGTCATTACAAGGGCATGGCTCAGGCCCAAGTCAAAGAGCTGATTCAGCCGAGGAACAAATGCATAATGAGCAGCAATCAAAGATGAGGCAAGAGAATGGGCAGAGTATGAGCAAAATAGCATAACAGACAGAGATAGTGTGCATGTTTGTGTGAAGAAAGAGACAAGGCCATGTTGAGTAGCAAGCCACAGCTGGGCAGCTCTAGGCCGAGAGTAGGTTAGCTCAGGGTTAGGAGCTGGGCGGGGGGGGGGGCGGGGGGGACAATGCACCCAGGCTTGTCAAAAGTCTAATTTATGGCCGGTCGTCCAGCGAGCAGCAATTTGGCTTACAGTTCTCTCGCACGGGGGATGGGAGAAAGACTGAGACGGATAGGCCGTTTGTGTGTAAATGTGGCGATTGTGCTCATAACGGAGAGAAGAGAAAGTGAGAGACAGAGAGGAAGAGAGAATTTGGGAGTTGTGTGGTTGGACCAGTTGAGAGTGTCTCTGCTGTGCTGGCACGAGATAAAACTACTTGTATGCAACTACAGCTAGATTTTTTTTTTTTTAATACACAATGCAGTGAAGAGCATAAATAAAATCTCATCCGCTGTTTGGAAGTACCCTTCCCCCAGCCCTTCATCAAGGTCATTACTAAAGAGTTATTGACAGGAAAACTGACTGGCTGTTTGGAATAGTACATCCTTGTTTAGCTTTTCCAAATGAATGTACAAGAAACAGACAAAGCTGCTAATTAATCCAGTTACAATGTCTGCTTTAAATACACCTTTGTGAGTAGAGACCAAGTGTGCTTAAATCTGAGCTGTGGTCAAAAATAAGACTAGGCTTGCTGCGATATTCGGTGTCCAGCCGCACACCTATTACATCACTTGCCCACTGAGGCACCCCAATCGAGAACAGACACTACAATTAAAAACTGGTTAGTGACCGAAAGAACAAGATTGTGAGTACAAGTGGCTGAAATGGCTCATGACCATAGGTGATTGGTATTCATTACAATGCTAATTTTAAGCTCCACGGAAATCAACTACAAGTTTTTGTGGCACATGGGATTGTTGCCCATGCTCATGCTCAGGTTTCATGTCAGTCTGGATGCTGTGGGACGCTGCAGCAGATTCTAGGAAATGAGGCAGCTCAACATTTGTAACAACATTAGGACTGTACCAAATCTTAGTGAGCTGCCTCGCTGCCTAGTGCCTATAAGAGCATCTGCCCTCTACACCAGCATCGTAACTAATACAGAGCCTCATAAGTGTCCAATTTGGAAAGTTCTTCATAGTCTCAACTCAAATTGCACATTGCACTACTTACACAGAGCTCATCACAGTGCATTATGCAATTGCCTTCCTTGGGAAGGATACATACAATGCGATCTCACAATTTTATGCAAACAAGTCTCTTTGAAGACAGCAGAATTAAAGTACCAAACTTTTGGAACAACCTTTGCTTTGGGTGTGCACCTATGATGCTGTCTCCAGAGGTTTTGGATCAGACCCTTATTGCCTTAGCTCTTTCTCCTAAAGGGCCACTTTCCTGCAGAGTTTAGCACAAAGACACCAGCCTGGAAGTTTTGAGCATCCTCAAGACCTTGATTAGCTGGTTCATGTGTTTAATTAGGGTTGGAGCTAAACTCGGTGTCTGGAGTAGGATTAGACACCCCGGCCTTATGCCCAGTACACATTGTATGATTTTGGGCTGTCCCAGACGAAAGATGACCAATCTTGGCGATTTCTGTGATCGTGGCTCCTAAACGGTAGTCCTACATCATACAGTGAGAGAGGTTCAAAGATGGCCTTTGTCACAGACTTGTGACCAAAGATAGCCTGCAGTTATTATCTGACTGTGTCAGAAATTTAGCATGATCATCTCAGTTTGTTTGTGCTAAGACCTACATCTATTGACTAGCCAATAAAAGTGCAACATAAAATGGCGTATTGATAAACATGATATGGCACTAAAACTACTTGCATAAATTGGCATGCCAAGCTGGCCTCTTTTCCCTAGCCATGACAGCATCTACATTCTCCTCTTTCGCTTCCTCCACTTTTTGCAGCGCACATAAAAGACACAAAGTGCGATTCATCTTGCTCTAGCGCATGGTGATGTCGTTTTATTCTTCTAACTTGCGTCATAGCCTACAATCCAATAGGTGTCGTTATCTTACAGTCTACATACATGTCGTACCCAAGTCTGTTAGCTTCATGTCGTACAGTGAGATCTGTAATGATCTTATAGGATTTCCGAAATCAAACACTCTGTAGCAGGCATTACTTGGTCAAAAGAAAGGAACACAGGGACAGAAAGTTTTGATGAGTGACAGCTGCAGTATCTACTCTCGTTGCCAAGCTATTTTTTTAATGAGGCTAGTCACTACCAGGGGACGCTTTAAGTCTGTCCTCCCTGTCCAAACATTTTAACCTATGTCAACGGGGACGCCTGCAGTCCCTCAAGCGACCAGTCTTCCTCGCACCCCTCACTCAAGCCGCTGCGTCAAGCCTAATCATCTTCCAACCACAGTGATGAGGACAAAACACTACTGCAAACAACCCAATTCACATCAGAGAACGTGACAACATCAGCGATTTCCTCGGTAGATGTCTCTGGCCCTGTATCATCTCCTTGATAGCTGTTCCAGCCTTGTGTCGAAAGAAAAGGAAAAAACACTCGCATCCATCGCTGTCACCCTGAGTGCATTAACTCTGCTTCACTAGGCCACCCTATTATATGGTACGCTTTCATGACTCGCCTCTGGGAAGCATCACAGCACCCAATAAAAATCCATGCTCATTCACACATCCATACCAACTAACAAGGTCAATCAGGGTCATGTGACCATCACCATATGAACTGGAACTTCAAAATCTGCTAACCAGTACAGACATGATAAGGAAGAGCAGGGAAAGATGATCGACAAAGGAAGGAAGGTGAGTTGGGACAGACAAACCAAACAAACTCTATAGAGGGATTACTGTGACGGACCGAGGAAGTCAATGAAAGGTGCCAGCAGAGTGAGCACAAAAATGGAGAAGATAAGCCTAGTAAAGAATTAACAGTGTCAATTACAGTTTCTTGGGGGCCTGAAGTTACTGACATGATTCTGCCTCATTAAAGAGGCTTTTTTGGATTCTTTTTTTTTTTTTACATTGGTTCACCTTCATACAGGATTCAAGCGGTATTAGAAAACTAAAAGCTAGAGTGCTATTGACACTGTAAACATTGATTTTATATTCAATCCTTAGGGTTCACAAAAACAAACGAACACTCTTTTGGATCGACGGAGTATCAGTTGACTGTTCCATGGAAAAGAAAGACACATATACGCACAGCACTATAGGATACTTGTTTCTGTGAGTGCAAGTGTATACTGTAGGTTCAGTCATGGGGCCACGGTTTAGTCCTGACTGGCATTCAGATCCCATGGCTTGTATTCCAGGGTTCGAGTGTGATAGCCAAAAAAAAAAAAAAGTATTACAATTATTATTATTACAATAATATTTAAAATACAAATATTTCTATTGTAATATACGTATAGTAAAATGTAGGGATGAAACGAAAGTGCATTCGGAAAGGGAATTTCCATTTTTTGTCCGAAAGAGAAAAATATGAGCCGAAATTATATGCTGCCTGCCCCCTAGTGTTCGTGCTCAGGTTTCACTCTCGCACTAGCCATTATCACTACGTGGTGTGTGTGACGCTCTGCTCAATATTTCGCTAAAATATCAAAGTTCGCTCAAAAAATATAAAATAGCCCTACTGTGCTGCAACATGGTGTGGAATAGCCATGATGGGCAACACTGGAAAAATGACGTTACCCACTTGTTCACTGACCCGCTTCCCCGCTACGCTCTGATAATAATAGCTAAAACTATTAATCTGTTAAATCTGATTTTGTTGCATAGAACTGGATAAAGAATATTATATTGATAATCAATATTGATATATTTTCTGTAAAATTTTATCCAGAATTTTCGGTTCTGGACCAGAATTTTAATTTTGGTAATTTATTCATGTGAAGGCAAAACTGAATTTTCAGTACCCATTACACAGTCTTCAATGCCACATTATGCTTTAGAAATTATTGCAATATGCTGATTTGGTTCTCAAAAAAAAAAAAAAAAAATCATATTCTTGTTAAAAACCAGAATACATTTTTTTCCAGAATCTTTGATGAAAAGAAAATTCTAAAGAAGAACATTTATTTGAAATCAAATTGCATGTGACTGACACCGATACATTTATCCATCCATTTTAAATAAAAGTATTATTTTTCCCCAAAAAACTAACTTTGTTTCAAAAGGTTTTTTTATTTAATTGTGCATTTCCACTATTTCCACATATACAGTACAGTGCATATGCCTCTATTTAACATTTAAGGTTGTTAAAATGTCCATCCAGTTTGACATTTTATATGCTTCTTTATTTAGCTCTTGTTCTTGGGATGTGTTCAGTGATGTGGCACAAATCTTCCATTTGCAATGTTTATTAGAGCTGAACTGCTGACAGCATCCTTGTTGGCATGCAAGATGTTGTCTTCTTCACAAAAAATGTGTTACTATCTTGCAGCGTGTCTGCGAAAATTGTTCATTTAGACTCATATAAAACCAGGTGGCACCAGATTTTCTTCCATGCCAAAATTACCTAAATACCTACCAGAATGCGTTCTATTCTATATGCAGACAGAAACACAACAAAGTGAGCAGAAAGAGAATATAACGAATAAGGACAGAGAAACAGCACACATTTATTCCCTTCACACCATATTCCTTTCAAAACGTACAGTCCAAACCAAACCCATAAACCCGTCATGACACCCAACTGGCTAAACTGTGGCCAACCAAGAGCTTTTTTAAACACACTGACAATACATCCTGACTGTACTGACATGCTCCTTGCACCTCCATAACTTTATCTGTAAGAGTGTGTACGTCTATGTGAGTGTGACAGTACACCACACTACACTTGTTTACATGCCTGTTCTCTGCAGCTCCATGTGACAACTCCGTCACATGCAGTAAAGCAGCACACAGTGAGAATGTGCGAAAGACACCTAGAGCGTGAGTGACAGAGAAAGAGGGTGACAAAAATAAGAGAAGCGCACAATCTCCAAGCTGTGATACCAAAACCAAATAAAAACAGCTCAGTTCTCACCTCATTAACATTCGCTGACTAGAATGCAGAAGGTTCTTCAGGTCTCGTTCAGCCTATAGAAAGAAACACTGTGTTCTGCAAAGCTGTCACTTTCAAAGATGCAATCTCTCTGTGTGTTCTACAAAGGCTCAGTTCCACAAATGGCCGATTTGCAACATGATTAATGTCCCCATTATGTTGGCTCATTATAATAGCACGTATCCTTCCTAAGGCACGAGTTAAGGAATAATATTGTAGTAATATTGTAAAACTAATGCTCAAGTACTATACTAACTAAGTAAGTAGTTATGGATGCACAAATATTAATATTCTAGCCAATTACAATAAGCTGTTAAGTATTCTAATGTTATGGCTCAGTAAAATGGCCAATATTGCAGATCTATGCTATGTTGTCTAAAGGAATACTAAAGAAATTAAAAAAAGTAATTTTAAAGTCCCTGTAAAGTCAAAATTAAGAATGTGTTCTGAGTTTGTCACACCACAGAAAAATGTGTTATTAGCCACCCAACCAAATTTGAATGATAAAAAATGCCGGCAAGTACATATCTAACATTTATAATGCGTTTAGAATATTTTTTTTAAATTGCCTTTACAGGGACTTTAAATGAAGAGAATGTAGGCATTACATCATTATAATGTACATTTTGACAAAAAATGGATATTCATTTTGAGATTGCCTAAAGACAGGCATGTGATCAGCTAAAGACAAAAAAAGAAGGAAAACCTTATTTTATTGTATTGTATTTTACAGAACAAAAGTAAAATTACAAAACTAACATTTACTTTTGTCTTAACTACTTTGCTTTAAAACGTTAAACCATTGTGTTTTGTTTTGTTAAACCATTGTTAAACCACAGGGAGTCCTTTTTTGTAACCAAAACAATGTATAAATGATTCTCATTACAAATTTGGGAAGATGATTGGCGCATGTTACTTTCATAATTGCAAATTATAAGCGACTCAAACACACACTTGCAGAGTAGCATTTTCAAATGAATCTAAATGGTTGTTACTCAGACTATACAGGTCCTTCTCCAAAAATTAGCATATTGTGATAAAGTTCATTATTTTCCATAATGTAATGATAAAAATTAAACTTTCATATATTTTAGATTCATTGCACACCAACTGAGACTTTTAAAAACTCCCAGCCTGTTTCATTACTCAAAACCGCAATCATGGGTAAGACTGCTGTCCAGAAGGCCATCATTGACACCCTCAAGCAAAAGGGTAAGACACAGAAAGAAATTTCTGAACAAATAGGCTGTTCCCAGAGTGCTGTATCAAGGCACCTCAGTGGGAAGTCTGTGGGAAGGAAAAAGTGTGGTAAAAAACGCTGCACAACGAGAAGAGGTGACCGGACCCTGAGGAAGATTGTGGAGAAGGACCGATTCCAGACCTTGGGGGACCTGCGGAAGCAGTGGACTGAGTCTGGAGTAGAAACATCCAGAGCCACCGTGCACAGACGTGTGCAGGAAATGGGCTACAGGTGCCGCATTCCCCAGGTCAAGCCACTTTTGAACCAGAAACAGCTGCAGAAGCGCCTGATCTGGGCTACGGAGAAGCGGCACTGGACTGTTGCTCAGTGGTCCAAAGTACTTTTTTCAGATGAAAGCAAATTTTGCATGTCATTCGGAAATCAAGGTGCCAGAGTCTGGAGGAAGACTGGGGAGAAGGAAATGCCAAAATGCCTGAAGTCCAGTGTCAAGTACCCACACTCAGTGATGGTCTCGGGTGCAATGTCAGCTGCTGGTGTTGGTCCACTGTGTTTTATCAAGGGCAGGGTCAATGCAGCTAGCTATCAGGAGATTTTGGAGCACTTCATGCTTCCATCTGCTGAAAAGCTTTATGGAGATGAAGATTTCATTTTTCAGCACGACCTGGCACCTGCTCACAGTGCCAAAACCACTGGTAAATGGTTTACTGACTATGGTATTACTGTGCTCAATTGGCCTGCCAACTCTCCTGACCTGAACCCCATAGAGAATCTGTGGGATATTGTGAAGAGAAAGTTGAGAGACGCAAGACCCAACACTCTGGATGAGCTTAAGGCCGCTATCGAAGCATCCTGGGCCTCCATAACACCTCAGCAGTGCCACAGGCTGATTGCCTCCATGCCACGCCGCAATTTCTTTCTGTGTCTTACACTCTCGCTTGAGGGTGTCAATGATGGCCTTCTGGACAGCAGTCAGGTCAGCAGTCTTACCCATGATTGCGGTTTTGAGTAATGAAACAGGCTGGGAGTTTTTAAAAGCCTCAGGAATCTTTTGCAGGTGTTTAGAGTTAATTAGTTGATTCAGATGATTAGGTTAATAGCTCGTTTAGAGAACCTTTTCATGATATGCTAATTTTTTGAGATAGGACTTTTGGGTTTTCATGAGCTGTATGCCAAAATCATCAGTATTAAAACAATAAAAGACCTGAAATATTTCAGTTGGTGTGCAATGAATCTAAAATATATGAAAGTTTAATTTTTATCATTACATTATGGAAAATAATGAACTTTATCACAATATGCTAATTTTTTGAGAAGGACCTGTATATTTATATAACTACATCACAACAGTTGTGATTTGATGACTGATCACACTAAGCAATCTTACATTCTCACCACCATGCATTGTCAAAATTCATTAAAAATGAACCAGACAACTGGTAAAGCAGTTTCAACAACGATTTTTACTCACATTTTGTGTATTTGGCCATTCCGCGATTTCAATCATCATATAACAATCATACTTCTAACACATTACCTCCAAGACTGATCCATTCCCTAGAACAGTATGGAGAGAGTGAATGTGTGAATGACACACAAAACAGAGATAAGGGCTCAAAGCATGTTGATGACATTGACACACCCACATGTGTGTATACAAAGATGTGGCATCAGTCATGTGTGTACACTGTGCACTATATGTTCAAGTAAAGACGTCGTGATGCCAGGCTCTGCCCGCATCGCCCAAGCTGTTTGCTGCCCCAGTAACACCGAGTGGCAGTCTGTGTGCCATCACACACCAGTGAGGAGCCTTTGTCCAGAGCAGAATCAACACCAGTGAGTGTACAAGAAGAAAAAAAAAAAAAAAACAGTGAGGGTCTGTACGGAACACAGTCACAAAACGGTCTTTGTTTTTAAGGAAGAGGCTAAAGCCACTTCAGTGAGATGTGTGACAAAAAAAGAGGGTGAGGGAGTAAAGAAAAGCTAACATATGAGTTATGTTATGAGGGCCATAAGACTGTAAAAGTGTTGCTTTACAGATCCCCTGAGCCAATAACTAGCTAGATCTCTCTGAACTCACCAGGGGGAACGGAGCAAGTCCTAAATGTTGACCATGTTGGACTTCACACACTGCCTGTGGGTCAATGACATGACATAAAAACGTAAAATGCAATTGATACATTTATACAAAGACTTCTATAGACATCTTCTATGATGGCCATATGCATTCAAATTCATTTTAAAGTGCCCCAATTATGCTATTTTAAAGGGTCCTAATTTTGTTTTGGAGGTCTCCTATAATAGGTTTACATGCATCCAAAGGTTAAAAAAAAAACAATAACATTTTCTCATAATATACATTGCACATCACCTTATTTTTCAAAGAGTCTGAAAATGGTTTGTTCGATCACTATACCCTTTTTTCCGCAGGCATATACTCTGCTCTGATTGGTCAGATGGGCGAGTCTGTTGTGATTGGCACTTATAGCACGCGTTTCGGAAATTAAATCTGAATATCAGCTACGGAGGATTTTCAGAGCTTGATACACAGTGATATGAACGATGGCATTGTTTTTTTCTGAATCAATTCCAGCCCAAGTCCTCATCCTTTTAAAATGAGAGAGGGTCAAAAGTAGACGTCGTTCCGGGCAGCCAGTGAAGACCATAGGCTGGAATTATACAAATGTGTTAAATAGGTTTGTAACAGGAAGTGAGACTGGAATTGCTGACAACTCGTTTCTGCAGTTCAGAATCGATTCTTTCTTTTAGGAGAAAATACATTTATTTATTGTGCACTTTGAAATTTAGAGAAATAAATTATAATATTTAAATATATTAATCATTTATGGTTTGAGCTTAGACCTATCTGTGTAATCAACCTGAACGTAGAAGTTGCAAGCAATCAAGCTGTTATTATTTAAGATTATTATTTGTAAGAACCTTAACAGTTAAGAGATCGTTTTAAAAAGCCTCTTATTTAGAGGAAAAATAAATGACAGTAACGTCTTACAATATTCAGAAGACTGAATGTGTGTGCTAATTCTGTATTATAAATAATTTAGTGACTTTAACCTGTCATTCTGCTTTTTAATTACGTCAAAGTTTTGTGTATAACATTTATGTTTTAAACCTTTTTGGCACAATGTAGATACAATCACACATTACAGTATTTTATAAATAAAATAATTCTTTTGAAAGTACAACACAAAATATATATTTCTACACACAAAAATTCTCATTAAAATAATTGTATTTGTTTATTACTGTCTTAGAAATAAACATTTACAAAATGGGTTTAGAGCTTATACATTTTAGGGGAAAAAAAAAGGTCATGCATATCAAAGTCAAGGTACAAACAACATACAGAAAGAAGAGGAGAAAAAAACGGGGAATGATAAACACGCTTTACCTTGAAAATATATTTGGTAATGTGGTTACACCGTCATCCGTTAAAAAATATATATTAACATTTCTCCCCAAAAAATTAGATAAGTTGTCCAAAAACCCTATTCAACCAGCATGAATATAAAGAGTACTTTTCTAAGAACTTGGTACATGTTTTTTTTTTTAAACAAGATTTATCTTGCAATAGGGTCGGTGTTCAAGATTCCCTCTCTTGCCCTAGCAGTTAACCCCAACAGAATAGGGAAATCTCCTTACTGGGACAGGTAGGGCCACGATAACCCAGCAGGGACTCTGTGCACCTTTTCACTTCCCCTCTTCATTAACCTCAACCTAGAGGCCTACCAGCCCAGTCTGACCGACTTAAACTGAACTCTCTTGGGTCCAGCATACACTGTGAGAGAGAAAAAAAGAGGGGGAGACAGGAATTGAGGGCTAAAGAAAAGGTGAAAGAGAGAGATCAAAAGTCCAGAACATGGCAAAGGATTTTGGTAATGACATGGGATAGCATCAGTGAGAATTACCTGACCAGTCCCCGAGTGAACCAGACCGGTCGCCATCTTGAGCAAAAGATACCTCCTATAGAATGGTATCTAAATGTCACAAACAAAAGCCAGCTTGTCTGGCAGTAAAGCAAGACAGAATGAGTACAGTAAAAGGCTTTCAACTTAATAAAAGAGTCTTATCAAATCACAGACAACCGAGACTAAATGTGCTGTGTGCACATTTAACAGTTACTCGCCAGTTGGCTGTTACCATTATAATGAACTTCAACATAATACATGGGCTAAATTGAAAGAAAGGAAGTCTGACCACCCTTTCGCAAGTGTAATGCTGTACCAGGTGACCTACCAAGCAAGTTTACCACACCAGAAAAGCCATATGGAGCTGGTTGTGTAATGCCAACGTCAAAATGTATTAGTTTACAAATCATCCATACTAGTAAAAGTGATTGAGGTCATTACATAGTATTCTGCAAGGAACGACGCGAGTCATTTGTTTTAAAAGGAATAAAGCTATTGGTGATTTACTGCAACTTATGTTCTTTTTTTCAGCTAGAAACTGCAGTGAATTATATGTATAGGTAATTTTTTGGGGGGGAAAATGTAGATAGAGGCAAGTTTCCCAATGAGCCTATGTTGATATTAACATGATGTGACACCAATCATGCACATAAATGAGACAAGGTATTACCTAAACAAACTTTGAGGCCCTTATGTTCTGCAAATTCAAGATCACGTCCAAAGCCAGAAATACTATTATAATCAGAGAAAGCCTTTGTTGTTTGAAGCGCTATCATAAGTTCTGCCATGTGGAGTCTCATTGCTTTATAGCACATCTCATTAAAGGCCTCCCTCAGGCTCTCTACTGTGTGGTCACTATTAAGTTCTGTATCGCCCAGGGACCGTGACTGCATCTGTCAATTCTTTGTTATGAACTGAGTAGTTACAGCTATGTAGGACTGCATTGTTCTTCTGGTCCTGAAACCTGTTGTACAAGCACATTATGAAGAGCCTTCTGCTTTTAATCTCTCTAGTGTCGCTTTTGGCTTTTCAGTGTTCACGAAACAGCTATTGAGATTCTGTAGAGAATCAAATCTTTCCACTGTATATATTGGTATTTGGTCAATGCAAATGAGCTCACCCACTGCTCTGTTTATTTGGATGTTGAATCGGACTTCTTGGCACTCTCAGACAGGCTGTGAATGTTGGATAGCAACTTGCTGGAAACAAGTTTAGCTGTCTGGCTATGGGCACTAATTAGAGCAGCATGAGTCTGAGAAACGGTAAACAACTGGCATTCATCCTTTCGACTCTCTTAGTTTGTAAATCGAAAGGGATTTGTTTTTAATTTTGAGTGTTAAATTAAATCGTAGTATTCATAGCTAGTAACATCAGCAACCTGATTTTATTTGACCATCAAATTAACCAGTCAATGGAAAGAGACATTAAAGAGGCACTTAAGTATACCAGAGCTCAAGTGTTCTTCAAAAGGAGAGAAAAAAATACATTACCGAATGCCATTTAAAAGCCTGAAATAAAAATGTGCAGGATGCACGGAGCCCCTGTAGGATGGGCTATCGAATGACCCACATGCAACCTACTAAGCATAAAAAGTGTGCTGGTAAGTAAAAAATAGCAGTGACCAATTTATGGTGATAGTAATTCATCACATCAAAGCAATTCCATCTGAAATGCATTTGGGCTGGAGGGGGAAACTGATGCAATGGTTCACGGGGTGCTGAGAGAGCAGAAAGCCAGGTCAAAATATAAAAACAGTTCTGTCTGAAATCACTGGGATTTACAATAAAATGCATAAATACAAAGTCCTCAAATTTATACTGGGTCACTGACCAAACTGCAATGAGAAGTCCATGTCACAAAGCACTCAAACATATCACCAGAGAAAAATAATAAAATCTGTCGAACTCATGTGTCGCATTCCTGTTAGACTAAAGTAGTCAAATATCTGCAAAATAAATGAAGAAATATGCAAGATGAATCAGCTATCTCAGTATGTCATGGAATTGTAAAATTCTGGCTGAAGATAAGGGCATTTTTGGTACAATTTTAAACACAGAAATGCTATGAATGCTTATGCATTGGTAAAATTGGTGCTTATGTGTCTTGTCTGACTGATGCCCAGTCTTCAAAGGAGTCTGGAGACCTTCTTTCTACCCTCAATATGTAAACACGAATCCAATCTGGCCCTTGGGCAAAGGTTCAATCAAATACTTCTTAAACTTACGTGGAGAATTTACTTGAGGCCATAAAAGCCATGTGCAACTCAAAGACAACATGTTTCCCTGTGGGTATAGCACATATGTGAGCCTCCTTTTCTGCCTGCTTTTCTTGCAATGTTGCTGGATCATTTCTACATTTCGGCCATTTTTAGCCAGGAGAAAACTTCAATATTCAAAATTTAACTTAGCTAACACTTGGCCCCAGCTACAGAACTGTATGCTGCACTAAGCTATTCTCCGATTTGACCATTTCAAGCAAAACAAGTTAACGAAAAGCTACATAAGCCTGTATGGCTATGGGAATTCTCCACTCTCAGCCTTGTACTTAAATGAACCAAAAAAAGTAAAGGGTTACAGACAGCTTACTTGGATTAAGGCGCATTGCATTGATGGCCAGAAGATACGTCACATCGGTTTACTCCTTAAATACGGAGACGCCGTTAAGCGCTGCCTATTTCAAAGAGTGCCTGAATAAACAAAGCAATTCAATACATTTAAACCAAAATAGTCTGTGCCATTAGTCCAAACAGCCACACAAAGGCCAGTGCTGAAGGAGAGAGCGAGAGAAAAAGATGAGAAAGAGGCAGATAATCAGATGGGGGGAAAAGGTCATGGAGAGGTAGAGGATTAAAAGTGAAGAAGAGGCCACAGGGAAGAGGTGGAAAAGCTGGATCCAGAAAAGCAGCCCTCCACACATGACATCTGTATAACAAATTTTTCCACTTGGGTTTGCCTTTTCTCCATCCGCTCTTCTATGCTTGAAGGTAGAGAGACAGTAAATGTGTGTTTGTGTCTGGATATGGGAGGAAAGGACATATGAAGCCCAGAAGCGAGAGTAACCCCGCACTTTGGGTCTGCGCCAAATAGCCGCTGTCATAATCCTTTCATATATCTTTCATATATTGTGCCCGGTTGAGGACAAAGTACCTCATATGGAGGAACGCAATTGCACAAATGTAAGTTGCTAAATACTTCCAACTACCAGAGGGAGTAGAGATTATGGGCTTAATGGTCTGAACAACTGGGGTATTCTTTATTTATTGACTTGTTAGCAACTTACTTTATGTAAAAGAAACACTTCAACTTTACATTTATATGAAATAAACACTGTTATTTGCAGATTCACTGTAATTGACGTTCCATAACAAAATGTAAATTTTAGGCTTGCAAAATAAATGTTAATTTAAGTGTTTTGCTCAGCACTGTAAAAAAATTATCATAATTTGGTAAAAATGCTATTTGGTAAAAATGTTATTTACCATAAATGTCATCTTTTTTATAGTGTATGATTTAGTGAAGTTGCTCATGAGTTTTGGAGGTCAATGATCTGAACCATCCTGGCTCTCCACCTTACAGACGGTGTCTACGTCCACATGTGGGGTGACGGCCTGAAAGCAGCGGGGCCCAGGGAGCAAAGACAAGCCGATTTAACATTTTTGAGTTTAAGCCAACATTCCTAAGGGGAGAGAGAGAGTAACAAAAAAAAACCTAGACAGAGAAAAGAGATTAAAAGAAAAAAAGTAAGACAGCGTATGTATGTAGGTATTTATGAATATACACTAGACAGCGTATGTATGTAGGTATTTATGAATATACACTATATATATATATATATATATATATATATATTATTCAGTATGTATCAAAGATTGACAAAAGGTGGGTCTGGATTTAATGTAGAGCAACATAGGGCTGTGCGATATAGCTAAAACATTTATCACGATATAATGTTTCATATCGGTCGGTATCGATAATTATTAAAAATTTTTATAACCTTTTTTTTTTAAGACAAGTAGAAAAGTTTGAATTTAAACCACAGTTTTTTATTTATTTATCCACATGATTAAGGCAAACAACAAATTATATTAGTTTTAGCAGTCAAATATAAAATGTACACAAAAATATTTTCTTTATGCCTTATATTAAGATAAAAAAGTACGTGTTAAAGAAATCTTGAACTCAAATAAAATGTTACAAAATGTGTGCAATGTAAAAGTGTAAATGTAAAACAATCAAGGCAAACTTGAGGTAGATCAACATCTGCAATAAGTAGGGGTGTAACGGTTCACAAAATTCACGGTTTTCACCGATACCGTTTTATCGTCCAGCCCTAGAGCAACATTGATGCTGGAAATCAGAGTAAAGTATGTAAAAGGAGTCACAATCTCTCACAGAGTAAGAATGACTAAAAGAAAGTAATAAAACAAGACTGTAACTGAATTACAAAGCAGTTAAAGGCATCTTAGAATAAGAAGAATGTGTTGTAGAGAAAAATGTGCAGGGCAGGGTTGTTCAGACAAACAATTCATTCATTGTATTTCTAATTGTTCTCAATGTTGAGAATGGTTGTGCTGCTTAATATTTTTGTGGAAACCGTCACTGCTACTTTTGTTTAATTTAATGCCAACTGGAGCATCTCTATTTTACGCTGTACAGTTTTGCATAAGGATCCTACCACAAGTGATTCATAAAGAGGTTCTTGAAGTTGCTCTCAGTGCTCTCAGTGCTCTCATTCAAAAAGAATCAAGGATAATTTGCTACTGAGAACATTCTCAGAAAACCATTTACCGTACGTCTTTCTCTCTTTGCATGGGTAGGTCGTACTCATGGATCTGCTTCATCAGCCCTGTATCAGGCTCTTACAAGAGCGTACTAGAAATTGAATACTAGTCTAACAAGAACATAATAGTTCCCGTGCTCTGAGTAGCTCTCTTGGCTGACAGTTTGACATGAGTTTGCATATTCAGCATGGTGGGAAACACTCCACAATCCTAACCTTGCAGAAATGTTCTGGGCCTGTAAACCTGACGTTCGGATATAGAAATAACCTACTCGGTGAGGTGCACACTGCACAAGGCCTCAGCCTTCTTTTCCCAACATATTCAATAAAAGAGCAGAACTGCATTAGCAACACAGACCGCAAACGCTTCATGCAAGTCTGATCAGATCCACCCTTCAACGCCAGCGGCTTATTAAAATGTATGACTTAAATTTACAAACGGACCATATATTTACATACATACATTTGTGCACACACACACCCAGAAGAGGCTTGAAGGATATAAGACGGATGTATTTGTTATAAAAGGCTATTACATTAGAGACAGGGATAGCTGCAAGTTGTAATGGGTGTGCCGAAAGGTACACAATGCTACAACAAAAATCTCTAACCCTACCCAACACCCTAACAGGCAGCTTTCGTGACCGATTGTAAAGACCTTTCGGCATGCCCATTACTCCAACCTACAGATACCTTGTAACATTGTGACGATACTGTTAGAGATTATCAGACTCTGCATGGAGGGTATATCTCAGTATATTTCTTGGTAAAACATTTAAAAATCTTCTCATGAACTGCTGCAGTAATTTGCATGACATTTTGCATGCATGACCTCTGGGCATATATCTCTGTAAATGCACTCACAAATTCTAGAAAACAGCAATAACTCTGTGACATTTAAAAACTGGATGTATTTTTCCACATTTTCATTGCTCGTCTTGGTAAAATGTTCTTTGTAAAGTGTAAATTGTAAAGTGTTCTTTGCAATAAAAACAATAAAAACTGAGATATTGTGAAATATTATTACAACTTAAAAGGTGCTATATGTAGCTTTCCTTCTAAAATGAATCCTTTTTTTATTGCCTGTGTGTGAAGGAGTTGTAATCACACATTACAATGATCCACTTGTCGGGTTTTGCTATTACCTCTGAAGGTCAGTATTCCTATTTCTATGTGAAGGATCCGGGTCGGATTTACCGCGAAATCCATCGGATGTGACGTGCATGCGCACTCCCGAGCCTCTCTCCTTTTTATATACAGTCTATGCGACGGCACTGCAGCTAACTACATGGAGTCTGATAACACCAAAAAAACGACCTGCCTCCAGCACAACACAGACTCCAACACAAACTCCCCATAAATATAAAAAACAAAAAAAAAGTTTTATCTGCTGAAGCTCGTCAGGCCATACGTGAATCGGATCAACTTCGGACGAAAACACGGATCAACATCGGCAGAGCGTTTGAATTATGGAGAGACCTCCGCTTTGTTTTAGGTATAGGTATATATTTAGGTATAAAAACAGACCCGGAGTTGGCATTCATCCCTATTGTGATGCTTTCTCCGGTGTGTTGAAAGTCTCAGTGTGGCCGGTACCATGAGTGCTCCCTCTTGAGTTCGAGCACACGCACGAACGCTCCTGTAAAAATTGGTTGCAATCTGAAACATCACCGCTAGAGGCCGTTAAAAACTACACATAGCCCCTTTAAAATAACTGTTTGATATTTTAATATATTTTAGCAATAACGTAATTTAGTCCTGTGATGGCAAAGCTTGAAATAATTGGATGCATTAATGAAATTTCAATCAATACATTTCAATCTAGAAACTCAAACTGTATAAACATTTCAAACATTATTAAAAACAAGTAAACGGTCTAAAATAAAATAAGAACAAATAATCAAATTAAAATAGCAAATAAACAGAATAGAACAAAGATACAAATGAAATAAACTGTGCTTTTCAGGTTTTTCAGGTAGATCTAATAGTAGTTGGATAAGATAGCTTAGGTAGATTAGGTACAGAGATTGAACAAAGTAGAATATCGCTGCATAAATTAAATATTGATGAATTCTTATTAAAGTTTCAAAAGTTATTCAGTCAAGAGCATTGAATGATTTTGGCATTGAGTCTTTTGTTGTTTAATACAAATAAAAAGCACAGAGAGCAGCAGGTTTATTACGCTACTGTCAATTTAAGACATACTGCACGGATCCAATATACTGATACCGTTACACTTTCTCAACTGCTTACGTTGACTAAATGACATAAACGACTGTACTAGGATACTCGCCAAGACGGGCATTCTGACATAATTTTGTGTGAAACTGACCATTCAAGCGCTAGACGACGTGAAACTTAATTCAGTATTTGTGTGCTGTCAGACGTGGCTTTCTTGCCGCACACTTCGAATGTCAAATTGGCAAGGCTTAAAAAGTTAAAAATGATAACATTTTATGACGATGCAGCACTGGCTATGCTCAAGCCTGCATTACAGGTACATTTAGCACATCAATTCTCTTTACGTGGCATGTGTTAACCCCTCTCTTTCTCTCATGTTGAGTGCGAGTGTGAGAGAAAGCGAGAAAGGGTGCTCTCAGCCAAGTGTCGGACGGTATGTAAAGCTCAGTAGGCCATGAAATTATATCTGCGCTAAACTTATTTTTGCCTCAAACTCAATCACAGGTGACTGAAATCGTACAATTTACAAGCAATTGGCGGTAACACTTTACAATAAGGTCTAAAATTGGGTTGCATATTTACCGCATTGTAGAGGGTTGAATCCATTTCTTTATAAACTGAACAGTTTGTTTGTTCTAAATATATGGTATTATGAATATTTTACATATTAAAACATTTTAATATAAATATTTCATGCATTTATGCTGTAAACAATTATTCACTGCTTGCTTGCATTCTTCTGCAGTGTGAATATGATTCCAGTAGATAAAATTACAATATGAATCTTTAATGACAGTTAAAACTCATTGGCAATGCTTTTGGTGACAAAAGCAAACTGTTGTGAGATGAGGCTTTGTGGTACAGAATAGCTGGTGTGCGTGTAACTGTACTTGATTACAAAGTCAGTGAAAATGAATGTATTTATAGGACCCAAGGTTTATTGAAAAAGAGTACGGTGAGTAGAAAGAGGATAGTATAGGATGATGATAAAAGTAACAGATAAGAGAACATGAGATGAGAGAACGTGTCAGAGGTGAGGGGATGTGGTCATGATGAATTACAGAGGGATGAAAGGAAGTAGGGCAGAACCCTTAAATCAGCAGAAATATACATAAGTCCCTGCTGTAGATTTGCATGTGTATTGCATGATTTGCACATTATTAGAATATACACAAGTAATTCTTGTCACTTCTTGGTTATTTAGTGACAGTATGGTATTATAGTAACATTTGAAAGCAAAAAAGCAGAACTGAAAATAACAAGGGAGAGAAAAGAAGATAAAGACGATATCCTTAGATCTACACTACAGTATAGAGTTATTAAACGACTGTCCCCAGGTGTAATAAGCTCAATAAAAAGCTTTTGTAGCAAAATGTCCAATAGAAAGTAAAATGATTTCAATTTATTCCTCAGTTTTTTTAAAAAAAGGGATCAGTAATAAACAATAAATACTCCTTTAGAGAAAGAGTTCAGGCAAGAGTAAATAAATGTATGTGTCTGTCCGCTCTTCTTTCTCCTTAGCCATTTTTTTTAATATAATAAAACACTTCTTTCATTACAATGGAGGAAAGGAGTTAATCGCATTCTAATTGCCACTGAGACAGCAAAATCAACACTATAAGCGCATGATGAATGAGTGAGGTCAAAGTCTTTACATTCACTATGTGTGGCTACACCAAAATATACATCCAGGCCTCAGACTTTCACACACACATATAGTGAAGGAACGCCAAAATATTCCTGATTAAAGTCAGTGAAGTTCGTTTAAGGAAAACAGACTGTACATTTTGACTGGTAGGGCTCTGTTTGGCCAAGAAAAGTAACTGTAGAGTTAATCTCTTTCTTCATTTTGACAAATTCATGGAAACTGTTTTTAAATCAAGCAAAAGGACATATTCATGGAAGAGTTAGTCTGTGTGCCTAATGGCCATTTATATGGCTAGATATACAGATCAGATGTTAGGTCTGTAAATGAGAGAAAAACTGCAGTCTCAGATAAAACAATGATTGGCCATTTATTATAAATGTGGTCAGTCTTTGACTATAATTCAGTTTGTATAAGATATATATATATATATATATATATATATATATATATATATATATATATATATATATATATATATATATATATATATATATATATATATATATATATGTGCATGGTATGAAGCCATGAAATCTGGGGAAATACTCTGAGTAAATGCCTAAACCATGAGGTCAAAATAAGAACCTCCGAGGATTTAAATTTCAATCTCACATACCCCATCTGACATGCCACCAAAAAAAAGGTACTTTGCAATCAAGTGGATAGTACTTAAATGGTTACTAACCTGTTAAAATGTAATTATGAAGCACAATAAAAGTAAAAATGTGTGGAAAAAATAAATACAATGTTTGTGTTCATGTTAGTTCACAGTGCATTGACTAATGTTTACAGATACCACTTTTGTGTTTTTTTTTACCACATTATAGGTTAATAAATGTTGTATTATTCATTGTTAGATCATGTTAGCTAATGTAGTTAACTAATGTTAACTGATGAATCCTTATTGTAAAGTGTTAGCAAATATAAATATATAAATAAAAGGTTGGGTTCTGTAAGAGTCTTTTGTTCACCAAGAATGCATTTTTTTGCTTAATAATGAAGCAAAACCGATTCTAGCAAAATAGTTTTACTTGCAGTTTAAATAACCGTTTTCTATAGTAATATTTTTATTCCCGATGACAATGTTGGATTTTCAGCAGCCATTTTTTAGTCTTCAGTTTCGCATGATGCTTCAGAAATCATTTTAATATGCTTGTTTGCTGCTCAAAAACATTCTTATTATTATCAATTATTAACATGTTTCTGTAAATCGGGAAACATTTTTTCAGAACTCTTTGATGAAAGCTCAAAAGAACAGCATTTATTTGAAACAGAAATATTTTGTAGCATTATCAATGTCTTTACTATTACATTATTAATTTGCTTGCTACATGAAAGTATTAAAGTCCCCCTGCAGGCAATCATTTAACACCCTTAAAACTCATCTTTTATTTACATATTTAAATGGTTTTTCCCGTGAAAATAATTGCTTCATTTGCTTTATTTAGTATACGCGGAACCATGAATATGCAAATTAGACCCCCACAACGAACCTGGTCTACCTGATTCACTTGGTCAACTGTACTAAACGCATATATAAATATATATATAGTATATAGCGCTATAGTTCATTTAGTTGTTTTGCTCACTGTGTTAAAAAGCACACAAAGCATAATAGGAATGATAGGACAATCCCCGCCCCGCACGTTGACGGGATTAATTACATATCTGTGACAGTAGGAAGTCTAGGAACAAGGAAGTAGGGACTGTTTCAAACCGTGTTTTCGGTACACTGCAGTTTTAACGGGAAAATACTCAGCAATGGTGTTGTTGACTGACAAATTTGCACATGGTTTGTCTTAAAGTTTATTTAAAACACAACATAGACATATAAACAACATTAAAAACTTGATTTTCACCACAGGGGGGTCTTCAAAAAAAAACCTTTGAATGGTAGTATAGGTACATTTATTTAAGTAGCATTACTTTATTTAATTACTTTTGTTCAGATTATACTTATAATCATATATTAAGTACACTTAATACTGCCGTTAGTTACCAAAAAACTGCTGACTGGTAGAGAGTAAACACCTGAAAAAGATCTGTTGAATAAAACATGCAGGTTGTTCTTGATCAGTGTCTGGCAGTGTTCCAGTATGGTGTAGATTTCACCACTGTATCAAACTGCACAACAAACACACCTCTATGCACACTCAATCTACCGCTGTCATTAGCCCTCAATAAATGACAAAGCTCCGCCCCTTTTCCAAATATGCACACTGAGTCCAAAAGCAACTGTCCTATGGTATTTCTAAATAGAAAATTATACAGAAGATCACTTACAGCTACTAAAATAAAACATAATCAGTGCTGGGCTGTATCGATATAAAAGTAGTGATGCTACTTTTTATTTTTTTTTAAATATATTAAAAAAGTTGCTTTAACATAGTTTTAAACTTCTTGTTAGTAGCTTGTAGTGTGCTACAACAAACTTCTTTTCCAAAAATATTGTTTGACTGTAGTTGAAATGCATTAAAATTATGAGTAGCCTGACAAGCAACAGCGTCCCCAACAATGAACATGATGCTTTGAATGCTACCGGCAAAAAAGCTAGAGAGGGAGAAAGCACTGTCTCACTCTCAATTAAATCAAATTTCTGCTCAGCGGTGTCTGCCTGCGGTGGTGTTTTATTGAATTCTATTGAATCAAAATCAAGAGAGCAATGCGATGAGATGAATGCAGAGATATTATTGAATGTGCACAATTTCATCAGGAAATTTATAACAGAAACAATTTTTCAAAAGTTCCTATGGCTCTGCATATCAGAGTCACATCATAGCCTAGTGGGTAGTGCACAAGCTCCAATGCTGCAAGGAAGCTGTATTTTTCTTCCATTCTGCCCATCTCCATTAACCCAGAGTGTAATGCACACATGCAGTCTTTCAGCTGCAGTCTGGCATTATTGGTCAGATATGAATTAATATGATTTTCAAAATGTCACATTGCACTCATTATAGAAATTACCGGATGATGAGAAATAGTGGAAGAACACTGTAAGGAGTTAAATGTAATTCATAGAGTATGCAAGGCCATTTAACCTGCTAATGGATGCTCATTCTGTTCTGCAAGGAAAAGCCTTTTTAACCAATATTGCATCCTGCTAGGGGTGGGCGATATACCGGGAGACACGCTTAACCGGTAGAAATTTGTAGAGATTTTGGACTATTGTCTCTATCACAGTTACTCGCTCACGTGACTTTGCCGTGTTGCACCATCATAAGTTACTCATAACAGAACAGCTTATTTCATATCTCAAAACAAGTGATTTTAAACTGTTGAAGCGCAATAAGCAGCGAAAGAAAACTCATTCCGGTAAATGTGCACCATCTCTGAAAGATAGTTCAATATTCAGACAGCGCACAGAAACAGAGTTCTTTTTGCCGTATTATTGTAGCCTGGGAAAACCCAGACAACTTCCGGCAAATTTAGATTTGCTCTGAAAGTTAGGCAAGGCAGGTTTATTTATATAGCACATTTCATACACAATGGTAATTTAAAGTGCTTTACATAGAAGAAATTAAAATAATCAAAAGAAATCAGAATAATTAAAACAGTGTAGAATACAAGATAAAATACAGAAATAATCAAAAGAAATCAGAATAATTAAAACAGTTTAGAATAAAAGATAAAATACAGAAATAATCAAAAGAAATCAGAATAATTAAAAACAAAATAAAATACAGTACAAACAGTGGGACGAACAGTGGTACAGTGCTCATTCATTAAATGCACAGTTAAACAGATGTGTTTTGAGTCTGGATTTGAATGTAACTACTGTAGGAGCACATCTGATCTCTTCTGGAAGCTGGTTCCAGCTGCGACTGGCATAATAGCTAAAAGCAGACTTGCCATGCTTAGAGTGAACCCTTGGTTTTTCTAGCTAATGTGATCCTAGTGATCTGAGTGATCTGTTGGGTTTATATTCAGTGAGCATATCTGCAATGTATTGAGGTCCTAGGCCATTGAATGATTTATATACCAGTAATAATACCTTAAAATCAATCCTATATGTAACTGGCAGCCAGTGTAAAGACCTGAGGACTGGTGTGATATGTTCATATTTTCTGGTTCTGCTCAGAATCCTGGCAGCAGCGTTCTGTATGAGCTGCAACTGTCTTATGGTCTTTTTGGGAAGGCCAGTGAGGAGTCCATTACAATAATCCACCCTGCTGGTGATAAAAGCATGCACAAGTTTCTCTAAGTCTTAACTGGAAACAAAGCATCTAATTCTTGCAATATTTTTCAGGTGATAGTATGCTGATTTAGTTATTGCTTTGACATGACTACTGAAACTAAGGTCTGACTCTAGAGACACACCAAGATTCCTGACTTGATTTTTAGTTGTTTGACCCCTAGACTGAAGGTATGCGTTCACCTTGAGAACTTCATCTTTGTTTCCAAACGCAATGACTTCAGTTTTGTCTTTGTTTAACTGAAGAAAGTTTTGGCACATCCAATTGTTTACTTCATCAATGCATTGGAACAGAGAGTTAATGGGGCTGTAATCGTTAGGCGATAGGGCTAAGTAGAGCTGTGTGTCGTCTGCATAGCTATGGTAAGCGATTTGGTTCTTTCTCATTATTTGACTCATTGGGAGCATGTACAGGTTGAATATGAGTGGCACAAGAATTGAGCGACTCCGCATGTCATGGGTGTCCACTCAGACTTATGGTCTCCTATACTCACATAATAACCTCTCCCTACCAAGTATGACCTAAACCATTTTAGGACTATCGCAGAAAACCCGACCCAGTTTTCCAGCCTGTCAAGAAGTATGTCGTGATCGACAGTGTCAAATGCAGCACTGAGGTCAAGTAGTACCAGCACTGATAGTTTGCTTGTATCAGTATTTAAGCGAATATCGTTTATTATCTTTATGAGAGCTGTCTCTGTGCTGTGATGGGGTCGGAAACCAGATTGAAAATTGTCAAAGTATCCATTTGAGCTTAAGAATTTGTTCAGCTGATTGAAGACAACTTTTTCAATGATCTTGCCTATGAAAGGAAGATTTGAGATCGGTCTATAGTTGTTTAATATGGTCTTATCCAGATTTCTCTTTTTCAGGAGGGGGTTGACAACTGCAGTTTTCAGGGAGTTCGGAAAACTCCCAGAGAGAAGTGAGGCATTTACCACTTCTAAGGGATCTGCTTATAAGCTGTGTAACACCTTTTTTAAAAAAGATGTGGGAAGTGCGTCAAGGGCGCAGGTCGATGTTTTAAGGTGCTGTACGGTTTCTTCCAAAATGTTGCAATCGTTGCAAAAAGTTAGTCTGGAAAAGAGCCCATTGAAACCCATTTCCAGTCCGCAGAAATCGCGGCACCAATCAGAAATGTTGGGGCGGGCTTTACACGATGATGACAGCGCAGTGACGGTGAAGCAGATTTTAATTTGTACATTACAAAGATGGATGCCGCCGTGGAACATCACTCGTTCGAATCAGCTATTGCGTCTGTTTTAAGCGATTTAAAATTGTCCTTTTCATGTCTAAAAAAGATGTTATCGCTGTCTTACCGACTGGATTCGGCAAACGTCTGATATACCAGTGTGACGAGCAGGAAGAGGCCGAGGGACGTGAGAGCTCGGCGCGAGTGATAATGAATGACACCTGTGAGACGCACCGGTCTCGCATCTCTCACGGAGGAGCAGAAGCATAAAAGGAGGAGCGACAACGGTGAAGATCGACCGGCAGTCGACCGTGATGGACTGCCGTCTTTACTTTCAATTTTGTATTTGTTTTATTTTGTCATTAAAATGTGTGAATGTTCGCCGGTTTCCGCCTCCTTCTTCCCATAATAACGAACCCCGTTACAACCATAGACTGTAAAAAATGATTACAACCAGCTTGACCCGTTGGTGGCTAAACCTTTACTGTCTATGGGCTAAATGAATGGGAGGGTCTTAGCGAGAGCCCTCTGCATGCATACGTCATCTCCTTCATCGCTCTGATTGGTTTTAGGTCTATCCAATTGCGCCCAGAGGCATTTGAGCGACGTCCGTTGGTGACGCCCCTTTGGAAATGATTCGTCTATGGAGCTTTGCCAGACCCTAACTCAGTTACAACTGAGAATGGTCTGGTTTTAACCAGGCTAGTATTATTGGGCTTGAACGGTCAAATGCACACACTTATGTGTCAAAATGCCCGTCTTTGCAAGTATCCACAGTAATGTAGGTCTTAAGTGAATATAGAGTACAGGGCTCAACATTAAGCCTTTTTATCTGCTTGTCTTTCGGACAAGTAAATATGTCATTCACTTGTACGAGTAAAAAAGATGCTTGTCCAGAATTTCTTTTTGTGTGTGTGTGCTATATATATAATTTATTCTGAAGCAATATTTTCATCTGTGTTCAATCAGCTTTGATATATTTAAATCTGCATATTGTCATATCTGCACCTTTAAAAGGCATTTCCCCCCCTAATCTTATTAAACGTATGCTTCATCTTTCGTTTTATTTTTTTTTATTTGATCAATAAATTAAATTAGAATAGCCTAATAATACACAATAGGGCTGGTAGAGCTGATCAAATTAAATCATTTACACTGAAAATTTACAACTGCATTAAATAATGTTATGAGATTGTTTTAAATATTTTTATGATACTTTTAAACATGAAAGTAAACCGCCAGTAGGAGGCGGCAGGCGAGTCATTGAGTCATTCATTCAAACGATTCAAATGGCCGATTCATTCAAGAATGAGACAGATGTTTATGAATGGGTCTTTGAATCTTTGACTCAGCCGATTCGTTCAAAACGCTGAATCATTCAGTAATTAAACACGGTTAAGTGTTGCTGTGAGATGGGTTAAAGTTTTGCTGTGATCTTTGTTTGGAACTATTTTCGCTGCTGAAACAGAAACAAAAACAGTCAATATTGTGTCTAAAATGTAAGTGACTTAATTTTAACTGTTTATTGAACTGTTGTATGAAATCAATGTCACATTTTCAGTCGTGATGTTATTCAGGAAAACAGCACTCGTCGTGTGAGGTTGCTAAACTGTATCATATGTTAAAAATATTAAAACTCCACATTTTGAATTTTTATTGGCAGTATGTTGTTAACTGAGTTTCTTTGTGTGTGCTGCGCTCATTTGTTTAGATTTCTCCTTGAGAGGCTGCGCGAGCCTCAACAGCGCAACCTTGTTACCATCAGTAATACATTTATTATCCACTATCGATCGCAACTTACAATTAATATAATACAATCAGAATCATTATCTCGTTTTAGTGATTCTCTAGTTATTCTTTTTTCAGGCTACTTGTCCGATCGGGCAAGTAAAATTGTCTTTTACTGGTCCCTTCAAAAAAATCCACTCGTCCCGGACAAGCGGACAATGTCTAGCCCTGGAGTATAGAGAATATAATATATGAGAATTGAGAATGTCAATTAATACAAAACTATCACATTACATCAGCAGAATTTTTATTATTATTATTATATTTTTTAATATTTATATTTTATATTATTATTATTATTATTATTATATATTAATTTAACTATATTATTAAATATATATTATTTAAATACTATTAAATTAGCTTCAGTGTCTCAGGCTGTCTAGGCAAAATGCTGGGTTTTTTTTATAATTAAACTTGTTATTATAAAAACATGAATTATATTACTATAAATATTTTAAAATTTCAAATAAATATTTAAATATTATTGTATTTATATATAATAATGTAAAAAGAAAAAAAAGAGGGAAAAAACAGAAGAAGAAGAAAAACAGAGATTCCCAACATAAATTGCTCTAAATTCCATAGCCAGCCTTCACATTACCAGGATCACCAAGAACTAGACTGCTAAGGCAAATATCATGCTGTAAGTGAACCACTCCAATAGTCTACACCAGTGCTGTCCAATCACAGGCAAATGAGTGCTTGAGTATATCCTGTCAGCAGCGCCCACCATGCACGTTCGCTGGTGTCAAATATCTTTGCAGCATCTGATATCTGTGGTTTGTTGGCACAAATGTGTGATAACGTGTATGATCTGAGATTGAAGCTATATCCCAAGCAATTCAAATGGCAAAATATCTTTCATGACAAATAGATGAACAATAATCACTGCTGTGTGGCAGTAAACAAATTTAAGATCATTATCTAGACAACTGATATACCCAATGGGTCAAATGAGGAGGAAATTTATTACTCATTGTGTATTATCATTATACGATAATGGAACATAAGAGGATTAACAGAGAATTTCAATTAAAGTCATTTTCTCTTACCAACAACTGGTCTTTCTGTGCCTTTCCGTGCAGCTTGAAGCAAGGCTCAGGATACTCCCGGAGGTGTCACAATACAGTATATATGAACAACTTCCTTTTCACATGGAAAAAAAAAAACATCCCCAGTGGTATCAGAACAGAATGCCAGGAGGACTCCACGGGAGCTCCTGCCATGACAACATCATCACCCCGGCAGCTGCTCTGCTCCACGTCCAACCCTTCCAGAGCAAGACAGCAAAGAAGGAATGTTTACACAGCGGAATGAAACTACAGATACAGGGTGTTGGTTGCAATCTAGAATATTTTCACTGATTCTAAACACACAAGACACACAATAATGATAGTAAATGATCTTTTGAACAGACAACTGCAAATAATAATAATAATAATAATCATCATCATCATCGTCATAAAATTTCATAATCATTGTCCAAGCAATCACACTCAAATGTCACTGTCTGAAAAAATAAAACCAGCTTAATTTTGTACAACGGAGTCAAAAACAGTGCTGAACAGCGATAATGAAACATATTATATTGTAAAATGACCAAAAATCAGCAATGTACTTTTTTTTTTTTCACACTGCACCGCTACTCGACAAAAGTAGCTTGATTATAGAACAGCTCCACTGTTTTGGAAAGTTCGTTCAGTTACTGCTTTTAATTATTCACTCCCTAACTTATCTCACAAACAGAGTCATGGACTTCTTAAACTGTCATAATCATCTTTAAAAAAAAAAAATAAAAAAAAAAGAGTAGTCAAACTTGAAAGCATCAAAAGCTTCCGTACATTGTAGAGCTGCACGATTCTGGGTAAATTTGAATCACTTTTTTTTTTTTAAATGGAGATCACGATTCTGAACAGACAACTAAATAAAATAACATGTAAATTAGTAGACAACTAAATAAAATAACATGTAAATTAGTAGAGGTTCTAACCAAATAGTTCTGCAGTCTATTTGAAAATGTTTAATTAATTAGAATGAATTGGTTTGAATGAATGATTCAATGACTCACTCATAAATACGTCACTTGTTTCATTACTGGATGAATCAGTTTTTTTGAACGAATATCTTGAATGAATGATTCAATGACAAATACATTTTTTAACAGTCACTTGTCGCCAACAGGTGGCGTAACAATGTAATCAATACAATCGTTATTTGAAGCGCCATGTTATTTTCAATAGGTGATTTGCTCTATTTTGATCGCTATACCGGAAACATCAGAGTTCATTTCCGAACTATAAACTTTTATCCCAGTACTTCTGTGATCATTTGAATTATTGTAAGACGGTAATAACAATACTGGGTGGTTGAAAAGACTATTTGTGAAGCCGTTTCATACCTATACATGACAACTGCTCTCTCTGGCTCAGATTGAAATGTTCTGGTGTGATTTGGTCAAAGGTTTAATAGACACAGGCCAATCAGTCATTTAGGAATGAGATCGCGTGGGTGTTTGAATCGAGATCGCCGTCTTTTAACGATTAATCTGCAGCTCTAGTACACAGTACATCAAAAAATATATGAAACCACTTTTTTATATATATATATATTTTTTTTTTTTTTTATGCACAATCCGTAGGGTTAAGGAGCAAGTCTGCTAAGGTCTAAAATACAGATATGAAAACAGATCAAGAGCCTCACCATCATGATTCATCACACCTCAGTTCCTCTCTCAATAAACCAAACTGTGTTAATTCCTATGCTGACACAGTGAAACCACAATGAAAAATAAATGTTGAGAATGAACCATGGAGCATTATGTATTCTTGGTGTGCTGTCCAATAATAACCCATTGCTATTCCAGGTATTATAGCAGTTCCTCAACAATTACCTAATGCATTTTTTCAAGAAACCACAGAACAGGGTGATATACAGCCAGGATAAATCACTGATTCAACTCAGCCTACAAATATATTATAATTAGAGACATTTAAATTCTCACAGCTACAGGCACTCTCTCTTATTTCCATTAACTGCTATTAAATAGTGACATCAAATTATCTTGAATATGACTATCATTTCCTAATTAAACTGACTGACGCCTTCCTGTCCTGGCCCACCTCCCCTTTGTCCCACAGTGCTCATGTTCCTGCTCCAGGCCTCCTCACAAGGCTACGAATGAGCCCTCTAATTAGCAAATGGGCTCTCAGAAAGGAGCTCTCATTAAAATCTGAGAGAAAAAATGAAATGACAGTGGCACAAAATGCTACGCATATGTGAAGCTTTCAACATTTAATTGAGGACATTTTAAATGTCAGAAAGTTCTACGCTTGGCCTTTGTGCTGATATGAAACCATTTTAAAGTGAGTACTTACATGCCCATAATGTAAAATTAAGTTCTCACATTGTGTCAAGAATCCAAGTGATGCTGAATGGTGGAATTATGAAGGTGCTTCAAAGTGGACAGAAACGCAGCCAAGAGCCCACGGTTCCAAGACAGCAGTTGATCACAATCCATGAAAGTATTGTGTATTTTGGCAACTCCACTGCTGACTTAAGCGATTCAAAGAACACACGTTTCTGCTCAGCTTCCCAAGTTCTGATAAACAAGCTAGTTTTAAGAAATAAAACATCTGTGGAGATTAAGGCTGGGCCTGGGCGATATAGCTAATGAAATTATATCTCAATATTTTTCAGCCTTTTGCCAACATTCAGTATACATTACCATTTTCAAAGCTTAGGGGATCAAAATTAACAGTAAAGACAAAAAAAAATTAAGCAGCAAATTGTTTTTAACACTGATAATAATAATAATAATAATAAATGTTTCTTGAACATCAAATCAGCATATTAGAATGATTTTTGAAGGATCATGTGACATCTGAAATTTCAACTTTGCCACAGAAATAAATTACATTACCATAGAAAACACTTATTGTAATTGTGAACTGTAATAATATTTCACAATATTACTATTATTACTGTATTTTTTTATCAAATAAATGCAACCTTGGTAAGCATAAGAGACTTCCTTACCAAAAATCTTACCAACCTTGAACTTTTTCATGGTAGTAGATTGACATATCTTTGATATAATTGTTTATTATTATTTTACCAAACGGCAAATATCCAGTTGAAATACATTTAATATCTAGTCAAATTATCAAGTAGGTTTCCAGTTTTTACTAAAGCAAAAGGAGAAATAATATTAAATAATTTTATTTATATGCACCAATATAATGCATAGCAATCCACAGCAATTTTAACTTAATATATTTTCTTTCTTTTTTTACTAAAACATTCAATAAAACACATTTTGTGCATTTCCGAGTAATAACACAATCAATTTATTGTAAATGTTCTAAGTTTTAAATCAAAGCACTGAAACTTACACAGTTTGAACCAATTAACGGAAATGAGACTAATCTACAAACCCGAATTTCCTTTTTACTGCTTAAAGGAACATTGCGGAAGTTCTGAAATTTCTAACCGTTACTGACACCAGTGGCCGTTAGAGAAACTGCAGCCAGTCTCATGCTCGTTCTCGGTGCGCACGCTCGTTGGCCACACTAGATAAGGCTCTTTTCTTTTTTTTCTTTTTTACTTACGAGGAGTTTCCGTGGGTGTCTGGATTGTGCTGAAGGCTGGTCGCTTCTTTCCGTCCGCAGAGTCCATTTGAAACACTACTGCTAGCGATTGCCGCTGTCGTACGGATGTCGTTCGTTGCTCAGACTCGCTCTCCCAGTTCAAAACTAGATTAAAGACGCAACTTTTCAGCCAAGCATTCACATAATGCTTGCCTCTTATACTACTGTTGAATCAGATCGAATGCATTAATATTATGAACAGCAGCTACGCTAATTATTTCCCATCTGCTTTTCTGCTGTTATCTCGGGACGCTAGTCCCGAGGTAAATAGCGTTCTTCAGCTACAGTCTGTATCCAGCCTCTCACGGAAACTTCAGAGTCCCCAACACCTGCGATGAGACGACTCGACACCTGTGAAGAGACGACTCAACGCCGGCGATATGTTATGCCCTAAATTAATACATGATGATTAACTAACTGTATTTTTTACGTACATTTCTGAAATGCACTTTCTGTAAAGCTGCTTTGAAACAATATGTATTGTGAAAAGCGCTATACAAATAAATTTGAATTGAATTGAATTGAATGTAAGCCCAAGTAGACGAGAACGCGCATGACGTCACATTTTGTGAATTTTCGCGCCAATACCTTAAGGAACATTAACAGCAGGAAAGGAGACTTGTGGACATTCATTACATGAAGGACATTTGTGTTTAAAAATACACATGCTACTGATATCACGGCTATATATGCTGAAAATATTTTCAAAAGTGCAAGCTACAACTTGAAAACAATTAAACCGATAAGGTGCCATCCCTTAGCTGACCCTAAACAACTCAAATTTGTTAAGGAGTACCTAAGCTTCTCAATATTTTGGAACTTTTTCAAAAAACGGAAAAGAGGTGACAGACTCAACGACTGTCAGACATTTCTCTACAATTCCCTGTTAGGAATGACTGAATTAGGACACAATTAATGTGTGTATTTGTCTCTTTAGGGCTTGAAGAAATATTAATGCACTGCTTCAGTGGAAAATTCAATCAACAAATTCCATTCTGCCTCTGCTTGCTTATTTTATTAGTAATTTAAGATTACGTGGCTTTGAGCTAGCTCAGCAAAATTTCATTAATTCCATCATTTAAGTAGGAATCTGCACATTTGGAAGTTTTGCGTTAGGGCAGAAAAGTTCCCCATGCAAATTCCGCTCATATTCAAGTTGGCCACGCTGTGCTTTATACATCTCTACTACACTACTGTCAATGGACTTTCTTTCTTTATTTCTTTTTTTGCTGAAATATTGCAATTGCTAACCTTAAGAATCATCTTGTGGGACATCATAATTCGAAAGACACATAGGCTAGAGAGAAAAAAATACACCTTCATTACTCAAGTAAAATCAATCCAACATTTTTACACTTACTTAAAGAATCCCACAGAAAACTGAAACAGAACATTCTGAGGTGTTGTTTCATCTCATCAATAAAATCAGAATCACAGCAATGCTATCATTCTCCATCTGAGCTCCATTTGATGGGATCATAAGATCATAGACCCCTATAAGAAGTGCTCTCTCAAGTTTCTTACCTTTGCCTGAAAGTTCCGGTCTTCAAGAGAATTAAAATCCTAGACAGACATCTACACCAGAATGAAGACGCATCTTGACATTTTAAGCTAGTCTGATTTCAAGAGGCAGAATGAATCATACACATTCGATAGGAGAATTGGTTCTCGTAACAGGGAAAAGAGATAGTACTGCAGATTAGCACTCAGTGGGCTATGTTCACAAGACAGTGAGGCAAATCATTGGGTCAAATTTGACCAATCACAGGCTTCATGTGATCAGCTTATACCTCTAAAAAGATTAAGGACATAATCAGGCTAATTGAGGTTACACCTAAAGCCATGCCTAGTAAAAAAAGCTGCAGTAAATAAAGAACTCTGTCACAGACAGGGCCATGTTCAAATCATGTCTGCACTTATGAATGGCCAATATTACAACTGCAATATGATATGAAAGGCTGAATTATTTTATATACGTTTGCCCACAAAATTTCACCATATTTTGCTAATGTGACCGAATCTTAACTTTACGTGAGAGTTAGATGACGGCAAAGGTGGATATGAGCATGGACACTGAAATGTCTATTAATATACCCCTTCTTCTTTGACAAGGACATGAAAAAAATGGATGGAGCGGCATTTGCACTATGCTTAAGAGGTTTTATTACCATTTTGACACCACTGTAAAACTTTCAGATCAGAACGACAGAGGTGTGACTTATGTTTAAATGATTGCATTTACAGTTAATGGTGCATACACTGGGCCAGTCAGGTACAAATGAGCTCAGATTTACCACATAAAATCTACAAATACATTATCGGTGTATTCAGATTATTTTTCATTTCCAGCCGCTGTTTAAAGCAGTGGTTCTGAAAACAGGCCATACGCTATTCACTTTTTTTTTTTTAAATCAAGCAAAAGGAAACAAGAAGGCCAATACACATATTCTGAGTCACAGAAATGTGGTAAAAAAAAAAAAAAAGGCCCAATGAAATCAGTTTTATTTTTTCTCAAATTTCATGTTTTCCGTTTAAATTTTTCTAGATTAGGTTTTAAAGGTTAAATAATTTTTTTTTATTTTTTAAGTGGAGTCACAACTACTGTTATACACTAAGTCGGACTACAGGAGTAATAAATAGGGGATAAATTCGCACCTGAGGAACCTTTTCATAGTTCCTGGAACTAAAGGTGGAAGTACCCGTTTTTTGGGATCGCACCGCAGGAACTGGGAACGATTTTAGTTCTAGGAATGCCTTTTGGGGGAACTAAATTAGCTCCTACTTCAGAGCGGGGTCTAACCCAGCACAATAGGAACTACCAGTGACGTAAGTGTATACTGATTGGCCGAATGCACACGGAATACCAGCACCTGCCAATTAAAAAAAAAAAAAGCTGTGTACACACACAGATTATAGCCTACATATTTACTCCACAAACTAACTCTACGAACATGGAAAACAGTGATAGAACCTTTGTGCTAAGGAGAAAATCCAACTCAACTTTGAGGGGACCAATAGAAACATGATGTATTTCTGCTCCGCTAGCGACATTGGACATAAACCACATGGCAAACGCTAATACTTTTTCATACACGGTCTACTTTCTTTGTATAACATTTCTATCTAATAACGCATTAGATAGGACTGGTAAACAGGTCGTAAACTAATGAAGATAGAGAATGGAAGCGCTGTGTGCCGTACTCAGCGCTGTCTAAATAAATGTCCGCTACGCCGTCAAAATAAAAGTAACAACAAGTGCGGCTAACGTCACTTCAGAGTTCCTGCAGGCTGTGCAAATGCAAACCAGGAAAATGGCCCAAGGGGAACTTGGGCCATTTTGCCCCTTGGTGTCACTTTAGGATCAGAAAGCATGGCAGTAACGGGCCAGCGCTGCTCCAGCAGTCTCTCCACCATAAAGTAGGTGCTATTCCACCGGATTCCACCAGTTCTCGGGGAAACACCTTGGTGGCTAGTTCATAGAACTAAGTTCCTAGAACTACCTGGTTTGAACACCCCTAATGTTATCACCTATACTTCAAAATAAATTGAAATGTGGGTTTAAAAGCCTAATAGGGCTGAAACGATTAGTCGACATGGTCGACAATAAAAAATTGTCAACAAATATCTTTGTTGTTGAGTAGTCGTTTGATCTCACGTGACCTAATGTAAGGGCCTGCAATATTGCGATTTGACCACTACGTCGCTGTAGCGCTAGAATGTAATGCAGCCCTTACAAATACTATTGCGGTAGAAGAAAACACAGCGCGAATTATGACGGAGTACAAACGAATCCGAACTAGTAAGGTGTGGGAAAGTTTCACAAAACGTCAAACCAAAAATGCAGTTGTGTGCAATACATGCAAGGCGGAACTTTTCACGGGAGCAGAACATGCATGTTGGAGAACTTAAAGAGGAAACATCCCGGCACAAGAGGAGCTGGTGAGAGGTGAGTGTTCTCCAGCTGGAGCTAACTAACTAACTTAGTTGTACATCTCTTTATTAGAGAATGCAATACTACTCGTAATAATATTAACAATAATAATATAATTACAGTAATGTGATGATTTATTTTGCATAGAATAAAGCTTGATCGAGTTTAGGAGTCAGGGCTGTTTTTATTATTGTAACACTATTAGGTATTATAGTCTGATCACTTGCCTGTATTTTGTTCCATATTCATGAATACTTAGAAAAGGAGATGTTAGGAAGAATATGATGTCAGTTACTTTTTCATACTGTTAATTAAATGGTGAATGAAAATGTCTCCGTCAGCTCAAATGTCATGTAAAAAAATATTGTAATTTTATACTTATATAATAATTGTTTGCAGATTCATATTTTACCATTCTTTGTGAATTGTGTCCTGAACTAAAATGTCCCTTTTTCTGTTTTAGTTCTAAGAAAAGCAGTGGGCCTATTGATGACTCTTTTCTGAGGAGGAATTCTTGTACTTCAGCAAGCCACTGCTCTTACAGAGTCAATTCTAAACATGATTGTTAAAGACATGAGACCTCTTTCCCTGGTGGATGGAGAAGGCTTTCGTGAAATGGTTTCTACATTCAATCCTGGATATATCCTTCCATCAAGAACCTACTTTACAAGATTAATGGAGCAAAAATATGAAAAAACCTGTCAAAAAGTAAATATACAACTAATGCAAAATTGCAAATACATGTTTCATGAAACAATCTATGATAACACTTTACAATAAGGTTTAATAGTTAATGTTGGTTAACTACATTAGTGAACATGAACTAATAATGAACTGTACTTCTACAGCATTTAATCTTTGTTAATGTTAACTTTAATGTTTACTAATACTTTTATTAACATAAATACACTGAACTAACATGAACAAAAATGAACAGCTATATTTTCATTTACGTTAACAAAAATGAATAAATACAAATGTACTGCTCATATTAGTTAGTTAATACATTAATGTTTACAGATGAAACCGTTACCTTAGTGTGAAGTGCTTCTAGATTTCAAACTAAACACCCAGTAAAGATGATGACTAAACAACAGTTTAACCACTAAGAGAGTTAAAAATAAAATGTTTAACTAATATAATCTGATGTTTTTTTAAAGGTTAAGGAAACTATTCAGGAAGGAAGAAGCTTCATTGCACTGACTTCTGACATCTGGACTAGCCTCGCAACAGAAGCATACCTAGGTGTCACATGCCACTTTATAACTGAAGACTGGAAAATGAAGAGTCTCACTCTTGCAACCATGCCTCTTGATGAACGACATACTGGTGTCAACATAGCCACATGGCTTGAAGAGGTTGTCACAAAATTCAACATTTTTGTAAACAACATTAAAGCAGTTGTTCATGACAATGGACAATGTTGTGGCTGCACTGAAATTGCTGGCAGAGAAACATAATTGGGTCTCCGTCCGCTGTACTGTACACACACTTCAGCTTGTTGTGAAAAATTTCCTTAAAGAGACCAGCATCAGCAAAGCTTTGGGAGCTGCAAAATCCTTGGTTGAACATTTTAGGAGAAGTGAACTGGCCAATACTAAGCTGAAAGAAAAGCAGCAACAGATGAACACACCAGAGCATAAGCTGATACAAGACGTCACAACCCGGTGGAATAGCACCTACTTTATGGTGGAGAAACTGCTGGAGCAGCGTTGGCCCGTTACTGCCACGCTTTCTGATCCTGAAGTGACACCAAGGGGCAAACATTACTTTGATTTGAAGCCTGATCGGTGGTCATTGCTTGAGGAGCTGATCCAGGGCCTACAGCCTTTTCAATGTACCAAGAGTACACAACATTGTCATGCCTTCCTCAGCTTGAAAAAGGCCTACAGAGGTCTGTGCAACAATCCCTGATCTTTGAAACTACTCCTGGAAAAGCTTTTTTAGCCAAAGCCTCTAAAGAGTTAACAGAGAGGTGGGGGGGTATCAGCACTTTCTCCAAGGAGAAAGATAACACCGTTCTTCTGTCAGCAGCCCTAGATCCAAGATTTAGAAAACTCAAGGTCATGCCTGCTGAACAGAGGATAGAGGTTAAAAGCACTGTTGAAGTCCTTGCTATTAAAACAGGAAAAGAGTTCTGGAAATCTACAGAAGAAGGGCAGCTTCAGTGTCACAGTGTCACTGTTCCTAGGAGAGATGAAGAGTCAGTGCTAGAAAACCTCCTCCAGTCTGACACCGACAGCCTCAGTGAAGAGGAGTCGCATGAGGAACAAAAGATTCAGATGGTGAGAAAGGAAGTACAAATGTACTTCTCAGAATCGCAAATAGCCAAACAAGAAGATCCTTTAGGTTGGTGGAAGGAAAATGAGGGACGTTTCCCTAACCTATCAAAGATGGCAAGATCTTTTCTTTGCATTCCTGCCACATCCACTCCATCAGAACGGATCTTCTCTGCTGCAGGAAACATTTGCTCGCAAAAAAGAGCAAGTTTGTCACATGAACATGTTGATATGCTGACCTTTCTTCATTTTAATTCAGCACTTATTTGAAAATCCAAAAAAAGGCCAGAGCAGAAAGGACACTGTTACTTACTGCTTTAGTATTAAGTATTAAACTGAATACTTGTTTTAGAAATGAAGCTCTTAATACTGCTGCCAAGAGATGTTTTTTTTTTGTCTGTAATGCAGCTGATTCATTTATGCTTGTTTGTTTTTCTATTGAAAGAGAACATAATATTTAAACAATGCATTTGTGTGTGATTTGAGTTGGACAGAAATCTGCAAAATTTAAGAGAATGACCTGTTTAGTTGTCTCAAAGTTCATTAAAACACCATTTCAAAAGATGTTTCTTTTGCATATATATTATAGTTAGAATATGTATAACTCAATGTTTTATCTAATTGAAAAGGCTGAATAATCATTCCAAACTTACTGGTTAGTCGTAAAAAAAAAAAAAAAAAACACCATTAATCGTTCTAATAATCGGTAGAATAATCGATTATCAAAATAATCGTTTGTTGCAGCCCTAAAGCCTAATATTAAAATACATTTTTATTATTATATATATATATTTTTTTAATTAATGCATCTTCCTGTGAGCCAGTGCAATTTTGACATGCGTTTCCCTGCAAAATTTATGAATAGACATTGTCCCTTGTACATTTCCAGCAGATTTCATCAGTTCCCATTAAGAAAGGTTACAATTTCAGAAGACCAAATCTGTTGGCATTTAAACCTGCTGATGTTCTCGTCTGGCAAGGCAGAAAAGGTCATTCCTGGCGACCGATTAAGACAGAGGCTGGATGACAGACGCCACATGCACGGATGAGAGACGAATAACATTAAGCAAGACCACCCGTACGACAAAGAGCAACGCTGAAACAGAAGACCCGAGCTGAAACGATATCTTGTGAACTTTCACTTTTTGATCTTGTCGCTGAATATCAAGTGTTACTGTATATCTCTGAGAGCACATACTGTAACGTGGTGTTAATGTACAATGAATCGATAAAGGTGTATAGAGAATGACGGTAAAGATCTGCAGCTTGTTAAGGAAGGTCATTTGCATCTCAATGGTCCTATAGCAGACGGTCTGAAAGAACGATGGGAGCCAGGGGGGGACTAAGCGCATCTATGCATTTATTTCTTTGTTACCTACTGTATGTGGCAAGGCGAAGGGGGGAGCTCTCAATTACTGTCAGTTGAGAAGGGACGGCTGTGTATCAAGTTAAACTATGTAGGTCACTCGAATGCGTCCTGGATCCCCCCACACTGACACAAGACACCTTTATTGGAACCCCATCTATGTGTCTTTTTCTTTACCGCAAAGCGCTACAGTGAAGTTTCCATTAAAAAAGCAAAAGGCTCTAACACATTAGTCAATTGACGTCTGGCACAAGTTCTCCTACACCCTATCCAATAACCTTAGCATATGAATAATGAAGTTCCTTCTGTGTTGAAACCACATAAGCTATATGGATGAGAGTTGTATTGAAGACAGCAGCAATTGTACAATCCAAAATCTAATTTGCCAAAGGGGTTCAGTCGACTCTGAAGGAAATCAAGGAGTTGAGGAGATCCTAAAAGATGCATATATTTCCATAATTAGGACCAGCAGGCAAAACAACTACTAATTATTGAAACTGCTACTGCATAACAAGTCTTCTGCTTCAACCTCAGAGTCCTCCCTAGGTAGTAGATAAGTTTTGCCACAAATCATGAAAGACGCAAAAGGAAGTTTTAAAATTAGGGTTAGGTAATGACACAGATTTTCCAAGTTGATCCAATTCAATTCAGTTTTAATGTTTATTTTGCTTAAACATTACATTAAATACTTTACATTAAAGACAATTATACAGGACAAACTGATATCTCGACTATTTGAAGTATTCCTTAAAAGAACTGGTTCATAAGTTTCAGGAATTAGGCTATAGGTCTCCCAGCACACTTTTGATTAATTAAAAAGAACAGGTTCATAAGAGTCATTTGTGCAATAATCGGACTACACTGGTCACAACTCAAGAACAACTAGAAAAAGATTTTTTTGTAAACAAACTCACATCAGAGTAATTTTTGTATTATCATTACAGTATTTATTAATATTACGAATGAGCTTTTATAATAATTTTATGTCTTTAATCATTTTATTTTGTTTGTTGTAGTTTATATTAGTAATTTATTTAGCTTTTTTTTCTTCAGTTTTAGTCATTTTAGTACTTAAACTTAGTTGCAATTTGCTGTGATTCAGAATTATGATACAGCGGTACAGAAAACAGTGAAAGCACTAAACAATTCAAACTGTGTAGCACGTCACACTTCCGCTGAAACAGTGTCTTACTCGCCTGCCCACATTGCCCCGGCCACTGGTGTATAGACATTCATCCGATTCCCATGTTAATCCCAACTAAGCCTTCTTCACTGTGTCCAGCGAGGGATAAATAAAATGCAACAGATATTGGCCAAAAAAAAAAAAAAAACAGGCTTAACTGTGGAAATAAAGCCATCCGAGCCATTTCTCTAACCTGAGCCCTGATTCACACAGCCGCCTCCAGAGGAACGGCTTAAAGCCAATGCTGCATTATACGAAGAGGCAACAGGAGAGGGTTCACATACAGCCTATTCCCTGTGTGATACTGTGTGGTCTTAAGAGTAAGGAATAGCCAGTGAAAGCAGAATACCCTGTCTATGGAAAAATCAGCTTTACTGAAGAGATTTTTGCCTTTATTGAGAGCAAAGAACCAGTAATATGCCAAAACTTCTACTTTCCCTCTACCAGAACAAAAGAGAGCAAAAGAGTGAAAAACTGTTTTAGAGTGCTGAACTCTTTTTAATGCGGTTGCAGTGACAGAACAGACATTTGAAGACCTGTGAATGAAAACCTTAACATCAAATTCGTAACAGCAGTGATGTGATAAAGCCATTTCATGTAAATGGGAGGTTTTTTACTACAGTATTTCGGCAACACACTGGTTAGCCCCACTTACTCTGAAATCTTAATTTAAAAAAAATCCTGCTTCGCATAATTGAATATTAAAGGGTAACTAAACCCCTGGTCAGAGCCTGACTCCACCCACTGGCAATATTTGAAAAATGCTGGAAAAGTGGGCAGAGCCCAGCGGAGGGGGGAGCGTGCACCTGAGACGCATCTCTCTGTAGGCAAGGGCGTGGTTAGCAGGTACCCTCTGACGTCAGGAACTTCCAATAGGAAAATTCAACTGCAGTAGCCACCGTTCAACCTGAAGAGGGCAGCACTCAGACGTTTTTACACCATATATTGTAGAATTAAAACACTTCAAACCCAAATGTCCAAAAATTTACTGGAATCAATGAACAGCATTTATTAAGCTCCATTCTTACAGTTACACTTTATGTTAAGGTGTTCATGGTATAGTGTAATTATACATTTAATTAATGAACAATAAGAATTAACTAAATGTATTTACTATAGGTTTATGGTTAGCTGCACGATTCTGGATAAATTGAGAATCACGATTGTTTTATTTCAAATGGAGATCATGATTTTCCCACGTTTCTGAACAAACAAGTCCTAATAAAATAACATGTAAATTACTAGAAGTTCTGACAAAAAAATAATTGCTGCAGTCTAAAACGTTTAATTAATTAGAATGAATATATTTTTTTAATTGTTTGTTTAAATGATTCGATGACTCACTCTTGAAAGACTTCACTTGTTTCAATACTGAAAGAATCAGCATTTTTGAACGAATCTCGAATGAATGATTCAATGACAAATACATTTTTAGCAGCACAATGTATGATAATTACAATAGTAACTGCATGTAACGTGTAACAAGGTCGGACACGAAAAAAGAAAGATAGAAAGATTGATTGATTGATTGATTGATTGATTGATTGATTGATTGATTGATTGATCATGAAATCAATTTTCTGGGGGGAATATTGCAGTATTTATTATTTAGTATTAGTGATTTATCAGTGCACATATTTTTTTTTAATTCATGTCCCTTTTTAATCTTTAATCAAAATAACTTCCCTCCCTCTTGCAGCAACATCTCCTCTCTGATGACTCTGATGACGTGTTAACTGGTTCCCAAATTGACAAAATCAAGTCCTGCCCTACATTTTTTCTTGTTCGATAAGTCGTTTCACTGCGATATATCGCAACTTCAGTTTCATGTCAACTTTAAAGCAACACTTACTGAAATTCCTGCACCTTCTGAAATGTTCATTTAAAATTCAAATGAAAAAGCAAGACATGAGACTACAGACAGACTCTCAATACATTTTGATGTCAAATAAAAGTTGAAATAAAATAATTGTAATAGCAGTGAAAACGGCTTTAAAACTATCCGATGATAAAAAGAAGCTCTCTTTCCCTCTGACAGATTTACACAGACTGTCAATAATATGCAGAATCACTAGCTGCACACAAATGTGCATAAATATGTGCTCTATTTGGAAGCTGACACAGATGGACATCCCGTAATGTATTATTGACAATTGAGCACATAAACTGCCAGCCACTTTATGACTGTTGTGGAAAATGTGTCTGCTGGACTGGAGCACGACATGTAAAATGCCACGGCTAACTATAACTGGTGGGTTCCAACACAAAAATAAGTCACACAGAGAAAAAAACAATGCAAAACCATTTAATAAAAAGCAACTGAACAGTGCATAGTTAGGACATAAAAATAAATGGACTTATCATATTACTGTCTGCTTTTGAAGATTTTGAACAAATCTTCTTGATATTCAGCTTTGAAAAGTAGTAACTTCAGTGAACACTGAGTGATGAATTCATGTCAGTCCATTACTATTTAACATTTAACAGTTAACAGTTCGGACGTGTGCACAGACAGCTGGGGACAGCACGGACACGGACTACTTGTATTTATACTACTAAAAGTGTATGCTGGAATCCACTCGGCGGACGTGTTCCACATGAAGATCGGAGTGTACAGTTCCACACATGCGCATAAGATCGGCGTGTACAGTGCCGCACATGCACATAAGATCGGTGTGTACAGTGCCGCACATGCGCATAAGATCGACGTGTACAGTGCCGCACATGCGCATAAGATCGGCGTATACAGTTCCGCACATGCGCATAAGATCGGCGTGTATAGTGCCACACACAGGGTCCGAAATTAACTTTTTGGCTCACCTGCCACGGGGACTGGTAGATGAAAAAATCCACCAGCCAAGCATATTTTTTACCGGCCAAAATAATAAACAGCCTTTTTGTCACATATACATTCATTTCAGTCCATTTAATTGATATGAGGTATTATGTTGAATGAATAAGAGTACATAAAAGTCAAAACAGAGCAACAAATAGTAAGACATGGAAGATGTGAGCATGGAACTAGTGCTCATAACAGTACATTTGAAGGTTTTGTAAAACTATCAGATACTTTACCGAAAGTAAAAATTTTTACCGATTAATACTATCAGTTAAAGGTGCTCCAAGCGATGTCGGGTGACGTCACTTCTTGTTGACGTTTAAAGTATTGTCAAACAAAACGGAGGCTAGCTAGACCCTCCCTCCTCCTCATCCACGCACTAACCCCGCAAACCCCACCCCCAAATTCTTCTTGTTGGTTATTGGCTGGAACAGTTTGTTATGTTTTGTGGTGCGGGTAAGCCCAGTTTGTTTTTGTTGCCGTTTGTGGAGCCTGGGGTGTCTGCAGAGACCGCGTCTTTTTACAGTGTGTTCAGGGGACAGGCAGCGAGCGGAAAGTGAGTAGATGTTTGCTGTATGTGACAAAAAATGTTTTGGCCTAAAAAAACGTGTGACATCGCTTAGAGCACCTTTAAACGGTTTAAAAAATAGAATTATATATATATATATATATATATATATATATATATATTTTTTTTATTTTTTTAGCTTTTTTGTTTGTTTGCTGCATGGTTAAAAAAAAACAGTATATAGCCTTTGTTAAATCACAAGGTGCGTCGACACGTGCAACCACACGCGCCTAAAGACATATTTCGCTGAGCAAGAAAAATGACGCAAGCGAAAAGAAGTAGGCTAGCTACTGTGTGGGACCATTTCGACAGAAAGGGCGACGAAGTTACTTGCAAAATATGCTACGCGGTATTTAAATAAAGCAGTAGGCCTAGTGCAAGTACAATGCAATATCACTGGCGAAGCAAATGAAAGGCGCTTTCCGAAGTTGGCCACTCTAGCGAGACGTTATCTCTGTATTCCCGGGACATCTGTGCCATCGGAGACCCAGACTAGCCCCACATCATGTAGACATGTTACTTTTTTTAAGTAAAAACTAGACAAGCTGTGGATTGAGATAGGCCTGCTATTTTTATTTGACAAAAAAAAAGCAGTTTTTTCAAAGCTTCAAACTGATTCAGCGTTTTCTTTTTGTCATCTTAATTTGTTAATTATTTAAGTTAATATATTTAGTGTAGGTCTATTTTAGGTGTGAAGAAGGTTCACACGCTTCTTGAGGCGCACACACATGCAAGGTCTCTCGCTCTCTCCCTCTCTGCCGTGCGCGCGCTACACGGTTTGGAGCACAGTATGTGCGAGCTCTTTCTCGCTCGCTCTAGATTACGTGAGATTTGAACTAATTTGCAGGCATCAGGGAGCCGCTATCAATATGCGGGAGACTCCCGGAACTTCCGGGAGACTTGGGATGTCTGGAACATTCACCCGCCAGTGTGGCGGATAGCCTTTTGAGATTTACTCGCCAAACGGAAAATCTACCCGCATTTGGCGCTTGACGGGTATTAATTTCGGACCCTGGCCACACATGCACATAAGATCGGCGTATACAGTTCCGCACAAGCGCATAAGATCGGCGTGTACAGTGCCGCACATGCACATAAGATCGGCGTGTACAGTGCCGCACATGCGCATAAGATCGGCGTGTATAGTGCCACACATGCACATAAGATCGGCGTATACAGTTCCGCACATGCGCATAAGATTGGTGTGTACAGTGCCGCACATGCGCATAAGATCGGCGTGTACAGTGCAAGGTAGGGCTGCACGATGTGTCGTTTTAACATTGATATCGCGATGTGCGCATCCACGATAGTCACATCGCAGGATGTTGCGATGTAAGCCTTAAGGTGATGATACACGGGGCAACTTTTTGAGCAATGTTGCTGGGCAATCTTGCCCAGCTATTGTTGCTTGGGCACTTTCCCATTGAAAATGGGCAATACATTTCTATCTGAATAATTTAGATTGGTCGTGGGCCCTGTTTCTCATCTGGTTGCCCGTTGGCGGCAACATTGCCCAGCAACATTGCTCAAAAAGTTGCCCAGTGTATCATCACCTTTAGGGATCGTAATTGATCCGTGATTCATGATCAGTACGGGCCAGCAGCTCCCCGGCCCGTAACGCTTGCGATTCGCGGATTAATTGCAAAGTTTAACCATAGTATAGTGAAAGTTTATCATTTGCATGTGTTTTTAAGTCCTGTTTAAACATCAAGCGTAAAAAGACTGGAACTTGCGCGGTGTTTTCTGTGAGCCGGGCAGACACAAAGATCAGTGGTCTTTCTCTTATTTCTGAGCTTGACCGAACATGAGAATTCAAAATAAAGTCAGAATGCCCTTCCTGCATTGAACATTTTTTGGTGGCCGCCAAAGGGTATTTATGTCCCGCCAAAGCCTTATTTGACCGGTGAGTGATAGATGACTGACTGCTGCGCTTGTTAAACAGAGAACGAGCAGAGAGAGAGAGAGCCCCGGTCGCGCGCGCGCACTATCACCGTTTTCAAACTGTCTTGCTCTCTCTCTCCCTCTCTCGCATATATTAATGAACTGAGTTGACCGAATATCTTTGAGAATACACGATGGTAAAAGGTCGGAAGAACGAAGTTTCACGTGAAGCATTTGGAAATATTTTTTTCCTGAACAAGCGGGTATTAATTGTGAATTGTTGTGAATTGTGCTAAAAAAAATATTCTCTGAAAAGTGTTTCACACAGATAAACCACACTTTCAATAAACAAAAAAAAACAAAAAAAAAAAATCTATCCAGTGATGAAATGTTTTCTGTGTTGAGACCAATCTTGTGCATGTTTTCTGTGTTGAGACCAATCTTGTGCAATGTCCTAAACTGCCAGGATAATCACACACAACGTCTGCCGTGGTCCGTTAATTACACCTCCAATTCGCGAACTAATGACTCATTTGAACCGATTCACTTTAATAAATGGTTAAAACAACTGACCTGTCCAACACTGAACTCACGAGGCATAACAAATCGGTAACACTTTACAATAAGGTTCCATTTATTAAACTCTAGTTAACTACATTAGTTAACTATAATAGTTGCTAATGCTATGCAGATTTACTCCATTACAAAATCACCCCAGTCATTCAGATGATTAATTCTTTCCAAAGAGAGTTAATAAAGTCATCTGGTGAAATTGTTTTCATATCGCGATATATATCGCAGAAAAATAAAATATCGCAATGTGATTTTTTCCCAATATCGTGCAGCCCTAGTGCAAGGTTATTTTCGTAAACGAAAACTGAAACTAAGACTAAAACTATTGGTCAAAAAACATTTTCGTAAACTGAAATAAAATTAAAAATTCATAATAAAAGAAAAACTAAAACTAAACGAAACTAACAACAGTTACTGAAAAACTAACTGAAATAAAATAATAATTAGCAAAAAATAAATAATAGTTTTCATTATTAAGCTCTTTACTTTGGCGGAAAATCTGACCTGTGGCTGTTTAAGGAAATGCCAGATATGGCGCTTCATATGCGTGAAGTTGCTGAGGCGATTAACCGCTGTCCTGTGACGCGCTCAATGAAGGACCATAATGTAGAATACATGGCTAGTGCTGAGCGGCTGTTCATAAAGGATGCATCTGTTGCAGTGGAATGGGAAATAACACAAGGTAATAAGAGGCGAGTTGGACTTCTTTTAACTTGAGCGCAGCATTTTTAGAATGCCGTTTCATTTGCGAGACGCGGGTGTGACAGCAAAACAACTTCGTCAAGCACAAAAAACCTTTAATGTTCTAGGCTACTATGTTTGAGATGTCATGTTTTCATGGAGATTGACAGGCTGAAAGGTGCTATTATTATCTTTGTTTTTATAAAACATTTACTGCTAATAATATCCACGTGGAGACATTTCCCCGCAATGTATGGAATACCAGGACACGACACACACACACACACGCGCGTGCATACAAAAACAGACACACACACACTCTGGTGCACTATCTTTGTGGGGACTCTTCATAGACGTAATGGTTTTTATACAAATATTCTGTCTTCTTACACTAACCCGACCCCTAAACCTGCCCATCACACACCTTTCTGCATTTTTACATTTACAAAAAAACTAATTTTGTATGATTTATAACCTTGTGTACCTCAATTTAGGTCTCCACAGTGACACGAGTCGCCTTGAGTCTGTGTGCATTCAGGTTTAAGTCCCCACCAGGATAGAAAAACATGCACTCACACATTTTATAGATGCTTCATTATTTAATCACACTGGCTTCACAGCAGGTTGTGTTGGCTGTAGTCAGATGAATTGAGCTGGGTTTTTTTTTTTAATGTACCAGTGGTCACTCTGCTACATGTACAGCTGAAATAAAGTAAACTAGGCATGTTTAACAAGATTTCATCTTTAATATGAATTAGTTTATCTGAATTTTTCATATTTTTTTCTTGTATACTTTTAAGTTCCATTTATTTGGTGCTTTGTTCAATCTCAAACCATTATTTTATTTTTATTATTAAGATGTCTGCACAAGAGTTAATTGTAATCTGGGCAAACATTAAACTTTGCTGAAATTAAGCGTCTCACTTTGGTCTACACTGGAAGTGTTCTGTACTAGAACTACTAGAACTAAAACTGAAACTAAATAAAATAAAAACTAAATAGAAATGTGTTTGCAAAATAAAAACTAAACTAAAACTAACAAAACCATTAATAAAACTAACTAAAACTAAACTGAAATTTAAAGCAAATTTGAAAACGATATTAAAATAAAAACTAATTTAAAAAAGCAAAACTATAATCACCTTGGTACAGTGCCGCACATGCGCATAAGATCGGCGTGTACAGTTCCGCACATGCGAATAAGATCGGCGTGTACAGTGCCGCACATGCGCATAAGATCGGCGTGTACAGTTCCGCACATTCGCAAAGTTGAACGATTTACGTATTTGGGCAGTACGATCACGAGTGACGGAGATGCTGAACACAGCGTCACTTGCCGGATCAGGAAGGCTATCTCGGTCTACCAGCGCCTTTCGTCCATCTGGGGGTCAAATACCATCAGTCTACGAGCCAAAATTTGCCTTTTAAATGTCATCGTCATCCCGACAGCGACATACGCCTCTAAAACGTGAAAACTGACGGCAAACGTTGAACGATGACTGAACGTTTTCCACCAACGTTGCCGGCTGAAAATTCTCCGAATATCGTACAGAGGTCGCATAACCACCGAAGAAGTATACCGCCACACCTCAAGTCGAACGCTTAGTGGTTGCCGAACGACGGTTCCAATTTGCCGGGCATCTGCTCCGTCTCCCACAAACCTGAATTCCAAAAGCAGCAATGATGTGGACGCCTGGAAAAGACCAGAATAGGATGCCAAAATGGAAGTCTGGCCATCCGAAAAAGTCTTGGCGCCACACGTTCATCAAAGACCTGGACACTGTGGGAATACCATGGGATGAAGCCGAAGTCGTCGCGCTTACGCTGGTGGTCGCTCGTTACCCAATGGAGGAACTAAGACTAAGTAAGATGTATCAACCAGACCTTCTAATCACAACACAACTCCTTTTCTCTTAGTAATGTTCACCTTTTTGTCAAATTTATATTCAGTTTATTTCTGATTGATTGAACAGCCTCAAGACAAAATAAAAAAGCAACAGAAAAAGCTTTCACACACACAGAGAAAAAAAACTGTGGAGATTGATCTGCTGGGGTGAAAGCCAAAAATGGGGCCCAGTCTGCATGCCAAGTCAAACAGCTCTCCCATCTCTACTCGGTACAGCAGCCAGAGAGCGAGACAGCTAACATTTGACACCTTTTTCATTTTCAGATAAAGTATTGCTTCTCGAAGGCATGACCTATTTTTCCCCTTTGCTTTTACCACCAGTTTAAGTCAGATGAGCAAGGCTCTGGCTTTCAGGCAGACATACCAAGCTGCAGATGTTTGCTCTAGAAACGTGTAAGGAAATGATGACAGCGATAAATGGATGGCTCTTATGCTATATGCTATCAGGTCATTATAGGATGACTATATGCTGCTTTTTACATTCTGTTTTTTTGTAGCCTGATTTCATCTGATGTGATACTGCAGCCACAATTTTGGCTTACGGTGTCTTTTGATGTCAGCTTCTGAAATCGTTCATGGTCTAATGGTCACAAGAAGGCAATGACCTAAAGCTCTGGGCCGTTATTAAAGACGAGCCTTGCATCAACAACATTCATGATATAGTCCACGGCTCCACTTATGTTATTAAACACAGGTTTGAGATTAAACTGGGTCAAGGATGGCCAATCTGCAGGTGACGTTACACCACATACCTCAGCCAGTTGGACACGGCCATACCTACTGCACATTTAGAAACACATAGGCTACCTAATGCACAGTTTGTTTAGAAACACACTAAGATATAAATTAAGACCGTAACCCGCCAGAAGATCGTGTGGACAGACATCAATCAAATAAAATAATATTCTTGGTTAGTATTTTGACTGTACTTAGTACCAAGATGGGCACTTTATAAACAAAACTGGACAATCTTTGCAACATGTACAGCTAACTAGAATACATAAACAAGCACAATATTTTTGGATTCAGCCACTTTAAGATTAAGGTTCAAAATTATTTATTGGCACAGTAAAAAACTACATTGCCAAAGCATACAATATTGTAATATAATGGTTGCATAATTTGAGCGTATCTGTGAGAATGTGTAGATATTGCACAAGTGCACCACTTGAAAAAAAATGGCCAAATTTAGGGGGGAAAAAATAAAAATTTTCCGGTCTTTCTAAATTTTGGTGTCATTACTGCCTGTTTTTGCAACAACAAAAAAATTATGGCCAGTAAAAAATATGTATGGCCGATACATTTATTTATGGCATGATTAATTAATTATTTATTTATGATTCATTCATTATGGTAGGTGTAGCAAAAAGTTAGTTTTAGGCCCTGGTAGTAAACAGATGCCGCTAGTACTCACAGTTAAACTCATGGAGATGACGCAAACAAAACGCCATCAAACCTGAAAGTAAAATGTGAAAAGAAACCTGTTAGGGAAGAGAGAAGCGTGGAATTATACTCGGTTCAAGCCAAGCAACAGAATCAAGTGTGGAAACAGCTTGAATAAAAATGTTTATGACGGTGGTGTCTTATGGGTGGGTCAGCTCACAGAACTACTTGGCTGCTCTCTACACAGCTGCTTCAAGTTTCACTGGTTCAGGGTCATTCAGCAAGGGGTCTCCACGCCATGCCATCTCCCTCCTCTCCTTCCCATAAATCACAGACTACTATAACACAACCATTGGCCTTGTCCAAATCCATGCCACAAAAGTGTTCAGGCTTCTTTAACTCAATCTCTAAATACTCACCACTCTCTATTTACTCAAGAACAATCTTTCCTAAAAAGAATTTAGAATGATTGCATAATAAATATTGAATCAAGCACAAAATATGAAATATAGACTTTATCATGAACAACAGAGGCTTAATATTGTTTTATATACACAGGGTTTTGCGTCAGTAAGATTTTTGAAACACTTTTATTCATACTTTTATTCAGCAAGGATGCATTAAAAACTTTACCCCCTCCTTAAAAGCCCAAATTTAACATCAATGCAATATGACTGTCGTAAAATGCAGTCTACTGCGGGATGTGCTTAATATTCAATATTGACTTGATATTAAAAATAGTAATGAAATGAGCAGTCTCAGTAAACATAAGATATTTCTGCAAAAATACTTAAAAAATATTTTGAATGGTAATGTAGCATATTGTTGTAGTATAGCACAGATAGTTGCTAACATATATGGTTATTTGGATGCAAACTAGCCAGTCCAGTTGAAGATGACTAAAGTTAGAAAATGAAGACTGCAAGTGGTGGTGATGACAGCACACTTTGTTCCACAAAACAGTGGGCAGGGAACTCTCCTTAACGAGATCCTGATCCAGAAAAACTCGTTCCCTACAGTAGCTATCTTTTGAAGTTAATGAGGCTTAACTCTTTCCAGAGATGAAACATGCTGAATGTTGCAAAGTGAGTTTATAACCTACAGTATCATTAATACACCCTGCAACATCCCAGTAGGCTACACCTTTCTACAGAATTCATACCAAGAGCCAGCACAAGATGCACAAAAAACAATTTTTATTTTTGAAAAAAGACAGACAGAGGATTAGTCAGAAATGACAGACAGAAAGACAGACAGACAAACCAGAAAAGGCAGACAGACAGAAAGAAACAGATTAGTCAGAAAAGACAGACAGACTAAATTAAATTACAAATGAATCGACATGTTGTGCAAACATTAGCCGCTTTTTGACAGACGGGCCAGTAGCCTATGAGCAAGGGCTACAGTAACAATGTGCCGGGTGGGGTCAATAGCCTTGAACCTCAAGCACCAAGCCCAAAATCAAGTTGCGTTTCCACTATCGGGCCAGTAGTCCCGCAACACTACCCTAAATACGCCTAGAACACGCCTCCATAGAACGACGCCACACAACCCTACCGTTTCATTAAACTGGTATTTAACATTTCACATAAAAAGAGAAGACATACCTATTCAGTTGCACTTTTTGTTAGTGGCCATATGCCTAACAAAAAATATCCTATTAAAGTGTGTCCACCAAAGCATTTTAGCCAGCTAAAAAATAAAGTCAGGTGCTTTTCTGAAAACGCCCAGCTGGGGGTGATTGAGAACGCTTTGCAGAAGACCCTTTGGTTGCTATGATATGGAATATCCATGGCAGTAATGTGTTACAAATATCTGATTTTGCAGATTTGTTTTATCAACAATTACAGAATATACAATGCAATAATACTAGCAATATTAACGTCTCCATTGTTGTTCAAGTAGGATGGTTGGTCGGTGAGGTTTTTGTCCCGCCCCTCCTCCACTGTGATTGGGTGGCTGGGTAAAAAGTGCCAGTGATGAGCGCAGCGTTTTTCCCAAAGTTAAACAGCTTTCAACTCTCAGTGATAGGGTTGTGCCGATAGACGATAGTATCGTGTATCGACGATAGTCTGAGATTTCGCCGATGGCAGATGCCTTTGACGATATCAACACGATAAGTGGCTCGTTTTACCATGAACGTATTAAATTATTATTAGTAGGCCTAGTAGTATTATTATAAAGCTAGTGTTGTTATTAAATTAATATTAGGAACTACAATAGGCCATAAATCTGCCTTGCCTAAATTCATAACGACATCACCGCATAGCCTAACACAACACCGCTTATGAGGACTCCTCTAAGAAAATGTTTTTAAAACAGAATAAAAAACGAGGCCTAGCCTACATCCCACATCAAAATTGAATTGCAAGGTGATCCATTCAAGAATTGTCAAGAGTGCTTGTTTTAGCAGACGCATTAGATCTTATACAGATCCAAGAGTACGGCATCGTTGTTCATCAATATTTGGTTTCCATAGCACATTAACAAAATGTTTAATAACACGAATAACACTAAAAACAATACAATTAAATATTTATAATAATAATATCACTAAAATTATATAGGCCAGTCTTTAGTTCACGAACACAGCACAACTCTGCCATCTATAAAAATCAAAAGCAGCTTCAAACACTTGTTTAACAATAAATATTCTTCTAATTTTTTCACTGTCATCATATAGGTCCACAAGAGAAATATTAAGCCTATAAATTAAGATAGTCGCTATACCGTTATATCCATCGTCGTCTCTGAGAGAACGCGGCGTTAATGCAGCAACAGATGCTGAAAGCTCAGTCCGTTTCTACTTATCACTTTCAGAGAATGAGCGCGTTTACATGCACGTTCTAGCACGATTATTCTGAATAAACTGACAATGCATTTGGTCATGTAAACGCATTAACCTGTTTTCCTTTATCGGAGTCAAGTCATAAGTTTAAGTATTCCGATCGACTCAGCTAGATTTCTGCACCTTATTTCTCCCGGCATTTTAAATACAAGAACCCGCGTTCTTCGGGCTTATTGAAGTGCGCGTAGGCTATGTGAAGTGCATCCAGACAGAGAGAGCACTGGTGGGAGGACATATATTGCAAACTCTGACTCTTTCTTGACCTTAGAAATTATTAAAACATGTTTTCATCTCGTGTAGAAGTACAGTCAAAATGCTGCATCTGTAACGGCATGAGAGGATCATGTGTGTCCGTAAATTTCCCGCTGACATGTTGAAATACTCGAGTCAGATACAAAAATGATTAGGATCTTTTTTTACCTCACTATACTACCGGGAAATAACCTGATTTAGCCTAGTAATAAACACTCCACCTTTGCTAGCAAATAAAAAAAAATATTCTCGTATAAAATGAAGTAATAAAACAAGCAAATTAATGAGTAAATAATCAAGTTAATAATCAAATAAGTAAGCCCCGCCCCCTCACGATAATATAGTGTATCGCCGATCTCACAGGCTGACGATAGGACGATATGAAAATGGAGCATATCGCCCAACACTACTCAGTGACACAAAAAATAAATAAATAAATAGAAATCGACAATCACCAATCCAAACTTGTATTCAAAACACAAGAAGTCCCCTGGGGTATATCTGAAGCTGCTTTCTCAAGCCTCTCCACTGTGGACGGCAAGCCAAATACGTTTAACCTAAGTAGTTTAATATATGGGTAAGCGAACTTGTGAAATATTATAATACAGTGTTATCAGTTATCAGGTACAGTCTGATCAAAATATCAGTTTGGCTAAAAGAACACAAAATATATAATGTAAGCTTGTTGTGTATATTGCCTAATCATAACCTTGTTCAGAAATGGTGACAAAAACATAATGATTAAAAAATAGCATCTTTCTCGTTAAACGATTAAATAATTTCTCGTTAAATAAATGAATACTCATTTTTTTATGAGCCCAAATATTCGAATACAATAAGTTTAAATAAAATATCCATATGTTTGCTTGGTCAAACCAAAGACGAAACCATAGGGAAAAAAAACAACAGGTGTTCCAGGGAGATTGTGATCTGGACAAGTAGACAAATGATAGTAAACTCAAGGCAAAAACAGCAGGAGCAGAAACAACAAAAAGAGCAGTTGTGATGTTGATTTTCCTGTTCCCTTTATACAGGCCACATGAATCCTCAGTCAGTGTATGTAATCTGAAGATCTCCTTCTCTACCAGTCTTCATTATGAAATGATATCTCACCTCAGTTCTCAACCCTCATTCCTTTTCTCACAGAATATCACACATTTTCTGCAGGTGCAGTTCTGTAAGCTGCCAAGATCAATCCTCAGCCCGCTGCTGGAGACTGCAGCCAGTAGTTTTACTTCAGACCTGGCTATAATAAGTGGCTCCAAACCATAGAAAGAGTATACTGCAACATAGGGTTGTGCGATGAGCCCGACCGATATATCGGTCTGCCAATATCATCGGCCGATATGAGCCTGTCGCAGATATATCGGTATCGGCATATATGACACAGATATGTCACCAATATGAACTTTTTTTTTTACAGAACATATAACGTGGATAAAATGCTTGTAAATTGTGTAACTACGTAGTTTGTCCAGCAGAGCGTGCTCCATTGTTTGCTACTGGCGAACCAGGTCACTGTGGTGACACCAGTCAACCCTTTCACTTCAGTAATGAGGTCTCTTCAGACACGGTATAAGATGCGCGCACACATTAGCTTCCACTTCACTGACAAGTAGGGCTGTCAACGAATATTCTAAATTCGAATATATATTCGAATAGTTTCAAAAAACAGAATTTCGAAGGTGAAAATTAATATTTGAATGTGGAAAAACACACCCGCGGTAGCAGAGGCGTGGCTGTCTGCTTTGCGAGTGGCAAAATTCTGAAGCTTAAAATGTAAAACGCATTTTCCAGCTGCACAGCTAGCACAGTGAGTGTCTGGCTCACTCATTGGCTATGCTGTGGCAACTGCACATCCAATGGCGCGGGCGCCTCCAACGTGTGCGCCAATGAGCTAGCATTACATCATACACTATTCAAACGTCATTTTTGAGCAATTTTGACAGCCCTACTGACAAGGTATGAAACATGGCTAGCTAGCTAATGTAGCAAACGAGTATGATAAGCTTGTTGTGAGAGTAAAAGACGGGGATATTGTTTATTTACTTTATAGTGTCTCACCTGGTGACAACGTAGCGTTAAATCACCATTCAACAGACTCAAGCCACCACCTCACTGCTAACTTTATGTATACTGAATTCTAAATACAGTACCAGTCAAAAGTTTGTACACACGAATAGGAAAGTGTCCAAACTTTTGACTGGTTCTGTACCATACACATAAATAATATTGCTACTGTATTATAATATACAAAGAGAAAAAGAAGATGGCGGACCCAGACATGCACGCATATAGCCTGGCAGGTGCTGCGTGTTGTTCACCACATCACTGGATTGTAATTCCACACATTGTGGCGCTGTTGTTACCGTCTGTGCATCATCGCTTTAACAAAGAAAACACCTGTGTTGGCGGTAGGCATGGCGAAAACTAAAAATTTTCTTGACCGACCACCGAGCCTCATTAGCCGGTTGAAACCGGTTAACCGATTAGTTTAAAATATGCCACGCTATTTGAAATAACAGCCATTTCAAGCCGCGCCTGCAATTTCGCAACTCTGTCGCATCTCTCTCTGCCTCCCGCTCACACACACACACACACACACTGCCCCGGCGCCGCGCTTCCACTTACGTCACTTTTTTAAATCCCCAACAGCGCGAAACATGAGTACCGCAAACGCGGCGCCGAGGAGCTTGTATCGCTTGTATGTAATCGGAGGACAAATGGCTCCTTAGTTTTGAAATGGTTTGGGTACAAGGTGATCGCGTTGAAAATAAAGGCGTTAGTCTAGCGTTAGAAGCTCATTTGAAACATTGCCGCGGCTCATTTAAGAAAATGACAGCTCCGAAGAGACGCCGCTTTAGTTTGAGGTAGTGGTAACAATAATAAAGAAAGATGATGATCATCATCACCTTATCTGTTACCACTGAAATGTAGATGTAATGTATTTCTACAGTATTACTACTGTATGCACTGTATCACACAAGTTGCAACTTACTGTGTCATTCTTTTTGGTTAAATGGTCCCACACACTACTTTTCTTTGCACGCTTCATCCTGTCGTCTGCCCTGCTAACCTCGAGTGTTTTAGCCTGTAGCCTTTACTTTTCGCAAACCTTGTGAGCGCGCGAACCCAAACGCTGTGACCTCGCGCCAAATGTTTTTATTGGTTTATTAAGTACAAACAGGCGAGTTATGAAGAATTGAGTGTGAGGGATTTGTTCACTTAACACAAAAATAACTTGGAATGGGATGGCTAACTGTAGTAGCGTTTAGTCCACTGTCTATAATAGCCTAATTTAGAGATCACTTTTTTCTTTTTTAACCGACTACCGACAACTTTGATCGGTTAACGTTGAGACGGTCAACCATCGGTCAAACGGTCATCGGTTAGCATCCCTAGTTGGCGGTAGCCAACACATACATGCTGTACCCCAAACTTAACATCAATGGATACGCAAAGGTGTCTTCCACATCGCGTGAAATGCCAGCTAACCCATGCCATGGGCTTTTTCAATTCACCGTATTATTACTTCTTGCTGGTGATGTAGAACGCAATCCTGGACCGCAATCAGCAGCAAAAACACAAACCGGCGTCTTTCAATGCGCCCTGTTTGCAACTCTCAACAACCTGCTCGTAGCCAATGCTAGGCCCGGACTACCACTGGTCTACACTCCCCTGGTGGACATTTAAATATTCAGAGTATAGCAACCAAACGCGAACAACTGGAAAACTTGCTTGTAAATTCTAATATTGATTTTCTTGGACTGACAGAGACTTGGTTAACTCGTTCCTCCCCGGATGCCCTTATTGTTATGCCAGGATATGATGTTTTTAGGAAAGACAGAGACCATGGGATGGGAGGGGAGGGGGAGTTTTATTATATGTGAAAAGTACTACTAAATGTAAAAAAATTGAATGGCATTGGGAAACTGATATTGAATGTGTTAGTGACAACATTTCCCTTTCAGCTGAAATGGCATTTAGTTTAATCTGTCTATATCGAAAACCTTCGGCAAAGATTGACTTCTATGATCAGTTAAAAAACCTCCTTCATAGTTTGGATTTTAACAAAGAGGTTATATTGATGGGGGACTTTAATGTCAATTGGAGTGATAATGGTGGAAGAAAAAAACTTAAAAATATTACAGATTATTTTAATCTTACACAGTTAATTGAACAACCTACAAGAATAACTAATCGGACTGAAACTAAAATAGATTTATTTTTCACAAATAGACCAGAAAGAATGACTAAAACCTCTAATCTAATGACAGGGCTGTCAGATCACAATATCATTCTTTTTGCCAGGAAGCTAAAAGAACATCGTTTTCATTCCTCAGCCACAACAATATGTAAATATGAATCAGTCCAAACTGGGTAACAGGAAAACCTTAGGGTAGCACTTATAGATATTGAATGGAACGGGGTCCTCTCTAAAGGAGATCTGGAGAGTGGCTGTGACCAATTTACATCAACAATTAAGAAAGTTATGGGGCCCTACCTCAGAAAGCAGAGCCAAAAGAAAAGCAGGGACACATTGCCCTGGCTTAATGAAGAGTGTAGGAAACTTATGAAGGAAAGGATCAATTATTAAAACAATCCCTAAAATCAGGTCTTACAACAGACCTCATTAAGAAATAAAGTAATAACAAGGCCTAGACTGTGACAGTCAGACTCTGTGTTTCCCCCTTCCTGTTTCTTAGTTTTCCCGCTCCTCGTTAGTCCTCAGTTCTAACACCTGTTCATCATCATCGTTATCTGTGGTCACCTGTGTCCCAATTATGTTCCTTTGTTTGCCTGTGTTATTTAAACCCTCTGTTTCTCCCTATTTCTGGGCCACCCTGTTTATAGTATGACGTGTGTTGTGACTCTTGAGTTTAGTTTAAATAAATTCCTGTTTCTCATCGTCTTCCTCGTGATTCCTGGTAAACCACGTTACCTAACAGAAGAACGGACCCTAAACGTACGATGGATCCCACCGACCTATAGTGATGGGCAGATCGAGGCTTCGTGAAGCAATGAAACAGTCGAAGCAAATGTGCCATTTTGTTTCGAGGCTTCGAATCAATCCGAAACCCGTCTCCACGGTGACACCTAGTGGTCACTTGCAGGTGTTGATCTGAAACAACCTTTACAAAGAGCTAATAAAAAAATGTGTTGGTTTTTTTTTTTTTATTATTGTATTTTTGTAATATATGAAGCTTGTAACCTGTAGTCTCTTCACATTGCATAATGTGATTTTGGTCATGAAAAATGAATATTAATAAAAATAAATCAAGCCACAATGTCTCCCTTTCTTATAGATTTTTATTCAAAAATATTAATTTCTCTGCTGTTGAAGGACTCAGCCTACTTCTTTTTTTACAGATAATTTCTCCAGCCTTTGAAAAAATTCTCTCACAAGGGACACTTGTTGCTGGCATACAAAGATATTTTTTAGCTAGGACATACAAATGAGGAAAGATTACTGCTCTCTCTTTCCAGTAAGTTAGAGGATCATGAGTTCTGGGCAAAAACGCATCGCTGAGGTATTTTTTCACTTCCACTGTGGCATCAGCTGTAGGATTGTGTATCATCTGGGTCTCACGGATACTATTGTCAAAATGTTCCCATAAACTGTTTTGTGTTTCAACTGGTGTTGATGATGATGGGCCTGATGTTGACATTTGTGGTTCTGAATTAAAAGAAAACGGCAATTAGTAACAAATCATAAAACAATGCATACCTTGCTTAGATGGCCCAGCAGTGTCAGTAGCAGGCCTTGGTACAGGGGGAACACTACCATCCTCTGCACCCTGCAGAATGGCAGGATGAATGCTCCTCAAATGGCGCATCATGGATGATGTATTGTTGCAGTAGGCTAGCTGCCGATCACAATACACACATCTCACTTTATTTGGGGTTTCCAAATGGAAATGCTCCCACACCACAGATGTACGGCATCTCTTCTGTGGAGCCTCCATTTCTATCTATCTATCTATCTATCTATCTATCTATCTATCTATCTATCTATCTATCTATCTATCTATCTATCTATCTTATATGTAGCCTATCTATCTAATAATCTATATGTATCTGTAATATATGTATGTATCTATCTATTAATCTATATATATATATATATATATATATATATATATATATATTTCTATCAATGCATCTATTAATGTGTCACTATATGTACTCTGTGTGTCTCTAAGTCAATGTGTAAATGTAAATTAAATCCTAAATATAACTAAACAAATCGCACTATAAATGTCACTATATCACCAAAAATCCGCTATCTCAAAACCAAACTCCTCTCACAAAAACCCACGATATGAAAATGCGTTGACAAAACTTTTATACTGTGTGATTGTGTGATTTGTTCCCGAACCGACCAATCAATGAAACCCTGATTCGGCGGAGCACTCCACCTGATGAAACACTTAGACGCTTCATTTAGCCGTTGTCACGTGACGTGGGTGCTTTGAATCACGCTTCGGATCAGTGTTTCGAATCATCTTTGCTTCGGGATCTCGCAAAGCTTCGGAACGTCTGTTTCGCGCCAGCCATCCTTACCGACCTACTCCTCAACCTCACCCAGAATCACCGTCTGATCGAGACCTACATCGAGGAATTCCTCCACCTCGCCCACCAGGTGTCCTGGAAGGAGGGAGCCCTCAAACACTCCTTCTGGATTGGTCTGGACAATCCACTCTTTAGGCAATTCCCAGCTATTGCCACCACATGTTCCTTGAGGGAATACATTGATAACATCCTGTGGGTGAGTAGATCGTCCTACACCGTCGCTGTAGTCCCAGATCTCCCTTCTGTTCCTGTCTCCCCACTGTGTCCAGAGTCTCGTCCCACCGAGACCGCCCTTCCAGTGCCTTGTCCCACCGAAACCGCCCAGCCAGAATCTCGTCCCGCCGAGATCGTCCCTCCAGAATCCCTTATTCCTTTCCCCCTCCAAGGTCCTGGGGAATTAAATTTAATAGACTTTTCCGAGCCTGAGTTCTCCACGTCAGTCCCGCAGAGCCTTCACCGCTGGTCCCGTCCAGCGGTGCCCGAAAGGTTCTCTCCGCCCTGTCAACCTACTCCGTCCTGGTCCCCTGAACTGCCAGCTCCGCCCTGGCCTCCTGCACAGCCTGCTCCGCCCTGGCCTCCTGCACAGCCTGCTCCGCCCTGGCCTCCTGCACAGCCTGCTCCGCCCTGGAGGCTTCCTGCTCCAGACCACGCACTCCTCAGCCTCCAGGGCGCCCGCCCCATCCCCCCCTTACTAAGTCATGTCTCTACCTAAACACCAAAAAAAACAGTCTGTATGGCGTTTACCAAACAAAATATGAAGGTGTCACATTCTAATGTGTTTCTTAGAGGACAGGAGCTAGATATTGTAAATTAATTCAAGTATTTAGGATCATCCTAACATTCAAACGTCATGTAAAATCTGCAGAATTTTAAACAAGTTAAGCCATTTCTTGACACCAAAGCTGCCAAGTTGTTCTTACATACTATGATTTTTTTTCACATATTGAGTATTGTTTTACAAATTGGTTATTAACTGGCACATCTACTCTTAAAAGTATTGAATCTCCAATTAAGAAAGCCATAAAAACTTTTGATAAAAAGGCATTGTCATTTTACCATTGCGATATTTTAGAGACATACATTTTTAAGCTTTCAAATGATTCAAGTATGCTTGTTTGGTATATAAAGTGTTACATAATCTTGCGACCAAAGACTTGAAAGCGGAGGTAGTAGACGGGCCTCTGTAAAAGGGGACTGTGTGACACTATTTAGACGCACCACTTTTGGACCAGACGTATTGTCAATAATAGGCGGTAAACTCTGGAATAGCTTGCCCCTCTCAATAAGAGAGTGTACTACATTCAACACCTTTAAACCTCACTTAAAACAGTGGCTCCAAGAAAACCAGAGATTTACTCATTTTTAACTGTCACACATTTATCACCCATAAACTTTCACAGTTAAATTAAATGCAGTATAGAGGTGGATGAACAATGTCTTTGTCATCATGTATTTTTGTTTTGTTGTTTGTTTTGTCAATGTATACAATATTGTTTTGTTATAATGAAAGAATGCTGTATGATTGTTGGCTGTTTTTATGTTACCAGCCTAGGGACTGCAGATGAAAAGTTGTTATTTTTACTAATTCTGGCATGGTGTATTTGTATACAACAATGTTCATGAATATGCATGGTCCCTATTAAATAAACATAAATCATATCGGCCAATATATCGTTATCGGGCTTTTTTTACTCCCCATCGGTATCGGCCCCAAAAAATCCATATCGGTCAGGCTCTAATATCGTAATTGTTTTAATGATGTGCAATCTGACATTATGGAGTATGTCCCTCACTATGCAAACAACAAACAAAAACTCGCCAAGAGAGTAGATACACTGCGTGATTTACCCTTTTCGGTTTAGTTTTGACTACTGAACGTGCGCATTTAGAGTGCACGCTCTCACTGCGTGATTTACTCTATTTAAATGGAGCAAAAAACGTCCCTGTATTAATTGTCTGTTAGGCTATATTTATATCATATGATATAGTTAAGCAATCACACAAAGAGTGCCATTTTCCCCCCAAATATCAGCGCTATTGATACTGATTTTATACAACAGTTTAATAAATAAGACGTTAATATTAATTGACTTACATTTTAGACACAATATTGCCATTTCTCAAAATATATTATGATCTGCAGGGGGGGAAAGGGTCATATAGATTTGAAACAACATGGTGAATGAAGAATTTACATTTTGTGGTGAACTATTTCTTAAAGGAAAGGTCATTCTGACATGTTGGAGATTAATTTCAAAAGACATTCCACTGGAAAACTGTCAGTTTTCTACAGCTGAACCACACACACACAATAATAAAAAATAAAAAACTACAATCTCTATTCATATTTTTCTGTAAACACTTGTACAAAACAAACTATACAAGCATCAAACAGCATGGGCTGACATGCAAGTTCACAATAGCCCAAAAACATATCACAAGCCGGTATTTCAGGATTAAATTAAATGACAACAGCTACTTTCTGGGTTTGTATATGGAGGTATTTAGTGGTACAAATAGGCATCTGGTGTAACTGATGGCCTAAATATCAAAGGCATAATAAAAGGTAAATCATGAGATGTGGCACAACATTGCTGCCAAACCCTCAGCTCCTGGAAACAGTTCAGATGAATTTCTCAAGCATAAATGTTTATATAAACAAATACCTCCTAAAAAGTAGAATTCCTTCCTCACATTAACAGTTTCATAGTAAAATCAGATTCAAAATCATTTCAATGACCCAGACCTCTCAGACAAAATTATGCCAAGGTCATCTGCAAAAATGCCTTACTTTTATAATACAATACAATACAAAATAATATCTAAAAGCACAAAAAGATGCAGATCTGCAATTCACACAGTGCAAATAATGTTTCTTGAAAAAAAAAAAAACATTACCTAAATTTACTTTCAACATTGAGGACGGTGGCACTCCCATAACTCTCAGGCTTTTTATTTTCTGCCAACTCACTTGTCATCCATTTTAGTCTACACTATCTATAGAAGTTATACATTACCTAAGATGACTCAAAATGGAAGTGGTGATGTCTGCATTTTTCTGCTGTTGAATCATGCCTTTTATCAATACATCTGACTTGCATTTTTCAGAAGAATTCTCTTTTGTCCACAAATGCGACAAAAAAAAACACATTTCTCTAATGCAACCGAAACTAAAAACGAGCGTTGTGCACCTCCCATTGACAGAATAGTTCAACACATATCTTATACCATTCCAAGACTACAATTGAGCAGATCTGCAGGAATGAGGATTGAGGAATGACTTGCAGTTCCATCGTGCTGAAGTCAATGGGTTTTCTGAATAGGCTTTTGGTTAAATGCCTGAAATAAGGTCTGTGGTTACACAAGCTCAATATATTTTCACGTTTTTTTCGATGGCTAAATGAGACTACAGAGGTTGTCAGGGACAATAAGGGCCATATTTTAACGATCAGTATCAATTATCGAACGCAAAACGCAAGTAACTTTGTGGGCGGTTCTCTGGCGCTGTTGCTATTATACTGGCAGGATAAATTACTCTTGCGCCCGACACAAATCTAAAATGGGTTGGTCTGAAGTAGCCACATTACTCATAGGTGTGGTTTGGGTCATAACGTCAAATAAACCAATCAGAGCGTCATCTCACATTCCCTTTAAAAGCAGGCGCACTTGTTCCATGGCGGATTGCTATTATGATGGCGGATTTGTTCATTTGCCATGTTGTTTTTGTATCTCTATCATGGCAAGCGCTGAGCCCGGTCGGAACTACGGGAGCCCATATGGGAGCGTCGGCGGTTGTTAAAGGGAAAACCGATTTTCATTAAAAAAAAAATCGGCGTAAACTACACATTCGAGTTAATCGATAAAAACGATTTATCGCTCAGCCCTAGGGAAAAGTCCGCTGTGCGTCGGGTGCAAAATAGGAATGATACATGCATCGGTGTGTACAAAGTCAATTGCGCTGGGTGCAAGATAGGGCCCTAAATGTCATCACATCAAACAGGAAAGCTCATCTACTCACCAGTCTACTTTTATAGTCATGTTGTTTTTATACTCACTCTCTTGCAAACTATTCTAACTTTTCAACTTGAAGATTGAAAGAAGCCATGCGACCTTGGTGAAGTTTGTTTATATCCTACTTTTATCCGTTTACTTCAGGTGGTTGCATTTAGGCTTCAAAATGCAAATATTAACTATGAACAAAATTTGTAAAAATCAAACCTTTCTTGATCACAGAGCTTATTTTCTGCAATAATCTAAAACTCAATGGAAATATCCTGTTGGATTTTTGTCAAGGGAACCAGGGTGATGCCAACTTACAAGTTGGCCTACAAAATTACATCAATCCTGCAGCACTCTATAAGACATAATAATGATAAAGTAAAAAATTGTTACTTTTAATAAGAACACAGAAATGTTTTTTGTTCTCACACCTAACATACTAAATCTAAAACCATGCTATCTACACACAGTGGGAGGAATTAGGCTAGAGGTAACCATTTTTATCTGTACTGACTGTGGAGGTACAATCTAAACACATTCAGCTCTCGACAGCTACAAAAGGTCTAGCACCTGTTACACACTTTGTTGTTAACAAACAGATAAAAGATTCATAGATACATCCAATCTACAATTCCCAACATCAAACGTTATTCTATATAGTTTAATTCCATGCTGGGCTGAGAGTAGCCCCAGTCAGTGAATCTAACATATTCTTTGCACCATTTACAACGCAAAAAATAAACCAGCACATTTCCGAACCAAAAGAGCAACAGGGAGGAAGCCACTGAGAACAGATTAAAAGGCTGTCTGAGATTTAGGACTGTTAATTAGTGTGAAGTGTGGCTTTTTTTTTTAAAAAACGCCTCTAGAGATGTAATAAAGGCTAGTATATACTTTCGTCTTGCGAGCATGCCGCCCTTTGCAGTCACATATGTGTGAGGCGAGGGGACGATTTTTGTAATAAAGCCAGATCTCAGCTGAAGTCTCTGGTCCTCATTTACATGGAAACCACATGAACAAACCAATAGCAGAAACTAAAGACAAAAAAGATCAAATACAGTTGGGAGTTGGCCTGAAAGAAAAGGACAGTGAAAGACAGAGAGAGCTTTTTGTGTAACAAACTGACGGAGTGTGTGCGCGTGTATCTGTGTGCATGCAGGTCCATGATGATTGTGTGGGCAACGTTATCTCAAAGGGGCCTGAACAGCGGTGGGTGACGTTCAGGGGTGATCATACTGAGTGCCGATAAATTTATGTTTCATAGGACAGTGTTTGTGCTTATCAGAACTGAAGCCCCACTGCCCTCCACAAACGTTTTTTAGACCAAAGTCAAAGTTCAGTTTTGCCATTTGCCACCGTGCATCTGCAGTGAATGCAGTCAAAGAAAGAGATTAACACGGTTAGCGCAGCCATGAATTATGTAACAGCTGACACACAGCAAAGCCAAGGCTATGTTACAGCTAAAAACAGTAATTATCTTTAAAAAGAAATAGCAGGAAGTTGTACAGGACCCCTTTTAATGCTCCAACACATAAAAGGAATACTGTGCTAAACATAATTGAGCTCATTTAAGATGCTTTCTTTGTGTGTGGAAACCCCATTTATACAGACCAGGCATGTGATCAGCTATAGAGAAAAAATTAGGATTATTATGTTTTTTTTTTACATATATTTTGTTCAATGGAGTATTTGATAATAATAATATATTATAATCAAATATATGTTATAATAACAGTATTCATTTGTAATAAAAGCAATAATTTATAATAAAAGTAGGTTAATTAAAAGTGTTAAATTGCATTTGTTCTTATTATAAATTATTATTAATAACAATAACAATAATAATAATAATCATAATAATAAGTATGTTTATTATTATTTTATAGAAAAACATTAAAATTACAATACTAATATTCACAGTTGTCTTAATTTCTTTGCTTTCGTACATTAAAAGCTTTCATTTTGGTGGAAAACTGCAGGGAGACGCTTCACTTTGTTGACAACAGATCTATAAACAATTGTCATTACAAATTTGGGAAGATCCTTGGTGCAGGTTGCGTTCCCAAATGCAAATTATAAGGGACTCAAACACACACCGCTTGCAGACTAGCATTTAATGTGAATTGAAACTGAAAAAGAAACTTTACTCTGTATCATGCAGAGAGTTATATACACATATATGATCGCACTAAGCCATCTCACATTCTCACAACCACGCATTGTCAAAATTCATTAAAAAAAAGTTACCGGGCAACTGGTAACACACTTTTAGTGTTACTCGAGCTCGAGTAACGCTGTCAGGAGCAATCAGTGCATGAAATTAGTGTTGTTTTCATCAACGAAAATTATGACTAAATATCGTCGTCAACTAACCTTTATCACGTGACGAAAACGAGACGTTATTTCGTCTCGTTTAGTCGCGTTATTATTATTATTTTGCAGTATTTCTGTTTCCTGTGTCTCACCTCAAGGGCTGCATCAGGTGGTCACTTCCTCAAGCCCCACTCGCAGCATTATTTAGAAGATGCAGCTGTGGTGAGTTAGCGTAAACGACAACAAACAAAGTTAAGTCTGACACAGAGAAAGGGACCGATGGCCGGCCAGCTGAGGTTCGTCTTTGGGAGAAAAAGAAGAAACGACATTTGGAAAAACTTTCATTACATAGAAGTGGAAAAGAAAACGGAATGTGCTGTGGAAAAAGATGGGGAGAAATGCATCCACAAAATCACAGGAAAAAACACCACAAACCTTAAAATAAATATGTTGTAAATTCAAATCAGAGCGTCTTCCATGTCTGGAATGGATGTATTCTTGAGTCTATAAGGTAACAATAACATAATAAGATAACCTTGTTTGAAATGGGTTTGGCTAAAAGAAAATGTTGGTACTATGGGTTAAATAGAATTGCATTACTAAAAAGAGACTAAAGTACAATTTTCATTGACTAAAACTAAACTAAATGTCATCAGTTTTCTTCAACTAAAACTAGACGAAAATAGTCATGGATAATTCTGACTAAAATGCTCAGACTTTTAGTCGACTAAAATGCTCAGACTTTTAGTCGACTAAAATGCTCAGACTTTTAGTCGACTAAAATGCTCAGACTTTTAGTCGACTGAAACTTGACTAAACTAAAAAGAGTATGAACGTGACTAAAACTAATAAAAACTAAAATGACAGCTTGACACAAAGACTAGACTAAAACTAAAATTAAAACAGGCCGCCAAAAACAACACTACATGAAATAAATGTATTAGAAAACATAACATTTAGTAATTGTTTAAAGGGTAACTAAACCCCTGGTCAGAGCCTAACTCCACCCACTGGCAATATTTGAAAAATGCTGGAAAAGTGGGCAGAGCCCAGCGGAGGGGGACGTGCACCTGAGACGCATCTCTCTGTAGGCAAGGGCGTGGTTAGCTGCGACCCTCTGACGTCAGAGGGTACCACAACTTCCAATAGGAAAATTCAACTGCAGTAGCCACCATTCAACCTGAAGAGGGCAGCATAAAAATAAAGTGTTATATATAAAAAAATATAGCGTTAAAAAAAAAAAAATATATAGCGTTTTTACACTATATATTGTAGAATTAAAACACTTTAAACCCAAATGTCAAAAAATGTACTCGAATCAATGAACAACATTTATGAAGCTCCATTCTTACAGATCATTAACTAAAAAAAGTTGTTTTAGTGTTTAGTTACCCTTTAAACATCTACAGAATATCTAAAAACATTTGGTTACACTTTATTTTAAGGTGTCATTTTGCGATTCTGAATAGGCCTATAGAAAAATCACATCCCTGACAGACATGACTCTCCTTTTGAATATTTAGATTTAAATGCTAGCTCTTAGGGTATGTTTACTAAGGTATGGTTAAAAACGTAGGATATGCGTTTTGGCCGTTCATTTACACGACAATGCCGTTTTGGGGGCCTGAAAACGCAAGCTTTTGAAAATGGGATTCAAGGTGCAAGGTTTTGAAAACTATGCCTTTACCGTCTCCATGTAAACAACAAAAACTTGAATTTGTGAAAACGGTGACGCCATGCATGTTTTTACATGTTCACGCATGCGTATTACGTGTTCGCTGTTTCAGCGGTCTCGGCCCGCACCAGGGTTCAGATGGCAACGTTCATACTTATTCAAATGAACCGCACTAACAGATCAATCGCACTAGGGTTTGCTTTAATCGAACCAAACATGCAAACACACCTTTGGAATGTAGTGCATGAATCGTCCTTTACATACATTTTTTAAACTTGAATGTCCATGTCCTGACTCAATTTTATTAAATTGAAAAGAGAGGCAAGGTTTTTTATCAAAAAAAGAATGTCATGGGTTTAGAATAAAATGAGGGTGAATAAACACTGAATTTTTGTTTTTTGGTGAACCATTCATTTGTGATAAATAAACATCATATTTTGAGGTTATACCATCTTACCACACTATATTAAAATCTAAATGATACTATAAAGAGGCAGGGTTTTGTCTTTAAAAGCAGATGCCATTTACAGTAAACTGCTGCAATAAGGTACAACATTTTGCATCTTTTTACAAAAACAATAAAATCCTGAGTGATAACGTTGGTTGATGTTTTACAAAATGGACTTATCGGCTGTCAAGTGTGTGTTTTAGATAAAAATGCATGACACATACAGGCTGATAGACAGCACGCTGTGATAAACACAGCCTTAACACATGCACTCTCTGCTACTTACACTAGAAATTATTTTACACCAGTGAACAAACACAAATGACGATGCTATGGTTTTCAGCTTTGTATACTTCAATGCACAAATGTCTTATATAATCAAATAGTGAAAATCAGCCAACTGAGGTGTAAAACTGAATGAGGTTGGTATGATGTGGCAGCAATACACAAATCAAAATAATCAGGACATTTGAAATATGACAGAGGATTGAAAACCCTTCAAGAATTTCCAAGTGCCTGATGGGTTTATAGAAGTGGCCACAAGCTAACCATTCTCATACTTCAAACCCATCATTGTTAGACTGACAAACCTCAAAACCATTTAAAGTACCCAGCATGCTTTTCGAGTGTCTGCTTTAGCATCATATTTACTGGGATTTCAACTTCAGCTGCAAAGCCTTAACTCAATGTCACTGCTCAATGTTGACCTATATAGAAAGGGGCCATGGTATGGTGGGCTGCAAGGAGAGGGGCCAGGGGAGGTCACTTCCTCCCCATTAAAAACTCATCAGGACCCGACACAACAAGCCAAGCTACCGTTGGACAATGATTGCAATGATTACACTCCTTGAGTGGCTTTATAGCTCAAATCTATCAAGATGTGCACACATATACATATTTATCTACAGTGTCCATCAGGTTATTCATCATTTAGATGAACTTCTTTGATATTACAGAATATTAAAACAGGTGGTTGCTCACACATGCTTAAAAGTTATAATGTGCCACTTGAAAGTAAATTGCATGTTCCCTGACACAATTCAAAAAGCAATTACTTAGTTATTAAAAACAGGTCACATTGGTATGAATCACTTTGAACAGAATTAAATTTCACTTTAAAGAATGTGCTTAAGTTAATTGCATTAATCAAAATAGTTTCCATATCTTAAAGCAATTCAACGTGGAAAATTGTCTACATAAGTAAATCAAGTCTTGTATACTTGATACTTGTAATATATAGTCTTTTTTTTAAGGCTACCCTTTTTTCCCACATACATACGTTTCACTTGTCAAATAACTATCCAAACTCATTCAATTTAAATAAATACAAAAAATAAAATAAGGCAGCCTACTGTTGATACTGCATAATCAGTTTACTGTAAACAGTTCGCACAAACTTTTCAAACAGTGAGCAGGCTAATGAAATGTTCATCTCCTCACCAATTTACCTGCTGGGACTGTACCTTCTGGGCACGTTATCCGGTGAATATATTGGAAAAGAGCACCTGAAGTGAACCCATCAGCCCAAAACGCATGCACGCTTCAGTATGTGTGTGTGTGTGTGTGTGTGTGTGTGTAGCAGGCACATACTGTACTGTACCAGTAGAAACGGGGCTACAATATGTCAGTTAGTACAGTATGTGCCTGAAACTAGGCCCTACATACAGCAAGACACTCTCCTCGCCGGCAACCTGTACAATGTCAGCCGTACTTGCATGCAAAAGACCGCGAGATAAAGCCTGTGAGGAGCCATGGGAATTAATCATTTAGTTTTAGGACCGCTGACCTGTCAAACCATGCAGCTAGCGTACACTGGAATTAGCTTGGTAGGGCAGAGGAACGCGAGGGAATGTTGAATAGGCGCGAGAGCAGTAAATAAACATGCACAGCGCGCGACTCACCGTGTCAATGTTTGGCGAGTTTCAGGGAGATCGCGGGGTTCCTGCGAGTCGGCGACGCAGATAAGTGAAAACGTCCTGCTTCGTGTATCCAGTGCAAGTGTGGAGACACTAGTGCACACAGTGAATCGATACCACCGCAGCGTGCCTTCAAACTAATGTTTCCTCCTCCTAAAGTCCTCGGTTTGCTCTTTAGGACGTGCACTAGGCTCTTGGTGGTGGGTTTTCCCCATAGTTTGAAGGGGGGAGAAAAGTCCTCTGCCTTGCCCGTGCTGCCACGACAGGGATTTGAAATGAAGAGAAATACTACGATCGCTCCTCCCTCCCTAGTCCCACTCATGTACAGTACCACAGGGAGCGTATAAAACAATTTAATAAAACGATCTAGCGCTCTCTACAGGACTAACACTGTAAAATACTTAGATGACTGCACTCTTTCAAACTGTTGTCATGTGAGGCGAATGACAGCGCGGGAGGCATCCGTCAACGTCCCGCCGCATCATTGAAGATCCTCACTGCTGCAATTCTGACTTAAAGGTGCACGCAGAATTTTTGCTAATTAAAAGGTTTTAAACAGAGAAATTAACAGCAGTTTTGAGGGCCTAATGTAAATTCATATGAGAGTTTACACTCATCAGTCTTCTAGAAAAAGCTGTTTTATTTTATATGCAGTGGCGGTGGCCACCTCAGGACATCACATGATCATGCCATGCAGGTGACTGAGTTACTATTAGGCTATATATTAAAGGCTAACCCAAAATGCCTTGAAACAGGCAGCATTATTCAATATGTTGATGTAATTTCCTCTGAAACAGGACGATAGGGCAGGGCATCTCGAACAGCTCCTCTCCTTTTTCAAAATAGCCAATTATATAGCGTTTCATTTATAAATATCACAGCTCGGCCAGAGCCATTGAGCTAGGTAAAGCCCCAGTTTCCTCCTGATCTCTAACCATTTCTCCTTGTAATCTCTTCCATATCGCTTTAAAATATAGCATTCTGTGCAGAATTCAAATGGGTCCGATGCGTTTTCTGGTATGCACCGACTGGCTATGTGCCTTTGTGTCTCTGGGTCTGAGCATATAAGTGAGATACTAAGTTTTGAATGCTTATATCTTCTAAATGCGAATTTTGTCATTGTTTTGGAGCACACTACCTTATAGGCTAACATATTCATACTAAAAGCCAAAAAACTTCCATTTTGATTTCATGGGGACTTTAATAATATGTTTACTTTATATAGCACTTAGTCAATGCTTAAAGACACCATGAAATAAAAAATTAACTATTCTTATTTTATTAAGGAAAACTGCAGTTTATTTAAAAGAGTTTATACATGCACATCTCTTCTTCTTTTTTCTTTTTTTTTAAATAATGAAGCCTATAGTCCAGGATAAATGTATAGATCAGTGGGTGTGCAATTCAATGGTCCAAACTAGTGTGTTTATTTTTAAGATAATAAATTAAAATAACATTATTTCAAATACAGTTTGCAACATCAAGTAGCATCATAACGGACTGTTTTGTACAGTTAAAATAACTGGAAGCGGCTGACACCATTTAAAAGTAAAAAACCTTTACATTAAAAATAATCTGTAAGGTGGATAAAATATAAAAACTGTACATCCAAAGAATCAGTTCCTGATGGCTTATTGTAACAAACAAGCCACAACAATGTGCAGGTCTTGACAAAGATTGAAGGAAAATGTTATGGCATCAACTGCAAAGTACGAACACACACTCTCATCTGCATCACAGCCACTGCAGGGCAGGGGACGGAAGTAAACAGGTGAAATGGAACAAAACTTGGTAAACAAACTTCGATATAATGCAGTACCAGTTAGTGAATAAACTTCATGCATCCAAGGTGACAGGTGTCATTATAGAGTGCAAAACGTCTGGTGCTAATGTGATGAATAAGACTAATCTAACCTTCAAATGGATTGTTCACCCAAAAATGAAAATTGTCATCATCTAACCCTCATGTCGTTCCTTTAAAATTTGTTCTGATAAATCCCACAGTGAGTTATAAAGATGGTACGTACTCGATACCTTTTCAAATCTATACATGCTGCCTATGGATAAATATGCTCAATTCCTTAAATTGAATTGCATTCTTATAGGTATATGACTGATTAAATCTAAAACAGAATGAGTCATTTGAGCATAAATGAAGGACAACTGGACTAATTAAACATGAATATTCATAAGCTGGAAAAACCTCTGAATCAAACAAACCCTGAGCAAACAGCACATCTTCAGGAATGCAACAGCCGTTAATCTAGAAAACAGTGAAAAAGCAACCGCTTAAGCTCTGAAAAAACTCTCACTCTCATATGAATTAAGACTCATCTTTGCCCAGTGAGGCTGTGCATGTCCCTGCATAAATAACAAAGGAACCTGATATTTTATTGACCAGTAAATAAAAAAGAAAAAAAAAGAAGGTATTTTTTGCCCTAAAAAGAACAGGGGAACAGGGCAGCACATTCAGCCAGAATGAGATGACTGGCTTCTGTTTCTTCTCAATCCAATCTAGTTCTATTACCTTTAGCTATCAAATGCCAAAGTTACTATGGTTGGACAATATCCCATAAAACATAGTACAAATCTGAAAATACTGTTTAATAACTTTTGTTAAAGTTAATGAGGAACAACTTCCAACTAACAGCTTGTTGAACAAAAATTCTTGCAAATTCATAATTTTGGTCTTTTAGGTTCCATGAAAATAACCAACATGAATGTATGCAGATATCATTAATCAAGATTTTAAAGTACAACATAATTCAGGAATTTATTCTGATTCAAGGGGAATCAGAATGCCAAATCCTGACTAGGCAAGAGGAGGAGCTGCATGGAGGAGGGTAAATAGCCCCTGAGAAACACGATAGCTGCTGATAATACTGAAGGAGCTTATATATGTATACAGTGATAGGCGTCGTATTCCTATAGGTAGACGTGGATCAGCTGAGAGTCAGTTGATGCGAGCTTGACTAACGTGACCTGCCAGAACTGACGCTACGCTTGATGTTTATTTCACCAGCTCCCTTTGCCTTAAAGTCCCATTAAATAAAGTTAGTTCACTCAGCAGACATAGCAATGTTTTAGCATAAATTAATATATAGGTTTATATCATAGACTGTAAAAAAAGATGGACAACGCCCCTTCGCTCTCTTCCATTGGCGAGAAGTGAAGCCGCCAGTGTCCAGATATGGCGCTGACATCTTGATACTTGAGTCTGCGCAGTAGCGATCTCGGGGCCAGACCTGCGCAGTAGTGAGCAGGAAGTAAAGTCGTGAAATCAAGGCCCCGCCCTCACTCTCGCTGAATCAATCACAAGCACACGCCCCTGCACTTTTTTTAAGTGGCCTATGTCAAGTCAAGTCAAGTCAAATATATTTATATAGCCCTTTTCACAATACAGATTGTATCAAAGCTGCCTCACAGTATCAATCAAAACAACTTAACAATGTTTGTTTATTACTGGAAAAAAGACATCAAAGTTTGGTAGAGCTGATCAATGGTATGATTGGTTAATTAATTTGAATATCCCCAACTGAGCAAGCCAAAGGCAACAGTGGCAAGGAACCGAAAAACTCCATCCAGTGACCTAATGGTGTCCTAACACCCCATCAGATGACCCAATGGAGAAAAAAAAACCTTGGGAGAACCCAGGCTCAGTCGGGGGCCAGTTCTCCTCTGGCGTTTATGAACTAGAGGCCGAGTTTACAGTAACTGTAAGATAAACAATTTATATGAATGACTGGCTAAATAGATGCGTCTTCAGTCTAGTTTTAAATTGGGAGAGCGAGTCTGAGCCTCGAATTTAATGATCTTAAAGAGCGCGATGGATTGTAAGGCGATAGAAGATCCGTTAAATAGACTGGAGCTAAACCATTTAGAGCTTTATAAGTCAAAAGCAATACCTTGTATTTAATACGGAACTTTATAGGTAACCAATGAAGTGATGATAAAATCTGTGTTATATGATCATATTTTCTTGATCTAGTAAGAACTCTAGCGGCTGCATTTTGGACTAACTGTAGCTTGTTTATTGAAGATGCAGGATAACCAGCTAATAAAGCATTACAGTAATCTAGTCTCGAGGTCATGAATGCATGAACTAACTTTTCTGCATCAGAGACTGATAGCATATTACGTAGCTTAGCAATGTTTCTAAGGTGGAAAAAGGCAGTTTTTGTAACATATGAAATATGCTTTTCAAAAGACAGGTTGCAGTCTAATGTAACACCCAGGTCTTTTACTGTAGCGGATAAAGTAACAGGGCATCCTACCATGTTAAAGTCGTGCTGTGAAAGGTTTTGTGGACGGTTTTTAGAACCGATAAGTATTACATCTGTCTTGTCTGGATTTAATAAAAGAAAATTACGCGTTATCCAATCTTTTATATCTTTAACACAATCTGTCAATTTGGATAATTTAGCGTATTCATCTGGCCGTGATGAAATATATATTTGAGTGTCATCAGCATAACAATGGAAACTAATTCCATGTTTCCTTAGAATATTACCAAGTGGCAGCATATATATTGAGAATAATAAAGGGCCTAACACAGATCCCTGCGGCACTCCATAGTTTGCCGAAGTTATAATCGATTTTTCTCCATTTAAGTAGACGAAATGGTAGCGGTCAGATAAGTATGACCTGAACCAGCTTAATGCTTGTCCTTGAACACCAGTGTAATTTTGTAGTCGATCTAAGAGCATTGTGTGATCTATAGTATCGAACGCAGCACTAAGATCAAGTAAAACTAGTACTGAGATACAGCCTTGGTCCGAAGCTAAAAATAAATCATTTGTGATTCTAACAAGCGCAGTTTCAGTGCTATGATGTGGCCTGAATCCAGACTGAAACTTTTCATAGATGTCGTTTTCTTGCAAGAAAGAGCCGAGTTGAGCGGACACAACTTTTTCTAATATTTTTGACATAAATGGAAGATTCGAAATGGGTCTGTAATTTGCTAGGTTATTTGGATCTAATTGTGGTCCAAATAACCTATGTCTGCTCCATTCCTCCGTTCTGCTCCAATTTTGTTGTCTGCTGATTGCAGTACCTCGTTAAAATAAGGTAACTACAACTACTAACCACATAGTCATATTTAAAAAGTAACATTAATATATCCTATACTGTAAAATACAAGTACTCATATTACTACAATTAAACAACTATCACAATTTGGTGGACAGCTAAATCAACTTCATATTTAGCTCATGCGGTCTGTTTTAGCCTTGTTAGCATCCTATAATTTATTGTTAACATGCATTCAATATGTTAGCAACTAATTAATAATGCAACGAAAAAAAGTCTGTTGGTGCTTCAGTGACTACTTCGCTCAGAGAACCTGTCAATCACAGCTGTCAATCATGACGTCACTGCAGCATCAGATAACTAACTAAAAACAAACTTATTTTAAAAACAAACACTTGAAATTACATCAGCGTGATATAAACTACAGTAAATGACAGAAACTGTCTTTGGAAAAAAGATATGTGAAGTGTAATTTAATTGTTTAGTTGGTCTCACGTCTCATTGAACAACAATGGGAGGCGGGGTTATTACCTATACTAGGACCAGCCACCGTGGGGCGATCAAGACACTTTGGCTTCACTTTTCAGGGCTTGTGCGGCACGCTTTGTTTATATACTCTCACAGACTGCATTTCCCATTATCCTCCCTGGCATCTAACCACTCAGTCTTGGAACTCATCTAGCCCTCATCACCAGTACTATATTGAGCATACACACTCCCTTCAGACTTACCTTGCTACTTACCTGCTTAATGTTCCTGACTAGCTACTGCTGTTACGTCATCCAAGTCATCTTCCAGTCATCCAGGTTGTCATGTGTGTGTGTGTGCGTGCGCGCGTGTTTGTGTGTGCGTGTGTGTGCGTGTGTGTGCACGTGTGTGTGTGCTACAACGATTTTGTAAGACAAAGACTCAAAGTTAACAATACAAGTCTATCTCATCTGCTAACGATCTCAAGTATCATCACTTACCTGTTTATGCATTGTTTTCCAACCATATCTGCAAATAAACCTGTTTGAGTTTTACCTCAGTTCTGGTCATTGAGTCCAAGAGAAAGATTTTTCTTTTTTTTTTTCTTTTTTTTTTTCTTGCCTGTTTGTTTGGAGTTTATTTTGATGAATAAAACACTGACCCTGTCCTCTTCCTTCCTTATCCTCGAACTTGTTACAAGGATTTTCCAATCATTCCCCCAAAGATCTTTTCCTCCCCCTTTCACAAGATGACCGTCCCCTGGAATACTACGTGGAGAAGTTCCTCGAGCTCTGCCACCTGATGTCCTGGAGCGACAGCACCTGTACATCTGTTTTTACTACCGTCAGTGGGAGCTACCACCTGCACGGTACTCCTCCCTAGTCTTTCCTCGCTCCTCATGCCCACAACAAACCTAGAGCCAGTGCCAATGCCCGCCAAGGACCACAAGCCTGAGTCCAACACAACTCAGAGCCTGTCGAGTCTGTCCAGGTGTGTGAGCTGGCCCTAATGTCCATCCTGGAGCTCGAGCCAGAACCAGTGTTCGTCCTGGCGCCCCGAACCTTCTCTCGGAACAAGCATGAACTGCAAGCTGGAGCCCACCGCAGACCCAGAGCCAAAGCCTGCCATGTCTGAAGTGGAGTATGCTTCTTTCAGGGCCTGTTTTTTGCGTACGTAACGGTTATAAATGAGGATCCAGGTGTGGCCTGTATTGAAGTTTATCCCTGAGGGAGTGCTGGTGGAGTCTGATATCGTCGAGCAGAGTTCCACACTTCCTCATGCCCCTAAAGTTTGTACCTCATGGAAACTCCTCGATAACCTGATCCCCTCTTACAGTCAACCCTTGTCACCACTGTTGGTCCCGTCCAGTCCCAAGTTGTTTTATCCGCCTTGGGCTACCCAGTCATCAGCTCCGCCTTGGTGCGTTGATTTTTCTGTCTCCAAACTCCACCTTGGTCCTACAACCCATCAGCTCCACCTTGGCTCAATACTCCCTTAGCTCCACGTGGCCCGCAAAGTCCCTCGTCCCTCCGGATCCACCTTGGTCAGGAGTTATTGTGCTTTTTTTTTTTTTACATTTTCAACTTTCTTTAGCGATTAATGTTGCTGTTTGAGCATGAAAAACATCTGCAAAGTTACAAAGCATGTACACTTCAAAAGGAGTTATTCTCTATAAGTAAGCATAAACTCCCTGAAACACCTCAATTGTAGTCTTGTTTTCTTCAGGGAACGTACAGTACATGTCTCAATATCCCTCATTTAAATAATTTCCGTCCAAGGCATACGGGTGATTCTAAAATTGCAGATACGTTTGGTGTTAAGCAAATTGTCTGCTTTTTCCAAATGTTTTTTTTTTTTAATTAAATTGTTACTTTTATGTTAAAGGGACATTGTGTAGGAATTTCTCCCATCTAGCGGTGAAACTGTATTTTGCATTCAAACGAATTGTGCTCTCCAGCGGCTCACTTTTTCAAATGCGTGTTGCATCTACGGTAGCTGTTATGTACCGAAAAAGCTATGACAGGATGTCTTCTAATAGCACTTCGTTGAGTTTTCCTTCGGGTGAACAGGTTTGTTATTTCAAACAAACTGCAACTTGACACAACGAACAAACAAATGTTACAGTATGAATTACTGACTGGCTTGCCGGGGCAGTGATAAGCGCCTCTCACTGCTCTGCTCCTCCGTTTCTGCTGCTTTCAGTTATGTGACACTGGCTCTGAACGAAAACGCATTGTGGAAACGCGTTGTCCTAGTACTTTTTGACCCTCTCTGCTATTATAGTTTTTCAAGATGGCAGAACTACATGGAAGCCTCCGTGGACCTACCCGTCACATGTATATAAAGATAATAAATTCTTCGTTTACGAGGATAAGTCAGATAATTGGCAGAGGTATTTGTACACCATTGAGGACATATTTATGAATAAAAATATTGATTTTAGATAAAATACCTAAAAAAAAAAAACTACGCATTGTCCCTTTAATAAAAGATGTTACATGACATAATATAATATTTTCTGTCTTATATAGCTGAAAATCATAATTTCTTGTCCAAATTAGTCACTGTATTTTTTTTTTATCATTATCTGTCACGGATAGTGATGAAGCAGACAGGTGAGTGAAATATAACAGATGTTTATTAGAACAGAAGCACGGAAGTCAGCAGATGTAATGGTGAGTTGAACACAATGAGGATCAGATGAAAGGAACTTAGCAGATGAATAACAGTAATGACCTTCACAGGTGGAGATCGGAACGAGCTGGATGGTAAACACCGATAACGGTCTTTGGAGGTGGTCGAAGGTCTTGTGGAACAGGAGCGGATAGCAGGTAAGTGGAACTGGTACGGATTGAGGTAGAGGCAGTTCTCTGTTACCAATGTCGTAGTTCTGCTCCGCCAAGGACAGCTTCCTAGAGTAGAAGGCACATGGATGGAGTTTTGGAGGGTCACCCTGCCGCTGTGATAGAACTGCTCCAACCCCGGTAGAAGAAGCTTCCACTTCGACGATGAAGGGGAGATCACTAGATGCCGCTAAATGGTGAAACTGTAAGGCATATGAACAGACTGATTGTTTACCTTGCCGGAGATTGAACAGCTGATCGTGGATGGAGAGTTCTGCAGCTGTTTGGCCATAACTTAGCTGATGAATAACAGTAATGTCCTTCACAGGTGGAGATCGGAATGAGCTGGATGGTAAACACTGATGACAGTCTTTGGAGATGGTCGAAGGTCTTGTGGAACGGGAGCGGATTACGAGGATAGCAGGTAAGTGGAACTGGTAAGGATTGAGGTAGAGTCTGTGTGTCCATGGAAAGACGAGTTCAGACAAGCATGTGAGGTGCAAGTGAATGTTATAAGGTGAACAGGTGATGAGGTGCAGGTGAGCTGAATCAGTACTCAGGGGAGAGTGAACGAGTGGGCGGAGTCTGTAGATCTGGTGGAGCTGTGACAGTATCATTGTGTAATCAAAATATTTTACTTTTCTTTTGGTAATATTTTATTTATATAAGCCCAAAATAAATAGTAATTTTCCTAATTCTACAACATTAAATTGTTAAATTGCTTATCTTATAAAAATGTGTGTCCATAAATATTGCGTCAATTTTGCTACCGTACCATACTTTGAAATTTGTAGAATTATCTCCCACAACTATGTAAGATACAGGAAATTATGTCACTTTCCCTCACTGATAAGATCTGAAGCACTGAAAGGTAAGTATCCTCTCTCTGAGAAAATATTTTAATCTAAAAAGTTCCTACACCAAGAGTTATTTTGTAAAACGTCAAAACTGTTACCACAATATCAAAAGGAAGACAGAATTTATTACTGATCACACAGTGGATTGTTTAAAAGTCTTTTAACAATGATTTCATTAGTGCCATGTGCTCTTAGCATTTATGCTAGCAAGCGGAGTTTTTGGCTAAAAAGTTTAAAATTGTCAATTCTGTTACCGTCAATCTCTGTTACTTGTGTACCATTGCCTAATTTGTCTGTAACAAAGCTGGCAAACAATATTAAAAATCTGTTGTTGTTTTTTTCAATAAAAGTATAAAAAAGCACAGTTTTTTACTAACTTTTTGAAATGCAAAATGTATCTCCAATTGTAGAATGAATCATACGCAAAAAGCAAAAAGTGCGAAGCCTGATTGAGTTATGCTAATAGTGTGTTGAAACTCGTGGTTATGGTAAGGTGCATGACATTTCTGACGCAAGCTTGAAACGGTTTACCAACCACACCACACTGGTCCAGGCGACCAATCAGAGCACATTACGCTTTTCGAAGGAGAGGCATCATAGAGACTGGAACTAAACCGAGCGTCACTGACAGTATTATTGAGTTTACTTAGGACTGTATTGCACTGGTTCAAACTAGCTGTACTCGCACTGGTGTGTCGGTCAGAACACAGGAGGCAGGAATCAGAAGTAAAAGTTTTAAAGGGGTCATATAATGCCATTTTTAATGTGAATCTTTAGGGTCTAAATGAAAACTTTGTAATATACTTTTATTAAAAATTCTCATTAGTATTGTAAGAAAACGTACTCGGTTACGTACGTAACCTCGGTTCTCTCTAGAAGAGGGAACGAGTATTGTGTAAATTGCTTACGCTAAGGGTAAAGTCATCTTTTCTCGAGATATGAAGCCAAAAAATTATTCTAATTTTTCCATTTATTGTCAACGCAGTGCAGCAGCTAGCAGACCTAGAGCAGGCTATCTTGCGTGCTCATTGGCTGCCCTGCGGCAACTGCAGCAGCCTACCACTGAGCCTCACGCGTGACGTCGCGCCCTCTACGCGTCACAGCCCGCCAAAAGGGGCGTGGTTTAGTTTATAAAAGTCAGGCTCGGAGGCTGCTCACTAGTTTTCATCGACTGAAGCGAAAATCGCTCGTGGCGCCAGCACGGTCAGGTTACGCAATACTCGTCCCCTCTTCTAGAGAGAACCAAGGTTACGTACATAACCGAGTACGTTCTCTTACGAGAGGTTCTTTCGTATTGCATAAGTTGCTTACGCTACGGGAACCCATTGTCAACGCCGTGCGCGCCAAGCATCCACTTCATGAGTCCCAGGGAATCCCGGGAAACATAGATAAGTGCGAATCAGGCGGCCAGCAACGCGGGCCAGCACATGTTCATTAGCACTTATAGGGCATACAGAGCGGCGTTGCCGGTCTATATAAAACTTTACCATACAGTGCAGCTCAACCGGGAGAGCTAAGGTCACGTGAGAGTAGTCTGCGCACGATCAGATCTGGGCAGAACATACACACCGCTCATACTGACAGAAGTCTAGCCTTGTGGGATCCCTTGTCCCGTATGAACGGGAGAAAGCGCTTGAGCGCGTTCTCGACCACTATCATCTCCTGACAGTTTATATGAAGGTGTTTCTCTCGGTCTGACCACAGGCCAAAGACCGGTCTCCCCTCGAAGAGAGTGCCCCAACCTAAGTTGGAGGCGTCCGTCGAGATGACCTTTCAGTATGAAATAGCCCCCATCGTCACTCCCCGCTGGTACCAGTCGGCCGCTAACCAGGGCTGCAGAGCTGAAACGCAGCTCTGAGTCACTCTGATTTGTCTGCAGCCTTACGCCCAAGCCCGGTGAGGCACCCGAGCATTCAACCAGTGTTGTAGTGGGCGCATGCGCAGTAGGCCCAGCTGGAGCACCGCTGCAGCTGATGCCATACAGCCCAGCATCCTCTGAAACGTTTTCAGAGTACCGACGCTGCCCTTCTGGAAAGACGCAGCTAGGTGTCGAACACGGCGCGCGCGCTGTGTCGATAAGCGAGCTGTCATAGCCCCAGAGTCCAGTTCTATCCCCACAAAGGAAATTGACTGACTGGGCAGTAATGAGCTCTTGGTCCAGTTGACCGTGAGACCCAGGCTTTCCAGATGACTGAGGAGCACTTTTCTGTGAGATAGGAGTTCTATCTCTGACTGTGCCAGAATCAGCCAATCGTCCAAATAGTTCAGAATCCGCATGCCCTGATTTCTCAAGGGGGCGAGAGCTGCGTCCATGCACTTCGTAAATGTACAGGGTGCTAAAGACAGGCCGAACGGGAGGACGGTGTATTGATATACATGACCGTCAAAGGCGAATCTCAAGAATGGCCTGTGACGGGGTATTATCTGAATCTGAAAGTAGGCATCTTTCAGATCGAGAGAGATAAACCAGTCCCTCGGACGAATTTGCGCGAGAATTTGTCCGGTCGTGAGCATTTTGAACGGTCTTCTCATGAGAGCTTTGTTCAAATATCTCAGATCTAAGATAGGTCTGAGAGCTCCGTCCTTCTTGCGCACGAGAAAATAACGGCTGTAAAAGCCTGACTCGCTCAGAGAAGGAGGTACCGGTTCTATGGCTCCTTTGCACAGCAGCTTGGCTATTTCTGCGCAAAGTAGATGTAGTGAATAGCCTTGTCTTATTGTGCTTAGCACCCACTCTGATATCCCTGGAATCGCTTCCCATGTTTTTACATGTATAGCTAGGGGCAGAATGGCCTCCGGGTTCTGATCGCCACACTTCATGGGCTCGGGAAACTGAACCGGAGGTATGGGCGCGGCGCGCCCGCCCTCGGTGCTTGAATACGGCGGCTCGCTGCCAGCAGTGGCTGGCCGTTTTATATGTGACGTCCCGATTGCTTTGAATGGGGAACGTTTTGTAAAAACTTTGTGAAGCTCGAGCGGTGCCCGGGGCGAACCGTTTGTTATTAAGCGTGAGCACTCGTGAGCGGGCAATTAACTTACATTCATATGTGACGTCCCGATTGCTTTGAATGGGGAACGGTTGTGATAACTTTGTGAAGCGTGAGCGATGGCGGCTCGCTGACAGCGATGGCTGGCTGTTTCACGTGTGACATCCCGATTGCTTTGAACAGGGAACGTTTTGTGATAACTTCGTGATGCGCGAGCAGTGCCGGGCGTTTATTAGTAAGCGTGAGCGCACGTGAGCAGGCACGTAGCTTACATTCATAACCTCACCGATATGAGGCTGTTTTGGCCGTGTGACAGATCGGGCAGAGAGTAGGCGTGAGCACAGAGTTGTGGGCACATTTCCTACATCTAACACTCGAGCGGCATTGCCAGCTTTATGAGGGTGAGCTCTGTGAGTGACACGGGGGGTATCGTGCTTGCGTGTAGGGGTGAACACTGAGATGTGGGCACATTTTCTACACTTAGGGCATCAACGGTGTGAGCCGGATAACCAGACATTATACTCTTGAGATTTGTCTGGGTGACCATAGGAACGGCGGTTGTGTGCAGGCGAGCGGGTTGCATTACCGGCAGTAGCCTTTTCTAAGGGGACTGACAGGGCGAGATATGTCGATGGTGGTCCGGCCGCGGTGGGACTCAACCATCTTTTCCTCCTTGCTGCCGCTAGGAGGGCTTCGTCGCTGCGAAGACGGAGGATGAGCTGGACTCTGGCCAGCGCTTCGCGCAGGAGGGTGATCACGTGAGCGGCCTGCAGCTGAGCTGGAGCGTCGCTCCTTAAATCCGTGATGGCAGCTGGATCCGGGCCTTTCTCGTCCCCTTCTCAGTGGCGCCGTCCACTTGGGAGAGCGTCGAGGAGAGATGTGAGGGGAGTCTCGCGGAGAATGGTACATTCCACGATTTAGAGGCCAGGATAGAGCGGCAGTGAGGGGCGGAGCCGTCAGCTGCGCTTCCGGGAGGGAGGGGCGGAGAAGGAGAGAGAGAAGCTCGAGGGAGAGGCTCCGGCAAGCGCTTAAATGCCACATCAGGCTCCGGCGGTGTCTGTGAACGGCGCTTCTTCTTGCGCGGTCTAACAGATGGCGGAGTGACAGCTTTGGTGTTGAACACTTCGAGTCGAGCCAGCATGGTCGACATCGGAAGTTCTTCGCAGTGGACGCAGCCTCCCGACGAAGAGCGAGGGCTGCGTGGTCTGGGCCCAGGCAGAGAGCGCAGATCACGTGGCGGTCTCTGGCGCTGAGCGGGGCTCGGTTTTTATAAAAACACCTCGCGTTCTTTTAGGAGAATGTGAGTGTCGCGGTGGTGAACACGCACAGCAAAGCAAAAGAGCAAAAGGATATTCGTCGCCGGATAGCGTAGCAGGCACAGAAGGCTGAAGGCGGCGAAGACGACCGGCTTCCTCAGATGCTTTCTTCTGCTTGCTGGTCGCTGGTTTCAACGGCGGCGGCTTCTCTCAGGATTCAGCGATGCGAAGAGCTTTGCTGAAGAGATGAAAATCAGTGAGCAGCCTCCGAGCCTGACTTTTATACGCTAAACCACGCCCCTTTTGGCGGGCTGTGACGCGTAGAGGGCGCGGGCGCCCTCTTGAGTGTGACGTCACGCGTGAGGCTCAGTGGTAGGCTGCTGCAGTTGCCGCAGGGCAGCCAATGTGCACGCAAGATAGCCTGCTCTAGGTCTGCTAGCTGCTGCACTGCGTTGACAATAAATGGAAAAATTAGGATAATTTTTTGGCTTCATATCTCGAGAAAAGATGACTTTGCCCGTAGCGTAAGCAACTTACGCAATACGAGAGAGCCTCTCGTAAGAGAACACTCATTTTACCTGGTCAAAAACAGCTCTGTTTTCAGCATGCCGTTTCAGTGCATATTTCTTTAAATGATAATGAGCTTTGCTCACTCCGCCTCTCTGTTCTGTGAGGCGTTTTTTTGAACGCAGGTGGTGTGTTGCCTTGACAACAGTTTAGGGTATATTTTGGAACAAGAATGGCAGCGGGAGTCTCTGACGACACATCTGTGCAACCGTATCAATTTGAACCGGAGTCGGACATGGAACAAGATGACGGCCCGGAAGAAAGTTCGACAATTAAGGCTCGAACAGGACGTTTCTGAATGGTTGGTTAACGTAATGTCACTTTGATCTCTTTTTGTATGTACTGGCAGGGTTTTTAATGACACATTAACTATAACGCGTTGTTCATTATAAACGTGGGATTATGAATTATATTGAGAACGTCGTAACGTTACAGAGAAAACATGCCGTAATATACCCTGAGTGTAAACATTAGCCGCATTCATAGTGAAGCGTGCAAGCGATTTGCAAAGATTAATATTTAAAGGTTAATAAAACGTTACACTCACTTCTTCTGGAGGTGCAGCGGGAACACGAATAGTTGGTACCGATTCTGTTTTCAGGACCAGCTTCTTAGCAAAACCAGATTTACACTGACCCTCGTTTAGAAAGCAGTCTGGTGTGAAATGATTAGTGCAAACATAAAAGCATTCACGTAGATCGTTGGGAATATTCCCTTCAAAAATAAAACTCTGCCACTGCGTCTTCAGCGGTTCGAATTTAGGAACACCAAAATGACTGCTGTGTTCCTTATTACAGCCAAGAACCGAATACCACAATCGCTTAGACGCCATTCTGCTCCAGTGTATCAACAATGGCTGACTATGATGACAGCTCGCTCAGGGCGGGTCTGTGTTTAAACGCTGCTGTCAATTATCAATCGTGGGAGGGGCGTCCGATTTATTGACATCACTAAATCGAACGGCTCAATTTGAGGCAGGGGAAAACATATAAGGAGATTAAAACAAAAACGCTGGATGGATTTTTATCATTATATGATGGTTGTGTACAGGCACTGCCAACACACATTTCAGTACAATCAACTTGTAAAAGTGCATGAACCCTTATATGACCCCTTTAATTAAGTCCAGCATGAATAATCAGCACAATGAATGGCACAGTCAGACCACAGGGCATTGCATTGAATTATCTGATCAGATGTGGTATCTGGGGTAGTATGTTGTGTGGTCTGAAACAGTGAATAATAACAATAATTAGCTAATATCAAACATTTCCATCATCATTAACAACAACTGGCATTTATCCCAATATCGTTCTATTATGAACATAACGTTATTTACTGTAATTCTGCATAGTGCTCATAAACGGAATTATCCAAAATGTCTTTTTCTGAGTCATTACACAATAAGCTAACAAATATATATAATTACAGAACGGATCTATACATTATTCAAACATACATTTATACACAGTGAAAGCATTAATCAGTGATCATTATTATACTGAACTCAAGTGTATTTGGAATATTTACATATTAAATGAACATCTTAGGCTAGACTCTAGAATAGTCGTTACCTCATAGACAAACGAACTCACGATGTTTTAATTATTCATCGTATGTGACATTCAATAGAAAACACTCATTAAATTACTTGCATGGTATCATTGACACACAACTTAATATCCACTTTGACCAGTGCACATACTGGAGAAACCCAAGTGGTACCTAGCGTGGTCGGCTCATCAGGAACAGAAAGTGACTTACATAATGGAGTAACAACTGATCTGATTGGTTGTTCCTTCCCAACAGACAGACTGGAAAGAGAGGTGTTGCAACAATGAAAAAAAAATTGAAAAAAATAAAGTTTTTTTGAGCATTCAAGCATGAAAACCTATTCTAGTAGACCTAAAAAACAAAATCAAGACTTTGAAAAAGGGCATAATATGGCGTGAGGATTTAAACAAAGTTCTCCTAGATATCCAAGTTAAGAGTGCTAAGAAATCCCTCAGTGTATAAAATAAATATATACATTTGTGCTTGAGATGTTATTGAGACTGGGCCTACCACATCTAATGATTCAAGCAGCTAAGAACATCTCATCCAAAATTCTGCTCTTCCACACATATATGAAATCCATATATGAAATCCCTCTGATCTCAGTGGGGTGCTAAACCATAGATAACATATGAAGTTACAAATGATAGGACGTCGAGTGTCAACATATGATGAAGGATTGTCAATGCATATTTTGTGCAGTGTTCTTGAAGACCCACCGCATACGCAAAGCGTCATGCACAGTGTTATGTTTCTGTTATCAGATCGTCATCATAATTGATGTTCAAAATATTTTGAACACACTGCAGGAACAGTGTCCAGAACAGATCTTTAATGAGTCTAATGAGTGCCGAGTTTTTTCTGTGATGTGTTTGAACCTTTAGGCTGAATCCTTTTAAAGTCTGGCTCTCTAACACAGTGTTTCCCAACCTTTTATCAGTCACGGCACCCTTTGAAAATTTTCAAAAATTTGTGGCACTCTACATTAGTGTTGTCACGATACTAGTTTGATACGATACCTTGAAATGTATCGATTTTCAATACCACAGGGAAGTACCGCCTACTGTCATATAGATATTTTTAATATTATCTAACTTTTTTTGTCCATCCATTAAAAAGATCAGGAATCAGTTATTTCTTATGAAGAGATCACTTTATATAATGACATATTAACATTGCTCGATTACCATTGCAAATCTCACCTAAATGTTTGCTCACTTAGTGTATTTGTGTTTTTATATTGGGGTAATTTTGTTATAATGGATTAAGATAGCTTGTTTTTAATATAAGTTTTTAATATATTTTATAATGTAATTTCAATGTTAATCTCCAAATGAACATAGAAACAACATAAAGTATATTTATACAACGTATAAAACAACGTATATTTTAAATAATTGTTTAATAGCATCTTTTTATGAATGAAGGCCAGTATCACTAATACCATTACAGCTACATGATGTCTTCAATTATTCTCTTTTTTTTCAATTTTAAACACTAATTATCACCATTCAACACTACAGTATAAATGAAAGCTATCAATTTTAACATTTATGAGGCTCCGACAATATAACAACTTTTAATTTTTAAATACACAGAAATAGAATAAAGTTATCAAACACTTTACAGTCTTAACTCCATAAATTAAATATAGATTAATCCTTATTAAATCTACAAACGTTCTTTAGTCACAAGCAGTGAATAATTTTCTGTTACCTGTGTTCTTTGATTCTGCTGTCACTGCTGCACATGTGGATCTCACACGCGTCCCATTTTCTCACAACTCTTGACGTTCATTTAAAGGTGCTCTAAGTGATGTCACACGTTTTTTAGGCCAAAACATTTTTTGTCACATACAGCAAACATCTCCTCACTATCTGCTAGCTGCCTGTCCCCTGAACACACTGTAAAAAAAAACCCCGCGGTCTCCGCAGACACCCCAGGCTCCACAAACGGCAACTAAAACAAACTGGGCTTACCCGCACCACGAAACATAACAAACTGTTCCAGCCAATAACCGACAAGAAGGATTTGGGGGTGGGTTTTGGGGGGTTAGTGCGCGGATGAGGAGGAGGGAGGGTCTAGCTAGCCTCCGTTTTGTTTGACAATACTTTAAACGTCAACAAGAAGTGACGTCACCTGACATCGCTTAGAGCACCTTTAAGACTTGAACTCATTTAAGACTGCTCTTATGAGGATACTCAACAAAACTGACATTTTGGCATAATTGTGTGTTATTCGGTCAAGCGCAAAGTCGATTCTGGTGCACGTCTTTTTGTGCGTCCTGTGTGTCAGCAGGACATTCACAGCCAGCGCGTTTTCTTTTGTCTTTTCGCGCTTGCATGGTTTAAAAGCATTTGCATGAAGATGAACGTAATGCTAGCCAAAGGATGACAGAAAAAAACGGATGCTGCGTTAAAGGACAATTCCGGCCAAAAATGAAAATCACTTTATATAATGACAGTAATACCACTAACTAGCCTTGTTAGTGGTATTAACTAGCGATTTTTATTTTTACTTATTCGATGCCCCATACACTAGCGTTATAAGCTAATCTGTGGTTAAACTAAAACTAACGTTAAAACTGGGTACATTCGATTATCATGAAAACGCATCCCAGAGAACGGTCAACTCGGTACCCACGTGTTATTTAGCCCTAGGTTCATTTTTGGCCGGAATTTTCCTTTAATTGCGTTAATAACGCGTTAAATTGAAAAACATTAATCGCATGTGTTACCGTTGACAGCACAGACATGTGTTTATGTGAATGAAGCACGTGAATGAAATCATGCGCACATCCAGCAATTCAACGCCGCGGCACCCCGGTTGGGAAAATGCATCAGTGTTTTTTGTTTTGTTTTTTTGCTTTGTTTGTTTTTACTAAATAGTTTGTCATTTAGATTTTAAATCAGTTGAAAAATGAAGAAAAATATCAATGCATTAAATAGTTTGAGTTGAGGTGGTGAAAGAATGCAATGATTGCAGTGTAATTTGTAAAATTATACCAATTTAGGGAAATTCATGCTGGTCTAAACTTTCTTTTTAGAGTACATGCAACTTGAAACTGCCCCAGAGGGTCAAATAAAGATATGATGGAATCAATGCTGCAAAGAACTCTTTCTTTCTCATCAAATCCTGGTCTCCCACAGTATGATCCTGCATAAAACTCTTTAATGGCGCATGTTAATACTTAACACAAATGCCTACATCTTGTAAAGAACAATCCAATTACTGCCTCAAAACCAACTCTGAGACTAGTAAAACTGCTTTCAAATGGATTAGAAACCAAAAACAGTAAACTTAAAATTCCAGGTTCTTTTGGTTAATGGGGAAACTTTAAGATTCTACAATACCTTATTGTGGGATTTGAAAGCCAATTATGATATGTAAACAGCAGTAAGATTTTAAATAAAGAGATTTTGGTAAATGTGACTGAATTTACTAAATTTCTGTAGGGTTCATTCTTTGTCTTATACATTTCAGTGTCAAACTTTTGTGAAAAGTGGCTGTCAATGGGAAGGAATACCAGTTTCGCATAGGCACAATTCTTTCAGCCATTAAGAATCTTGATAGCTTTTGAGCAGCGAGAGTTCCTCAGGGTTCGTACTTTGAATCCTGGGTGGAGTAAAAAAGGAAGTTGATTTAGTAGGCCTACAACAGTGCAGAATGTTCGTATGTTCCTGTCTTTCTTTAAGCCAACAAGCCAGAAACAAGACTTGTGCTTGTACATGATCCCAATGTTTACAGCACACAGGGTAATTTGTGAGTAACATATTCCCAAAGTTTTTTTTGTTTATTAATTAAAAGATGTCCCATGGACTGACAAAGCCACTGTTGTCATAGTGCTGGCACTAATATAATGCCTACAGAGCAACTGAAGATGGAATCAAAGAAGGTAAACAAACGCTTTGATAGGCTGTTTATGTCACTAAATTACATCCCTGCAAAAACACTAAGCAAAAAGTACTGTGTTTATGGTGTTACAGCTAATTACACCTTGTGTTCCTGTAACCTGTCCACTTTTCATTCATTCAAGTAAGTAAATAAGTAAGAGTTAATCTAGCAAATGGAGAAAGGAAAGCCCAGGAAGCATGCATTATGGCTGATAAACCTGATAAAACCCTAGTGCGTTGGCTAGTTGCTCTTGAATAATTGCAGGACTTCACTTAAGCTGGATCCATTTATGGCATTAATATGTAAATCTGCTTTTGAGAGGAATCTTTTTAGACATAGAAAGACGTTCTCCACATAATCATTCTTTCAACAGCGACCCTCAAATCTATATATATCTAAAGCAAAAATATAATTTTAAATTGATTGAAATGCCTCATTCTGCCACTGTGAGTGGAGGGTTAAATAATCTGTACCAGACTGAATGATAATACAGTATTTGCAGGAACAGTCGTCATGGAAAACTTGGGTTAAGGTCAAGTTGAAGGCCACTTAACCCTTAAGGTTTTAAGCTCAGTACCTTTCCTCTGTTGTTTCCTATGTTTCCTATGCAGAACTTTAGGCTACAATAAGTTTAAGTACATTCTGTCCATAGAACTTTCTCACTCACTTGGCCCATATCTGTCTTCTGCTTATGATGTACTACTTCAAAAGTTTCAATAATGTCAGTAAGATTTTTTTTTTAACCCTTAAATGCATGAATGTTTCACCAATCATTATTACATATTCGGGTCTTTAGCGACACGGATCTATACACGGATGGATCTCTCCCTGAAGTGATGATAAAAAACTCTCCTGATATTAGAGTAACAATTACAGTAAAATAAAGCATATTTTGTTACCTTTTGAAGTTTCTAAGGGTTCAGTTTGAGCAGATGTTTTATACCATCATCACTAGCTCATTTCCCAGTACATTCAGCATCTGGCTCATATTCACGATCTCAAGCATATTCTCAAAAAAACTGTTCTTTTTAACATCTAAATGTTTTGATCTCTGACAGCTTCTTCCCCAGATCCACCATCAAATGACACTAATATTTGATTGTGTTCAGTACTTGCTCTACAATAAATAGCTGAGACATTTCAAGTTTTACTGATGATTCTTTTGTTTTATGCCTGCGGTAATTCTGAGTGAAACATCACTTCATCGTTGTGTATCAGACATAATAAATGTGAATTGCACATATTCCTATACAATTTTTACAAAAACATTAATGGGAAAACAGACATTCTTTTATAATTTTATTATTTCTTTATTGTTATATTGTTTATAATGAATTGATTGAGGAATACTAAGAAGGTTGATGCCTAACTTTAAAAAATGAATGAGTAGGAGGGTAGTGAATGATGTACCCGGTCACTAAAGACCCGAGGTATGCGTTTGAATTAATACTTTTATTCAGCAAATATGCATTAAATGGATCAAAGTGACAGTAAAGACATTCACGATGTTACATTTCAAATAAATTCTGTTCTTTCTAACTATTCATCAACGCATCATGGAAAAAATGTTTTCAAATGTTTTACCTTGATAATAACAAGAAATGTTTCTTGAGCACCAAATTTAAAACATCAGATTTGCTAGTACAGGAATAGATTATATTTTAAAATATATTAAAATACGCCCCTCAACTCTGAGAAGTGGTGTAGAGTTCAATTGTAACTGGCAAATTTGATCCAGCTCTTGCCAAAACTGACCGTTGACCTTAGTGTTTTTGTCACCATGAAAACAGACAAACCATGTGATAGGAAATTCTCCATGAACACCAATTATAATGGTTTAAACCACAAACACTCACTAATCTCTTTGCCCTCACTTATCCTATGTGGAGATAAAAGAGGGGGTGTGCATGTATATGTTAAAGGGATATAATGCAAAAATGAAAATTCAGTCACTCCAATAAAGAGAAGTTGAGGCAGGATCTATACACAGCAGTGACTTTATATTCATATATATATATATATATATATATATATATATATATATATATATATATATATATATATATATATATATATATAAACAGGAGCACAGGAGAATACAGCAATAGAAGAATAACAGCCAACTAAAAATAAATTAGACAGGAAAAATGGCAATTTAAACTGAGGGATATATATATATACACACACATGCATACATACAGAGAGAAACCAAACAGCTAAACAATGTGTGACTTAAACATCTGTGACTTACTTTCGGTTTCATTTGCGAATGATTACAAATTTTTCCTTTTTTTTTTTAGTAACAAATCATTTAAGGCATGTGCCACTGTCAGATTACATTACCAAGGTTTAAATTGATACCATTGACTCCCTTCAGTAAATATAAGTGCTGCTCATCTGATTTCAATCTCTCCTCAGCTGTATTGTTAGCGATCTTGCATTCCTGAACACTGTCCCAAATACACATCTCATTCAACTCTCCATTTCCACTAATGGGATAACAGCCTGTGAGCGTCAAATTCATTTTTATCTATGCTAATTTTATGACTCTTGAAGACCATAAAAGTGCCACAGGTTTGGCCTGAAACATGTGATTCACAGTCCGGAGGCTGATTTTATTACATCTACGAACACATCAGACAAGATGAACCTTAATTAAGTCTAAAATTGCTCAAATTTAATAACAGCGGGTCACCTGATATGACCAGAGGGTGTTTTATAAGAATGTTCAAAATAGCCATGTAGTCATAAGACTCGACAAAATTATGAGCATGACATTCCAGCAGAGCTTGTTGCCCTCTTCTAGAGCTTGTTGAATAATATGCAAGCAACTTGAATCATTTTTTTGGCAAAAGAATGACACAACTGTCAATCTGTGATATTTTTAAATGAGACATGAATAAAGACACTGGCCATGCACTGAGATTATGCTCATTAAAAAAAAATCCTGCCCTAGTCTCTTTAAAGACACAGGGCTTTGTTTGAATTTCTAAAGAATCTGTCCATGGCCAGACTTCAAACAAAACAGAGTATAAAACATATACTGTTTTAAGTGCGTGAATGATGCATTCCAGCATGAAAATCATGTGGTCCATGATTTTCTCCTGCAAGCAAATTTGCTTTGATTTGTCATACAGCATCTGTGAATGTTTCGGTAGTTTAGTAGTCCTCAGCTGGCCTACATTGCAGAACTGCAATATTTATCAATCAAAAATCTGTACCCATCATCTGCCCTTTTCCTGTTCAGCTCCATTTAACACATTTCACCATGTTTAAAGGCAGTCCTCAGAATTCCACAGATTTTCCCCAAAAAATTAACATCGAAAATGTGATATGTTTCATCTCTGTTTCATCTCTGTTCCAACCACCTTTGTGATAGTGACATTACAATGTTACTGTTTTCCAGAATAAGGTTATATCTTTTCAAAATTATGAGTCTTATTTTCAATATTTTACAATGTGCCTTTATCTTGTAAAAATGACTTTCCCATAACTTTTACTTTATCTCACACTTTAAATCTTGTCAAAATAATGCTAAAATTGCATTTACTGTATATTTCACAATGTGACTATCATCTCGATCGCGGTCATGCTCATGGGACATTGTAGTTCTTCGTCTTTGTGAAAGTGTATTCTGCATGCGTTTTAAAGCCTTATCGGTCTAAACTTCTGATAATGGTTTTCTGAACTCCCACATCTGAAGCGCACACACAGAAAGCAGTCTGTCAGACGGCACATCCTGTGAGAATTAAACTATGTTCTCTTTCACATTTTATTTTGCTTAAACTGTTAAATATACGCAAGATTATGTCAAAAACACAAAGTTCACATTAACACAGTCGGTTATGTCATAGACTGTAAACAGCAAATAAAGAAATCACATATGTATTTTAGACCTGCGTATTAAAGTGAAATCTACAGTACCTACTGCTATATATGCTGTTAATAGGGCAGCACGATTAATCGCAATTAACATGGAAATCGCGCTTAAAACGATTTGGATTATTGTGATTATGAAATCACAAAGGTTGCGATTATTTGTTATGTGCAGCTTGTCAGTGACGGAGGGCTCTCTGATCAGTAGTAAATGCTGCTCCATCTGAAAGCACTGCGAGTTTGAGTCACTTATAATGTGATTTTGAAAAAGCAACACACGTCAAACATGAGAAGCATTTATGAACCTCTTGTCCAACAAAAGACACCATATAATAAATCAATCAAAGCATTTCAATCTTCTATTTATTCAACTATGTATTCAGTATGATGCCCATAGGGATTTCCTGGAATGACTCATGTTGTTGTCTACTTCTGCAGCGGGGCATATTTGGCGTGTCTGTGTGATATTGCCCTCTGGTGTTCAGATGAAGCAGCATTTACTACCGATCAGCCGTGCTGCACTGACAAGCTGCGCATAAAATAAATGCTGCCTTTGCCAAATCGCGTACGATTTCATTTCGATTAATCGTGCAGCCCAAGCTGTTAATATGAATCAAACAACAAAAGAAAACAGAAAATCACTCACTGCTCTTGATTGAATAACTTTAGCTTTAATAAGAATACATTTCTTACATGATGCTGTTAAATCCTTTGGCAAGGAAATAAACATAGCGGACTGTGTACGGCTCGCTCAGGGCGGGTCTATGCCAATAGGGAAGAGTCAGTCAGCTGTCGTGGGCGTGACATCACAAAAGCTACAATCTGCAAACGGCTTGTTCTGAGAAACTGTTTATGATTTATGGGGATTAAAAAAGGAAGAGCAGATGGATTTTTAAAGGGGTGGTATAATGCCCTTTTCACAAGATGTAAAATAAATCTATGATGTTCCCAGAGTGTGTATGTGAAGTTTTAGCTCAAAATACCCCACAGATATTTTTATATAGCATGTTAAATTTGTCACTTTTTGAGGGTGAGCAAAAACGCCTAGTTTTGTGTCTGTCCCTTTAAATGCAAATGAGCTGCTGCTCCCAGCACAGGGGGCGGAGCTTCAAGAGCTCTTGTGCTTAGGAGCTTTAAAGGGTAACTAAACCCCTGGTAAGAGCCTGACTCCACCCACTGGCAATATTTGAAAAATGCTGGAAAAGTGGGCAGAGCCCAGCGGAGGGGGGCGTGCACCTGAGACGCATCTCTCTGTAGGCAAGGGCGTGGTTAGCAGGTACCCTCTGACATCAGAGGGTACCACAACTTCCAATAGGAAAATTCAACTGCAGTAGCCACCGTTCAACCTGAAGAGGGCAGCACTCAGACGTTTTTACACCATATACTGTAGAATTAAAACACTTTAAACCCAAATGTCAAAAAATGTACTCTAATCAATGAACAGCATTAATAAAGCCCCATTCTTACAGATCATTAACTAAAAAAAGTTGTTTTAGTGTTTAGTTACCCTTTAATTTCCTCACACAGACATGCACTGAAAATTTCAAAAACTTTTAGCCTTTTTTGTTCAAACCTAAGTCAGAAAGATGGAGAGACTCAAGAAGTGACAACATGTAGACAACATTTCTGAATGGTTAGTTGATGAATTTATGTAGCTTATGTGCAGTTATCTTCTAGTCATTAATTAGCATATTCTGTCTTGATAATCTATAAACCGTGTTCCGGGGGTTTATGTACTTTTTAGGGTTTATGATGTCACTAACCCGGGAGGAATGTCGTGTAGTCCCTAACAGTTAGTTGTAGTCCTTAAAAATCAATTTCTTTAAAAGAAAATATCTCCCTTTGCTTTGAAATTTGAGCGTTGTAACTTTGCAGATGTTGTTCATGATCAAACAGCAACATTACACTCTAACTAAAGTTAGAAAAGTGAAATCATAATCAACCACCCCTTTAACATTTTAGGGTGGTTGTGTACACACACTGCCGACATACTTTTATGTTCAAACACCATGTAAAAGTTTTGAATAATAGATGGCGTAATAGGATAAGAAATCTTTGAAGTCCACTTTTAATTAAGCTCCTTTTCCATTAGTTAAAATGACAAATAAATGCATACTCCAAGAGCGCTCCACAAGATATGTTTGATTAAACCATCTGGATGCTTAAAATTGATCGGATGAATGCATGTTTTAAACAACTTATTGTACATGAAAGTTTCTCGCCGTTCTTAACTTGTGTGCTGCTGCATTGTAGTACACACACACACACACACACACACACACACACACACACACACACACACACACACACAGACAGTAGCTCACACATCACGTGCAGATCGAGCGCACACACAGAAACATTCTATACTGGAGAAATGTATTGTCAACATTGTTCTGTGACTGATTATCAATAAAATACCTTAGAAACTGAAAAGTTTTAGCATATATTTCTTAGTAACTAAAACCCACAATAGAGAGACGCTGCCAGGTAAAATTAATTCACACGCAATCGCTCTCTCACTAATGCATTCATATAAATGTAATCTTTACTGTGCTACTTTATCTATATCTGATTTAGAACGAGCAGAAACCTGTGAGAAATATAACGACCCAAAGACAAAAGAATTGATAAAAATAAGCTGTTATGTAGGAGCTAGCCTTGTGCTACTGAAAAAGTAGTCTTATGGAATATATATATATACATTTTGTTTTCCTCAATATTTGACTTTATAACGCGCAATTGTTACTGTTTCATAATGTGGCTTTATTTCTGATTGTAAACGTTTTTATTTGAGGTGGAAATTGGCTTTCATAGGAAATGTGGGTACTGACAAGAGAAAACTATCATCAGCCAAGCTCTTAATCCAGGCTGTTCATTTCTTCAAGTGCACCCCTTCAGTCTTCTGTATGCAGCTAAAAATACACACTTTCATCCCATTCCAGATTTGTGCTTGCTCTCAGTCTATCTATTCTCAGTGCCAATTTGTGGGCATCCATATGTCACGTCGATGGGAACCCAGTGTCATTATGTGGTTAGTGTTGGTCTTGTGGGCAAATGGCACTCTGTGTGCCGGGTCTGAGGCTGGGCTGGGTTTTACTTTTCACAGTTTTACTTTTTCAGTGAGAGAATGTGAGAAACAGCATGTGCCCAGAGCAAAAACAAGGTCATCTAACATCATCTTTTTGCATTGGCAAGAAAACATTACTGTTTAGAGGCAGATAAGTGCCAAGGCATCTATCTTAAGGCCAGTTTCCTTCTTGATTCATACGGTTGCAGCCCAGGGTTTTGCTAACTGGCTTTATCTATGCATGTTATCAGCATGTTCATGCTCTCGTTCTTATCTGGGCATGACCCTGCATCTGTGTGCATTTATCAGGGTGCTGTTTGCACATACAGGCAGAAAAAGTTCAGAAAAAGATCTTAAAGTTCAGATGTGTTGTAGCTCTACATGTCACTCTCAAATATCCCACAGTCCTTCAGACACCCTCACTAATTTACTAGCATTCCTTCCAAGAATAATTTACTCTGTGTGCACAAACTGTCACATAACATTGGCTAGACATGAGCTAAGTTCAGTGCTGCTGGAGTTGCAGCTAGAAAACCACAATAAAATGTAACAAGCTGCACCTCAAAGAGGATTTGGATATACTCAACACTGCTGCGAAGGGTACTAAATATACCTCTATGTGACACAAGGTCCATAAATACCCCTGAGGAATAGTTATAGCACCAGCCCAGGAAAGATTGAAAAAGGTCCACGAGAGGACAAGTTGCTTTAGCTCTTGCATGGCCTTGGAAAACATTTAAATGTCCTTACTGGGCAGCTCTCCAAATTGTATAAAGGCCAAGACTGATTTACTTTTAGTCTTTCCAAGCCAATTGATCAATGAAACAAGTGACTGAAGAGAGCAGAGGGCAATGGGAGAAAGGATTGAAAACAATAGGTCTCCCTGCAAAAAAAAAAAAAAGAACACTAAAAACATTAAAATAATGCCTTAGAAAAAAGGATGGGGATATATGACATATTGTAGAATGTTGTTGTGTGTGTATTTGAGCAATATGACACGAGCAAGAGTGACAGTGTAGATGATTGAAAATGTGAAACTGTTTTGGGTATATATTGAGTAGCTTCCATTTATATTGTCATTTTGTCTATTGTTGTTCCGCCAATGGAAATAGTTTCAGACAAAACCACGGCAAAACAAATTGTTGCACATCCCTGACCAATACACAATATTCCTGAATGAATCTGTTTTTTTGAACGAATCAGTTAAAACAATGAATTGATGAATCTCTCATAAAGACAGTTACTTGTCACCTGCATGTATGTATATGTATGCAAGTAAGCATTATATTTAATTTTTCATTTTATATTTCTTTTTCATTATTAAGGCCAACAGAAGATGGTTTATCCTTGTAAAGCCTGACATATGAAATAATACAGTGGATAAAATGATATGATCAATAAATTATAACAACAAATGTTTTTACATTGCTTTAACTCATCAAAACAAGTTAAGCAATATTCAGCTTTTCTATATTAAGGTTATAAAAGATTCAACTCATTTTTTTTTTTATTTAAGTTTAAATTACTTATATAGCCAAAAAATTTAAGGCAGCAACTTTTTTTATTTTTTTTTTATTTTATTTTTATGTAATAATTCCACTTGGGCCGGATCTGGGAAATTTTTATAGTTTGTAAGATCTTTATAACAATATAGTAGACTATTTATGTAAAATGCATATAAATATAAGTTGTCACAGTATATCTCCCAATAATGTCTTGTAGTAAGATGATATTTAAATGCTTCGTTTTTGTGATCAAAGCTGTGTAGTTTTTGTGGGGGGAAAATGTGGTGCAATACAATGATAATTGAGAGAAGTAATAAAACGTTCCTCAAAAGCCTGATTTTTCTCAAAATGATCGATAATCAACTAAACCTTGAAAAAGTTTATTCAGTCCACTTAATGTTTATATTGAAATATGGAACAATAAAGTTATTCTTGCATTTATTTGATAAAAATCAGAATTTTTACAGCAAAAAGACCTGTTCCTGAAGGTGGACATATTTACAATTGTACTAAAAGGCCTTTTACTTGCTAAAATAGTAAACAGTCAATCAGACGACAGAAGGCATGCAGAAGATTGTGTGCAACAGCTTTTTCAGCAAAGTTTTGATCACACTGCTAATTTGCGTATCAAATGTTTAGCCTATTACGGTAGGCTTTATAAGGTTAAAATGTAAACTTTTTGATGAATCATGATTTCTGTGTGAAAACACTCACAGGTTTTACTCACAAATACATTTAAACACTGTTAGTGAATGAGACCCATTATGTTGATCCTCTATAAGGAACTTCCTGTACTGTAAGTGCTGTGAGGTCTTGGCAGAAAAGCCAGGCGCCTACAGATGTCCTTAATATGCACTGAGAAACTGGAGCCAGACCTGTGCTTGGAGATGCTCTTACCAGGAGGTAATGGCTTTAAGTAAGACTATACTTTACGATAATAAGGTTTTTCTCAGTTCCTATAAGAAAGACACATTTCCTGAAACCTATACACATTATAGCACAATTATAAATTAAATATAAACAATTCTAATTTAATACAACTAAATATTTGAAGACAAAATCAAATATTTAAGACGATTATTAAAATGTAACATTTTAAAACAAAATCAAACACTATTCAAAACAAGGTTTTCTGGATTGTTTTTCAAACTTTCAAAAATGACTCTCGTTCTACCTGTGGTATCTTGTTGATTATTTTTATTTAAACAGCCCTTAGTTTCTCTCTTTGTCTTCCACGGCTACTACTTAATATAGTATATTGAACTTACCTGACTGCGGTTTGTATAATAAAAAGCATTGGTTAATAGCTAGTTGCCATGCCATACTCCATTTATCTGACTTCTGACTTGTGATAGCTTGAATCATAATCACACCGCTTGGGGACACTTAATATTCAACAATATTATGGATTTGACTGCACTGACACTATTGGATGAGAACTGAACTGAGCTGGACGATGACATCACTGTTTCCTGCAGAACAGCTTTATAGATGAAATGAACTAATTTAATAATTGATGAACTTTACAATGGAACTGAATCAACACTGAACTGACTTCAGCTGAACAGTTACATTATTTTTCTTTTAGAGATGCTGTACAGCAGAATATAGTTACTTTGTATAGGGTCTATGTTATTTTTATTTAGTAAATATTTTTTATTTTTTATTTTTTTTACATTTTTGTCCCAAAAAAAAGGACATACAGTATTCAGATACTTCTTTGGTGAAATGTTTTACTTGAAAAGTGTGTTCGCTTTTTTCTTTCATATAAATGGTACTTTACATATTTTTTTCACATATTTCAAGAATATTCATTAAGTGTTCAAATATGTTTAGAAAGTGATGTCTCTGCCAGGTTTGTTCAATACATGATTTTTCCAACCTCTTTGTGTAGCTCATCCCCCCCTCTCTAAATCTTCAGCACTGTCCTTCACTGCAAGTGTCTTTCTGAACTTTTCTTTAAAAACAAATCGTGTGGACCAGAGGAAAAATGCATTACCATAATGCATGAATAGCACTTTCCTCAAAGGCTCATTTATTTCTCGTCTCATTATACGCTTTGGGCTTCTCTGAAAATTGTAACTGAGCCATGCTCTCTTACAGTAGGTTGTCATTTGGAGGTTATCCCAATCATCCCTCCTACATACATTGAGCCCTGGGACTGAATGGGCTGATGCCAGGCGGTCGTGGGGCGTCTGAGGGGTAACGGCCCTGCAGTGACACTTGAGACGTCAGTCCTCAGCAGCACACACTGGCTCTCCTCCAGCTGGATGTCCCTCCATTCTCCTAAAACAAATCAATCCACGGGCCCGCTGCAGATAGCAGAGCGCTCCATTACGCACACTTTCAAGCTCATAGATCAGGGTTTGAATTATTGCTCTAAAAACGGCACATATGCTTTAGAGTTGGTACTTTTTCTGTTATGTATGACACTGAAATCTATTGGCTTTTTAAGTGTCTCAGTACTGCTGGAGAAATATAATTCGTTTTAATTGCACAGCTCTCTGACATGGTCAAATGTGTAGTTGTGAGATTATTTCTATAATGATTGTTATAATTTATGTTTTGCCTGGCAGCAAATCTCATTTTCAAAAGTCTTTTTCTTCTCACATTAGATTTTTTTTAAATTAATATTAATTTTTTAGTATTAAGTGTATGCTTGTGAAAAAGAAATACACTTTAAAAATTGTACTTATTGAAAATACTTTAAATTAATATACTTAGGTGCAAACTGAATGTAATTTATATATGAAATGTATATATAAAATTAAAATTTGAATGTGTTTTTAATGTTTTAATTATTAATATGACAAAAGATTATTAAAGCATAATTATTTAAAATGGGCTTTTGACATTAAAGTGCACTTTAGAAAAGTCTACTTAAGTGTGCTAAGAAACATAGGCTGCGTCCGAAATCGCATACTCTCATTAGTAGGTACTTATTTTGAATAAGTTTGTAACGCTATAAAGTTTGTTCTCTATAATATGAATGTGTGCAGTAGTATGAATGTAATCTGGACATACTACATTGATAATGTAGTCATTGTCATGTGAGCTACCAGCAGTTACGTTGCTTCACTGCCATTCAAAAATCCTCTCTCATGGCCTCATGGGATAGTAACGTGTCCATCAAGTAGTAGGTCACCCGTGTACTTTGCCTACTCTTTTATGAGTACTTTGAATCCGGACATAATATTTTTGTCACATACTGTTTTTCACCTACTATAGTATAGTAGGGAATGCAATTTCAGATGCAGCCTTTGTCATGAAAGTGTACACTTAATTGGCCTTTTATTTCATCAATATTATATTATCTGCAAGTACAGTTATTTTTAAATATCATTCACTCATTCAGTACAGCACATTTCATTTTCACAAAGGTATGTGACAAAACAGAACTTTTAAAAGGAACCACATTTATTGCCTGATTAGAAATCTTTTAGCTTTATATGTCATCTTAACTATGCAAATATGACAATTATTGTAATTTAAATGATGTCACTGTCACACGGTTGCTGTGGTAATGAAGCACACGACGTAGGAATTATAAAAACAACAGTCTTTAATATCACTCTTAGGAAATAACAGGAGAATCAGTTAGCAGCACAACCACTTGATTCAAAGACGACACCAAAGAATGAACACGGGGAACACCCGGCTTAAATAACAAGGAGAACTTATGAGCTGATTAACAGAACAGGTAAACGTAATCATGAATCAGACACACTGGGAAACTGGGCCAGATGACAAGCACAGGGAAATTATCTAAAGATTATGTTTATTTTCAAATCAGTATTATTTAACAATTATTTCTGGAGAAAAAAAAACATCATTCAATGAAATGACAATGATTTCTGAAGGATCATGTGACACTGAAGACTGGAGTAATGAAAATGAAAATACAGCTTCACCATCAAAATAATAAATTACATTTTTAAATAAATGACAATAGAAAACAGGTAAACCAGTGCATTTCAAATGAATGCAGCCTTGAACATTAACATTTCAAAAACATTACAAAGAAAAATCTTACCAAACCCCAAAGTAGTGTAGTCATAAAAAAAGGTTTATCAGAAAAACAACATATGGCTATAATGTGATTTGTTTTTAGACAGGCATTACGAACAGCTATGTCTTGAGGTCCTATTTGCAATGATGACTGGGTCACTGTAAGTATTCTCTTTTATATTCATCCATCTATGGACGCTGAAATCATAGACAGGTTGTGTGAAAATATGTCTTCAAATACCCTCTCAGAACCACTTGTAAATAAAGCTATTTCATTTGCATTTCAAAAGCAAGACCTACCCATAACGTTCAGTACATAACATGTTTACATTCCAAAATATCTCTGTATCAGAACAAACATGAGCTTCCGATCTAGCCATCATAACTATAAATAATCACTATCGCTGTTTAATAATGTTCCTTCCTCAAACTCTAATCATATCTTCATTCACACAGCTGCCATATCCATATGGAAAAACACAAAAAAACACTGCTTTGATCTGAAATGTATGTGTATGGATATGTTTCAGAACGAGGCCATCATTTGGTTTCAAGCACAATGACTCAACCCCTCATTTCCTCCCATAAGCGATGTTTCACAGCTTCACTTCTGACCCATTTTCTACCCATTTCACAACAACTCTGTCACTTGTTGCTTTCTCCTCCTCCTCTTCCTCCTCCCCTCGTTCTGTTTCCATATCAGAATTCAACAAACAAACCAATGTTCTTGAAAGCTCATTCAAGAAAGACGTGACTTTCAAACTTCTCGCTGTCTGTCTTCAAATCATTCACTCCTTTCAGATTGTGTTCTTGAGGTAGATAACTTGTGGTCATCTTCGTGAGGGATTTGCATTTCAGTCCTATTTTTCGGATCTATTTTCCTCCTTCAAAGGCACAGTACTTTGATGTAGCTCAAATCTCATTAATACGGGATCACTCGACTGCAGACGGGCGATTTCCAGTGCTCTGCAGTACGTTATACGAGGTGATAAAGTGTGAAATCCCTGGCGAGCTTGTGCTGAATGAATAGAGAAGAGAAGACAAGGAGAGAGAGATAGAGAGAAGCGAAGGGTTTAGGCTTAGTGCCATGCTGTGACGCATCCTCTGTCCAGGGTGTTGGGTTTAGCGTGTTTAGCTGTAATTAGCATGCCGCAGCATGGCATGGCATTACCTACTGCCATCCGCTAGCTAGCTAAGCCCTTAACAAACAGAACTTTGTACGATAAACAAAGTATCTTGTCTAGCCATGTGTGAAGATGGCAACACACAACTACTGACAAACATCTTTGGCTAAGAGCTGGACTGAGACGACACTGTGGGAACGCTTCAGGGAACAAGCTAATTTAATTAAGGAATGCCGGAGGCCATCTGAAGCCTGTCACAGGAGCTTCCACAAATGGATAAACTACTGCTTCCTTGCCAGAGAAAGTCCATGGGTTTAATACAGGCCGTTGGTGAATGGAGTTCCTTATCCAGAGCGGTCACATAAGGGAAATGTCGCTGTAGCGACTTTTTAAATGTTTATTTGGTGACATTCTCACCGTAGTTCCGTCAAAGCCTCAGGAGTCTTTGGATATTATCATGTGTTTGACTGACACAAAGCATGAAAGTGGCTTCAGTTGAATTTATTTTTTTATTCTAGTAGGCCTATATACATTACCACATCTTTGAGCCTTCACATTAAAACATGTAGAAGAGAGATAAATGTACACCCATAATTTAATCTATGAAGCACCCAAAAAGTCGTAATGGAAGTGCATGAAACAGAGTAAAACTGAAACTGTAATTTCCTAAACATCTTTGCAAACCATACATTATTTAGCAAACCATATTTACTCCTGTTATTTCAACCCGATCTCAAGGCAATTCGTACGAATTTTACGAGGATGACCACACTCATGTGATTTTTGCTAAATCTTACATATTTTACGGGTTGCCCAATTTTTATGAATTTGTACGAATGACCTACCCCTGACCCTGCCCCTAAACCTACCCATTGGTAGGTTATTTATGGATGCAGAAATTGAATCTTTTGAAATCCTTTTTTTAAATGTATTTTACTCTAAAAGTTTAGCCATTGGTAAAGTAGTGGAGTCCAGCAAGTATGCAGTGCCAGAGTAACATTTTGTGATGCAGGATAAAAATCAACAGTTTTATTTACGTTTTCTTTAAAAGTCCCTTCCCTTAACACAGAGCTTCTTATCGGGTATTAATCACAGAGAAGAATTCCTTAGTGTGTGTGTGTGTGTGTGTGTGTGTGTGTGTGTGTGTATATATGATTTATGTTAAAAGAAGCCCAATACATCCACACAATACCTCTTGGAGCTGACCTGCAATCCTGGAATTAAAGCAAAGCTTAAATAGTCCTTCAAGTAAAGATAACAACATCTTGAGTATGGACACTGTGCAGTGTTCATCCAGTATGTGTTTGTATTAAAGCATGTGACAGTACGGTTTGTAAATGCATCACTTTAAGTAAAAGCCTCTCCCTCCATTCTCTTGTTTATGACTGTGTGTGCGATGAAAGATGTATGCTTCTATATGAGTGTGTTGTGCAGATCTCAGGACGTTTGAGACGCTCCTCATGGGCAGTACAAAATGGAAAAGGCTTCACCTCTCATTTCAGACACATTTACCTTGTTCTCTAACCCTTACTTAAAAATAACAAACGTTTACTCTATACCACATTATACTCACCAAGAGTGTTGGGCTTTTAACAGCCTATCGAGATCTAAAATAAGGTAAGGGTCATCTGCTGGCTTTTCCAGATGATTGTCTCAACATCTTCACTTGGTACGTCCAGCAGTACTAATGGGTGGAAATATCCTTCCCTCTCGCTCTATGTCTCAAGTTGTTAGCATCTTGCTTGCTCTGTGTCTAAACTCTTGTACTCTAATCTATCTTTACCTTTACAATGTTTTTGGTAACATTAACACTTTCTTCTCCTGGTAACTCAGTAAAACGTTTTTGAGACTCCATACAATACATAAGTTGACACACAATACACTGATAAAAAAAAAAAACACTTAATAAATAAATCATTTTTATCCTGTTTTGTAAGCAAACATTTGAGAAGCAAATATTAAACTATATGTTGAATTATTATTATTGTCTCATTTTATCAAATCTTTTTTCTTTGTTTAATGTATATATTTTTAAAATAAATTATTATTATTATTATTATTATTAATGTACATGCATCCTACTAATTCACTATAAATTCACTTTATTATTTACCGTAGTAAAATTAGCTAAATAAGTTTGCTTGTCACCATTATGTTCAGTTTGTTTACTTATCATTTCTGCCACCTATTTGGATTAAAAGTAAACTTTGTGTGGCAACCTTAATCTTCTGTGTCTTTGTCTGCCTGTCTGCACACACCTGTAACATTGCTCGCCCTAGGACAACACATTATATATACACATAAAAAAACAATATCATATCACTGAATCAATGTACAATCAATGAAACAATGTACAATTACAGAATTGGAAATGGAATTAGACAAGGAATAAGAATTCCCACATTATTATTGACAACAAAACTCTGATTTGATTATTGATTTTGTATGAGATTATTTAGAGAATGAGATTATTTCTTTCTTGTATTGAGGTTGTCTGTCCATAAAATACTGATTTGCAGCTCAATGACATCATAGAGGTCCAGAATTCCGACACACTAAAACTGCTTTGCAGGAGAAATTAGAATTGTGGTGTGAAGAAAGTAGCAAATGTGGTTGGTGTTTTGGATGGTTCTCCCAGTTTTCAGTATTGAAATATTTAATTCTTTGAAATAAAATAGTGAAGAATGATGCTCCATCAAGGGCAGAATCTCACAGTGATTTCTATGAGTTCTCTCAAAGACCTTCACTGAGCCAGAGCCTCTCGGCAGACACCCAACATTTCTTCAAGCTTGGGATGAACGACCCTAGACTGAGTATCATTGAAAGACCATCCTCTTCTCACAATCGTAAGGTGGGTTGGATTTTCCTGTATTTGGATGAGCAGTAGTTGGGTGGTTCACCAATGTATTACATCCATGTCATCATGGATTAATTCTCTATACATCCAGTATTAACAAATAGTGTGCAGTAAATTAATGTTTTAATTACAATTGGTCGAAGTCATGCATTTCAACTTCCAGTGGTCTGTTTTAATGAATCATTACTGTAGCTAATGATTTGCAACAATATCATTATGTTGTGACTTTACATATTGAGACAAAAAACTTAACTCAGTAAGTAAAATGATGAACGAGTTTTGACACCCACACTAACGTTTGAAGTCTGTGGGCCAGTTGCATTGTGAATGTAATTTCAGAGAATGTGTTTGGAGGATGGATAAGTTGGGCTGCAAATAGATATCAGTGCACCAGAATCTGAACTGCTGACAGCTGTCACACTGTCTACATCAGAACCGGCCATTGTCACGTCAGGAAGCAACAACTGTCTAGGCTTGACGTGACAGACTGTTGCAAATCCATTTGTCCTTAATAACAGAAGTAGCTCAAGCACTATGCACTATGGATTTGCGTTTCGTGTCACACCGCACTGCATCCATTGTAAACAGCATAACTGATTATAATGGTTCTACTGGGGTTTTTGTTGTTGCTGCATTAGGTGGACAGTTTTTTGAGTCACTGTTTAACTAACTGGATAGTTAGATGCCAGAGAAATCTAATAAGGCCAGTACAGTGTTAGATCCATGTTCAGATTCTGGTGGACTGATATTTGTGTTAAAACAGATGAGTGGAACCTTAAATCAAATAATGAGCCAATGACAAACAGAGCAGGGTGTCACATGACAAGAAAATACGTGCGTTCGACATCGGCTGCGGCTGGATGTAACCGATCGGCGAGAGTTGCCGTGTGCAGTGGGGGTATCAATTAACTGGGGTCTACGTTTTTTTTCATTTGTTTTATTTTGATAAACATGACACAATATAACATTGCGACTACATGAAAAGAGGTTTTACTGATATAAAAAACAGATTTGTAAGCATTAGTGGAACTGAAGGTGTGAGAATAAACACAAAACATACGTGATCGTTGTCATCAGAGCTCGTGCAGCAGCTCTGGAGAAGCTGCGCAGAATGAACCAGCCGGCTGCTCTTTCATGTGATACGTCACAGTCACGTGGTGTCGGAGCTGTCTCAAGACAAAATTTCTAACCAGCATGCACTGCTTCAAGTCAGCCACCGATCGGCCTGTGCAGCGCAAGTCGAACAAGCCTTATAACACAACACATGAAACAAGGAAAGCACATGACAAGATCACATGACGGCAAGGAAGTCACATGACAAGAACCAGGAACAAAACTTCAAAATAAAATACATGAAACATGAACATGACCATAAACAGACATGACAATATAATTTACGTCTTTTAGTTTGTCAAAAGATATAAAGCGCCATTTTTGAAAAGTGCACGTGCGCAAGTGCTCAACGAATGAGCCTATGATTGAATATGGAAATAAAGCAAAATACTTTCTTCAATCGATGCATGTTACGTAGCAAGTTGTATGGGAAATGCACCCCAGATAGACTCTTTATTAGCTGATGCAATAATTATTAATTAATAGTTTAGATTTTTCTTGAGTCATACATTAAATCAAGATTATCTGTGCATTATCTTAGCATGAATTAATGCATATTACTGCACCCGTATTGTAACCACAAAATCGTAGGTGTCAACTGTCATCCCCTTCAGTCGAGATGAGCCCACCAAGGCAATAAAACATCCTTTGATGACACACTATAGACTTACCCCTTCTGAGGAAAATTCCAGTTTTGTTGGTCCACCCAAGAAGAAATTTAGAGGCGATTCCATTTATAAAGTGCAGATGCTTTCCCCCCTCTGGAAACAACAAACCATAGAGTACATGAAGTGGAGAGCTCAAAGACAACGCCAAGAGGCTGCTCGTGTCACATGTATGGGACTGGACTGCAACATATATTGGCGTACAGAGCAGACAGCCAACTCCTTATAGTTTATAAAGAACTAAACAGTATGTGCCGCTTTTAGCTCCTCTAATTTTTAAAATGTAAAAGAAATGTAAAATAAATTTTTACCTATTTGTCATTTTTTATTGTATTTTTCCATGCACATATGTAAATTTTTCTTGAATGTATAGTTTTTTCTTGCACACAGTCTCATGCAGTTGCTTACCATTTAAATAAATGAGTTGTCCTTCTTCATTCTTATCAGTTTGGGTTCATTTGTAGCATAAAAGTGCATGACACAACATTCAAAATGATCTCCAAAAAGCAAACAAAAGCCATATTTGTTATTTTGTCGTGTTTTAGAATGGCTGCAGGATTAACTAGTAGTGAAGGCTGATGTGTGATGTTGTCAGCTGACATCTACATTTGAGCTCCTAAAGAGTGGCTGTTTCTGTTTTGTCACATGCTGATCAGCCAGTGGCCACACAGACAGTATTGATCAGGTTCATGGACAGATCACATCTATCACTAGAGATTTTCAAAATGTGCAATGCTGCAGTAGCAAGGGCCTTCACATAATATTAAAGGGATAGTTCACCCAAAAATGAAAATTAGCCCATGATTTACTCACCCTGAAGCCAATTCCTCTTTCAGACGAATACAATCGGAGTTATATTAAAACAATAATTTTTTTTGATTTTTGAAAATTTTTGCGAAAGACTAACCCTTGAACTTGACGCACAACGTAATGATGAACGCGGTTGACCAGCCCTGTTTGTTAGAACCGCGAGAGGCGTCAAAGCTTAGACTACTCCTACATCATACATCGTCAAGTGTTGTTTGTTTATTGTTTGTTTATTTTATTTATATCAGGACAATGTGATGTTACATTAAAAAGATGACTGCACCAGATTTAGCACAATGCTAATTTCCATCTGTAGTCCTACACAATTAAGATCATATAATGAAGTTAAAATTACATAACAAGGACAATTAACATTTAAAAATAATATATAACAAAGATGGTTGATACAATATAAAAAGGCAGCTTACTGGGAAGATTTAATAGTGCAAAATTACCATTTCGTATGTAAGATCAACTAGTTGCAATGTTATAAAATGCTAAGCACATGGGGTTCAACAATTTTTTTTTCTTTTTCTTTATGACATACAAAACACAATACAATGTAAAAGCCACCAAAAGGTACCCACAAGGGTATCATGCAATGGCCAAAATACCCGTCTGTTAATTTTAGTGTGAACACGACTGGTGATCTAAAATCCAGTCTTTGACTGCCCGTGAAAAGGTGTTAAATTCTGCATTGTTCTTTACATTGTCCGGAAGCCCATTCCATTCTTTGATGGCTTTATAGGAAAAGGCTGATTGAGAGAAGGCAGACTTTCTTTTGGGAACATTGCAATCACCCCTGGATACAGACCTCAATGCTCTGTTTGTTAGTTCAGAGCGTAGCTGTACATATGTTTTTAAAGGAGGTGGGGCAGCATCATTAAGGATTTTGTGAACCAACCGGATATCAGAATACCTGATCAAGTTGTCAAAGCTTAGTATATGGTACTTTTCAAGTATATTGCAGTGGTGGTACCGCCGAGGCATTTTATCTAGGATTTTCAAGGCCTGATTATGTAAAGATCTAAGGGGGTTTAAAACAATTTGTTTGGCTTGAGACCATGATGACATGCAGTACAATATATGAGATATAATCATTGCCTGGAAATACGATTTTGCTGCTTCCAATGATAAAGAGCTTCTGATGTGCTGGAAGTTGGCGATGTTAAATTTTAGAACACGGCATACCCTTTTAACATGATTTTTAAAATTTAGACCAGGGTCCAGAGTCACACCTAGATATTTAACTTCTTCCACATTTTTTATCATGTGTTACTCTTTTGGCGTAAGTCGACTTGCGTATTATTATTATATTTAACAAGAGATACACTTAACTCGAAGACACGCAGCAGGATACACAGGATAAATGGCTCAAGACTGAACACAGTGGCGGGGAACAAACAGACTTATAAAGGGTCAAACACAGGTTTGGGAAATCAGGATTGATGAGCAGGATTTAGAACATGGTTATGCCGAGTTCACACTGAACGATTTTAGGCTTGATTTTTGCTCGCCGACAGGTTTTGGGAGATCGCAGACAAATGCCCGAAATCATAGGCAAATCGGTGCTCATTCACGCGAGTGACAATCATGCAGTGTGAATTATCAAAGACACGATCTGAGAGAATCCCCGATGAGTCGCCGACGCCCATGAGATATTTGGCATGCTAAATATCTGGACCTGTCGGCGATTCACAATCATGCTGTGTGAATGTGTTCTGATTGATAACTGCATAGGCGATGACCTTCAGCCAATGAGAGAGCAAGATACAGGACAGCGGGGAGTTCGGGGAGGAGTTATAGACCAGAATATCAGTATTTTAATAGATATATTTACAATTATATCAAACAGAAACAAAGCACACACATTTGCTTGACCAGCAGAAACAGCAGCACATTGCAAAATTATTTATTTACCCCCAACTCTCTCTGCAGAAGACACAATCCTTGCTCTCGTCTCCCCAACCATTTCCTCCTGCATAAGCTGTTTTTCTTTTTCTCCTTTTCACTGCAAATCAGCGCACAGACAATTTGGGTCGCAAGCGTCTTGCAGGATATCATTTTTAATAACAATTTCAGTCTCATGCGAGAACTCAGGTCTCACGCACACGTGATCTTGCGTTAAATCCTTATCACTTCTCGCGTGTGTTTGGTTGTGAAACATAGTTTAAGGACCAGACAGAAGTTGTTGGCGATTCTTTCTTTTGTAAAGTCATGCAGTGTGACACCTCCTGTTGCCGATCCATCCTTCAGTGTGAACACAGCAGCAACTGAATGTTACCCCAGATAGTCATGTAGTGTGAAAAAAACAGTGACCAGACTACTTTGAAAATCGTGTAGTGTGAACTCGGCATTAGGTGAACGAGCATGTTATGTCTGAAAATGTTCAGCATTGTTTCCTGTTGGACTCTGTATGCTATGCACTGCTAGTGACATGTTACGGGGCCTTTAAGGCTTACGGCAGTGATTTACGGCAAGGGTCAACAAATGTGAGTTTTGCGTCAGTTCAGTAAACGCAACATGAACGAAGCTACACGGTGTGGTTATTGAGTCATTCACAAACACAACATTTGGCGAACGAGGATGTCTGAACTCGTCTTACCGCCACCGCCACCTTTCCTACCTGTTCCCGGTGACCCAGCTGTTCCTTGAATCGCTGGCTGACGTCGTTTGAGGATTATTTGCTAGCTTTGGGACACTCGGATCTAGCGGAGTCGAGGAAGTGCGCGCTCCTGCGCCATTGTCTCGGGCAGGAGGGACAGCGAATCTTCGCCACGCTCACTTTATCGGACGATAAGTACGTCACAGCCACGGCCGCCTTGAAGACCCACTTCAGCTCCGGAAGAAGCCGGCGGATGCACCGTTTTGAGTTTCGTCAGAGAACGCAAAAGCCGGGTGAGACCGTTGTCCACTATGTATCAGCATTACGTGAGCTGGCTAGACTTTGTGATTTTGGGGCTTTGGAGGATGGACTTATAGTTGACCAGTTAATAGAGAAAACGTCATGTAACCAACTGAGGGAGAGACTTTTACTAGAGCCAGACTCCACGACATTAACGGACGCTTTAGTAATTGGAAAGCAGTTAGAAACGGCCCTAATGGAGGCGCGCAAGTTTGGCCGCGCTGAAAACGAGCCTGTGACATCATCACCACCGTCAGTTCAGCACACAGAGACTGCAGAGGCGGCTGACTGGGTGAGTGACCGTTTGGATGTACAGAGAGTGGACAGGGGGCCCAGGGAGAGGGGGCACAAGAGCTGTAGCAACTGTGGCTCCCCTAAACATGCAACCAGAGATCAGTCATGCCCTGCCCAGGGGAAACGTTGTCGTAACTGCAACAAGTTGAACCATTTTGCACGCTGCTGTCGCTCCTCCCCTGCTTGCCATGATACTGCGGCTGTCCCCATAAACACTGTACAGACCTCACAGCCTTCGTTCAAGCTCTGCACATGCCGTGTGGGCACAGCTCTCATTCCACTCCTCGTGGACACAGGGGCGAAAGTGTCAATTCTGAACAAATGCACATATGACCGCTTTTTCAGTCACGTGCCTCTGGAAGCAGCGGGTAAACCCCTGTTAGGCTACGGCCATTTTCCCATTTCCACTCTGGGTGTGGCCCACCTGCCCATCAGGTATGATCAACAATGTGCGCCTGCTGCCAAGTTCTGCATCACCCGGAAGGGAGCTAACATTATGGGCCTAGACTCGTTCCTTGCTCTGGGTTTTACTATGAGTGATGCTAGGGGCCTGCATGTCCTGCAGGTTGCCGCCTCCTGGCCTGACCGCTACCCACAACTGTTCAACGGGCTGGGACGAATGACTGGTTTTGTACACCAGCCCACTGTGGACCTGTCAGTCCACCCTGTTATCCAGCCCCTACGGCGCATTCCCCTGGCCCTCCATGACGCGGTGGAGGCCGAACTGAATCGCCTGGTGGAGGCGAACGTCATAGAGCCCGTCGACGCCTCGCCGTGGGTGTCTAACCTGGTGATAGCCAAGAAAAGGGGGGGCGGACTGCGGCTCTGTGTCGACCTCACAGATGTCAACAAAGCCATCATCCCTGATAAGTACCCCTTAACTACGGCTGAGGAGCTCACTAGCCATTTCCACGGCTCCACTCTTTTCAGTAAGATGGACTTACGTAACGGCTACCTCCAGGTCCCTCTGGCACCGGCCAGCATGGATCTTACAGCGTTTGTCACACACGTGGGGGTTTTCAGGTTTAAACGCATGGCATTTGGACTTTCATCAGCCCCGAGCTGTTTTCAGAAGATAATGTCGCTCATACTGGCTGGTATCCAGGGTGTCTCCATCTACCTGGATGACGTGGTGGTGCATGCGCCCTCCACCGCACTGACGATCGCCTGGAGCAGGTCTTTCAGCGTTTCGAACAGCATGGGGTCACACTGAACTCTGAGAAATGCATGTTCGGGGTTGAGGAGGTTGAGTTCCTGGGCTTCAGGCTCTCGAAGGAGGGCATCGCCCCGATTATGTCCCACACTGAGGCCATTCTGTCCCTGCCAGACCCGCATTCACCATCCCAGCTGTCTTCCTTCCTGGGGATGGCCGCTTACTACCTCAGATTCATGCCACACTACTCTGACTCAACGGCCCCCCTCCGCCGGCTGCTCAGGAAGGTTCTACGTGGGACTGGACCCCGGCCTGCCACGAAGCCGTGTGCATCATCAAACGGCAGCTCACGTCCCCACCCACACTGTCCCATTTCAGCCTGACCGCGCCCACTATGGTCACCTGCGACGCCTCCGGGGTGGCGCTAGGCGCTGTGCTCTCACAGATTCAAGAGGGGGTGGAACGCCCGGTGGCTTTCGCCTCACGGGCACTTACTCCAGCAGAGCAGAAGTATTCGGTGGGGGAGAGGGAAGCCCTGGCCTGCCTGAGGGCGTGCGAACGCTGGCATGTTTACCTATATGGGAGGCCTTTCACCATCCGCACAGACCACCAAGCGCTGACTGCACTGCTGGCGACTAAAGGCTTGGGGCACAGGCCCATGAGACTGCTGCGGTGGGCTGACAGGCTGAACCAGTATAACTTCAGTCTGGAGTTTATACCTGGGCGGGCCAACACGGTGGCCGACCTCCTGTCTAGAGCTGTGTCTGTGACGAAGGACACGGGCGAGGTTACACCAGACACAGAGAGCGACGAAGACTGGGTCCACATCCTGCACGGGCCCCTCAGTTCAGTAGTCACTCTGGCGGAGCTGCAGCAGGCCTCAGCTAAAGACGAGGCCCTCACAACTCTCCGTACCTACGTCCAGGACGGCTGGCCGGCCAAAGTGGATGACAGGCTGCTCCCCTATTACCGCTTCCGCAACGAGCTCTCCTGCTGGGGGGCAGTGTGTCTGGCCCGGGGCCACCGTGCGGTCGTTCCAGAGATTCTCATGTCCAGAGTACTACACATGGCGCATGAGGGACATCTGGGGGTGGTCAAGGTGAAGCAGTGCTGCCGTGACAGTGTGGTGGCCCCACATAGACTCTGATGTTGAGGAGCTGGTACGTAACTGCGCCTGCTGCCTCCTGAGTGGGAAAACTGATCAGCCTGCCATATCTCCTCTCACCCCGACCCCTTGGCCGTCTTCACCCTGGGAACATATTCAGGTCGACCTCTGTGGAGAACTTCACGGGTCACCTGCTCATGCTCGCTACCTGCTGGTTGTGCACGATCTTCATTCAAAGTGGCCAGAGGTTTTTCAGATGAGCTCCATTACTGCACACTCCATCATCGACCGCTTGGACAACCTGTTTGGGCACTGGGGCCTGCCCAGTGTTGTCACAACGGATAACGGGCCCCAATTTGCGTCGGCAGAGTTCACTGAGTTTCTATGATACGGTCCATCAAGCACATCAGGACGGCAGTGTATCACCCAGAGAGTAATGGGGGGGGGGGTGGAAAGACTGAATAAAACTCTTAAAAATGGAATCCGAGCTTGTCTGGAGGAAGGGAAAACCTTCAGCAACGCACTCGACCAAACTCTCCTGACCATCCGGGCATCCAAACATTCCACCACTGGAGTGTCACCTGCATTGCTCATGATTGGGCGTGAACTAAAGCAACCACTGGACTGTTTGAGAGCTGAGCCAGCTCCTACACGTGGAAGCCCAGGGCTCCAGAAAGCCAGAGCTCAGGTGAAAGGTTTGCAGGCTCGGATGAAAGCAAGGTTTGATGCCACGCACAGAGCACAAAACCCCTCACTTTCTTCACCGGTTTGGGTCAGGATCAAACACCTCCACCGCCAAAATAAGCTGCAGTCATACTGGTCAGAGCCCCTGCGGGTGACTAAGCAGTTGGGTCCTGTCACTTACAGACTGGAGAATGGGACTCGTTGGCACTCAAACCGCCTGCACAGAGTCGCAGCCACCACAGCACCTGTATCACCTCTGTCCCCAGTAGTGGCTCTAGGTTGACAGCCCAGGCCAAGAGCTAACCGGTTGGGGGGTAATCCACCAGTGCCGCCCGACGCAGCTTCACAGCCAGCACGCCCTCAGAGAATGAGGGTCCCGCCCGTCTGGCATGGGGACTATGTGACAGGGTGATTGTGACACTGGGGAATGTGGGCTGAATGTTATGTTTCAGTTTCCAGGGGGGGAGAAAATGTTATGTCTGAAAATGTTCAGCATTGTTTCCTGTTAGACTCTGTATGCTATGCACTGCTAGTGACATGTTACGGGGCCTTTAAGGCTTACGGCAGTGATTTACGGCAAGGGTCAACAAATGTGAGTTTTGCGTCAGTTCAGTTCAGTTTAGTCTCCCCAGGTGTTTCTGATTAGCCACGCCCCCTTGTTATCTTGTTAAGCTTGTTTGTCTGTGTATTTATACCCTTGTTCTTCAGTTGGTGTTTGTCGGTCGTTGCTTGATGTTGTGGTTTTCCTAGTTCCTTGTTTTGTGTGCCTGGTTCTGAGTTTACCCTGGATTTCTGGTTTGGTGGATTATTAAAGTGCTTGCTATTGGATTCACTCTCTGCTTCGTCCTTGCTGCATCGTAACAGAACGACCGACCCAAATGAATCCAGCAGCACGGATCTCGTCTGATCTCCCCAGCATGTTCCGGGAGTTCGCTGGACAAATCGCGGCCTTGGCCCTGAATAGCCAAGATTTATTCCAGTACACCTGGGGGTTTGCTTCACTTGCTGCCTCCTGCTCCCTGGGTGACGAGGTGATCAAAGTTGTTACCGGCTGGGGGCTAAGGAGGTCAATGCCTGGAAGTCTCCCCCGTATTTCCTGTCAGCCCAGAGTCCTCGCCGCTGGTCCTCTCCGAACCAGAGACTGTTCAAGTCACGTCTGCCGAACCAGAGACTGTTCAAGTCACGTCTGCCGATCCAGAGACTGTTCAAGTCACGTCTGCCGATCCAGAGACTGTTCAAGTCACGTCTGCCGATCCAGAGACTGTTCAAGTCACGTCTGCCGATCCAGAGACTGTTCATGTCACTTCCTCCAAGCCAGAGATGCTTCACATCACTTCTACAGAGCCAGTGTCTACAGACAAGATGGCCGATCCAGAGTCGGTTCACGTCACTTCCTCCGAGCCAGTGTCTACGGACAAGATGGCCACCTTCGAGCCAGTGTCTACGGACAAGATGGCCGCCTTTGAGCCAGTGTCTATGGACAAGATGGCCGATCCAGAGACTGTTCATGTCACTTCCTCCGAGCCAGTGTCTACGGACAAGATGGCCGAACCAGAGACTGTTCACGTCACTTGTGCTGATCCAGAGACTGTTCACGTCACTTCCTCCGAGCCAGTGTCTACGGACAAGATGGCCGAACCAGAGACTGTTCACGTCACTTGTGCTGATCCAGAGACTGTTCACGTCACTTCCTCCGAGCCAGTGTCTACGGACAAGATGGCCGCCTCCGAGCCAGTGTCTACGGACAAGCTGGCCGCCTTCGAGCCAGTGTCTACGGACAAGATGGCCGCCTCCGAGCCAGTGTCTACGGACAAGATGGCCGCCTCCGAGCCAGTGTCTACGGACAAGATGGCCGCCTCCGAGCCAGTGTCTACGGACAAGATGGCCGCCTCCGAGCCAGTGTCTACGGACAAGATGGCCGCCTCCGAGCCAGTGTCTACGGACAAGATGGCCGGCCCAGAGTTTGTACCTGTTCCCGAGCCAGAGTCTGTACCTGTTCCCGAGCCAGAGTCTGTACCTGTTCCCGAGCCAGAGTCTGTACCTGTTCCCGAGCCAGAGTCTGTTCCTGTTCCCGAGCCAGAGTCTGTTCCTGTTCCTGAGCCAGAGTCTGTTCCTGTTCCCGAGCCAGAGTCTGTGTTGCCTGTTCCCGAGCCAGTGTGTGTGTTGCCTGTTCCCGAGCCAGTGTGTGTGTTGCCTGTTCCCGAGCCAGTGTGTGTGTTGCCTGTTCCCGAGCCAGAGTGTGTGTTGCCTGTTCCCGAGCCAGTGTGTGTGTTGCCTGTTCCCGAGCCAGTGTGTGTGTTGCCTGTTCCCGAGCCAGTGTGTGTGTTGCCTGTTCCCGAGCCAGTGTGTGTGTTGCCTGTTCCCGAGCCAGTGTGTGTGTTGCCTGTTCCCGAGCCAGTGTGTGTGTTGCCTGTTCCCGAGCCAGTGTGTGTGTTGCCTGTTCCCGAGCCAGTGTGTGTGTTGCCTGTTCCCGAGCCAGTGTGTGTGATGCCTGTTCCCGAGCCAGTGTGTGTGATGTCTGTTCCCGAGCCAGTGTGTGTGATGTCTGTTCCCGAGCCAGTGTGTGTGTTGTCTGTTCCCCAACTAGTGAGTGTGTTGTCTGTTCCCGAGCCAGAGTCTGTGTGGTCCGTCCCCGAGCCGGAGCCAGTGTGTGTGTTGCCTGTTCCCCAACCAGTGAGTGTGTTGTCTGTTCCCGAGCCAGAGTCTGTGTGGTCTGTCCCCGAGCCGGAGCCAGTGTGTGTGTTGCCTGTTCCCGCGCCAGAGTCTGTGTTGCCTGTTCCCGAGCCAGTGTGTGTGTTGTCTGTTCCCGAGCCAGTGTGTGTGCCTGCTGTTCCCGAGCCAGTGTGTGTGCCTGCTGTTCCCGAGCTAGTGTCTGTGTTGTCTGTTCCCAAACCAGTGTGTGTGTCTGCTGTTCCCGAGCCAGTGTGTGTGCCTGCTGTTCCCGAGCCGGTGTCTGCGGTTCCCGAACCGGTGTCTGCAGTTCCCGAGCCGGGGTCGTCTCCGCCCTGGCCGCCCGAGGGGTCGTCTCCACCCTGGCCGCCCGAGGGGTCGTCTCCGCCCTGGCCGTCTGATGGACTGTCTTCTCCGCCCTGGTCGCCCGAGGGGTCTTCACCGCCCTGGCCGCCCGAGGGGTCGTCTATGCCCTGGCCGCCCGTTTGGTCGTCTCCGTTCTGGTCGCTGGTCCTTCCTGGCCGCCTGCACGAACCTGGCCCTCCGTCCCTCCCCCAAGAACGCCTCCACTTCACCACCCTCCTGAACTTTAGTGTTTTTTATTGTTTTTTTTTTTGTCTCAAGGGGCGTCGGGAGCCGCCCATAGGGGGGGCTATGTCACGGTGTGGGTGTTTTGTTTTGTTCCTTGTTCTTGTCTGTCATGTGTTTCTCTGTCTTTACATGTTTTGCTGTTCCCCGTTCTGTTGATTAGTCTCCCCAGGTGTTTCTGATTAGCCACGCCCACTTGTTATCTTGTTAAGCTTGTTTGTCTGTGTATTTTGTCGGTCGTTGCTTGATGTTGTGGTTTTCCTAGTTCCTTGTTTTGTGTGCCTTGTTCTGAGTTTACCCTGGATTTCTGGTTTGGTGGATTATTAAAGTTCTTGCTATTGGATTCACTCTCTGCTTCGTCCTTGCTGCATCGTAACAGCAGCATTCATTTTTCAGACGCAGCATTCAGACGCAGCATTCATTTTTCATCAAATGAAAAAAAAAACATTTGAATCAATTTTTTTGTTCCACAGAAGAAAAAAGGGTAACACTTTATTTTACAGTGCCCTTGTTACACGTTACATGTAGTTACTGTAGTAATAACTAAAAATAATGCATAATTACATGCAACTAACCCCAAACCAATCCCCAATCTTAACCCTAACCCCATAGTAAGTACATGTAGTTAATTATTATTACACATTACTTAAATGCCTAATTACATTGTAACACAGGCACCTTCAAATAAAGTGTAACCGGAAAAAAATGATGTACTGCATGTAATCAGTGTTAGATCCAGGACATCAATATCATAAAAGTGCATTAAAACTCATTTTATTTCTTCTTACATCGACTAGTAGTTGCTCACCCCACATATCCAAATGGCTTCCTAATGCTGCTCACTCTCACCCAAACTAACAGAGAGAAGGAAAAGGAGTAAAAAGAATGAGAAATTAAGGAATCTCGAATGAAAAAGAAAAGAGAAGAAAAAGGACAGAGCAGAGAAAGGGAATGAGAAATGAAGACTGAAATATAGAGGGAATAAAGCAAGCTGGAGAGGGGAAAAAATTAGATCTAGTGGAAGAAAGAAAAAGAGAATCAGAAATTAAGACAGAAAAGAGGATAGAAAGTGGGTGTAAGGGGAAAAGGAAAGGAAAAGTCAGACTTGAGAATAAGATAGAGAAAGGGAGGGAGGTAGAGAGAGGAAAAGGAAGAGGGCACGTGTCGATGTTGCTCATGTCTGCAGATGAGCACAGAAACCCGAGGGAGGTTAGAGATTCAAGGAAATGTCACACATGAAAAAAAGAGAGGTAGAGCGTGGGAGATTAATCTTGCCTCCTGTTGAGCGTCCTGGCTTGCTAATGTCAAAATAGCCACTGTATTCAGAAAACAGCAATTACTGTAATAATAATAGTGCAACAGATACGATGATATGCTGACAGCTGACAAACAGCTGTATTCAAAAAGATATGGATGGAAAAAGAAACATCATTAATACTTGCAGGCCTCAGCTGGACGCTCCGCGAAATTCACCTTGTGTCATGAAATGTTTGTGGGAGACACTAAAGATCATATGTTTTCATGCTTTCCATCATCAGAAGCTAAAAGAGGCTGTGGTTGTCAACCCAAAGCAAAATATGCATTTACTGTATTAAGAATGAGACATTATTTACTGTATATATTTGAGTCCAACTGTACACCTGAGCCACAGACAGTGAAACATTACTTGCAAATTTCTCAATCCAAAGAACATACCGAGGCTTGAGAATTACAGGTGCGTTCAGTGCATTGGCATGGTATTTTAATTAAATATGCACGCGCACACACACACACACACACACACACACACACACACACACACACACGGGACCTAAGGGTACGTGTAGGAACAAGTAGGAAGATCAATAGGGAAGGAGTGATAATGAGGTCTTAGTCAGAGTACTACAGGGGATGGACTAAGCTATAGAAAAACACAATGTCTTAACTATGCATTTCAAAGAAGCCTTTGTAATGTGAATATAACTATTTTACGAGCAAGTCTCCTTTAGGCAATGTGGTGCAAGGGGGAAAAAAATAAAGGAAATCCACAAACAAGTACACTCTGACTCTATGTTATACTTAACAGTTAGCTACATTTATACATTTCGCAGATACTTTTATACAAAGCAAATTGCACTGTGTTCAAGGTCCACAACCATTTCATGCATTCCCTGTAATGAAAGTTAATAAGAACAGCTCCCATATCTCAACTAAAATTTGTATAGTGTAAAGAATAAATAAAATAATTAAAATAATAGTTAACACTTGACAATAAGTGTTCCATTTGTTCCATTTGTTAACATTGGTTAAGTACATTGGTCAACATTAACTGACAATGAAATATAATTCTAAGGCATTTATTCACGCATTTATTTAATGTTAATTTCATAATATATGATTAAAATCATATTGTGATGAGGGGGGCGTGGTTTTGCAGAGTTTGCAGCGGGAGAGTAAGGGAGGAGCCGAGCGGTAAGTAAGTAGGTCAAGTGCAAAATGACGAACACCTGTGTCTGATTGCAGTAATTGGCGTGGGGAGACAGCATATAAACCGGCTGGTGGAAGAGAGCGGGAGAGAAGGACTGGGGACTCGTACCAAACACTCACAACCTGCTGGCTGACAAACGGACTGAGGATACACATCGGAAAGAGTTTTATGAATGGACTGAGTTACACAACGGGAAGAGTTTGATAAAAGTGGACTGAGAGCTGAGTCAGCAGGCAAGAGTATTTATGAACTGTGCTGTAGACGTGTCTACGGTGAAGGCGCATGTGGCGCACCTTTTCTTTTGTTTCCTTTGTTTTCCATTTAATAAAGTGTACGAGTCCCCGTTACGCCGACCCTTGTCTTCTTTCATCCCCACACACACTGAACCATCGTTACACATATAAATGTATGATATTATTTAATGGATGAGAGCCACCATGAACTGACAATGGACAGTTGTCATTTTTTGAATATCAAAGATGAATAGAGTAACAAATGTATTTTTTATTGTTAGTTAATTCAAGTTAATGCATTTACTAACATTAACCAATGGAACCTTATTGTAAAGTGTCAAATAATAAATATAATTAAGTAAATGTAAGTGTCACATATGCTCTCCATCTGCCCATCTTCACCAGTTCAGTCATCTAGTCAGGAAATACATTTCCCAGCATCCCTCCTGTCCCTCACCTGCACTTACTCAGCCATCAACCGCACCTGTTCCCCATCAATCAGCACTCCAAGGCTGCATCCGAAATCGCATACTTCTCTACTATATAGTAGGGGAAAAATAGTAGCTGACAAAAGAAGTATGTCCGAATTCACAGTACTCATAAAAGAGTAGGCAAAAAGTACCCGGATGACCTACTACTTCCAGCGAGATTCTGAAGTGCCGATACAATGGACACAACCATGAGGCCACGGGAGAGGATTTGTGAATGGCAGTGAAGCAACGCAACTGATGCTGGTAGGTAACATGATAATGACAGCATGGCGAATGTAATATACGTCTGGATGTCATTCATACTACACACTCATACTATATAGAACATATTTTTTTTAGCAGTCGTAAAGTGATTACTTATAATTAAGTACCTACTCAAGCGAGAATGCAATTTCGGACCAATTTCCAAGTCACTCCCTGGCCTTGAATATGGAAACAGACTCCTTACCTGCTCAACTTCCCTTAGTGGTTCTGCTCGTAACCATTGTGTGTCTCCTGGGTTGATTCCCCTGTGTCTCCTTCGCCTTTGTTCCTGAAACCTGTGGATAAAGATTACATGTATACTCACTCAGTGTTCATCAAGAGGTGTGCGCTTCATCCAGTTCCTCTGTCATCATCATCAGTCACAACCTACAATGGAAATAAATGTAAGTTCCCTATCAGTCGGTCACTTTCTACGTGCGTCGTGACAGAAGAATAGGAATCTAGCTAGAGAGGCCAATCTTCTTCGAGTTAAACTAAACAAGCCAATGCACATTGGAGTGCAATCAATTGCATCAGCTGCTCAGCCTCCCAGCGTGGTTATATAATGAGCAGGTGCGACTGCACTTTAGTTTTTTGCTGAGGAGCCAAGCCTGATAAGGTGGCCGCCCCGGCGGATGGCAGCAGATGTGGTGACGGGACGTACGCCTCCGTTCCCTCCTTCAGGGAACGAGCGTTACCATATGTAACCGAGAAGTTCCTTATCAGTCGGTCACTCTCTACGTATGTCGTGACCGATGAATAGGATTCTTCAGGGAACGAGGGTTACCATATGTAACCGAGACGTTATCCACCAGAATTCCTTCAAAGACAGTTTATGTGCCATTTACTCACCTGAATTGTGCCATTCTCCCATCTGTTCAATAAACAACTGTTTGGATTGGTTGTATGTCTGAGTCTGTTTTTTTTCAGTATGAGCATTTAAATTTAATGGTTGTTTGAAGTCTTACTTAACCAGCTAGGTTTAAAACCCTGGTTTTAGTAAAATGGTTTATTGACAGGTGAGGACATTGTCTTTCATTGTTGTCTTGTACAGCGTGAAACGATGTGGTGTTAGAATGTTAAAGCTAGATGCTTAGCAACAGACAACCAATCGTGTACACATTTGCGTGCTTTGTACAGTCACGGAAACACTGCACGTTGTAGGCTATGAAAACAGTAAATGCAGCGTTTGAGAGGAAAAATGTCAAATGCTGACAGAAAACGTGACAATTTGAGAGAAGAAGTGACATTCTTACCTTTTTAAGAGTTCATTCTTACCTTTATTGTCCAAACTCGATAGTAGTACAGTCGGCAATACAAGGATGGGCAATGCTAGAGTTTTTTTTTTTAACAGGTCGCGTGCGTGCTTTATCCAATCAATGAGACTGACCGCGCAGATATACAAATAAGGACGTTAACCCAGGGTTTAGGAATGAACAATGTGAAACGTTAGTTTATGAATACCCAGGAGGATTAATTGTTAACCCCGGGAAAAATATGAGCAGTGTGAAACGTGAAGGAAGATAACTCAGGATTCAGTTTAACTGGGGTTTAGAATGACCTCTAACTATTTCAGGTGTGAAAAGCCCTAATGTAGAAACGTGTAGGTTGTTTATGGTCACCAAGCAATGTAGTTTTAACTCTCTGATCATGGCTCATCCAAAAGGAAACTAGAGTTGCAAGGATCTATTTGTTTTATAATATAACTTTGTCAGGTATGGGGTTGATGAAAGGAGTGAGGACTCAGGTGCAGAAAACAATGGGCTTTTATCAATAATAAAAATCAAACAAAAACTAGCCCGAGGGGGAAAACAAGACCGACTTGACTTGACTAACACACAACTTATATAACATTCAAAATAGCAAAACAATGCATAAAATAAGTATTATGATTGTTATATTATGTACCCGTCTTTTAATAAGGGCTTTCACAAACTAGTCTTTTTATGACGGTGAGACATAAAATAGGCTGGTGTCACATGGAAAGCAAGATGAAAGTCCAGAAAGACATGAAAGTTTTCACACGATTCTCACGATTTGTACTTTGATACAGATATCAAAGAGTTTAAAAGACTCCATGAGTCTCTTCAGACAGGCACACTGGGTACTGTGTGGGCTTGCATCATTCTCTGCATGGCTGTGGCCGTACTGCCATCACTAACCACAATGTGATAAGATGGGCTAGTGATTGCTTCTGTTCTGTTGTTCTCAGCAGACAGAGAGAGTTTATTGCCGATACCTGTCAGAGAATGGTTGATGATTCCTGGAACGGCTGTTGTGTGGTGGAAATTAAGATTAAATCACGTTATGACAGTTCAACATTGTTGCTTTAGATAATGAGAACATCCTTCACTTTCAGTTCTAGCTGGCTTTGATTCTTTGCTCAAACAAAGAATCAATTTGTGTCGTGAGAGCTGTGATTGCTTTTGGAATAAACAGGTGTGAGTGAATCAATATCAACATAGGACCTTGTGAGAGTCCATTTCTCCTGAAATGAGCAATCTTTCATCTGAATGAACTCGGTGTGTGAAAGGAATATGAGCGTATGGAGTATGAGTATAGAAATAACTATCTTTTCCAAACTATTTTCAAGACTACTATGCATGTATGAGACTATGCTTCACTCTTTTACATAAAAGTTGCACACACAGAAAACTGCCAGGTTAATGTCGTTTTTGTGAGATGAAATTCTAGTGAATGTCAATCACATCAGATATTAATCTCCAGCATTCTGCTTCTACGTCTCTTTGCTGCCAATGCTGCTTCGAATGAAACGCATAAAACAGTTCAGCACACAAGAACCCAGTGCAGCATGCATGGCAATGATAGAATACATACACTAACAAGACATCCTCCTAAACAATTTATTGAGAGGAGAGGAGAGCTGAAGTGAAACAAAACAAAAGCTGAGAAGAGATGATCATGAGAGGATACAGAAAGGATACAGATACTGTATATATATATATATATATATATGCTCCAGTGAGTAAAGCTCCTGAGTCTGTTCCTGAGAGAGAAACTCCCAAGTCCGTTCCTGAGAGAGAAGTTCCCGAGTCCGTTCCTAAGAGGGAAATTCCATGGTAATAAAACACATTTTTACTAAAGGGGTGGTAAAACACGATTTCACTTTTCTAACTTTAGCTAGTATGTAATGGTGCTGTTTGAGTATAAACAACATTTGCAAAGTTACAGCACTCAAAGTTCAAAGCAAAGGAAGATATTTGCTTTTAAAAAATTCAATTTCTAAGGACTACAGCAAACAGCCGGTTTTGGACTACAAGACATTCTATGGGATATGCTGACGTCAGCATATCCCATTATTTACATAAACCCCTCCTCCGAGAATACTTAATAAGTGGGGCGAGGCCATTTTATATTGCTGTGTTGGAGATGAGTTGTCGCAATGCCGTCGAAACGCTGCTGTTATTTTCATCCAGGTTGCAGGTCCACTTTGTTCAGCCTTCCTAGGGATGAGGGAGTTAGGGATCAATGGTTAAAATTTATTTTTAACTCGGTCCCTCATAATTATGACCCAAATCTCGCTCTCTGTGCTGCACATGTTACGGAGAAAAGCTTTCACAATCTTCGCGAGCTCAATGCAGGATTCGCACATCGGCTTGTTCTGAAAGATGGAGCAGTTCCAACTTTAAAAACAGAAGCTTTTGTTTACGGGCCACAACCAGTAAGTATGATTTATTTTTCGTCGATGTGTTTTCCTGTAATAGATCGTATTGTTAATTGTACGCTGTAGCAAGGAAGTAAACAAATGACAACGTTGTTTGGCTCTGCTGGTTTATTAAATGCTCATTCATACTTAACGTTATCTGACAAACACCTAACATTACAAACCTTTTTTTTTTTATCTCAACAGCGAACTTGGAATTAGTGTAGCCTAAATTATTCTTTGATTAGAGCTTTTATGTTTATCTACATACTTGTTTATCTACAGGCATGCTAAACATGGTTCTGTGTTTGATTTGGCAGCCGATGTTTAGTGTTAGTTTTGGGTTAATAGTTCTGGCGACAGATATTTGTTTACAATCGTTCTAAAAATACAAAAGTAACGGTGGCATACAGTCAGAAACGATCACTATAGATCCGCAGTCTTTACTCAAAAACATCCCTTTGAGGACTGTAGTATAATTTGTTAGAACAATTATATGAAATTCTTGTTTATGAAGCTTATTTTTTTGTAATTCTATAATAATTAGTGCAATTAAATAACAGCGTATCTAAAAAGTAATGAGAGAACAACAAAAAACAAACCTTTCTGAAACGTCGTTTAACAGCCGTTCTTGAACAGGTTCTGCTGGATCATCTTCACTAATGTTTCATGGTCACCGTGATTTTGCCAAGTAAGACATGGTCCTGGATCAACATATTTTGTTGATCCTGGATCAACATTCCTGTCCCAAAATGTAGTCCTTACCCAATCCCTACCCCTAAACCTAACCCTACCCATAACTTTTCTCTAAAATCAGAGGGTAATGATAGATGAATGACACTGATGTTTAAGTACTTCACCTTGGTTCTAAGCCTAAACTTGACATAAACTGTAAACTTGTCCCTCAAATCTGATTGGTTAATTGGAAAGTTGATCCAGGATCAACAAACGATGTTGATCCAGGAACATGTGGTACTTGGTGAAATCACGTTCACCAATGTTTCATTGTTTGTAAGGCCAGTGACACACTGGCTGCGTGGCGTAGCCTAACCCTGGATTTCCACCAACTGCGGGACGGCTGCGGATCCGCTCCAGAACGGCAGCGGAGTCAATAGGTTTCTATTAAAGTCAATGTGTGTATTTTCACTGATGGCTGCGTTTCGACTCCGTCCCAGCTCCGGCTACCGCAGCCCTCCGGAGAAGATACGCAGAGTTTCTATTTTTGCCGGATGCCGGAGAGCGCCGGAGAACTTTTAGTCGAGCACAGAAACAAAATAAAACATCCGGTAATTTTCAAAATAAAATACCCTGTGCTCACGGCGGATCGTATTTCCCTGCACTACACCTTGAAAATGTCATAATGGGTGGAGATTTTGTTTTATATACTTTTTCCTCTTCCAACAAGAACAATAGTTAACTTTATTTACACAGCCTACTACTTTCCCAATACATTCAAAAATGAACCCAAAATAAACATTTTGCATTTTATAAGTTGATTATATAATTATAAATATTGTACCCATGGTAGAATCACAATAATCTCCACAAAAAAGGGAGATCAGCAGGTCAGCACAGAGTTGTTTCCCCTCTACTCCTCTGGATGGAAACAAACTGTTGCTGGTTTTGTGTTTATGTTTATAGAAACTACATCCTGTTATATCGCGCGATCATACGTAAATTCCTGAGATATCGTGAGTCGTGACTTCAGCTGTCAGTCATGGCCGCAGCCGTTCCGCAACAAATCCGGATCTGGTAGGTATTGAAGGACGGCGGAGCACGGAGCCAACACGCAGCGGAGCCGATCCGCAGCCGTCCCGCAGTTGGTGGAAATCCGGGGTAAGCGTCTCAGCTGCGTGGCGTGTCCGTTTTTATTTCGGCTCTCATGTTAACAGGTTAGAGCTTGCAAACTGCCTGTGTGACACGCGCGTCTCAGGCGTGGCTTGAGCCGCGCGGAAAACGCGTGCATGCTAGAAATAGAACCGACGCCTATTTTTCACGCGACACGCAAGCGTTTCCAGGCAAAATAGAATAGGAAAAGATGTTATATGTTATTTTGTACACGAATACATATTAATAAATTACATTTTGATGGTTGAAGTTCAATTTCTAATTAATGCAATTATCTAATTGCCTGGTCTGATGAGTCTGGTCTGATGAGTCTCGATTTCTGTTGAGACATTCAGATGTTAGAGTCTGGCGTAATTTGGCGTAAACAGAATGAGAACATGTTACCACTGTGCAGGCTGGTGGTGGTGGTGTAATGGTGTGGGGGATGTTTTCTTGGTACACTTTAGGCGCCTTAGTGCCAATTGGGCATCGTTTAAATGCCACGGCCTACCTGAGCATTGTTTCTGACCATGTCCATCCCTTTATGGCCACCATGTACCCATCATCTGATGGCTACTTCCAGCAGGATAATGCACCATGTCACAAAGCTCGAATCATTTCAAATTGGTTTCTTGAACATGACAATGAGTTCCCTGTACAAAAATGGCCCCCACAGTCACCAGATCTCAACCCAATAGAGCATCTTTGGGATGTGGTGGAACGGGAGCTTCGTGCCCTGGATGTGCATCCCACAAATCTCCATCAACTGCAAGATGCTATCCTATCAATATGGGCCAACATTTCTAAAGATTGCTTTCAGCACCTTGTTGAATCAATGCCACGTAGAATTAAGGCAGTTCTGAAGGCGAAAGGGGGTCAAACACAGTATTAGTATGGTGTTCCTAATAATCCTTTAGGTGAGTGTATATATAATTTAAATTTATCAATTTTCAAATATACGCTTATTTCACGCAGCCGTTATTTTGAAATCGAAAGCGAGGTTCCGGTGGGAAGAAAACCGGAAGTGTCGCCTTTAATCATAGGAGAGTCGCGAATGCGATGGCATATTGTTGTGTTTAATGTAGAAATTAGTTATTCTAAAAATGTACATACATTTCTTTCGTACTTTAGACTATATACAGTGAAATTCATTTATAATTTTTTTTTTCCAGAAAGTAAAAAAATAAGCAGGAACGAACTACAGTATATCTACATATCCTATATTGGATATTAACATCCAATAGTGTAAATCGCGGCAGCAGCTTCAGGTTGGTAGTCCAAGGCATTGTTGTTTATCTTTACTTCCAGGGTTCTTCCCACCGGAGCCTTGCTTTCGATTTCAAAATAACGGCTGCGTGAAATAAGCGTATTGCACCTGTCAATACAGAACGAAATATTCTGTAGTCTATTTTGCTGTCAATACTGCTGACAGCGTCTTTATCAGTAGGATTTATATTTATGCTTTAAATATCTCTATCAAGGATATGTTGGTGTGCAATACAATTGGGAGTCTGCACAGGGTGTTTATTTTTAAATTGACAGTGTTTTTTTACTTTTATTTTGTATTTACGGTGCGGCTTGGACGCGCCGTCCGTCGAAAATAGACTAGGCGCCTATCTTTAGCGAAGCAGCGCGGAGAGCCGCTTCTGGGACGCTTCTGAAACGCATATATATTTTTGGTACTGAGGCTTCCAGTGGACATATACAAATACAAATACAACAAGAAACATAATACTACAAATTATAAGAATAAAAAATAAAAATATAAATATATGAGAATAAAAGTATCACAGTTGGGTTTAGTCAGAATAGACATTTCCAGATTTACAGATTATTAACATATTTACAGTGTTTTGAATATTATAAATAAATAAATCTACATATAAGTATCACCTGAGTTGTAGGGTATTGCACTAAACAGTGGGAGTATTGCACTTAAGGCATATGCCTTGGGAGGAGTGTTAACTGTTCAGGAGGGAAATGGCCTGTGGGAAGAAACTGTTCCTGTACCGAGATGTTCTTGTGGCCAGTGATCTGAGTCGCCGTCTTGACGGTAACAGTTCAAACAGGAGGTGTCCAGGGTGAGTGGAGTCTGTGATGATTTTACCTGCTCTCTTCCTCACTCTGGAAGAGTACAGGTCCTGGAGGGCTGGCAGGGGGGCACCAATGATCCTCTCCACAGTCCGGACTGTCCGTTGTAGTCTCCTGATGTCTGATCTGGTAGCTGAACCAAACCAGACAGTGATGGAAGTGCATAAGACAGACTCAATGACGGCTGAGTAGAACTGAATCAGCAGCTCCTGTGGCAAGTTGAACTTCCTCAGCTGGCGAAGGAAGTACAGCCTCTGCTGGGCCTTTTTCACAATGGAGTCAATGTGATTGTCCCACTTCAGGTCCTGAGAGATGGAAGTGCCCAGGAACCTGAATGACTCCACTGCTTCCACAGTGCTGTTCATGATGGTGAGTGGGGGGAGTGCTGGGCTGTTCCTCCTGAAGTCCACGATCATCTCTACTGTTTTGAGCGTGTTCAGCTCAAGGTTGTTATAACTGCACCAGACAGCCAGCTGTTCAACCTCCAGTCTGTAAGCAGACTCGTCACCGTTTCGGATGAGACCGATGACAGTGGTGTCGTCGGCAAATTTCAGGAGCTAGACAGTGGGGCCTTTAGAAGTGCAGTCATTAGTGTACAGGGAGAAGAGAAGTGGGGAGAGAACGCACCCTTGAGGGGCGCCAGTGGTGGTGGTGAGAGTCCTGGATGTGAGTTTCCCCAGTCTCACTCGCTGCTGCCGGTCCATCAGGAAGCTGGTGATCCACTGACAGATCGAGGATGGTATGGAGAGCTGGGTCAGTTTGGCTGTGAGAAGACCAGGCATGATGGTATTGAAGGCCGAACTGAAGTCCACAAAGAGGATCCTTGCATAAGTCCCTGGTCTGTCGAGATGTTGCAGGATATAATGCAGTCCCATGTTGACTGCATCATCCACATACCTGTTTGCTCTGTAAGCAAACTGAAAGGGATCCAGCAGGGGTCCAGTGATGTCCTTCAGGTGGGCCAGCACCAGTCTTTCAAACGACTTCATGACCACAGACGTGAGAGCGACAGGTCTGTAGTCATTAAGTCCAGTGATTTGGGTTTTTTTGGGGACAGGAATGATAGTGGAGCGTTTGAAGCAGCAGGGAACTTCACACTGCTCCAATGATCTATTGAAGATCTGCGTGAAGACCGGGGCCAGTTGGTCAGCGCAGGCTTTTAAACAAGCAGATGAGATGCCGTCTGGGCCTGAGGCTTTCCTAGTCTTCTGTTTTTTGAAGACTCGGCTCACGTCCTCCACACAGACCTTAAGCTCAGGTAGGATGGCAGGAGGGGGGAGTAATGGGAGTGAAGGAGGTGATGGTGAATGTGTGAAGTGCAGGTCAGAGCCGGTGTGTGGTGTGACTGAGGGCTTTTCAAACCTGCAATAAAATGAGTTTAAATCATCAGCCAGGTGTTGATTGTCCACAGATCGGGGGGATGGTGACTTGTAGTTGGTGATGTTCCTCAGGCCATTCCAGACTGATGATGGGTCGTTGGATGAAAACTGTTTTTTTTCAGTTTATCAGAGTAGCTTCTTTTAGCAACTCTGATCTCCTTTGTCAGTCTGTTTCTGGCCTGGTTATACACGATTTTATCCCCACTTCTGTAGGCATCCTCTTTGGCATGACGAAGGTGTTTGAGTTTCCCAGTAAACCATGGTTTATCATTAGTAAATGATAAGAATGTCCTGGTAGGAATGCATGTATCCTCACAGAAACTTGTATATGATGTTACAGTATCTGTGAGCTCATCCAGATCGTTGGTAGCAGCTTCAAAAACAGTCCAATCAGTGCAATCAAAGCAGGCCTGTAGATTCTGCTCTGCTTCATTAGTCCATCTTTTTACAGTCCTTATTACAGGTTTAGCTGATTTCAGTTTCTGCCTGTAGGTCGGTATGAGATGAACCAAACAGTGATCAGAGAGCCCCAAAGCTGCTCGTGAAACGGAGTGATACGCATCTTTATTGTGGTGTAACAGTGGTCCAGTATATTACTGTCTCTGGTGGGACATGTAACGTGCTGTCTGTATTTTGGTAGTTCACGGGAAAGATTTGCTTTGTTAAAATCCCCAAGAATGATTAAAATAGAGTCAGGATACCTTTGTTCTGTTTCAGCTATTTGTTCAGCCAGCTGTTGTAGCGCCGCGCTCACGCACGCGTCTGGAGGGATGTAAACATTCACGAGAATGAAAGAGGAAAACTCCCGAGGCGAGTAGAAAGGTTTACAGTTTATGAAATGTGCCTCTAAATGAGGAGAGTACATCTTCTTCAGTGTTGTTACATCTGAACACCAACTTTCGTTAATGTAGAAACACAATCCACCACCTCTTGTTTTCCCCGTTAGCTCCACGATGCGATCCGCTCGGAACAGCTGGAAGCCCGGCAGATGTATTGCGTTGTCCGGTATGGCTTCACTCAGCCAGGTTTCAGTGAAGCACAGAGCAGCGGAGTTTAAAAAATCCTTGTTAGTGCGGGTGAGGAGAAGTAGTTCGTCCGTTTTGTTAGGAAGGGATCGGAGATTCGCGAGATGAATACTGGGGAGTGCAGTGCGCAGGCCGCGCTCGCGGAGTTTAACCAGCGGGCCGGCTCGCTTCCCGCGTTTGCGTCTGACCGCGCGTTTGAACAACAACGCTGCCCCTCCGACGAGAATGTCCTGCAAGACTTCCGAATAATCAAAAACTGTAGAAAAGTTACCTGGTGTGTGTTTCCTAATGTCCAGTAGTTCGTTTTGGGTGAAACTGATAGGAAAAGAATGACTAAACGCAGAACAAACAAACAAAAACAACACAATAGCTGGAGAGCCCCACACAGAGGCAGCCGTCTGCGGCGCCATCTTGGATGTAAAAAAAAAACTGAATGTCAGAATGGGAAAGAAAGGTGATTTAAGCAATTTTGAGCGTGGCATGGTTGTTGGTGCTAGACGGGCCGATCTGAGTATTTCACAATCTGCTCAGTTACTGGGATTTTCACGCACAACCATTTCTAGGGTTTACAAAGAATGGTGTGAAAAGGGAAAAACATCCAGTATGCGGCAGTCCTGTGGGCGAAAATGCCTTGTTGATGCTAGAGGTCAGAGGAGAATGGGCCGACTGATTCAAGCTGATAGAAGAGCAACTTTGATTGAAATAACCACTCGTTACAACCGAGGTATGCAGCAAAGCATTTGTGAAGCCACAACACGCACAACCTTGAGGCGGATGGGCTACAACAGCAGAAGACCCCACCGGGTACCACTCATCTCCACTACAAATAGGAAAAAGAGGCTAAAATTTGCAAGAGCTCACCAAAATTGGACAGTTGAAGACTGGAAAAATGTTGCCTGGTCTGATGAGTCTCGATTTCTGTTGAGACATTCAGATGGTAGAGTCAGAATTTGGCGTAAACAGAATGAGAACATGGATCCATCATGCCTTCTTACCACTGTGCAGGCTGGTGGTCGTGGTGTAATGGTGTGGAGGATGTTTTCTTGGCACACTTTAGGCCCTTAGTGCCAATTGGGCATCGTTTAAATGCCACGGCCTACCTGAGCATTGTTTCTGACCATGTCCATCCCTTTATGGCCACCATGTACCCATCCTCTGATGGCTACTTCCAGCAGGTTAATGCACCATGTCACAAAGCTCGAATCATTTCAAATTGATTTATTGAACATGACAATGAGTTCACTGTACTAAAATGGCCCCCACAGTCACCAGATCTCAACCCCATAGAGCATCTTTGGGATGTGGTGGAACGGGAGCTTCGTGCCCTGGATGTGCATCCCACAAATCTCCATCAACTGCAAGATGCTATCCTATCAATATGGGCCAACATTTCTAAAGAATGCTTTCAGCACCTTGTTGAATCAATGCCACGTAGAATTAAGGCAGTTCTGAAGGCGAAAGGGGGTCAAACACAGTATTAGTATGGTGTTCCTAATAATCCTTTAGGTGAGTGTATATATATATATATATATATATATATATATATTAGGGGTGGAGCCGAACCCGAATACGGTATTCGGAAAGGCACAAATAACGTGTTTTTTACTTAAACTTATTTCGAACAAATACTTTAAAAAAAATTGTATTCGGGAACAAGAAAAACTTTATATCAAAAAGCTGCGTTTCCTCATGAGACCGCAGTGCATGCATTATGGGGTTCATAATGTTCACAATGGTATTTTATTAGTTGTTGGTTTAACCATGGATGAGGTAATGGCTGTTATGTTATTTTCTTTTCAATGACGTTCCTTGTTACATGTTCATTGCTGGATTTATGGAAAAACATCAATCAATATTGCATATCCATAATTATTATAATGGATATAATTAAAGAATACTTACACTATAACGTAAATTAGAAGTGTAACGAAAAAAAAAAAAAGAAAAACTGGATTTTTACACCTATTTTGAATTTTACTCGAATACAAATACAAATACTTTTGTATACAAATACAAAAACCGGCTGCTTTGCACATCTCTAATATATATATATACATATATATAGTCACAGAATATATATATATATATATATATATATATATATATATATATATATATATATATATATATATATACACAGAGGTGGAAAGTAACTAATTACATTTACTCGCGTTACTGTAATTGAGTCGTTTTTTTGTGTACTTCTACTTTTTTAAGTAGTTTTTAAAATTTGTAATTTTACTTTTACTTAAGTATGTTTTGTTTGAAGTATTGTAATTCGCTACATTTTAAAACATATCCGTTACTGAGTAAAAAAAATAATAAAAAAAAATGCTTTGGGTGAAAACATCGCGCTCCGGAAACTACAGCATTGATTGATTGAAGGGCGGGAGAACAGACGCGCTTAAATCACAAAACCATATGGAGAAGGTGACGGACAACTTAGACAGACAGTGATGCAGACCCAGCTGAACGCGAAATGCTGTCAAAATCTCACTCGCACACATACCGGTATGTGAAGCCCTGGTAAGTATAGGAATACCTTGGATATATATATATATATATATAAAAAAAAAATGAATTTACAGTATAATGCAGATGTCACGTAAAACACGCAAACTGGTAGATGTATGGATGAATAAATCAAAAGTAAAGCTGTACAATAAATCCAATCGCGACATGATCTGTGAATATTAAAGCACAAAAGACTGCTATGTAAATATATAATCTGCTTGTTCTGCGTGTCTCTGTGTGAATGAGCTCTTGCTGTTTCGTCTACTTACTACTCAAGTACGCGAGCTCATGCTGTTTTCAGCATCTCACAAACAATAGGAGGACATGAATACATGAACATTTCCAGAGCTGCACTGAGAGAACGCCTAATGAGCATTTTCATAATTTCATAATTTGAGAAAAACCATTGTCAAATACACTCTGAAACAGGATTTAACAACCCGTCAAAATAAAAGTTCGGTTTTACTAGAAGAAATTATGACAGATATATTACTATTTTAGGCCTACAATATAATGTACTTACTTCTCATAATAATATTAACAACAACAATAATAATACTACAATTTATTTAAACATTATTTAAGGAATATATATTATTTGTCCATGGTTTGAGTAAATCTGTTTTGTAGTACTTTGCCAAAAACTAAAAGGATAAAACGTTTGCTAAACTTTTATTTGATTACCACCGTTTCTGATAAAATATTTGTATTAAATCATAAAAAGAAAAAAAATCTGAATAAGAAACATTTCATAGAACTCTATTTTTAAACATTTTAATAAGTTATTAATGATAAAAATAAGTTGTTAATCTAATTCATAATCAATTATTGAAATTAGTTGATTAGATATGTTTTATTGAACAAATGTTTCATTTATTTAACTGTCATTTTAACTGATCATAATAATAACCATAATTTAATAATACAGTTTATATAAACCGTGATATTTTCTGAGACGGTTATCATACTGTGAAACTCTCATACACCCCACCCCCAATGTTAAAAAAGTTACTCAGCAACTTTTACTCTGAGTAAATTTTAAACGAGCTACTTTTTACTTTTACTTGAGTAGATTTTTAGACCGGTACTTTTACTTGTAATTAAGTAAAATTTTATTAAAGTAATAGTACTTTTACTTGAGTAGAACATTTTTGTACTCTTTCCACCTCTGTATATATATATATATATATATATATATATATATATATATATATATATATATATATATATATATATATATATATATATATATTAACTCTGGAAATGCGTCTTCACATTCTGTAAATATGGTCCATATAAGAACACGAGACAAGAAGAGAAAAGAGATGAGATGAGACGTAGTCTTGTAGAAACAGATTTCCATGAAGAGGATGATTCAGGATTGCTGTACATTCTTTGAACCATGTGTATATGTATGGTGCAGATTTATGATACCCACTGATGAGAATGATGTTCTAGATGAAATGCAAACACATTGAGGAGAATTGTCAAATTTGTGGACAAAATCCCACCATTGCTGAGAATCCACACACACGTTCAGAAAGTGAGAGTGTGTCTTAGCACAATGTATATTCTCATGAGCCTCGCAAAAGGCCAATATCTACCACAAAAGTGTTTCCTCTAAGACCCAGACACACCACACATTCTGAGTCCTATGCTTGCCTCCTTCTGAAACGAGGTCATCCACGTGGCATCTCTTCAGCTCAACAAAGACCTTCTGCTTCGCCTTTGTAACTTCCTTTCTCTTTTTTGTCATGTGTTTCTTTTCTCCCCTCTTCTCCACTCACCTGCAATTCAAAGGTCTAAGTCATTTAAACGCATAAAGAACATCAAAAATCAGTGAAATTCATTGGTCCATTTGTAGGCAAACACGCTTGTCTGAAATTACTGTGCAAATTAAATTTCATTATCCGCCTACTGCTGTTTCCACCTCGATGATTTCTATCTTCAGTGACTCAAAAAGCTACCATGAATAAACACACAGTCACAGTCAAAAAAGGAGACAGCTTATTGAAAATCTCACTGGACTAAAGAAGAAATTATACAAAAGCTCAGTGTAAATATCCCTTTAGTAGTGTGAGTACAACGGTGTATCACTTCTGTCCTCAGATTTTGCCAGATATGTTCACTGTTACTAGAGATTGAATGTTAGTGATGCAACAGGCTATTGCTCTGCTACTACTTAAGTGTTAATCAAATGCAACTGGAAAAATTAATTAATCCCAGTTAATCAATGTGCAGTACAATACGGAAACCTCTAAATATGAATCAATACATCAAAGAACATGGAGACAGTGAGGGGTGTTTTTTTCCTGATTTAGTTCAGATCTTTATATATACTAGCATTAAAGTAAGCATGCCAAGTTCAGTAACATTGTTTTTTTTTTTTTTTTAAGAAATTAGTTTTGTCAACTGCTAACACACTATTTATGAACAATTCACCATTTTCTCAACTATAAAACAATCTCGTAGCCACACCAAATTTTACAAACCACAAACATCCACGTCAAACTCAAATAGTCCAGTCAAAAACACATTCTCTTTCGTCAGAATCAAAATTTGGCCTCAGATGACACAAAACCTAACAAATACACACACTACCGTCTTGCCCAGTGAACACAAGAGAGATCAATTCATAACACTGTAATAAAAAACTCTTATGGAATTCAGAAATTATTATGCAGCTCAGTGTCTAACATAAATGAATGAGTGCAGATACAGTAAAATACAACAATGAGATTTAAGAAATGTTTTATTTTCATTACACTACTGTAAATTGATCTTAGATGAAAAGCATTAGAAAAGTTCAAATACCAAATAATTGAATATGAACTTTCTATGCAACACAATACAGTAAACTGTATATTACAGTACAGTACAGTAAAAAAAAAAATATATATATATATATATATATATATATATATTCAGCATTCCTCTGCACCTTTGGCCAAATGTCATTACAGTAGACAGTACTATAGCAGTTTCTTGGTCTTCTGACAAGACTTTCTCTACCTCCCTTAGGAAGTCAGTTCTCAGTTCTGCAAATATACAGTACTTGTAAAAAAATGTTTAATGTTTACTCATGGATAAATGTATACTATTTGAGCTCACATTGTGATGCTTGAGTGAATTAAATCATGTGTTTGTTTTACGAATGAGAACATCGCTAAACCTGTGTAAAATGAGGGCATGTTGTGTAGAGTTTTTCGAAAATCATTGTGGCAAGCAGGAAGGGTTGTTAATGAGCATCACCTGCGCTCCACTCCAGTCTCGAGTGTCTCACAGAGGAGCTCCAGATTGATAAAAGGAGGAGCGACAATACTAGTGAAGGACGAGAGAGAACCGGGCCTGGACTATTTACCATGTGTTTTATTAATGTGTGTACAGCAGTCGTCCATGAGGGGGTGCCGCTTTACTTTCTTTTTGAGTTTTTTTTTATTTTATATGATTCATTCTCGTATCACGTTCTCCACAAAAATATTAAGCAGCAGCACAGTTGTTTTCAACATTGATAATAATAAGAAATGTTTCTTGAGCACCAAATCCACTAGAGTGATTTCTGAAGGATCATGTGACACTGAAGACTAAAGTAATGATGCTGAGAATTCAGCTTTGCCATCACAGGAATAAATTAAAATATATTAAAATATATTAAAATAGAAAACAGTTATTTTAAATTGTATTCATATTTCACAATATTTAAATGCAACCGTATTCTCTTAGCCATAAGACACTTCTTACCACCCCCAACTTTAGAACACTATTGTGTATATAGTAGATCAGGGGTGCCCAATCCTGCTCCTGCCGATCGACTGTCCTGCACAGTTCATCTCCAACCCTAATCAAACAGGAGATGAACTGCGCAGGACAGTCGATCGGCAGGAGCAGGATTGGGCACCCCTGTAGTAGATGAATATGACAAAAGAATGGAAAAAGTGAAGCTTTAATCATAAAAACTCAATGGAACATGTTAACTGTGACATGATGTGCATTCATTTTGGTCTTACAAGTTGTTGTTTTTTTACACAGAAGTACTAATGCAACACAATGCAGAGCAAAGGATGCACAATATAGGTGTGTAAATGATGTATTAACTGTGTGTTTTATTGTTTTAGTGATGCCGTCATAGCATTTCTAGCTGGGTCATAGTGAGATCATCTGTTTATTATTGGCAAGCTTTTACAAATGCTTTTAGATGCTACTTAGTTAAGGATACATTTGGGAATGTGCTGTTGAGATGAATTACAACTTAGTAACATTCTACTTAGTGTTTTAAGGAAACCCAGCCCTTATGATTAACAGCGCTTCAGAAAACAACCAGAAGTTTAATCTGTACACTAATATTAACAATTACCTAGAATCAGAACAATTGAATGGTGCTTCAATGTGTATAACTGGACCCTCAGCAACTGCCTTTATTACATCCATAGGCCCTCCTCCACACAGCTCAGTCTCTGGCTTCAGCCGGCCTGCTAAATGTATGTTATTATATGCCGTCCTGAAAAAACAGAGCTGCAGAGGAAAGGAGGAAAACACTGCTATCAGAGGTATGTGAAGCAGACACGAGAGCTAATTTTTCATGTACAGTGCCAAACAAAATGTCTTTGTGTTTGAAAACCTTTCCTCTTAGCTCCTGCCGAGTCTGTTCCTTTTTAGTTTACACTGACCAAAGCCGAACCTCGCAACACCTTCATGCAGACATGACAGAAGATCTTTTGAAGATGATACTATAGCTGTCCATGTAAATCACTGCTGGATTTTTGCCTGTATGGATGTTCATGGAGTTTTAAATTATTAATATCAAATGGAGGTGTGTTTGTGTCTGCCCATGGCAGTATGCCATCAGAAGTTGAGAGAGAGAGGCGGGCGGGTGGATGTCTGTGGCAGGGATGTGCTGGTTATCATGTTAGGCAGAGAATTGATTTCTGTCCTTTATCAAGATCTAAAGTAGTCAGTGTGATTTTGAAGAGGGTGATTTAAGAAGTATAGGGTGTTTTCAAGTAATTTCACACACACTTTGATTGGATTACATGTAGATTATAGATTTTTTTCTTTCCATCTCTATTACTTGCATTTTTACTTAAAAGTAAAAAAAGATAAGATGTTAGATAAAGATTTAAATAAGAAATAAAATCAGATTGTGATATATAAAGTTGCAAATAAGACATAAAAAGTCACAATTACAAGAAATAAAGACCCAATTGCAAGATAATAAGTTACATTGTCAGACATACAGTGTAAAAGTTTGGGGTCGGCATTTAAAAAAAAAAAAATCTGAAAAAAAAAAAAAAAGAATCCTGAAAGAAAGAATCATGGTTTCCACAAAAATATGCATCAGCACCTTTTCTGCATTGATAATTGACAAGTTTTAGTCCAAAGATTCAAAATTGAAGCGTAGTTTATTAAACAGAGAAAACTCAGGTAATCCAACACAAGTAACTTCAACGAAACTGCGTGCTTAGCACAAACAATACCGGACAAAGAACTGAAGGAAATGAGGAACTTAAATACACAATGATAATGAACCAAATTACAAGCAGGTAATTAATCAATAGCCATAGAATCAAACATAGAGTGGGAAAATGAAACAAAGGAAAGAGAAAAACAATGATAAGCATTCCTTGAAAATTAAACCAAAACACATCAAAGTAAGAATAACTGTGACAATAATAATGATAACTGTTTCTTGAGCACCAAATCAGCATATTAGAATGATTTCTGAAAGATGATGTGACACTGAAAACTGGAGTAATGAAGCAGAAAATTCAGCTTTGCCACCACAGGGAAAACTTCAAAATATATTAAAACAGAAAACAGCTACTTTCACAATATTACTGATTTTACTGTAGTTTTTTTTTTTAGTTTTGATCAAATAACGGTAGCCTCGCTGAGCATAAGAGATTTTAACATTATAATTTAACATTAAAATTGAAAAAAAAAAAAATCTTGCCTGTCACACTTCTAAGAAACAAAATCATTTTTGCAGCTTAGTTTTAAAAAATTGTGTTTTTGCATTTGGAGGAAGGGTGGCGTTCTAAAAGTTATGTATGTTTTCATAGTACATCAAGAGCAAGAAAAAAATTTGATTCCTCAACAACAATAATGCAATAATAATGTTTAATAATAATTGGTCAGGACTAGGAAGCTAAATGAGCTAGTGTGTTATATAAACAGTAAAGATATCTGAGTGTCTATCACTCTATACTCAAACTCAAAAGTGGCTTGAGAAGAGGAGATTGAAGAGAAGATTGTTTCAAGATGGTGCAAATCCTTTTGCCATTTCTGCACTATTCCCTCCTGCTCTTCTCTAAGCCTCTTTTCCACTGTTTGTCAAAGCCATCCTCCATAATTAAAGACATCCGACTTCAAGACAATCCCTCTGACATTTCAAATCATCATAGTTTCACTGAAGAATGTCAGATTGTTGCTGTTTCTTTATCCAAGCTTCACTATGCACTTCAGCATACAATATTATTGCCAAGAGTTAGGTGATAAACTGAGATATATAAACCTGTAAACAACAGGTTTAAGGGATAGTTTATGAAGGTATTTTTGGTGCAAAACTACTGAACGACTGTGACAGTGAAATTTGTAGTTGTAGAGAATAGCCACACATTTGTATCAGTTACATTTGAAGTCACAGAGAGAAATGCATTAAGAGTTGCAAACTTGTAGACTTTTTTTTCTCTCCCACAAACACAACACAACACAACTCAAATTCTTCATTGCAGGTCCACAAATCCTATTCTACAAATCACAAATTAATAAACTCGTGCGCTCACATTATTGCTACAGTTGCTGCAGTGAATATGGTGCAAAACGCTTTTAAACACCCGCATCAAAAAATGTGAAGTCACGGAGAAATGTTGCTCATCCGCAAATCAGTATGTGAATTCATCCAATGAGAGTTGCACACTTGTAGAATATTTTCTCACAAATATCTTGTATATTTTTCTAGCACAAACAGAAGTACATAAATACAGCTGCTTGAATCTCAAACACTGTTTTTCGCTTTCAAGCAGAGCCGGATTAACGCAAAGGCAAACTAGGCACGTGCCTAGGGCCCGATTGGCGGGATGGGGCCCAGACAGAGGGACAAAAATAAAAAAAATAAAAAAATGTACAAATATCCTACAATTTATTTCAATATTTATTAATTAACTAAAAATAGTGACGATGTTTATCTTAACCATAGACTTTTACATTACGTCACATTAACGCCAGCCCATCAGGTGCTGCGTAGCAAAAGCCTATCGCAAAGAAGCACAGCTCGTAATGCAGGTGTGTGCGTTGTCGTCATCTATTCTGGAGTGATTGCAATGTATTCTAATTATAAACTTGTACTGTAGATCAGCTTCATTTCTGTAAAAATCATTCACCGCTTTATTACGAGTTTAAAAGAGCGCGAGCGTCATTAACGTTCTCAGACGCGAAGCTTTGAATTTGCGCGTACAATGAATAACATCGCGTCGGGAGCTGACTAAAAACGCTACAAAAGTAAAAGTCAAGACGTTTGTATTCAAAGTTAAAAAGCCAACACACTACAACATTTTTAAATGTTTCAAATAAAGGATCTCATGGGTCTATCTTCTAAATTCTCCTGATGATTAGATTATACCCTGTCTGACATCAGCCTACTTACGCCAATAATATCAGTTTAGATTTTTTTTTTCTAATCAGTAGCGATCGTGTCTTTCTCGTCCACTTGATTTGTGTATAGCATATTTAAGGTAGCAATGCAATGCATAATATCATATTACTTATATTAATAATATGACAATATCTGCAGTCAATATTGATTAAATGGGAGGGAGAATCCTGCCCATACCAGCTATGAAAAAAATGATAAAAGCATATATCACTGAAGTGGTATTCTGGAACTGTGAATAAATTGAATAAAACAGCAAAATAACAATAACAATAACATCTTCATTAAACAAAAAAGAGATTACCTTAGATGAAGTTTGATTAATATGCACATACAGTAGCCTACTGGTAAAAAGTCTGGACCAATTACTAGTTTGAATGTTTTGAAAGAATTTTTTTATTATGCTCTACAAGCCTGCATTTATTTGATCAAAAAAAAAAAACAAAAAAAAAAACAGGAATATTCAGCAAGGATGTGTTAAATATATAAAAAGTGATAGTGAAGACTTTTTTAAAACAACTTTTTAATAATCAAAAAAAAAAATCCTGAAAAAAAGTATCACAGGTTATAAAATAAATATTAAGCACCATTTCTAACATTTGATAATAAATCAGAATATTATAAAGTTTTCTGAAGGATCACATGACACTAAATTCTGCTTTGCATCACAGAAATATATTTTAAAGTATAGTAAAATTGGAAAACCATTATTTTAATTTTTTTATAATATATTATTTTTCTGTATTTTTGATCAAATGAATCCAGGCTTGATACGAGACTTCTTTCAAAAACATTAAAAATAGTAATGTGTCCAAACTTATGTACTGTGTAAGTAAAAACATTTAAAATTAAATGTTGTATAAATTAAAAGGTTAGGAATCATATTTGTTTCAAGAGTTTTTTATTGGGGGTGGGGGGCCTCCAACATGAATATTGCCTAGGGCCTCCAAATGTCTAGAACCGGCCCTGCTTTCAAGTGACAAGTTTCGCGCGCTCTCCCTTTTGCACCATATATCTCGTTAAATGTGGAGCAAAACTGACTTGTGCGTCTGTAGAGGCAGTGGGCGGAGCCAACATTAATATTCATGAGTTTCCCGGGCATGCGCGTGGAACTGCTCATTTTAGTTCACTCAGAGGTTCACTCCTCGTTTCTCAGCAGGTTTAATGGGTTATTTCAAAAAAGGTAAATATAGTTTCAGCGCGAACTTAAACTACAATTGTGCATCATTTCATAAAGTTCATCATGTTTTTATTAGTTTGCACGTTTTTTGCATTCGTTAATGATTGAATGATTGCAGGCATTCACTTCGTGTAGGCCTATAAAGTACAGCAAACTTCAACTCGTTCATTTCGTTGTGCTTTTCCTTTGTAGCTACATTGCAATGATTTAAATATCACAGGTTCCACTTTTACTGTAAAACCAAAAATTCCAGAACACCTGAATGATTACCACAACACTTATTTCCAACAGAAGAGCAGATATAGAATATTCCTAAATACATGAACCATTACCATTTAATTTATTTATTGCTAAGCTCTTCTGAAACCTTACCTTATGAAGCTTTACAACTGTGTCATCTCTGGCAATAATCTCTGGGAAATAACTTCACAACCATATCAGTGTCCTAATAAACATTTTGCACCCTACACTGATGTTTCTCTTTGTCATGTTATTTCTTTCTTTCACAATGATGATCTTTGATTAAAATGCATGATCTATTTTGTTGCACAACAAACACATTCAACAACATGTTTTAAAAGTCATAAAGTTCTATAAACATGCATGTTCTTGATTGGGCTTCAATTAGAGGCACTTCTGACTTGAACTCTTGAGAAATGAAACCTTTAAACTTTGATGGATCGATGTTAAAACATGACATTCTCATCATTTTCATCACTTAAGATTAGCATGACAAAAGTTTGGAATCACTATGATTTAAAAAAATTGTATACTTTTTTAGCAGGTAAGGTCAAGGATGCCTTAAATTGATCACAAATGACAGCAAAGACACTTATAATGTTACAAAAAAAATAATCATTTTAAATAAATTTTGTTCTTTTGTACTTGCTATTCATAAACAATCCTGGAAATATATGCTCCATGATGATTTCCACACTTCATTAAGCAAACATTTTCAACTGTGATCATAATCTGAAATGTGTCTTGAGCAGCAAATCAGTATTAAAATGATTTCTGAAGGCTCGTGTGACACTGAAATCTAGAGTAATGAGCTCTGCCATCACAATACATTTTTTTTAAACATTAAAATAGAAAACTTTCACATATTTACAATATTTCACAATATTACTGTTTTTCAGATAAATGTAGTCTTGGCACCCTACCTAGAACCTTACTAATACCAAACTGTTGAACAGTAGTGTATATATTATTATATCAAAGCCAGCACAAGCACACCTTGCAACCAAAACATTAAAAAATAGTGTTACATTATTTTGCCAGTATGTACATTTGTAAATATAATTATTTTAGAACATCAAATTGGTTGCTTATTATATTCCGTAAAATAATGTTAAGTGTTTTTTTCCTCATTTACAGTAACCTAGTTGTAGGCTACCATATGTAATTTATCCACTTTTGTCCATACAATTTTGTTTAATCCAAATTGTACTTAAGTATTAAAGCAACACATTCATGCTTCTGTGTGGTCTTAAATTATTTGGCTTATTTAAATGAACAAGAATTTAAGAACAATCACACCAGGATATAGCCTATTTGTAAAAAAAAGTGTTAGCCCACAGATACATTTATGAGGGTTTATTTAATTTATTGCAATCAACAAATGATAACAATTAGTAAAATACACAGTTTTAAATCTTCGCAAGGTGCAATTTATACGACGAGTTGAAGTTTGCTGTACTTTATAGGCCTACACGAAGTGAATGCCTGCAATCATTCAGTCAAGAGAACTCGTGTCTAAAATCATATTAATCAATCAAAGAAATAAATAACACATCTTTACACAGCTGAGTTAAGGCTGTTGTTTGCCTGCTCAAAATTCTGTATGAAGACGCAATACAGCATAAAAGCCAGACTAAATTCTGCTCTGACCCACCTCAGCCCTTAGTAAAACAATATTCAGCAAAAATTGTTGTGCAAATGCATTTATGCCAACTCTGAGCAGCATTAAACAGTCTGTGTAAAGACACCTAATTGCCACTTCAGAAGCGCTTCTGTGCCCCTTTTGCAGTGTAAATTTGGCAATTTATTTACACTGAACAAAATTATTAACGCAACACTTTTGTTTTTGCCCCCATTTTTCATGAGCTGAACTACACAAAAGGCCTATTTCTCTCAAATATTGTTCACAAATCTGTCTAAATCTGTGTTAGTGAGCACTTCTCCTTTGCCGAGATAATCCATCCACCTCACAGGTGTGGCATATCAAGATGCGGATTAGACAGCATGATTATTGCACAGGTGTGCCTAAAATGTGCAGTTTTATCACACAGCACAATGCCACAGATGTCGCAAGTTTTGAGGGAGCGTGCAATTGGCATGCTGACTGCAGGAATGTCCACCAAAGCTGTTGCCTGTGAATTGAATGTTCATTTCTCTACCATAAGCCGTCTCAAAAGGCGTTTCAGAGAATTTGGCAGCACATCCAAACGGCCTCACAACCGCAGACCATGTGTAACCACACCAGCCCAAGACCTCCACATCCAGCATCTTCACCTCCAAGATCGTCGGAGACCAGCCACCCAGACAGCTGCTGCAACAATCGGTTTGCATAACCAAAGAATTTCTGCACAAACTGTCAGAAACCGTCTCAGGGAAGCTCATCTGCATGCTCGTCGTCCTCATCAGGGTCTCGACCTGACTACAGTTCGTCACCGTAACCGACTTGAGTGGGCAAATGCTCACATTCGATGGCGTCTGGCACTTTGGAGAGGTGTTCTCTTCACGGATAAATCCCGGTTTTCACTGTACAAGGCAGATGGCAGACAGCGTGTATGGCATCGTGTGGGTAAGCGGTTTGCTGATGTCAACATTTTGGATCGAGTGGCCCATGGTGGCGGTGGGGTTATGGAATGGGCAGGCATATGTTATGGACAACGAACACAGGTGCACTTTTTTGATGGCATTTTGTATGCACAGAGATACCGTGACAAGATCCTGAAGCCCATTGTTGTGCCATTTTTCCACAACCATCACCTCATGTTGCAGCATGATAATGCACGGCCCCATTTTGCAAGGATCTGTACACAATTCCTGGAAGCTTAAAACATCAGTAAAACTGCACATTTTAGAGTGGCCTTTTATTGTGGCCGGCCTAAGGCACACCTGTGCAATAATCATACTGTCTAATCCGCATCTTTATATGCCACACCTGTGAGGTGGATGGATTATCTCGGCAAAGGAGAAGTGCTCACTAACACAGATTTAGACAGATTTGTGAACAATATTTGAGAGAAATAGGCCTTTTGTGTACATAGAAAAAGTCTTAGATCTTTGAGTTCAGCTCATGAAAAATGGGGGCAAAAACAAAAGTGTTGCTTTTATAATTTTGTTCAGTGTACTATTGAGCTATGTTTTTTTTTTTTTTTTGCTCTGTGTAAATGATTTACAGACAATGTTACCTCATCAAAACAGTTCCAATTGCCCGTTAAATGTTTAATTAGCCAACAGCTTATCTTGCACCTCCACCTAATTGACACCTGCACTTGTCCTTCACCCAGAAACATGTGCCAAAATCATAGCAACCAGACATGAAGAAAACGTCACTGAGGTGTCTTCTGCCTGCCATCAGGGATCATTTCAACCACCTTTCAGCATGATTCAAACCCAAAATCTATGACTTGGGGATGTTTTGCTTCAGACTGAACAAAGAACTGAGTTAAGCTATTTTGAGCTGCATCCATCATCTCTCTTTTTATTTTATTTCAATTGTGTGAGCCAACGGCATAAACTGACATTTTTGTTTTGATTTTAATTTTCAACATGTTAAATTGTACAAGTTCATGACTGCTGCACAAAAATGAACATCTTGCGTGTCTAAACCAATTAAGACAGGAACCTTGCTCATTTTGCTGCACTGATTATGTTTGGGAAAAGTTCCATGCGTGTCAGATCATGACATATACAGAGGAATGTGAACAAGTTACCATATGGAGAAAAGAGAGTGAAGGCAAGAACTACGCCAGCTCTCACAGTCCTAACTATTACAAAACATTCATTCAAATAGAGTCATTTGAAAACTTTAAATAAAATAAAGGATTTTTTCCCCCAGACTGGCACTGCACAAATGGCTGCTTGCAACAAAGACTCTTTTGTATCTATTGGTTTATGTTTAAATATTTATCTATCTATACAAAGAAAATGATGCAAACTTTTTAAATGAGGATTAATGTGTTACTTTCTTCAGCACCATACTTCATCTACAGATATCAAATGAACAACACTTGTGAAAAAGTACACTTTACAAAGAGTACGGTACTTAATTCCAAAATATTATATTTCAAAAGAAAAGTGATATAGAATAAATGTCAAGCGAATTCGGGCAATTAATTGCATGTTAATCACAATTAAATTAAAATGTATTATCATTTTAATTTATATAAAATGCAATTAACTGAACTTTAGAGTGTCTTTTTGACTAACTTAAGTCTTTATATGTAATTTCATAATAACGCCTTTGGTCAAAGTGTACTGCTGGATGTACTGTCAAGCATTTATGGTATACTAAAATATACTTTCATGTAATTTCTGTAACAACTTTTTAATTTTTTTATGTACTGTAAATATATTTGCAATTACACTTTTGTAATAATGTTGCAATTGGGTACATTTACAATATATTAACTTTAAATAATAAATAATATTGAATAATCAAAAGTGTACTTCTTTAAAGCATGCCAAACAATTAATAAATAATGATTTAAAATGTACTTTAAAGAAACACATTTAATTTTCCAGTAAACAAAATTATGTTCAAACCATGCTTTGCTTACATTCCCAATAAGTTATGAAAACATATTTTTTTCTTGTTTATTCGATCATTCCATCTTTTAATTTTTCAAACACTCCGGGAATGTTACTTGTGAATGTTCTCTGAACTTTCTGAAACAAGTAGTAACATATAAAAAACATTAGGCGAACATCCAGCTAAATATTTCAGGTAAAAACGTTCCATGAACGATGTATAAATAACGTTTTGTGCTAACATCTTGAGAACATTATTATAGACCAGATAACTTTAAATGAACATTCTGGAAAAACGTTTGTCCATAACATTGAGAGAACCTTCCCAGACAGCAACATAGTGTTGGCCCAGATCCGGCCCACATCTGGTACACGCAGAAACGTACACGTACCAGATGTGGGCCGGATCTGGGCCGACACCATGTTGCTGTCTGGGTTGCCACAACATTAGCCAAAGTTCTGAGAATGTTCCATTAACTGGGTTGGCATTATTACACCTTAAAAAAAAAAAAAAAAAGTTTACTTAAATCTGCAAGTACAGTGTTTTTTTTATTCATTTAAGATTTGAAGTACAATACAAGTCATACCAAGTGCTCTAAGAAGCGCTTTTTTCTTGAAGGTGAAATCACAACACAGTGTACACCCAACTATTCCATTCAGTCCATTAGAGAGGAGATAACCAACAGGATATCATGTTCCTCCTGTAGAGGAGTTCAGAGCGCTGCCTTATCAAGTGACAGCAGGTAACCCAATTATGCAGTGCACATTGTGTGTAACTCGACACGTGCTTTTGGTGTGTGCACAGTGGGCACAGTGCCCACTGTCACAGGGCATAATCGCATTACAGCACCACACGTGTGACAACAATATTCTAATTTAAGGGCCAAAAGGACATAAACAGATGATCATTGACTGTTTCCCCATTTGTTAATAGGAGGCCGACAACTTCAACATGGACAAAGAGGGAAACTGATCATTTGGAATGCAATTATGGTCTCTGTCATGAGTTAATTAAAAGTGATCATCAACAGCTGTTCTATTTGATTTGCTGTATATTTTGTGTATTTCTACCTTAGTCTTTCTTATTGGTTTTAATGAAGTACAGATGTTGTTGTGGAACAACATTTCAATAGTTTAGTAATTCCTCAAACCCGATTCAATAAGAAAATTTGGCATCTCTAATATCCAGTAATCAAGAAATCTGATTCCAGCCAATTACTGAGAGTTAAAAAAAAATTATTTAAGTAAGTAAATTGAGAGATTATAAAAAAGACGGAACAAATCCCACTTTCACATTGAGATTACAGGGGAAATGAAATATTATTATTGCTTGAATATCTTCTGCAATACTATATCAACAGAACGTGTTGAAAACAATGTGAACAAATGAGCATTTCAACAAAAAACAAATAAAGGAATACAGAAAATAATGCCAGAAAAATTCCTCAAGAATATAGGCTTTTTCCCCCTGGCTCTTTGAGTCAAGCTTCATACACATTAATTCAATGTCAACTCATTAGTAATCCTAAAAATTCACATGTTAATGGTTCTAGCAGACGCACATTTCAACATGTTTGCATAGACACTGAAGTGTACATTACTAACGTACTGACAGCGCCAAAAACATAAGCATTTTAAGAGACACAACTTTAGAGATGTACAAATGTTTGTGAATACAGAATAGACTGTTTCTATTGATATTAATTACAATGAAAATAACTGAATGTCCAATAGCATCACATTTATTTAATGCATTTACCTATTTTTACAGATATCGGGTTCATTCATTCTGTTATGTGATTATTATCTTAGCAGATATTATACAACCGTTCAAATGTATAGGGTTAATATGATTTTCAAAAGTTTTTGAAAGAAGTCTCTTATGTTCACCAAGGCAGCATTTATCTGATCAAAAATACAGTAAAAAAGGGGATATTACGATTAAATCCGTTACGATTTAATACGTATTAATATAATACGTTTTAATATATTTAAACATGCAATTTTTCCTGTGATCAAAGCTGAATTTTGTCTTCTGTGTCACATGATCCTTCAGAAATCATTCTAACATGATGTGGTGCTCAAGAAACATTTCTTATTAATCTTGAAAACATTTTTGTTGCTTTGTGGAAACCATGAAACATTTTTTACAGGATACTTCGATGAATAGAAAGTTGAAAAGAACAGCATTTATTTGAAATATATAATTTTTTTGTAACAGTGTAAAGGTCTTTACTGTCACTTTTGATCAATTTAATGCATACTTGCTGAATAAAAGTATATTTGTTTCTTAAAAAAAAAAGATGTAATGAGCCAAACTATATAAATATCTATATAGTAAAAAAAGGATGTTTTTTTTTTAAAGACGTGTATGTGACATTCACATTTCTGTTCATATATAGCACAGTATATCACATACAAAAAGATGGTATAAAAAAGGGCAGCTTATGAGGCTAATAATTGGGCTAATAAAAAGTATTACTGGTCGAAACTTTATATAACCACACTGTGTACGATAACCATATGTAGCCATAAAACAAACTAAAAACCATATTTGTTCTTCTGTGTGAGTTTAGCCATAGAATTTCCAGAACTGTACCTGGAAATGCACATTCTCTGCTGCAGGACTACTTTAGGTTACAACAGCAATGAAGTTGGACAGATTCCCCAAAATATTATATATGTAGTGATCAAGCAGTGACTGAATGCATTTGGGGGAGTCTGCAGACCAGACTTTATCAGAGACTATCATTTGCAGCGCATTTGCTAAGTCTAACGAATTGCGTTTCGGTACAAGTTTAAGCCGATAAAATGAAATTTGTGTGTTTTTCCTGGAAAGAGCCGTATGTCGGAGGCAAAAGGTCAGTTTGGGGCTACATTAATGGATGTGCTTGTGTGTTCAGTACCATCTCCACTTTCATCAGCAGTGCAGAACTTTACATAAACAGCACCGTAAATGTATTACACCAAATAGACTGACGTCAGAGAGTCACATTTTCTTCATCAGAACACTTACTGGTAAAACAAATGTTTTCTATTCGTAATTGTATAGGTTCTGGTGTATTGAAACTTGTATGTCATGTATTTAAATATATTTGTACACATGTGTAATGATAAAGTTGCAATTTATAACCTTTAAATGTATTAATGAATAACACACTACAGTTCAAATTATAATCAAGTACTTTACATGTGGTTTAGTCTACCCATCAAAATAAGTGTACTTTATTTAAAGCTTGACAAAAATAAACAGTAGAACATTTAAAAGTCATTAAAAAGTGTCCTCTCTTTAAGTACACTTAAGTAGCCTTTTATTTAATCAATTCATGGAGTTGAGTAAGAGTGCTTAGATCTTCCTCAAACAAATTCTATTGCAACGAATCAATAAGACATAGCTGGAGTCTGCAGGGAGGCAATTGGAGATAAAGAGGTCTGCGGTCAGGTCAAACCCTCACCGGACCAGGGCAATGAAAGCACCCGTATACTGCTACTGATGAACGGAGGAAGAGAAAAAAGCAAAAAGAAGTGATGATGGGTTGGAGGTATATTTACTGAAATCTACTTGGCTCCAGCTTCATAATAATTCAACTCAAAGATGAATGCAAAACAATATCCAACAGAAGAAAATGTCTGCCAAGAGAAAAGGAGCCTTAACACCAAATATATTCACTAGAGAAAGACAAAGGGACTCAATAAATAAGCTGGATGAAAATATAAAAGACAGATAGAGAAAGAGAGATTATTTGTTTATCTTTTGGCAAAGAAGTCGTGCAGATAGATGTGGGATTCCAGAGGGACTCGTCTCAAGAGGCCGAGATGAGAATTCGTGGTTAAACACTTCATGGAGATGTTCTGTTTGTTATCAAAACCAGAATAAACATGCTGTTGAAACCTAATATGTGATAGTTTGAGGTCTCTCTGGTTGTCATGACAGATTTGAATTTGGATGTGTTTCAAGTCCAAGACCAAGCCCAAAATTTCCCTTGGTTACTCAATGCCATCATCGATCGCAACCTGTACAATAACTGTACCATAAACACATGCCACTGACGCTCCACATAACGGTAATCCAGCACCGTCCTAAATGTAGCTTGAATCGTCTCCAGGATCAAGGCTGTGATATCCCCGAGCTTAAAGCGCATTCGCTCAAATCAAAGACAGCCAGTGTTCGGTGCTTTGTCTCGCCCTTTTTCATTCTTTCTCCCTCTCGCTCATCCCGTTAAATGAAGAACATATGTACCCCCCACCCCACCCTCCCGGAATACAACTTTCTCTGCTTGCATTCATTACTTCCTCTTTTTCATCTGTCTCTCAGTCCATTCCCTCCCCATGCTTTCTGGTCTGCTCTGTTCATTCCTCTCTCTGTTTCATTCAGCTTTGATGCTACAGTAAATCCAGAAAGAGGTAAAGAGAGAAGGGAAAAAAGATAAACTTGTGATCATGAGAACACATTAAAGCTACAATATGTAAGATCTTTGTAATAAAATATCTAAAAATCACTTGCACAGTGACATATTTCCTTCTGTTGTGTACTTACAATATCCCAAGGTTTTTAAGATTTTTAATTTTAGAGAAATTTTAAATAATGGCTCGTCCATGTTCATTTGTCGCCTGTCAATGACGTAATATCTGCGTTATCCCTGTGCTGCGTTCCAGTCCACTTTTAGACATGCACTTGCGAACTTCCCTAAGCACTTCCCCTCGGGGGAATCCCTGCCGCCATTTTGAAGTGCGTTCCACTTCGTGAAGTGGACGAGGGAAGTTTATATGGACAGACACTCGTTCCATCGATTTTGACCGAGGGAGCGAGTCTACTTCATATGTACACTTCAGGCAGTTCCATATACCACAATAAAACACGATTGTGACGTCACTGCAGATCTCGTCTAATCACCACCACCCAGGGGCGTAGCACAAGATCCCGGGCCCTATGTATAGTCAGTCCTGATGGGCCCCTATGTTCCAAATAAAATTCTTTTTGGATTGTTGACGGGGGGGGGGGGGGGTTGGATTGCGCACGCGCTATGTATGTTATGCGCACAGATGTTCTGTCTCGCATTCGCGGGAGATTTTAACTAATTTGCGGGCATCAGGGAGACGCTATCAAACTTCCGGGAGAATTGGGATGTCTGTATTCCAGACTTTTCAAGGGCCCTTCATCCCCTTGGGGCCCTGGTAATCAGTACTGGTTTTACCCCCAGTCCGACGCCCCTGCCACCACCACAAACATCTCTATGATATATTAATTAGATTTTTTTTATATAAAACAACCCAAACACACCTATATATATTTAGATGCTGCATTAAACAAATTCTTAAAGGGAAAAAAAATTGTAAATAATAAATCAACTCCATAGCTGATTCCAAGTGATCAAGGGCTTAGGACGTTCCAGTTCAGCCCATTGCAGTTTCCGCCAGAAGTGGACACTCGTGCAACGTAAGCAATGACGCACATCCGAGTGAACGAGAGGGAGGGAAGTTGGCGAGTGAAGGGCATGTCAATTTTGGACTGGAACGCAGCCCTGGTTTCCGCTCGTACAGCCATAGTAACCATGGCGACACATGTGGACAACTGCGTTATGTCTAGCGGCACGCTCACGCTGTTGTTTCGTTCAAACATTATGGACCATGGCAAGCAGACTTTGGGACAAAAAAAGATAACTAAAACGAGGATCAATATCAGCGTGGCGTTTTCGAGATGCCGAGAGCTCCACGTCCGTGACAAACTTTGACTTGACAGAGATGCCACTCTTGCATGTACTTTATTAGACAGGTGAGCAAATGTACATAAAACGAATCAATGTTATTTAGCTCAACATGATGAAATTTTAGAATGTTATTCTAATGTTGATCTAGATTACTGCTAGTCTCATGCAGAAAAACTAACACATATAATAACATTATAACTTTCAACACACTCAAATGCAGTTTAGTTTGATAGTGTAGACCAAGTGAAACAGCGCTGAGTTACCTCACAAGTTTCATTTGTCTAATAAACTGACCTGTGTGTGTATTAATTCAGCACTTGCCTGTAGTTTGGTAGAATGAAATGTCCTTATTCCTTTATATCCGCGGGACTCGCGTGTACCGCTGATATCTGTCTCTCATTAGCAATCGTGACCTGCTTCATACCACAGTCGTGTTAAAAACATCAATGTATTCACTCATCCATAAAAATTATTAGATCCATCAGCATGACGACAAGTTCCATAATTCCGCTTATGCGTCATCAACCTACGCCTTTGTTATTGTAAGAGGTTAGCGACCCCTAGTGGCGAAAAAAATGACAAATTGTAGCTTTAATTCTGTATCTTAAGTTACTTATTTAATTAACATAATTTATTCAAATTTTAATTGCTACTTTTACAGTTTACTCTCACCTATTACTTTATTTGACTATTTAGCACTACTGATTGCATGTGATTACAGATATTTTCATGTTAATTTTGATTGTTTCATTGCTTTATTGGGATTTTACTTAACACAATTTCTCATTATACACAGCTATGCCTTTGTCAGTTTAAATGGATGGTTTTGACATGCCAATAATTCACACTAAATTGAAATAGAAATTGAAAGAGAGAAGGAGAGGTAGAGATCAGATAGCAGTGTTTTCATTATAGCTGCTCTGGAACAGTAACACTTTGGCTGAATAATAGGTACATCAATAGATGTGAAACCCTCAATCCTATAAAGAGATGAGCTGCACCATTAGCCAGAATACAACTCGCTTAGTATTCCTGGAACTGAAATAAAATACAACGCATTACTTTTATTATATGTAGCTGCCTGCAACAATAACTCCATTTATTGTTTTTCTTTTTGTTTTGTTTTACACATACATGAATTCTTCAATTGGAGGGACTTTTGTCTTGAAATCTTGAAAAACACTAATGAATCTTGAAATAACACTCATTTCCCTGAAGTTGTAACAGTAAAATGATGCACTTCTTTCAGGATTTTACATCCTTTCTATCTTATTTATGTGTACATTTCTCAATTTCATTATCTTTTAAGCAAATACGTAATCTTTTTAAAACTATACAGCAAAAATATTTTAACTGAAACACAATAAAATACGAGAATGTATCATATATTTGGGCTGGATTGCTGCCATCTAGTAAGATGACATATGACTTCATGTCATGTCAAAATCATGTTACAACAATTTCCTCTGGCTCATTAAATTTGCAAAAAGCAAGACGTAACTTTTTTATGACCACTTAGACGCATTAAATGAAATCAGAACTTTAAAAGGGTTAAATGCAAAATAGAAAAAAAAATTGTTAAAATATTTATATTTAATATATGAACATTCTCTTTTTTCTCCATTAAAATCCTTATAGGGGACAGAGAAGTTTTCATAATTGAAGATTCAACCATATTAAAGGTTATTTCTGACTTATTAGTACAACTATATGTTGGACTAATAATACATTTAATATGCCAGAAATACGTAAGCAAAAAAAAAAAAACACTCTTCTGACACCATTCTTTCAAATCATTGTGGCAGTGATCACCCCCTGCACAGTTACTAAATGAAGAAAGCATGTGATGCTTCACTGTTCTCATAGCAACCTGTGCACAATAAAGAAAGCTGGGGTAAGGTCAAAGCATGTGTCAGGCTGTCAGCTCTTCATCTTTCCTCTTCCCCTCAGGACACCTCTGATCCAAAGGCAGAAAAACACTCAGAGGTGTATAAAGCAAGTCTCTGTGGGTTTTTCTTAGAAAAGCACATGGATGTGTTTGCTTTAAAGCTTATTAGGTCAGGAACTGTTTGAATTATGCGTCATGTGTTAGATTTGTAGCAGGGGTCCTGGATGGCCAGGATCGCTAAGCCAGCATGGGGCCATTTCAGAGCCACAATGTATAAAACACTGGGAAGTTGACCAGAGAACACAATACACTAATTTGTAAAGATTAATAAAATTATTGCTGTACACCACGTTATTACGCACTCACACGGACACTGCTGCTGCGGCCTGTAGCGTCTGGACCAATCAGGCACACAATTATTCATTATATTTAATGACTGATCCAGCAAACCCCCTCTACCAACAAATGTGTTAGAGTTCTGTAAACTACCTCCAAACTGCAACTAACACCCAGACAGAACAGGCCTCTGGTCGTGGTCACCATAGCAGAAAAGCCATTTACCACCAAAAGGTTATGTGGAAATATTTGCCTACTCCAGTTCTTGTTAGTGAGTAAAGGTTATGTGGAAAGAGTTAACTCTTACTCTATGTCCCTATTGAAATGTATATAATGCCCATAAAAAAGGACTCTTTCCATTAATTCAAAGGCAAACCTTTTATGAATGAACATGCATCTCTATAGGATTATTTTTGTGCCTTTAATATTGAACATAACATTTCAAGAAACGAATGAAAATATAAATGGACACTGAATAAAATGTCTTTGAAACATCATAATTTCTTCATTCAACGAGGATGAAATCAAATGCAACTTCAGAACCATTGGACCACTGAACCATCAAGATTTTCTCCTGAGACTGCATATCCGGACGCTCATTTAACGGCTAAGGCATTGTATCTTACAATTAACTAACTAAACAGTGGTTTAGTATAAGCGGTAGACCCCTTGTTAACAAAGTGTTTTAAACTAAGAAACTGAGGGTTCCGTCCAGATGGTTCAATTTATCTTTTCCAAAGCTTCATTCCCTTTTTCTGGTTTCATTCACTTTCCATTTTACCCTGCATGTATGCATGATTGTGTGTATGTGTTTGTTTAGATTAGTTATGTGTTTGTGATTTAGTTAAAACTTTTGTGCACATTTCACACAAGTTTTGATTCTGGTCCCTGCTTGTAAATCAATGTCCCTTTAACAATGTGATCACAGCTACATGCTAATAAATAGTTATTTTTCATATGTGCACTATGTAGGAAATAGGTTGCAATTCTGGAAACAGGTCATATTGATCACTTCCATAATAATCAACAGAGCTCATGCAGCCAAGACACTTTATTTTGCCCATCCGACATAATAAAAAAAGTTTTTAATGTACTAATTAAATTGCATCACAAAACGGAGAACAGACAACAGGATAACAAAACAAAAAAAGATTTTGAAGTAAAAAAAATATATTTTTATTAAATAACATTTGAAAAACCTACAGGTAAATCTTCTATAAATATTTTCATGTCATTTCATAATGTCTTCATTTTCTTTTGTTTGCCTACTCCAGTTCGTGTTAAAACTCACTAGATATGTTTATTCTGTGTATTTTGGGCCCTTTTTGTGTGAAATCATATTTATTTCGTCCATCGAAAGCGTGCTTTCACTTTAATTGAGCGTGAAAATAGACTCGGCGCCGAAACCCCCGCTTCACTGCTGCTCACACGACACTCCTGCTTGACGTTCACGCCCTGCTCCCGCTCCCGGTGTGAATGCTCTCATCGATTAACATGCACGCCAAAAAAAAAAAAAAAAACGCCGCTAACGCTTGCGGTTTGAAATGGCCATTACAGGTAAAATTAAAGAATGTATCCTCAACTACTTTTGTGCTGTAGGTCTATGTATTTTATAATGTCAACTTCAAATAATACTAATAGTAATTTAAAGATGTGGTAGCATTGAATCTGGACGGGAAGGATAACTCTGGGAGTTGGAAGGGGTGTGTCGTGATTCTGCCTTCTCAAACCGCGACACAGGTTCGTGGATCTGAGGGGGCTTTCACACTGGCAGTTTAGTTCGGAACGGGGCACGGTTCGCATGAAAAATTGCTAATGTGAACGCTGTCATGGGACCAGGGTGCGCACTGGGGTACCGAACCCGAGACTACCTGGAGGAGGTGGTCTGAGTTCGGTTGCTCCCGAACCGTGCTGCGATTCGCTTGTATGTGAAAGCAACACGGACTCGGGTGCGCACTTGTTCAGGAAGTAAAGTATCCTGCGCATGCGTTTTAGCCGATTATGATGTATTTAGTTAAATAAAACACACGTAAGGGATGAAGATTTACCCTAGATACGAGCAAGAGTGAGTCTGCAGTGTATTCGCGCATAGTGCGTGCAATCAGGGCAACAAATTAATGGAAATCCACTGTCTCCTCAAAAGAGTCCATTTGCAAGCAGCGGAAAGACAGCTTATGTGAAACACACACACACAGTTAACCTGCGTTGTTTACTCAGCTATGAATAATAGCACCAAATTAATAAAAAACAATATATTGACCCGCGTCGTGTGTTTAATATCATGCGCCGTGCACGTTTGCAATGACGTAAGATGCACGCAAACGCACCAAAGTTCAATAGAATCAAGTTGAGTGTGAAACCAGACCAACACTGCGGGGGGCGCCGGGAACAATCGCGCCCGGGCTCGGACCGCAGCAAACGAGCCCAGTGTAAAAGTGACCCCCTGAGTGTCGCGATTTCGGTTTCATATCGCATATCGTTACAGCCCTATAAGTAGATGTCCAATGCAGACACAAATCAGTAGCCTACTTAGCTCAAATGTAACAGTTTTTCTCTTTGCAAATGAACCAGTGCAGACTGAGGATTCCGAGGCACAAGGTAGGAATACAGTGAAAGCAGATGAGGATAATATTAGTTGATATGGGCTGTGAGGTAAGGAGTCAGGTAAGTCCATGCAATGGGTAGTGAATGATGAGACCAGACAGTGAAATTAATGAAAGGGTGAGTACTTATCAGAGTCCGTAATGAGTGTGGCCAGGTTCACAATCAGACTAATGATACACTACAGTTTTCCATCCTAATGCTTGCAAAGAGAGGAGAATGTTAGGCCAAGAGCACAACCTTGAGCTGCAAGACTAATTTTTGCAGTTTACCTGAGGTTCCCTAAGTGCATTTTGGTCTATGTGTGACATTCAGAAGAACACACAACATTCAATCAAATGAGAAACAGTAGGAGTGGGTTGGGGAGGGTCTTCGTCCCATCAGTGGCTTGCCACCCCGAGTTCATTTCATTAATGAACACAGACAGGAGACCAAAAAGAGCACATTCAAGACTTTGATGGAAGGATTAATGTTTGGAGATGAAGGGAGAAAGAGAGAGAAGAAAGGATAGAAGGAGCAAGGGAGGGAGAGAGAGAGAGAGGGAGATAGCACAGTGCCAGCAGCACATTCGGGCAGATTACTGAGGTATATGCGGCTCACACAAATTCATAAAGCTAATATCAAAGCAACAGCTGCAGGAGATTCTCTCATGCTAAGAGGAGAGAACATGTCAGGACAGAAGCTAAAAGCAAAAATATAAATGAAATCGTCTTAGAAATCGTCTGGAAAGGTTGGTGTGATATACACATCTGCCATTTCCACCTCACTCACATTCTAAAATAACAATTTCCAGAGAAGCTCTTGGTGCTGTCTTCAGGGGCTAATATTTTATACAGTAGCTATCTAAAAACTCCAAATGAGTTTTGGGCTTTCCCCTTAGATTACTTTTCAAAAACATGTTAAAAAATGCAAAAGCCTTCAAAGAGCCCCATGAAGTGAGCACCAAAGTGACTTCTTCCCCTTCAATCTAATTTGAAAATCACTGTGATGATGAAGCAAAGGCACAGGATAATTAAAACTAAACTAAAACTAAAACTAAAAAAAATACTTGCTCTGGTCAGCCTCCATTTCCTGTTATTTGGGAACATCCCATATGACTGCATTCGTTGAAAAATAGTTTAAATTGGGTGCATTGCAAAACTTGTTTGAGATTCGAACATTTAAAGGTATAGTTCACCCAAAAATGTTAATTATGCCATCATTTACTCACCCTAATAAAGCATTTTCATTTATCACCAAAACTTTGGTTACCAACATTCTTCATAATATCTTATTTTATGTTACAGAAGAAAGTCATACAGGTTTGGAACACCATGAGTAAATGTTGACAAAATAGGGTGAAATATGCCTAAAAGTTCAAGTCTGCATTAACCCTTTGGCACGTACGATCACACCGGTGTGATCAGTCTTGGCTGGTCCCTGGAGCGTACGATCACACCGGTGTGATTAGAACGGTCAGTGCATCACGTGATCAACTGCTAAATTCAAGCGTGCTTTCGAGCGTTGACTGGCGCTGAGCCAGAGATGGACGCACTAAGTGCTGTCATATATCACAAATATTGAGTGTTTTCAACCACATAATGTTTATTTTAGGTTTCAGACACTTAAATACACATAAGTACTACCAAAACAATGATTTTGAGTTTGTAAAATACACACTGATGTCTATAGAAGCGGCAATAATAATCCTTTCCATTATAATAAGACGACACTTTTATTCATATCAGATACACATTATGTAAGTAGCTTTACATTTTACCCTATTCTTCTCCCAGTTCACCGGCCACTTACTTTCATGTATTTCGTGAGAAGTGGAGGAATTGACGTGTTGTAAACATAGACTGTAAAAAAATATGGACGTAATGTCCATGACGTCACCCGTAGGTTTCTGAAGAGCGTTTTTGAAGCCTAAAGTGGGCGGAGTTGCTCGTCGCCATCTTGGAAGCGCGTCACAGTGCGTCACTCCCGGATAAACGAAAATGGGCAAAAAAGCGGGACGTGGGTGGAGTTGAGGTGCCTGGATGCTGAAACTACGCCCGCCTAGCTCGACGTGATCGAGTTTGCTCAGGCTAAGGAGCTAATGTGCTACTGGCCTCGCGCTAAAGTGACAGCTGACTTGAAGAAGTAGACCTAAAGCCAATAGTTAAAGTTCATGTTTTTGCCCTTTGAAATACTATTATAGTTAAAAGACATAACTACCGTGAGACTATGTGTATTGTGATGCATTATTATTCTCATGCAGTAACTTACAATATTTGCTCTGAGCGTGTGTGTGAGTGTGACAGTGATTCATGCGTAGCCTACACATGTCAGTCAGCGCGGCATCGCACGTCAAGTTCGTAGAGAGCTTTATTCAGTCCATTTTCAATTCTGATAGATATTACCTAAGAAGTTCAAGTAATGCACTAGAAATCCGCGCTCATTTAAGGGACGAAGAGAAAGCACTGACACCTGCAGAATTTAATCTGATGGTACTTTTTATTGAACACTAAAAAGTTAAATAAGCATATTATAGTCTATCTGCTCCGTGAGATAAACGGTACAGCAGAGTGAGTGTGGCCTCTAACGTTAGATCTTAGATGTTTTTAAATCTGAACTCCAAAAAGCAACGATATTGTCAGACATCCATGAGTGCATGTTCACAGAGGAAAACAACTGAAGAACAGCGCTGGTTGTTCTCTTGATAATCAACAACGATGGAATCCAACGGCATGGGCGAAGGTATAAGGGCGGCGTGTAATAAACTGTATGAAATAATCCCGAAAAAAGTACAAACACGGCAGAGATGGCAAGTTCAGCAGCTGGAATCAGCTGAGGTGACATGATGGCTAACAGAGAGCAGACAAACGGCTAGTAACAGCAGTGGAAATCCACCTGTCACTCAAGTGGCCACGCCCTTGATTATGCAGCATTTTAAGGCTTAATATAATTTAAACGGATGAGTTCTAAAAAAAATTCACCCCCCTCACAGTTGTCATGAAGGGCAAAATTAGCTGTATAGACCAAAACAACTTAAGGCACCAGGCTGTAAACATATTTTTTTCGGCTGTAAAGTTGGGCATTTTAACATGGGAGAGATACAGATTTGGCTCACTTTTGCAGTCAGCCTCAAGCGGCCAGTCAATGAATTGCAGTTTAATTCACTTCCGTGTTGGTTTCAAGAGGGAGACAGGGAGGTTGCCGCTTGGTTGTAAATCGACTCGGTTACTAACGTAACCTCGGTTCCCTGAGAGGAGGGAACGAGTATTGCGTAAGTAGCTTACGCTATGGGAAAACTCCTTTTCTCGAGAATATTGAAGTCTTTATGTAAAACGCATTGCAGCTGCACAGCTGACAGCAATGAACGAAGGAACTCGGTCATTGGCTGTGCTGCGGCAACTTGCTCGAACCAATGACGGGGCGACTCTGAATGCGCGACCAATGAGCGCGCTTCGCGCCCGCGCGCGTCAGGGCCCGCCAAGATGGGCGTGGCCAAGCTATATATTGGGCGCCCCGTCATGAGAGTTCTTTAGGTTAAAACGACTGAAGCGAACTAACCAAGCACAAGCACTACGTTCCCTCCTCTCAGGGAACCGAGGTTACGTTAGTAACCGAGTCGTTCCCTTTCGAGAGGTCTCTCCTATTGCGTAAGTAGCTTACGCTATGGGAACACCATGCAAAACGCCGTGCGTGCTGAACTTCGCCTTATGATAGCCAGAGGCAGGTGCCTGAGCTAAAAAGCAAAGTTATCATCCAACTAGCCGGCAGAGGCAAGCTTTATATGTGGGAAAAAATACAGAGCGCCTAGGAGGCGCTCAGTGTGACACAAGCACATACATAATCTAGATACGAACTCGCAGTTCAACTAGCATTATGCTGATAGCACATTGGAATGCAATGTCGGGACCTGTAGGTTGTAGAATCTGATAAATGTGGACGGTGAGGCCCAGCCTGCCGCCGCACAAATATCCTCGATCGGTATCCGGCTCGACCATGCCCAGGAAGAAGCCACACTCCTGGTGGAGTGTGCTTTGACTCCCCAGGGGCATTGAAGTCCCTTAGCTTCATAAGCCAGCGCTATAGCTTCGACTATCCAGTGAGAGATTCTCTGCTTTGAAACGGCGGAACCTTTCGTACGGCCGCCAAAGCATACAAACAGTTGTTCTGTCTGTCTGAATAGGGCAGAACGCTCCAAATACACTCTGAGAGCCCTAACGGGGCAGAGTAGATTAGCGTCGTGTTCGTCTACTGGAGACGAAAGCGCAGTTAGGGAGATAACCTGTGCTCTGAAGGGAGTGGTGAGCACTTTAGGAATATACCCATGTTTCGGTCTAAGGACGACCCTGCAGTCGTTAGGTCCGAATTCTAGGCAGGCAGCGCTTGTTGAAAGCGCGTGCAGGTCGCCCACTCTCTTGACCGAGGCGAGTGCCAGCAAGAGCGCCGTCTTGAGCGAGAGCTGTTTAAGGTGCACGGTTCGGAGTGGTTCGAACGGGGGCCCTTTAAGAGCGTCTAGGACCGTAGCTAGGTCCCAGATCGGCACTGAGGGGGGGGCGTGAAGAGTTCATCCTCCTGGCGCCCCTTAGGAAACGAATAATTAGGTCGTTTCTTCCCAATGGACGTTCCATTACAAGGTCGTGTGACGCTGTGATGGCAGCCACATATACTTTGAGCGTGGAGGGGGTGCGGCCCGCCTCCAGAAGCCCTTGTAGGAAAACGAGTACACTCGTAATCTCGCATGTTACAGGGTTCAGGCCCTTGGTATTACACCAGTCACTGAACACTTTCCATTTCTGGGCATATAAGCGTCTCGTGGAGGGCGCCCGCGCCTCAGCGATGGTTTTTAGTGCTCCGCTCGTGAGGTTCCTGGGAACCCGTTGAGGGGCCATGCATGAAGGGCCCACAGATCGGGGCGGGGATGAAATATCATCCCGCTGGCCTGACTGAGGAGGTCTGGCCTCAGTGGAATCGGCCGTGGTGCAGATTGCATTTGCATCAGATCTGGAAACCATGTTGGGTTCTTCCAGAGTGGGGCTATCAGCAGCACTGCGTTTTCCTCCTCTCTGACCCGACTGATGACCTGTGGCAGCATCGCGATCGGGGGAAAGGCATATAAGGGGCGGCTCGGCCAGCTCTGGGCGAGCGCGTCCGTGCTTTTCGTGAAGAAAAGAGAGCAGTGCGCGTTCTCCTTGGAGGCGAAGAGGTCGATCTCCGCTTTGCCAAAGGTTTTCCATAACCACTGAATCGTCAGAGGGTTGAGAGCCCATTCTCCTGGGAGAATCTTGTCTCTGGATAGCATGTCTGCCCCCTGGTTCGGGGCGCCTGGCACATGCGCTGCTCTCAGCGAGCGCAAGTTGTGCTGGGACCATAAAATTAGTCTCCTGGCCATTGAATGCATGGAGCTCGACCTGAGTCCACCCTGGCGATTTATGTACGACACTACCGTCATGTTGTCCGTTCGGACCAGGACGTGTTCGTTTTTTAGATGTGGGAGCAGGGCTCTGAGAGCCAAAGTGACCGCTTTCATTTCCAGACAGTTTATGTGTAGGCGCTTCTCCGGGTTTGACCAAAAGCCGGAGACAGGCCTGCCCTCGTAATGGGCCCCCCAACCTATTTTGGAGGCATCTGTCGTTATCATCTTTCTCCTTGTGTTCACACCCAGACTCACGCCTGACTGGTACCAGTCAGCGGCTTTCCAGTGCGTCAGGGCTTTTATACAGCCGTGGTTCGCTCTGATTAAAAAGTGGCCCGAACGCCACGCGTTAGTAGGGACGCGGCTCTTGAGCCAGCGTTGGAGAGGGCGCATATGCAACAATCCTAGCTGGAGTACGGCCGATGCTGAGGCCATGAGACCGAGCATCCTCTGAAACCGTTTGACGGGGGCGCGTGCGCCCGCTCTGAATGATGTTGCAAGGCGCCGGATGGTGAGCGCGCGCTCCGATGAGAGACGCGCTGTCATTTGCATCGAGTCTAGAACTATTCCCAGGAAAGAAATTCTCTGGCTGGGAGATAGTATGCTTTTTGCAAAATTGATTCTTAGACCCAGGCATTCTAAATGGCTGATAATCCAAGATCTGTGTGTTATTAGCTGACTCTCTGATTGTGTTCGAACCAGCCAATCGTCGAGATAATTCAGTATTCGCACTCCCCTTCGTCTTAGGGGGGAAAGTGCTGCATCCATACATTTCGTGAATGTACGGGGAGCCAGGGACAGGCCGAACGGGAGTACTGTGTACTGGTATGACTGTCCCTCGAAAGCGAATCTCAGAAACGGCCTGTGATCAGGCGCTATTGGAATGTGAAAGTAAGCATCTTTCAGATCCACTGAGAGAAACCAATCTCCTGGGCGCACTTGCGCGAGGATATGCTTGGTTGTTAACATTCTGAACGAGCGAATCATTAGTGCTTTGTTCAGGTGTCTGAGATCTAGGATGGGGCGGAGACCGCCATCCTTTTTCGGGACGAGAAAATAGCGGCTGTAAAAACCTGTCCTGCTCAGAGAGGGGGAAACAGTTTCCACAGCACCCTTTTCTATTAGTTTGCGCACCTCGGTGCGTAGAACATGTGAACACTCTTTTCTCACTTTCGTCTCGACCACAGTCGTAAAACGTGGTGGTCTGCGAGCGAACTGGAGCGAGTATCCGTGCTTTACTATATTCAATACCCATTTCGGCATATCTGGAATGTTTTCCCATGCCGCTGCGTGTACAGATATGGGCTGAATACAGGCTTGGGGCGGGCCGTTGTGACGTAGGGACCCGGCTAGCGAATCGCCTGAGCTCGTAGCTCTCAGAGGCGTGGGCGCGCGCTGAGCAGCTGAGTGAATTGGGCGCGTGTGTGATTACAACTGTGTTTGTAAAACTCGCAGCCTGAGCTGAGGTTGTGTTTGACACTGTAAGGGCAGTGTCTATAAGTGGGGGTGCATAAACAGTGGTAGGCACACGCGTCACTTTTATAATGTTTCCCGCTTTTACTGAGGATGAATTTATAACTGTGTGAACAGTGCTTGTGTGTAGTGGTGCGTACATGACCGTAGGCACGTGATCTACATTCATAAGAAGCGCAGCCTGAGCTGGGAATGAATTTGGCACTGTTTTGACAGTATCTGGGAATGCACACTTTGTGGACATGTGAACCCTTAGTGATGCAGGCAGAAAAAGACTATTTTTGTGTTTTCTGAAAAATGGCGTTTGTTTGCAGGTGAGCGAGCTCTGTGACTGGCCCATTGACTGCTGTATGGACATATCCAGCCGCCTGTAAGGGGACTGGGTAATGTTTGAGCTTTTGCAGAGAGAGTGGTCCGGCTTTTGCGAGACACGCACTCTCTCTTCTCATTTCTGTGGCTAGGACGGCTTTCGAGGCTCAGGGTTCAGCACAATCTTGTGCCGAGGACCCCGTCGCTCAGGAGGCGGCTTGCGGTTGTGAGAGCGCGAGCGGCGTCGAGCGTCAGCCTGAGGCGCGGGCTGAGAGGCAGTGGGAGCTGTTTTAGCCCGCTGCGGGTGTGGCGGTCTCTGTCTGCTCTGCGATGAGCTGGAGCGCTTTGGCAGGAAATGACGCATAGCTTGTGAAGCGTTCTGGGCCTCAGTGAAGCGTTCGGCGAAACCTTTAACCGCCGGTCCAAACAGCCCGCTGGTGGAGATAGGCGCATCGAGAAATGGCGCCTTATCCGCGTCCTTCATTTCAGTCAGAGTCAGCCACAGATGGCGCTCGAGAACAGTCAAATTAGCCATAGCACGGCCGATGGACTGGGCGGTGGCCTTCGTGGCTCGCAGAGCTATATCAGTCGCGCTGCGTAAGTCCCTGAAGGCTTCGGGGCCAGACTCGTCCATAGAGCGGAGAAGCTTGGCTTGGAACACTTGAAGTACCGCCATTGAGTGAAGCGCTGATGCAGCTTGGCCGGCGGCGGCGTAGGCGCGACCGGCAAGAGCAGAGGTAGTGCGGCAGGGCTTCGAGGGGTGGGAAGCTTTGGCTTTCCATCCGGTGGTGGAGGGCGGGCAGAGATGATTGGCCACGGCCTCCTCGAGGGGCGGCGTTCCCTCGTAGCCTCTTTCCTTCGCGCCGTCCACTGAGGAGAGCGAAGAAGAAAAAGAAGGCTTTAGGCGCGCAGAGTGGGGGGCTTTCCACGACTTGGTGAGTTCGTCGTGAACTTCCGGGAAGAAGGGAGAAGGCCTTTGCCGAGGGGCCTGCTGGCGCCCCTGCAGAAACCACTCATCCAGTCGGCTCCGGGTTGGTTCTTCGGGAGAAGACCAATCGAGTCCGAGGTCTTCCACGGCCTTAGAGAGGACACGGATAATCTCAGTATCCATAGTGGAGCCCCCGCTCGTGCTAGCTAGCGTCGACGGGGCGGGGTCGAGAGTGGAGCCTGGCCAGTCGTCCAATGCAGCGTCGATGGACAAGCTGTCGTCCATTCCCCCGTCGTCCTCGGACGCGCCGAAAGTCAAAAGGCCCACCGCTCTGCTAGAGGGGTGTGGGTCCGGCTGGGTGAACTGAACCGGCGGTGGGGAAGGCAAGAGCGGCGGTGAAGCACGCGGAGACTGGCTCGGCGTGACGTCACTGAGCTCAGGTTCAGGAAGCCTCTGTGAGCGGCGCTTTTTCTTAGTGCGCGGCTCAAACAGAGGGGTGGCGATGGGCTCGCTCACGGCGAAAGCGGCGAGGCGAGCCCGTAGTGCGGAGAGACCCAGGTCATCACGTTCCGGGCATCCGCCCTTGGTCAATGCAGCTTCTGCGTGGTCACGGCCCAGGCAGCGAGCGCAGATGATGTGACAATCCCCGTCCGGGACAAGGTCTCTGCACGACGCGCAGGAAGGCATTTGAAACAACGCCTTATTGGAAATTTGCTCTTTCACAAATGTCGCGGGGCGGACAGATGTAAAATACTTGCGTATATGGCGCGCCGGATGGCTCAGTAGGAGGTGCTTGAAGGCGGCTGAAGGTGCCGACGTCCTCGTAGCAATCCCGCTGGTATGCTTTTCCACGGCGGCGAAGGCTTCCAATAATCCGGAGGATCCAGCGAAGAAGGTGTTCGCTGAAGGAGATTAAATCTAAAGAACTCTCATGACGGGGCGCCCAATATATAGCTTGGCCACGCCCATCTTGGCGGGCTCTGACGCGCGCGGGCGCGAAGCGCGCTCATTGGTCGCGCATTCAGAGTCGCCCCATCATTGGTTCGAGCAAGTTGCCGCAGCACAGCCAATGACCGAGTTCCTTCGTTCATTGCTGTCAGCTGTGCAGCTGCAATGCGTTTTACATAAAGACTTCAATATTCTCGTGAAAAGGAGTTTTCCCATAGCGTAAGCTACTTACGCAATAGGAGAGACCTCTCGAAAGGGAACCAACAGATCCGATTCTCTGAACTGGGAAACAATCTAACATGGCGCCGCCCATTGCGCATTCAGCTCAACTAACGCGATCGTTATAAAGGTGTTTAAACAACAAAACACATCCACTTGCACATATTTGACAATCGGAATATCAGTGTTTCATGCTATAGCTAATACATTTGTGTATATTTTTAATAAAAAAGGAAAAATTACATAAAAGCAGATCATCATTCATTCAGCCCTGTGTTGTGGTTGCGCTGTGTCACCTGACAAGCAATGACGCGTCACCATGGAAACATTAAAGTGACAAGTTCTAAATAACGGTCGCCTTGAAAAACTCGCGCTGGGGGGTCAGTTAGAATATTTTAAACTTACGTGTGAAAGGGTTAAACAGAAGTTGTGATAGCCTTTTCTTCCTTATTGTGACGAATTTCTGAGTAAAAATGGCTTCTCAAACAAGAAAAAATGTAGGGCAGGACCATCAGGAATCAATTGGATCGTTAAAAGAGAGTGTAAAAAATAAATGGCAGAACTTTTTGCAAATGAGGAGGCAAAAATGCCAAACAACAGTCAATCACTGTGAGGAAGGCAAGCCAAGTTTGTGACGTCTGTCAACATTTCAAAAGCTGGTACTGATAGTGCTGGAGTTTCTGGTGGATTGAAATCTAAACAAAACCTAAACTGAAACTAAACAGTTTAAGGATTTAGAAAAATGTAAAAGTAACATTGAAATGTAAAATGAATCAGAAATGTAAGATTCTGCAATATTTTATGTCATTTATTAAAGGTTTGATAAAATGGAAGTAGTGACAGATCTTTTCTTCTTTATTGTGACGTACAAAACGAAAAAAACATGTAAGTGGACTTGGTTCTATCAGTCAGGTGATTGAACGGAGGCAGATCTAAACGTGAGTTTGCAAAGGGCAAGGTTTAAGCAGACTGCATGATTGGCCATTGCATACGTCTGTATTCCCCCCTCAAACGAGGTGGCTCCAGACGTTCTAGCCATCATGGCCGCCATGCCAGTGTCAAGTTCGCGTCGTGGCCGCTTCGCCAGAGTCACCAGCCATCATGGCCGCCACGCCAGAGCCAAGTAACATCATGGCCGCCACACCAGAGCCAAGTAATGTCATGGCCACCACACCAGAGCCCCTTCACATCATGGCCATTCAAATCTCTCCTAGAGATTTTTTGGAGTGGGGCTATAGTAATATAGGATTGGATCCCATTGGATACGGAGCTTGATTCTACATTGGGCTTATCTACCATGAGTCCAAGTCCGGTGGTCCCAGAGGTCATCCCACTTTCGACGGTGTTTCCGGTAATGGCTCATGTTTCCATTGTCTCTTATCTAGTTTTCTTCATGCAACCCGCTGTTTGGTGAGTTTGTTAAGTCAAGACCAGGTTTAGGTTTATGTTCATGTTCATTCCAGTCAAGTCAAGTCAAATCAAGTCTGTTTATGTTTGTATTTAAATAAAACTGCACTTGGGTTCACCTGCAACTAGCCTTCAGTGGACTTTCGTTACATCTACAGTGCGATTGCCTTGATGAAGGCACAGGAGATGAAATGCTGGGTTAATTTGAGGTTGTGTATTCTGTAACATTCTGTCCACTGAAAGAGAGTTTTGACAAACCCATGCACAGCCATAATTCAAGAAAATCGAAGGTGAACAAAAAACAAAACAATGAAGTAAACTTGACAGAGAACAGACGCGACTATACACGTGAGCTAGCCTAGCCCTGACCTGACCTGACCTGACCTGACCTGACCTGACCTGACCTGACAACACTGAACTCACTGACAGCAGGTTACAGCATCAATAATATACGACAAGATAACTAGGCAAACAAGGAGTTAAATACAAAAGGACTAATAAGTAAACAAGACACACCTGAAAGCAATCAAAACAATGAACCAATGAGAAAACAGAACTGAGAAACACACGACCAAAACAACCAATCAGAAATTGACACATGAGACGAGGGAAGCACATGACAGGATCACATGATGGGATAAGAGAATCACATGACAAACAGGAACCATGACAATACCTCATGCGATTCTTGAATGCATCAAGTACGAACAAGAAAGGAACAATATGAAAGAAGAAAAGGGAAAAAATGGAATTCAGAAAACAATTTTAAGGTTTTAATAAAATGGTCAAGTGAAATATAAAATAAAGCTTTCTTAGATTTTATTAGGGAGACAGTGCTGATAAATAGAATATAAAACTCTGCTCCACACTCCGGAGCAGAGGGAAGCGGTAATGCACCTATTACGTAGTGGTGGGCAGATCGAGGCTTTGTGAAACACTGAAACAGTTGAATCAAATGTGCCATATTGTGCCGAGGCTTCGAAACAATCCGACACCTGTCTCCAAGGTGCCTAGTGGTCACCCGGGTCAAACATGCATAAAAACACCTTTTACAATCTATTGCAATTTTTTTACTGAAAGTAAAATGCAATTTATCTAATCATCTAAAAAGATTATCGTGTAAACGTGTTCTTTTATCAATTGTTAGGGTTTGTTTTGTTTGTCCTATGAATGGCTCAGGTAAACAGGCCAATAAGACTATTAACTACCTCATTCTAATTATACTAATGTCTAATTAAAACGTCTACAAATGTATAAAACTGATCAGAGATCAGGTAAAACCCACAGACACTTGTTCATCGGTTCTCAATGACTCATGATTCATGGGTTGACAGAGATCATCGCCCCCAGCGGTGAACCATTGAAATTTCTAAGGCCCTGTTTACACGAGAACGCTCGCGGGTGAAAAACCTAAAAATATTTTATCGGATGTGCCTTTCGTTTACACGGCGACGGCGTTTTTGGGGCTTAAAAAAGTGAAACCTTAAAAACCTTGAAAAAGAGTGGAAATCTTAAAAACGCTCCACCGTCGCGTTCCCGTCTAAAGGGTAAAAATACAAAAGTCTGCTCACAGTGAAGGTTGTACGCAGGCGCGCGGACTTGGTGTTGTTGTGTGGCAGTGCTTCACATTGCCACCTAGCCGCCTGGAGTGCATACTACATCGAATTTCACACACTTTTGCGTCACCATATGCACGCGGATTTCCCACCCATAACGCTCGTCTAAACGCAGAATAAAAAGTGATAACGCAACGCCACTTTTGCGTTTTCTCTTCAGATCGTTTCCGTGTAAACATAGCCTAAGGCCGTGTGTCCACCAAAGCGTTTTTTCACGCACCTGGCGTAAAATTCTAATTGTTTTCAATGGGAGCGCCGCGTTTTTTAAACGCCATGAGCGTAACGAGGCGCTGAGCATGTATTTAACGCTCAAGCGCTGAGCGTTCGGCGTTTTTTTACTGGTCGCCGAGAGTTGAAAAATGTTCAACTTTGGGTAAAACGCTGCGCTCATCACTGTCACTTTTTACACAGCCGTCCAATCACAGTGGAGGAGGGGCGGGACAAATACCACACCGACCAACTGTCACAACATTCTTTCTGTACAACGACGTCAACCAGCAGAGCTAACCAAACAAAATGGATGAAAAATATTTTTTTAGTATGAAACAAATTATCTACGAAATCAGTTACAAGTAAACTGTGCTGCGGATATTCTGTATCATAGCAACGAATCGTCTCAACTGAAAAAACGCAGCGCTGCCAAAACGCTCTCAAGCGCCCAGTGCTAGGCGTTTTCAGCAGAGCGTCTAGCGTTTTCAGCCGGCTAAAAACGTTTTGGTGGACACACGGTCTAAGTGTTTTGAAACATTTATGACGTAATGAAGCCTCGTTTACTGAAATCACGCAACTCTGGCAGTTTGATACACGCTCCGAACCATTGATTCGGAACAAAAGATTCGTAAAGGCTTCGAAGCTTCATGAAGCAGTGTTTTGAAATTGCCATCACTACTATTACGCTGGTTGTCAGCCGCTGTTGAAAACAAGAAGGAACCATAACAATTGATAGCTGTGTCCCAATTTAGGGGCAATTTAGGATCCTTTGAAGCACCGAGTCGTGTTTAAAGGGGAAATGTATAGCCGATTGCGTCACCGCGACGAAGGCTGTCCCAATTCGAAGGTCCTTCGAAGTCTCCTTCAAAAGGCGGCCTGCAAATACATCAGAAGGATCCTTCGCAGCCTTGCCTACCCCAGAATTCATTGCGCGCCGGAGACAAAATTGCCAGATTATACTTTTAAATGTAAGTATTGGGTTTCAATTTAATCAAGTAATCTAATGTATCTAATGATAAAAATGGAAACAAAATAAAAATAAATACAATAAAGGCTCAAATGTTGTAGGCTACTTGTTACAAGTAGGTTATGTGATTTTACATTCTCTTTACATGCTATTTAATACACTTTAGACTTTATTATGAACATAAATTGACCATGGTGAACATTTTGGATAGGTTTTCAACCCCGTTTTGTTCTTAGGCAGTTATAACGATATATATTGTCCAGTAAAAATGTTACTCCCGCTCGTCACACGGTTGTCACAGTTGCTAGGTGAAAAAAAACTGACCGTCCCATTGAACAACTCCCGGGACACAGCTAGCAACATTTTGTTAGTATCATTTTCCAAATAACCAGTGGTGGAATGTGACGAAATACATTTACTGTATTTAAGTATGAATTTGAAGTATTTTAGATTGTTATTCAACTCCACATCATCAGATCACATGGATTTTAGATTTTGAAATTAGAAATTGTTTAAAAAAAAATGAACAGTATATAATAGAAACACTAAAAATATGTCTTCTAGCTCAGGGATAGGCAACATCGGTCCTGGAGGACCACTGTCCTGCAGAGTTTAATTATATCTCATTATGGGGGTCTTCACAATTATCCAAGAATAAAAATCCAAATACATGACAAGCCTGACCTTTGACAATTACAAATTAAAATTTAAAAAATATTTAAATATGTATAACTATCGAGATTTTAAATAACTAGAGATGGAACTTTTTGTACACCACCTACAAACCATTGAAATAGGTTGATAAATGTAAACGTTATTTTAGTTTTTATCCAGAAAAACCGCAGCTCACCCGTTTACTTGGATTTGTTTACAGCGCAGTCTTGCTCTCAGTAATATGGCGGATGCGTTGTCGCATCGCAGCAAAGCGGCCAATAGGGCATCTATGTATTTATTATGTCTATGTTCGAAGGATCCTTCAAATTGGGAAAGCCTTCGCCGCTGTGACGCAATCGGCCTTCAAATGCAGCCTTCGGAGGATGCAGCCCCTGAATTGGGGCCGGATTGCTCGATTGCTTTTGTCCGCCTCGCTGCCTGCTGTGAGCTGTGAGTTTGTTTGCGTTGTGGCTATCTAAGCCTCGTATTACTTTCGTATTTCCTTCTGTTTTTCCATATTTCTCTCTTTATTCTGTTCTGAACCATCATTTAACTCATAATTACAACTCGGACTGTTGGCCAGACGGGTCTCAAGCCATTATACGGCTGGAACCGCAAATACGGTTGGAACATTGGTTGTTGGTCGTAGAGCGACACACCGCTTCACTGCTGTTCGCCCTGCGATCGACTGCTTTTGTCAGCCTCGTTGCCCGCTGTGAGTTTGTTTGTTTGTTTGCGTTTGTTTGTTTGCGCAAATTCGGTTGGAACATTGGTTGTTGGTCGTAGAGCGAGACACCGCTTCACTGCTGTTCGCCCTGCGATCGACTGCTTTTGTCAGCCTCGTTGCCCGCTGTGAGTTTGTTTGTTTGCGTTTGTTTGTTTGCGCAAATACGCTTTGAACATTGGTTGTTGGTCGTAGAGCGAGACACCGCTTCACTGCTGTTCGCCCTGCGATCGACTGCTTTTGTCAGCCTCGTTGCCTGCTGTAAGTTTGTTTGTTTTCCGTCTATCGTGCGTCTACATTACACCCATACCACTAAAAAGATGTTTTTTACCCAAGACTTGAGTTATAAATTAGTATAAATATTAATAGCATCACTGGTTGCATCATTGCTAACTTACTGTCCATCTGTTAAAATGGCGAATATATCAGGTGAATGTTATCTACCTTTTGGTGCAGATGAGAACAAATCTGAATTGCTCGCGGTGCAGTCTGAATTAGAAGCTGTAGAAAAGCAGATCCGTGACCTTCTAGAGAGACAAGCTGAGCTGAGAGACCGACATGTAGCTCTTGAAACATCACGCGCTGATGCACACGGATCAGTGATTAACGTTAGTAACCCGCTGAGTCACGCTGACGCTGACCTTGTCTACTCCGTGCATTTCTCAGCATTGGTCCCAAGCGTCCAGGTCACGATCAGCCATGATTTCATTCACTCCGGCTCCAACACACCACCACGAAGCCTGGGTGGTTCCGCGGAAGCCGCGAGCCAGGACAAGAATCTTTTCGCCCCTCCCGGTTTTCGAGATCTCCACTCAGAACCGCTTCTCCCCTCTTCGCGAAACGGAACGCGATGCTGTGATCATCGGCGATTCCACCGTCCGACACGTCCACGCTACGTTAGGTAAAAGTAAGGTGCACAGTCACTGCTTTCCTGGTGCTCGTGTTCTCGATATCACTGCGCGGGTAACTGAGATCTTGAACGGTGACGAGCGCGTGGGAGCTGTTGTGCGCCACGCGGGAGCTAACGACATTAGGCTGCGACAGACGGAGGTTCTGAAGAAAGACTTCAGGAGCCTTATCGATACGGTACGCAGCACATCGCCTGAAACATCGATTATTGTGTCTGGACCGCTTCCTACGTACAGACGAGGGCATGAAAAGTTCAGTAGATTATTTGCGCTAAATGAATGGTTATTGTCATGGTGCAATGAGCAGAAACTGATTTTTGTAAATAATTGGATTCTCTTTTGGGAGCGACCAAGGCTCTTCCGGGCTGATGGCTTACACCCAAGTAGAATCGGGGCAGATCTTCTGTCGGATAACATCTCCAAGATGTTAAATACCATTTGACTAGTAACCAAAAATCCAAATCACAGTCTCTACTGCACCAATTTAATTGATATTAATACTAGTGTAGAACATTGCATAGAAACTGTGTCTATTCCTCGTTTACTAAGATCAAATAATAAATCTACTGCGGGATCTAGAAAAAATCGAATTGTTATTAAAACAAAAAATCTCGCTATTAGTGAACAAAAACAATTTCTAAAGCTAGGTCTTCTAAACATTAGATCGCTCACACCTAAGGCGGTTATTGTAAATGAAATGGTCACAGATAATAATTTCGATGTTCTGTGCCTTACTGAAACCTGGCTTAAACCAAATTATTATTTCGGTCTAAATGAGTCTACTCCGCCAGGATACTGTTATAAGCATGAGCCCCGTCTGATCGGTCGTGGCGGCGGTGTTGCAACAATCTACAGAGATATCCTTAATGTTACTCAGAAAACTTGTCATAGGTTTACTTCGTTTGAAGTGCTAAATGTTACGCTCTTAGATGTAAGAAAAAAATCCCTATTATCTCTAGCATTGGCTACCGTATATAGACCTCCAGGGCCTTACTAATTTCCTAAAAGAGTTTGCTGACTTTCTATCAGATCTTTTGGTCAACGTCGATAAAGCATTAATTGTTGAAGATTTTAACATACACGTAGATAATTTAAATGATGCGTTAGGGGCTGCGTTTACAGATTTATTAAACTCCTTCGGGGTCAGGCAAAACGTCACCGGACCAACTCATCGTCTTAATCATACACTCGAATTATATCATATGGAACCGATCCAACCGATATAGATATCATTCCACAAAGTGATGATGTCACTGACCACTACTTGGTAACTTGCATATTACGCACTGCTGTAATATGTCATGCTGCGCCACGTTATCGACCAGGTAGAACAATTCGTCCATCCACCATAGATCATTTATCAAATAGCTTATCTGATTTGTCTCAGCTGCTGCCTGAACCCAAACAAACAGATGAATTAGACGAACTAACTAGCACCATGAGCACCATTCTCTCTAGAACATTGGATATTGTTGCACTCATTAGATTAAAAAAGGTCAGAGAAAAAAGTATAGCACCATGGTACAATAATACTACGTATGTTTTAAAGAAAGAAACCCGTAATTTAGAGCGTAAATGGAAAAAAAACTAATTTAGAGGTCTTTAGAATCGCGTGGAAATACAGTATGTCACTTTATAAAAAGGCACTTAAAACGGCCAGGGCTGAGCACCTCAGCAAATTAATAGAAAACAACCGAAATAATCCAAGGTTTTTATTTAATACCGTGGCTAGACTAACAAATAAACAGTCGTCGTCTGAACAAAATACCTCGTTACAGTTTAGTAGTAATGATTTCATGAACTTCTTCACCGAGAAAATTGAAAGCATCACAATCAAAATTGTAAACGTTCGATCTTTGCTCGCGCCTTATAATTCGGCCGCAATTATCACCCCGCAAGAACAATTACAATGCTTTACAACCATAGAACAAAAAGAGTTAAATAAACGTATCACTTCATCTAAAACAACAACATGTTTATTAGATCCTATACCAACTGAACTACTGAAAGAAGTGTTACCTATAGTGGAAGAGCCTCTTCTCAATATTATTAACTCATCTTTATCTTTAGGTCATGTTCCTAGAACGTTCAAGCTGGCAATTATAAAACCTCTTATTAAGAAACCACAATTAGATCCAAATAACCTAGCAAATTACAGACCCATTTTGAATCTTCCATTTATGTCAAAAATATTAGAAAAAGTTGTGTCCGCTCAACTCGGCTCTTTCTTGCAAGAAAACGACATCTATGAAAAGTTTCAGTCTGGATTCAGGCCACATCATAGCACTGAAACTGCGCTTGTTAGAATCACAAATTATTTACTTTTAGCTTCGGACCAAGGCTGTATCTCAGTACTAGTTTTACTTGATCTTAGTGCTGCGTTCGATACTATAGATCACACAATACTCTTAGATCGACTACAAAATTACACTGGTGTTCAAGGACAAGCATTAAGCTGGTTCAGGTCATACTTATCTGACCGCTACCATTTCGTCTACTTAAATGGAGAAAAATCGATTATAACTTCGGCAAACTATGGAGTGCCGCAGGGATCTGTGTTAGGCCCTTTATTATTCTCAATATATATGCTGCCACTTGGTAATATTCTAAGGAAACATGGAATTAGTTTCCATTGTTATGCTTATGACACTCAAATATATATTTCATCACGGCCAGATGAATACGCTAAATTATCCAAATTGACAGATTGTGTTAAAGATATAAAAGATTGGATGACGCGTAATTTTCTTTTATTAAATCCAGACAAGACAGAGGTAATACTTATCGGTTCTAAAAACCGTCCACAAAACCTTTCACAGCACGTCTTTAACATAGAAGGATGTCCTGTTACTTTATCCGCTACAGTAAAAGACCTGGGTGTTACATTAGACTGCAACCTGTCTTTTGAAAAGCATATTTCATATGTTACAAAAACTGCCTTTTTCCACCTTAGAAACATTGCTAAGCTACTTAATATGCTATCAGTCTCTGATGGAGAAAAGTTAGTTCCCTTTCAAGGGAACTCGAGCTGCGTCAAGCTGTGGGAACGCCTCTGCGTGTGTGCGTCATGAAGCACGTATGGAATCAGTCCAATGGAGAGACGGAACGTCATAGGCGGGTGACGTCATCGACCAGGAAACTATAAAGCACCCCCAAAACACAAGCGCGACAGCTTCTATGCCTTCAGTAAGCGCTATATGTGGATCTGTCTCAAGTGTTTTTGTCTGTCACTAAGCAGGAGTTTCACTATTTCAAAAAACTATATATATATATATTATATTGAGAGACAATGGCGAGCGAACAGCAATTTAAGAAGTGTGTTCCTCCCTGCTCGCGCTATTTAACGGGCGGGGATACACACAGCTTATGTGTTGTTTGTTTGGGAGTGCAGCATGCCCAGTCAGCTCTCGAGGGGGCTGATTGTGAGCATTGCGAGCGTTTGCCTCTTAGAACGCTCCGCTCCCGCCGATCACTCTTTGAGGAGAGTGGTTCGGTTCGCGATCCCCGCGGATCGGGTCCCGCTCATGCCGAGGCTGAGCGCCGACGTCATTCGTGGGGATCGCAGATGGATCTAACAGCGGGGCTTGAGACGGGCTTTGCCCTATCTCAGCCCTTACCTGTTAGATCCAGTGCCTCTGTCTCGGGTTCGGAAGCACGCTCTGCGGTTTCTTCCCCCCGAACTGAGGCCCCAGTACTGCAACTATCCAGTTCTGAGGATCTGGATGTTGTTAGTCTGGATGCGGGAGATGTCGATGATTCGCCATCTCGCTCTCCCGAAAGTGAGGAGCTTATGGAGGTGCTCACTCGTGCTGTTTCTAAATTAAGCATCGAGTGGCCAGCTGTTAGGCAGGAGTCTAGAGAAAAATCTAAACTAGATGAGAGATTTTTGCCTTCCCGTTCCCAACCTCCACGCCGGTGCTTGCCCTTTTTTCCTGATTTACACACAGAGGTTTCGAGATCGTGGAAAAAGCCGGTCTCTTATCGTGTTTTTAGCCCTCAAACGTTCACATATTCGAATATCGTGGGGGCTAAATCTCACGGTTATGGGGCGATGCCTAAAGCAGAAGAGGCGCCTGCTAGTCACCTTTCTGCTGAAGCTGCATCTTCTTTTAAAGCACCACTTTTACCCTCTAAACCCCTCAGAAGTACGTCTGCTTTAGTGGGTAAGGCGTATTCGGCGGCCGGTCAAGCCTCGGCGTGCCTGCATACTATGTCCATCTTATAGGCATACCAGGCTGACCTATTAAAGGACGTGAGTGATTCTCAAGAGGTCAGCACTGATGTAGTTCGCGAACTGCCTCAGGCTGCAGATTTATCTCTGCGCGCCACCAAGGAGTCGGCCAAGCTAATGGGCCGTACTATGGCAGCCCTGGTGGCCGCAGAGAGACATCTATGGTTAAATCTCTCTGGCATGAAAGAAAAAGATAAAGCTTTTCTTTTAGACGCTCCTCTCTCTCCTCATGGTCTGTTCGGTGATTCTGTGAATACTGTCATAGATAGATTTCAGGAAGAGAAGAAACAATCAGCAGCGTTTCAGAAATTTATGCCTCTTAAAATTCATGTCCCCGGTACTGCTGGGCGGGAGCAGTCCAGGCCGTCAGTCAGCTCCTCACATAGGGCGCAACAGAAGCAGAGTGTCGCGTCTCGCGCTCCCCCTTCCAAACAGTGGGACCAGACGCGGCACTCTCAGCCGAAGTCTTCTGGCAAAACTGATCTGAGGACAGTTATTATGGCCAAGAAGGCTTCGGCAAAGAAGAAGTCCTGACGCCACTGGCGTCAGGATGCTGAGGGTGGTCCCTGCCGTGGGAGAGAGGTGTTCACCGCATTACACGGTGTCCGCTCTTCTTCGGTGCCCTCAGGGGCCAGTTCTGCCAACCCCGCCTTCATGCCGGGGCACAGACGGTCCCAGCGAGCGCTTTCCCGAGGGACGCTCGCCCCCTCTGAGGAGGGTCTCAGAGCAGTTAAGCCAGTCGTTCCCTGCCGGTGCGCCGTTACAGGGCGCTGCGTTTGCTGCTCAAGTTACACCAGAGGCCAGTCTCGAGAGACTGGTACCCTTAGTAGTATTTCTGGCAGAGTGGAAAAACCTTCCAAAAATATCTCAGTGGGTTCTGCACATAGTAGAAAAAGGTTATGCTATCCAATTCAGGTGTCGTCCACCAAAATTCAGAGGGGTTCTGCCCACAGTGGTGGGCCCCGAGCAGGCTCTAGTAATGGAACGAGAGGTGAAAGCGCTCCTTCAGAAGGAGGCTATAGAACGGGTTCCTCCTCCCAGTTTGGAGTCGGGTTTTTACAGCCGATATTTCATCGTTCCAAAGAAGGATGGGGGGTTGCGTCCAATTTTAGATCTGCGCCTGTTGAATCGCGCGGTAGGGAAGCTAAAATTCAAGATGCTCACTATCAAGCAGATTGTGGCACAAATCAGATCCGAGGACTGGTTTGTCACGATAGATCTGAAGGACGCGTACTTCCATATTTCCATCCATCCACAGCACAGGAAGTTCCTGAGGTTCGCCTTCGGGGGCGAGGCGTACCAGTACAAGGTTCTTCCATTTGGCCTAGCTTTATCTCCCCGCACTTTCACGAAATGCATGGATGCAGCTCTAGTGCCCCTGAGGCTTCAGGGCATTCATATCCTCAATTACATCGACGATTGGTTGATTTTAGCTCAGACGGAGCAGATGGCGGTTCGGCATCGAGATGTCGTTCTCGCTCATATAAGAAAGTTGGGGTTAAGGCTGAACGCGAAGAAAAGTGTGCTATCTCCTTCTCAGAAGACCGCTTTTCTGGGCGTCGTTTGGGATTCGGTCTCGATGCGGGCACGGCTCACCCCGACCCGCATCGCTTCGATTCTCGCAGCCGTGAAACAAGTAAAGCTAGGCCAGCTACTCACTGTAAAACAGTTTCAGAGACTGTTGGGTCTGATGGCAGCAGCGTCCAACGTTATACCTTGCGGCCTGCTGTACATGAGACCACTGCAGTGGTGGCTCCGGACCAGGGGATTCTCCCTGAGGGGAAATCCCCTCCGCACGATCAAAGTCACGCGGCGCTGCCTTCGTGCTCTGGTCATGTGGAAAGAAACCTGGTTCCTATCCAAGGGGCCTGTGTTGGGGGCTCTTTGTCATCGCGTGACGCTAACGACGGATGCTTCCCTCACAGGGTGGGGGGCGGTCATGAGTGGTCGTCCAGCCCAAGGTCTGTGGCAGGACCATCATCTATTATGGCATATAAATTGTCTAGAGATGTTGGCGGTGTTCCAAGCTTTGAAACACTTCCTAGCAGACCTCAGAGGTCATCACGTGCTAGTTCAGTCAGACAACATGTCAGTGGTCTCGTATATAAATCATCAGGGGGGCCTGCGGTCGCGTCCACTTTACAAGTTGGCCCGTCAGATCCTCCTGTGGTCCCAGGGGAGATTACAGTCTCTGAGAGCTATGTATCTTCCTGGTTATCTGAATGTGGTAGCAGACTCCCTGTCGAGGCAGGGGCCGAGGCCGGGGGAATGGAGGCTCCACCCCGAGGTGGTGGAGCTCCTTTGGTTGAGTTTCGGTTGCGCCGAGGTGGACCTATTCGCTTCCAAGGAGACAACGCACTGTCATCTGTGGTTCTCCATCAGTCAGCCAGCCCCTCTGGGGTTGGACGCTCTGGTACAGCCGTGGCCGAGGTCACGTCTGTATGCTTTTCCCCCGATTGCTCTGCTACCAGGAGTTCTGGAGAGGGTTCGCCGGGACGGGGTCAGCCTACTTCTAGTAGCCCCGTTCTGGCCGGCCCGAGTATGGTTCACGGACCTAATATCTCTTCTGGACGGCTCTCCCTTGGAGATTCCGATCAGGAGGGATCTACTCTCTCAGGAGGGCGGTACGATATTTCACCCCCGCCCAGAGTTGTGGAAACTGTGGGCTTGGCCTCTGAGGGGGCCCAGCTCATAGAAACTGGTCTCTCAACTGAGGTTGTTGAGACCATCCTTCACTCCAGAGCTCCGTCCACGAGGAAGTTATATGCCCTGAAGTGGAAACTTTTCACTTCTTGGTGTGCAGAACACCGGCAGGACCCAGTTAACGGCCCAGTGGGTGCAGTGCTGGAGTTCCTGCAGGAGCGTTTCTCTGCAGGGTTATCCCCCTCCACACTAAAGGTGTATGTGGTGGCACTAGCTGCTTACCATGTCCCTTTCAGTGGAGTTTCTCTTGGGAGACACCCACTTATAACTCGCTTCCTTCGTGGTACTTTGAGGCTGAGGCCTGCAGTTTGCATGAGGGTGCCGACTTGGGATTTGTCCATTGTATTAGAGGGCCTCTCTTTGGCCCCCTTTGAACCTATTGAGGAAGTTTCTGAGAAATTCCTCACATATAAGACTCTCTTTCTGCTTGCAATATCCTCAGTTAAAAGAATCAGAGATTTGCAGGCTCTGTCGGTTGCACCCTCATGCCTGGAGTTTTCGCCTGGTATGGTTAAGGCTTTTCTATACCCTAGACCAGGTTATGTCCCTAAGGTCCCTACTAATACTGTTAGACCTACAGTGCTGCAGGCTTTCTATCCTCCTCCTTTCGTGTCATCAGATCAGGAGAAACTTAACCTTCTCTGCCCTGTTAGGGCGTTAGACGCTTATGTCCACAGAGCTGCCCTGTGGAGGAAATCAGAACAGTTATTTGTGTGCTTTGGGCCACCCAGGAAGGGGTGTCCCGCGTCTAAACAGAGAATGAGCAAGTGGGTGGTTGAGGCCATCTCACTTGCTTATGAGTCGGCTGGTCAGCCTTCACCTTTGGCTGTACGAGCCCACTCTACTAGGAGTATGGCTGCCTCTAAGGCATTATTGTCAGGAGTATCGCTGAGTGATGTTTGTGATGCGGCTGGGTGGTCCTCACCGCATACATTTGTTAAGTTCTACGAATTGGACTTGAGTTCCACTCCTGGGGCACAGGTGCTCTCGTCCTCTGTGCGCTAGTTCCCACATGACGGTCATTTGCTCCTATGGCGACGTGGGTATGGGCGTTCCCACAGCTTGACGCAGCTCGAGTTCCCTTGAAAGGGAACGTCTCGGTTACGTATGTAACCCTAGTTCCCTGATAGGGAACGAGACGCTGCGTCGTTCTGCCATACTCCCAGCATGCCCGTTAGCGCTTCCTTCAGGCCTATCAGAAGCTGTCGCGCTTGTGTTTTGGGGGTGCTTTATAGTTTCCTGGTCGATGACGTCACCCGCCTATGACGTTCCGTCTCTCCATTGGACTGATTCCATACGTGCTTCATGACGCACACACGCAGAGGCGTTCCCACAGCTTGACGCAGCGTCTCGTTCCCTATCAGGGAACTAGGGTTACATACGTAACCGAGACGTTCATGCATTCATGACCTCAAGACTAGATTACTGTAATGCTTTATTAGCTGGTTGTCCTGCATCTTCAATAAACAAGCTACAGTTAGTCCAAAATGCAGCCGCTAGAGTTCTTACTAGATCAAGAAAATATGATCATATAACACCGATTTTATCATCACTTCATTGGTTACCTATAAAGTTCCGTATTAAATACAAGGTGTTGCTTTTGACTTATAAAGCTCTAAATGGTTTAGCTCCAGTCTATTTAACGGATCTTCTATCGCCTTACAATCCATCGCGCTCTTTAAGATCACTAGATTCGAGGCTTCTGGTCATTCCTAGGATATCCAGATCCACCAAAGGAGGCAGAGCATTTTCACATTTAGCTCCGAAGCTCTGGAATAGCCTTCCTGATATCTTTCGTAGCTCAGACTCGCTCTCCCAGTTTAAAACTAGACTGAAGACGCATCTATTTAGCCAGGCATTCATATACATTTTTTATCTTACAGTTACTGTAAATTTGGCCTCTAGTTCATAAACGCCAGAGGAGAACTGGTCCCGACTGAGCCTGGGTTCTCCCAAGGTTTTTTTTTTCTCCATTGGGTCATCTGATGGGGTGTTAGGACACCATTAGGTCACTGGATGGAGTTTTTCGGTTCCTTGCCACTGTTGCCTTTGGCTTGCTCAGTTGGGGATATTCAAATTAATTAACCAATCATACTACTGATCAGCTCTACCACACTTGGATTTCTTTTTTTCCAGTAATAAACAAACATTGTTAAGTTGTTTTGATTGATACTGTGAAGCAGCTTTGATACAATCTGTATTGTGAAAAGCGCTATATAAATATATTTGACTTGACTTGACACCTTATGAAAAATAAAAAATAAAAGACATGAAAACCCAAAACCAAACGTGACAACGTCACCAGAGATTCTGTTATTTCCAACACAGGCGCATTGCCTTTACCTACATTTTTGCAAGACACCAAAGAACTAAATACAATTAATACGTTCAATAAACACTTTTTTTTCTCGCTCGGTTCCTTGCACAAAAGTATGATATGACCTCAAAAAACTGCTAAATCAAAGTGACCATACATAGATTGTAAAGTTGCTTCAATGGCATTGTTGCCGTTTATCTCACACTTGATTTTGTTATCAATATCTAGGTGGTATGTAATTTTCAAAAGCGATGGAGCATTAGCACCATACATTGTCAATTAATTTTTTAACTGCCACGATAAGTACAACAAAAAAGTAATAAAACATTGCCAGATTCACACATTTATCAGTTTTGGATAAAATTGAAAACACTTTTAGTGCCACTTGCCGGACATTTCACTTTGAAAGTGTCTCAAAACGAGCAAGAAGCAACATAATATAATTTTGCAAAAAAAACGTCGCATGCGTGTTTTTCCAATAAGCCTGGTTGAGTGATTGATTATACTGGTCAAAATTATCATCAGGTTCAAAAAAATAATAAAATAAATAAAAATAGCTAAAAGCAATGAGCAGATTTGTTTCACAAATGGACATCAAATGAATGGTTTAACCTAACAATGCCAAGCCTAGCATTACGTTACAATCTCTCTCTCTCTCTGAAAAACTGGTTCGCTTAGTACCACCAATTTGTCGATTTACCTTTAGTGTACAACATTATGATCTGACAGCACCCTTTGAAAAACGCTCACAAGCTTTTAAAATCCAAAACCTAAGTCTGCCAGCCACCCCACTTAAATACAAGGGCACTGCCATTTCAGTGTGGACTCTTCCATGCAAATGGCACCATTTAAATGAGGAGTGGGCAGTTAATGAGTCTGGAGATGAGGAACAATTTTGCGTGAACAGCTAATCGATGCAAGCCTTTGTGAGCATTACTTTTTAGCACTCACTGAAAAGCACTTCTCTCTTGAGGTAGGTGCCTTCCGAAGCAAATGAGGAAAGAGCCCGCTAAAGTCTGACACACACATACGCACCTCCCGTCCACAGCCCTTAATATGAGCCATCTATCCTCCTCTGTACCTTATGAAATATGCCTGCAAATTGCCACTAATGGGACCGCAAATGCAAGCTCGGCTCTGACTGTCAGGGTGATGCATGCAGGAAGAACAGACGGACGACCCCTCCTGTGACTGTGGCTGGTGCTTTGTGCTGGTGGAGTTTTGTTGCAGGTATTAGATACCTTTGTGCAAAGTCCTTAGCCAAGCTCCAGTAATAGCACATTCTATATAGCATACAGTTTCCCTGCCACCATATTTGTGGAAGCTACGTTACAACTTTGAAGCTTAAAGCTTTATAAAGTTGTTAAACGACACTTAGAAAAAAATAGACAAATATTCTTGTGTTATTTAGGAAGGCAATATCTTTTACAAGAATATCAGAAGATGCAATATTGACACTTCTGTACAAAAGTTTGGGGTCAGTAAGATTTGTTTTTGAAAGAAAATAATACTTTTATTCAGCAAGGACTCATTCGATTGATCAAAAGTGAGACAAACTTTTACATTAAAAATACATTATTACAAATGCTGTTCTTTTGAACTATATATTTATGATCAACCAGTCCTCAAAAAATGTAATCTAGTTTTACTTATTTTTTTTAATAAAAAATAAAAATATTAAGCAGCACAACTGTTTTCAACATAAATAATAAGAGGAAATGTTTCTTAAGCACCAAATCAGCATATTAGACTGATTTCTGTAGGCTCATGCGACACTGAAGATGGATGCTTAAAATTCAGCTTTGCCATCAGGAATGAATTACACTTTAAAATACCGTATATTAAAATCAAAAATAGTTATTTAAAAGTGTCATAATATTTCCGAAAAGTACTGTTTTACTGGGTGGAGTAGTTTTCATTGGCCAAGGACCACCCAGAGGTTGTTTGACTGACATGTAAAGCAACCAATCACAGTTAGTTTTGTTCAGCATCATGTTTAGGGGTGTGAAAATGTAATGTCCTACAATAATAGACCAGCGTGTAAAACTCTTGGATGTATTTTTAAAAGTCTTTGTCCACAAACTTCACATACTTTTGAAAAACCAGCGTTTTCCTGATAAGCTCTCATTATCACAGTTGTAAACACGACGGCTTTCGTCTTCCATGAGAGGGTTTGGCGTCACGACAGCTTTGTTACCAGGCGGACTGTTAAAGATGCACGTCTCCCGGAAGTCCTGTAGAATTCAACCAGATGACGACTTCGAAACTCCTATTTTGTTTGCCATATGCATCAGACATTTAGGCATTATGGCCCATGGGTGTGACGTCTGAGGCTGAGACTAGTAATAAACAGGATCATTTAAATAAATATTTGCTACAAAAAAAGATGTGAATGCCGCATATGGATGGTGAATTGTTCTTTACCATTATCATTTTGAACAAATCAATTCACCGAAATTGGACTACGAGGTGCTGCATATGAACTCTGAATCAGTCCATTCATTTCAAATAGCAATTCACTGATTGGTTTTTAAACTGAACAAACTGATTTATATGAGAGTTCAATAAGAGTGTGTGTTGATTCAACAAAAAATAGTGATGTAGCCTTGCTTTATTGGAAAAGTAGCTTGTTATTGGAAAAACATATTTTGATGATAGCTATACTGAACTGTTTAAATCGAAAGCTATAAATTGCCTATCACTTTGCAATAGCACAAATGGTGAGATAATTCAAGGATTAGGAAGTTGTGACGTGAACTCATTCTGTCTTGTAAAATATAATCAACTATTGTTGTACATCATTAGGTCTTCTACGATTTTGTAACAGCAACAATTTGACAACAAATTGTACAAATTGAGAGCCTTGCTACACTGAAACATATGGTCACATACAAGCGGAGACAGTGTATTTCTCCTGCTTAATGAGATGTGACGGACAGCCTATCTGTTCAATTGTTCCACATACAGACACATAATGGATTGCACTACCATCAGCTGATCTGAGGAGGTTAAGTTCTTATCACAGAGGGGGAAGGTTAATGTAGATGAGCATACTCTGCTCTTACAGGCCTGTTTGAATGTACTTTATGATCTGCCTGTCCTGAGCAAACAATCACTGTCCCTTAGCTCTGTATAAAGGGAGCCATCTAGAACCGTTTTTAGAGAAACTGTCATGTGACTCTAACATGCCAATCCTCTGGCAGATACCATAACTGAGCCGAGAGTAAAGGTGAACTTGAGGTCTCACCTTTAGTCGAAACATAGGATTTCCATAGTTGTTATGGAATTCTCTTGAATTGAAGGCTTAGTGGCTTTAAAATTGATTTTTACCAAAGGACTGCAAAAAGCAGGAAAGACTGAACAAGATAAAAACGAGAGTGGAGTTGTAGTGACAGCTCACTCCGTTGGCTTTGAGTCTTCAGAGGCTACTGGGTAATTCTGGTTAAGCATGTAATCAGACATGCAGTGGTGCAAAAGAAATTGAGTAAAAGCACATTGTATAATTGTGCCGCACACAAAGCATGATGTGCTATTTCCCTTGAGATGGCCCATATAACATATCTCTATAATAGATTCATCCTGTGTGTCTCCGGGTCCCACATACATCACCTTTTTGTATGCCACCCTGGAGATGACATAATAAAATTCTCTAATGTTCAGATGTAAAGGCATGAAGGGCATTAGAAGAACCATGTTGTTAACCCCAATAAAAAGCCCTGAGATCACCAGGTTTCCACTTTGCAGAGACAGCTTCATGTGCTCCCAGAACTATTTCACAAATCACCTCTTGATTTTAATGTGCAACTCGCCAAAGTCCCACAGGCCACATTCACCTTTACTTCAGTGTTGCAAAGACAGTTTAAAAGCCCAATACAATTCAAACATCAATATAAATATACTCAAAGATAAATGCAAAAATGTATAAAATTGTGAGTCAAATAGGATTAGGATCAGGATGAGTCCAAGTTTAATTTGCATCCTTTGTTTTATTAAGGTGCAAGTACTTTATAACAAATTAGCAATGTTTCCACATAGTTTCCACAAGTAAAATAGTTTATATGAGTGTTTCTCAACTTCAGTCCTGGGGACCCACCTACCATAATTTTTAGTTCTCTTACGAGAGTATCTCTCGTACTGCGTAATATCTTACGCTATGGGGAAAACCTCTTTTCCACGAGATATTGAAGCCAAAAATTATCCTTAATTTTGAATTAATGCAAAACGCTGTGCAGCAGCATGCAGACATAGGCAAGACGGCTTGCGTGCCTATTGGCTGCCCTGCGGCAACAGCAGCAGCCTATCGAGAGTGGCCCTGCGTGACACATACCCAATGGGGGCACTTCGCGCCCATTTCGTCACGTCCCGCCAGAAAGGGCGTGGTCCCGCCCTTGTAAATACGGCTCGATTAGGCTGGTATACTGATTTTCATCTCTTCAGCGAAGCATCACGCATCGCTGGATCCGGAGTGAGAAGCCGCGCCGTCTGAGATAAGCACACAGCGGGAGGAGCCTTTGAGTCTGAAGTCGCTGGCATCGCCGCCTTTAGCCGCCGTACCTGCTACGCTTTCCGGCGTCATATCCTTTTATTGCAAGTGTGTGTGTGTGTTCGCCGCTGCGACACACATTTTTTCACTGTCTCTCTCTCTCCTAAAAGAGCTGCGTCTTTTTCAAGATGCATAGATCCTGCGGCTCGTGCGAGCCACACTCAGTGAAGAGGATCGCCATTCTGCGTTTCCTGCCTGGGTGAGGATCACGCGGCTCTCGCTCTCGTCGACGGCGGATGCCCTCACTGTGAGCTATTGCCTATGGTGACTCTGAGGACTCGCCTGGCATCATTCTCAGAGCCTGCACTTCAACCCGCTGTAGCGCCGCGCCGTAAAAAGCGCCGTGCCCAGCGCGGCCTCGAGCCTTCTCCTGCCCGCCAAAGCTCGCCGGTTCGCCCGCCAGCTTCGCCGGCATCGCTCGAGTCCCTCACCGACGGACAGCGGCCGCCGTCTGCCGCCGCTTCCGCCATTGAGGTCGACGAAACAGCCCCGAGCCTTCTCCAGCCCGTGATAGCTCGCCGGTTCGCCCGCCAGCTTCACCAGCTTCACTCGAGTCGCTCGCTGACGGACAACGGCCGCCGCGCGCCGCCGCTTCCGCCATTATGACGACGAGATAGCTGCATCTGTAGAGAAGGCCAGCTTCAAAACCGCGGCTAGCTTTCTTTACGTTATAAGAAAGCTACCCCACCCCCGCCCCCCGTGGGCATGCGTCACCGGCGAAATGAGGAAAGAGTGTGTTTTTAGTCCCGCCGAGGTCGGACCAATCTCCATTTCTCAAACATTTCTCAGCTCCTCTTAGTTTGAGCGGCTGAAAATGTCAATATTGCAGCAATGAGCCTGTTGTATAACACGCACGCCTGCAAACAAACGCCAACACACACAAACTGTGATGACGCTCTCTTATCTGCTCGAGCTGTTTTAAGCTTTTGTCATTTCCCCCTGTGGCTCAGTGGCGAAACCCAAAGCCCTTCGCACGGGAGACCCGTGTTCGATCCCAGGTCTCGCAGCAGATAAAAATTTAGTCTCGCTGCGGCCAGACTTGCACCGAAACTTTTCGCTCGTTCAGTTCCAAGAAAATGTGACTGTTCCAGTGTATTTTGCAGTAAACAAGCCGGTACCATGGCCCGCTTGCCTGCACAAAAATGCCGTTTCCACGGCGACCCAGAAAAATCATATAAGCAGTGTATTTTCTGGTATTCCGGCCAAAGCCGATGGTGTTATGAGTGTAATAAAAATGCCCACAGCCCAGTGTTCATTTCTACACACAAACACAGCCCGCCACAGTGCAGGGCACGCACAAATGAGATTGACTCATGTCATTGTGCATTAAATGTAGAGAATGTGCCCACAACCCAGTGCCCACAAACACTACACACTGCATGTGCCACGTTTTCTGTAAAACGAAACCAACACACATACAGTCAGCTAAAACCCACGGTGTTTAAGTCTCGCCGCGGCCAGACTCCACCGAAACTTCTCGCTCGTTCAGTTCCAAACGATGTGACTGTTCCAGTGTATTTCGCAGTAAACAAGCCGGCACCACAGCCCGCTTGCCTGCACACAAATGCCATTTTTACGGCGACCCAGATAAATCCCAAAAGAGTGTATTTTCTGGTGTTCCGGCCACGGCCGATGGTGTTATGAGTGTTGTAAGAATGCCCACGTCTCAGTGCCCATTCCCACACGCAGACACAGCCCACCACAATACAGGGCTAGAACGAATAAAATCGACTCATGTCGATTGTGCAATGAATGTAGTGTACGTGCCCACGACACAGTGCCCACAAACACTACACGAAGCATGTCCCACGGTTTCTGTAAAAACGAAACCAACACATTTTCAGTCGGCGCGAGCCGACAGTGTTCTCAGTGCAGTGAGTGTGCCCGCTATCCCGCGCCCACATTCCCTCACAGACATGCCGAAGCCCACGGGGTTCGTCCCGCTCGCCTTCTCTCCACAATCTGTCAGAGAGAAGCCGAGCGCGGTCGGGCTGCCCGCTGTGATCAGCGCACCCCCCGCCTCGCGCATTGCAAACACAGTGTTTGTTTCTCAGCACACCGGAGCTCTCCGGCCGCCGCTATGCCGCGGCCAGAGCCCAGATTTCATTCTACCTCTAGCTATTCACGCACATGCGTGGGCAAAGCTTCCCGGGGTATCAGAATGGGTGCTGAACACTATAAAAAGAGGCTATTCGCTGCAGTTCGCTCGACGCCCCCGCCGTTGTGCGGCGCGAGTCGAAACGACGGTAAAAAACGAAGTATCTCATCTACTTCGAGCCGAGATAGCGAAACTACTGAGCAAAGGGGCGATAGAACCTTTATCTCAGGCTCAGAGCGAAGGGGGTTTATACAGCAGGTATTTTCTGGTACCCAAAAAAGACGGGGGTCTCAGACCCATTCTAGATCTGCGACAGCTGAACAGAGCGCTCGCGAAGCGCCACTTCAGAATGATTACAACCAGGAAAATCCTCGCGCAAGTTCGCCGGGAAGACTGGTTTATGTCAATAGATCTGAAAGACGCCTATTTTCAAATACAAATAGCGTCACGTCACAGGCAATTCTTGAGATTCGCCTTCGAGGGCCAGGCATACCAATACAAAGTCCTGCCGTTCGGCCTGTCCCTGGCACCCCGTACATTTACGAAGTGCATGGACGCGGCTCTCGCACCCCTGAGACTCCAGGGCATGCGAATTTTGAACTACTTGGACGATTGGCTGATTCTAGCTCGATCACGATCAGAGCTCATAGAACACAGGGCCACATTACTCGAGCATCTCGAGAATCTGGGTCTCACAGTCAATTGGGCGAAGAGCTCGCTGTTTCCCAGCCAGAAAATTTCTTTTCTGGGAACAGTGCTGGACTCGCTATCCATGACAGCGCGTCTGACGCCAGAGCGCGAACGGGACATTCAGAGCGCCGCGAAATCCTTCCGCCGCGGCTCGGTTGTCCAGCTCAAAAGGTTTCAGAAAATGCTGGGCCTCATGGCCTCAGCAGCTTCAGTGCTCCAGCTGGGTCTGCTTCGCATGCGCCCACTGCAGCTGTGGCTGAAAGCGCGAGTTCCTCCCAGGGCATGGACCGCTGGTCGGTTTCGCCTCCGGGTCGATCTGAAATGCGTTTCAGCTCTGGAACCTTGGAAGATAACCGACTGGTATCAGTCAGGTGTGAGTCTGGGGACTCCCTCGAGTGTGAAGGTGGTGTCCACGGACGCCTCCACCTCGGGATGGGGAGCGCTGCTCGAGGGCAGACCGTTCTTTGGCCAGTGGTCAGAACAGGAAAAGCTCCTACACATAAACTGTCTGGAAATGATGGCAGTCGACAACGCGCTACGGCGCTTCTGTCCCCAGATAATGGGCCACCACGTCTTGGTCCGGTCGGACAACATGTCAGTGGTGGCATACATAAATCGCCAGGGCGGCACCAAGTCCCGAAACCTTTACAGGCTAACGGAACGCCTCCTGGTCTGGGCTCAGCACAACCTGCTTTCACTGAGAGCGGCGCACGTGCCTGGTCACCTGAATCTGGGACCAGACAGACTGTCCAGAAACAATGTCCCAGCAGGGGAATGGTCGCTGCACCCGCAGACGATCCAACTGCTGTGGGAGACATTCGGCAGAGCGCAAATGGACCTGTTCGCGTCCCACGAGAACGCTCACTGTCCGAAATACTTCTCCAAGAGCAAGGACGCGCTGGCCCACGTCTGGCCCCGCTGTCCCCTCTATGCTTTTCCCCCCGTCTCGCTCCTGCCTCAAGTGCTGGAACGAATCAGGGAAAATGGATGCCCAGTGCTGCTTGTGGCTCCGCTCTGGACAAACCAGACTTGGTTCCCAGTCCTGATGCGGCTGACCAGCACTGCCCCGTGGCCAGTACCGTTGAGGAAAGACCTCCTCTCTCAGGCCGAGGGCTCGATTTGGCATCCTCGCCCGGAACTATGGTCCCTACATGCATGGGCCATCAACGGGTACCCGCTAGCCTCCCGGAGGGAGTGCTAAACACGATCACGCAGGCAAGGGCCCTGTCTACTAGACGGCTCTATTCCTCGAAATGGTCTGTGTTCTCTGCTTGGTGTCAAGCTCAGCGCTTTTCACCTGTAGACTGCGGGGTCACGGAAGTACTCTCCTTCCTTCAAGAGCTGCTGGATAAGGGCAGGTCCCCATCCACGCTCAAAGTGTACGTGGCGGCCATAGCAGCGTTTATAAAACCTGTGTCTGGCCAGTCACTGGGGAAGAACGACCTAGTCGTGCGATTCCTCAAGGGAGCTCGGAGGCTGAACCCTCCCAGACCTCCTTCAGTCCCGGTGTGGGACCTTTCTACGGTTTTGGAAGCCATGAAAGGTGCCCCGTTCGAGCCACTCCATTTGTCAGACATGAAGCATCTGTCTTTCAAAACGGTGTTCCTTTTGGCTCTCGCTTCAGTGAAGCGCATAGGGGACTTACAAGCGCTTTCGGTAAGCGCGTCATGTATGGAGTTTGGGCCTAATGACTCTAAGGTCATACTCAAACCAAGGCACGGGTACGTGCCCAAATCCCTCAACACACCGTTCAGGGCCCAGGTCATTTCCCTGTGCGCTCTCTCGGTTCATGATGAGGAGAAAGATGCTAGTCTCCTTTGCCCTGTCAGGGCACTGAGAGCTTATGTGTCCCGCTCGTCTGTCTTCAGACAGACCGAGCAGCTCTTTGTTTTGTTTGGCGGACGCTCCAAGGGCCTGGCCGCATCAAAACAGAGCCTATCCAGATGGGAAGTCGACGCCATAGCACTGGCTTACACTTCTAAGGGCCTGCAGTGTCCTTTGGGTGTCAGAGCGCACTCCACAAGAGGCGTGGCCTCGTCGTGGGCGTGGTATAGTGGGGTTACCTTGCAAGATATCTGTACGGCCGCGGGCTGGGCCTCGCCGTCTACATTTATAAGGTTTTATAACCTAGAGGTTCCCGCCTTACAAGCCAAGCTTCTGTCGGTTTAGAATTCAGTGCTATCTGCCCCGCAGTGCGGCCCAGATGCTGAGTTTGCCTGTGCATCGCTCACTGAGCGATAGAAACTGCCCCTTGGGTGTTGAATAACCCGTACTATTACCCAGTTCAGGCTGAACACGTTCACCCTGTCTGCGTGAAACACTGTTAACATAACTAGCTCCTGTAGGATGCTATTTTATGGGGAATGATGCTTGCAGCCTCTCTTCTCCGACTCTCTGTGAGTCTATGGTGATTATGCACTATATGAGCCCCGGGCTACTGCCCTTGGGACTTTGGTGTCGGATCCCAGTACGCACGGCGTTTTGCATTGTGTTCCCCATAGCGTAAGATATTACGCAGTACGAGAGATACTCTCGTAAGAGAACGTACTCGGTTACTAACGTAACCTCGGTTCTCTCTAGAGAGGGAACGAGTACTGCGTATCTTGCCGTGCATACACAGCTCTGGTTCGCTTCGGCGATGAAAACCAGTATACCAGCCTAATCGAGCCGTATTTACAAGGGCGGGACCACGCCCTTTCTGGCGGGACGTGACGAAATGGGCGCGAAGTGCCCCCATTGGGTATGTGTCACGCAGGGCCACTCTCGATAGGCTGCTGCTGTTGCCGCAGGGCAGCCAATAGGCACGCAAGCCGTCTTGCCTATGTCTGCATGCTGCTGCACAGCGTTTTGCATTAATTCAAAATTAAGGATAATTTTTGGCTTCAATATCTCGTGGAAAAGAGGTTTTCCCCATAGCGTAAGATATTACGCAGTACTCGTTCCCTCTCTAGAGAGAACCGAGGTTACGTTAGTAACCGAGTACGTTCTGTCATGACAACATGAGTGTTTGGTGCATGGTAATGGATATGACAATGTTAATATGTTTGGTATTGGCGGAATAGATCTGCTACGCTGCTGCTGTTGGTTATTGCTTCTGCTGCTGCTGCAGATCAAGTATGGGACTTGCTACTGCCAAGAGATACACAACATGCTGCTGTGAGACAGAAAGACATGCTGCTGCTGTACAATATAGCATACATTAATTATTCATACCAGATCTTTACAGGTGGAGCTGGGGAAGGTGGAGGGTTTCTGAAACCGTGCTGCAACTGCTAACACAATTTTGAAAGTTGAGCATTGAGTTCATTACTGATACAGCAGGAACCAATCAGCTGAGCCCTAAAGAGAATGATGTGATTGCAAGCAGGTTGAGTTAAGGACCTATTAGCCTGCACCATCTAGAGTTTCATTACAGAACTTACTAATTAAAACACCTGATTCAACTCATCAGTTTCTTAGTGTGTTGAATAGAGAGACATATAAAACATTCTGGGGTCGTGAGGACTGGCATTGAGAAACAGAACTGTTTGGTTCTGATATCACACAACTGTATAGACAAATGACAAAAGTGATTTATCTAAAGTGTTAGTGAAACCCTAAAGGGTTTTCTGTACCTGATTGAGTAAAACAAAACGGGAATCAATTAGACCTACTGGCAGAGGTGAAACACACAAGACATGCCGCAATATTGGAAAACTTGTGTATGTCATGGTGCTTGTCTCATTCCTACACTAAAAGCATTGAAAATCAATCTGATTGCAAGGGTAGCTAATGTGATCTCTTAAGGAGAGATATAGAGCCTTCCCTGAGAGTGATTATCAAGAGAGCATTGAATCGACATGTTTTAATTGCCTGTCTACACATGTGAATGAGGAGACTGAGTTCACTGGGTCTACATTTTTCAAAAGACAGAGATCAATCAGTGGAAATTACCCTGTGAATCAATATGACAAAATTATAACTCTTAATTCCCTGCCTTTGGCCCGAGATGCTGGAATAGGCTCCAGCATCCCTGCAACCATGACAAATGGATTGTAGAATGGATGGATGGATGAATCACTCTCAATGCTCTGCCTAATGTTGAAATACAGTAAAACCATTCATGTTTACCGCTTGAAAATTGTACAGGTAAAGGGAAAATATGCACGTGATAATAGTTCTGTCAGGACCACTATCGTCAAATACGATTGACAATTAGCATAGAGTTTGGATTGGCCGTATGATTCCGTTCTGGGCAAGAACTCCCTGTTTTTTATATTAATGTAGAGCATTGTAATATTTACTTTTGAAAATAATATACACAATTAGTTATTATAATATAAATTGATAACATATTAAAAATGATTATTTTATATTTAAAACTTATATATAAGGGGCACCGTTTTCAATTAAAAACTGAACAAATATTATGCATTTTGCCTACGTTTACACGACAACAGTGTTTTGGGTCCCTGAATAACAGGTTTCAAAGTTTTTGAAAACCATACCATTATTGTCTCAGTATAAACTACAAAAACTCAAATGTGTGATTACGTGTTCTGTCTATAGGCGCGTAGTGTTTCTTTACAAAGTGATATCGCCAACTACTGGCCTGGCAGCCTAATACAGAGTTTTTAGTTGTTTTCGCAGATCCATGTGAACCGGATCATTTTGACAACGTTGTCGTCTGAACGCGAAAAAGGCAAAGAAAAACCTTTCCGTTTTTTGGTACATCATTGTTGTGTAAACGTACCCTCAATGAATACATTACCAAAAATAAATGAAATGCATTAACACCACGGCTGCTACATAGACAAACATAGGCCTACAGAATGTGTGTGTGCTGGCGATCTGCAGGCTAGTGGAAGTGTGCATAATCTGCTCTAATGGGCAGTGACATTATTTATGACAAAGTGATTTTAAGAAGCCTGATAAGCGTACGATTAATCGTTTGAGATACTAATCCCTTATGCTTAGAATGCTAATTGGTTCCTAATGTGTACTTAATCGGAGCTCTAGTAATTGACTTATTTTTGCAGGGACATTAACTGTAATCCTGCAATCTTTTTTGTGAAAGCATATATTTGTTTAAAAAAAATATACACTATTAGGCTACATCATTTTTGAATGTTCATACATGACATGATTAATGTCTCATAATATAAAGTTATTAAAAGTAACCTCAAGTTTGTACAAGTGACAACACCTAATATCCCTCAGATATTAAACAAATTCATCATTGTCGTGTGTTTTTTTTTTTTTTTTTTTTTTTTTTTTTACCTGACAGCTTTCACCCGCCTGAGGTAAAATGTGGTCAGTTCAGAGCTGCGAATGAAAGTGTAATTTGTGTGAAAACAGTGTGCTTACACGCATTTAAAGAAGTTATGAGGACAAGAGTGTTAGGTGAAAACAACCTGTACCAACATATGAGAATGAAAGCAATAAAATGTTGTAAAGCTGTGTAAATTAATTTACAGGCTATATAATTCATGGACATCGGAATATTTACCGCTCGGTTTCACGCAGGAGCGGAACACAGTTGTCTTGTCAGTGTTAAATACGGTTATGTACACACCAAATTCAGTTAAATTTTGATACAGTTGTTGTCAAATTTCATTGCTGGTTTCAAATATGAAATTTAATCGTATGCTTGGTGAACGGCTTTGGAGAATTTGCTGTTTCTCCATTCAAAGAGATAGGAGCTGCACTTGATGACAGCTGCCCGCGAGGTGTTTCAAAGATGAACGCCAATTGAAATTACTTGTCTTCAAGGGACTTTGCAGGTCACTCAGAAGTTACTTTCAATCCAAGCAGCGTTCTGTTGTTCAGCGAATTTGTGAAATCTGTATGGGGAAATTTCGCTGAGCAATAGAAAAAGTGACTGCACCTTTATGGATGCTTCATCATTGATCTTTACTGTATCCATTGTCGCTATGGCTATAGGTGATACTTGCCTCTATCACAAAAATAGGAAAGGGACTTTTAGACAAAATTTAGCAGGCAAAAAATCAGCTGACAAAAAAGTTCTATTGTTTACAGAGGCGGCCTTTGCATTTCAGAGGCCCGTTTCAAAGAAACAATCGGAGGTCCCACACCCCACTTAAAAAAATACAGACAAATATTAAAATGTTGTATGCAATGTAACTGCAATTACTTTATTATCTTGGTTAGCCTATTTTTAACACTGTTAACTCATTTTACTCTTAATAGTCGCATTTATAAACGCATTCTACCGCTATCCACGCATTACTATCATGACAAAATCATTCAATCTTTGACAATTAAATGTTCCCCTCAGTGAGCCCTTTGGACAGTGTAAAGACAGGCTTGAGAGCAACGAAATACAAATTAGAGAACAGGGATTAGATAAGTGATTTAATAGGAATTAGTAATAAAATATGAATATACAAATACATCAAGAGGAAATGTTTAACACTTAGGCCCTTCTCCGAATTTGATGTTTAGAACATGGCTTTCTCTGACAAGTGTATCCTAATTATCCAGAAATCTCATAACGTCGTGTTCGTCGGGGGGGGGGGGGGGGGGGGGGGGGCGCTGGGGGTTTACATGCGCTTCGTGAGGCACACACGCACGCAAACTCTCGCGCTCTCTACCTCTCTACCGTGCGCGCTGTTTGAACATTCATATTCCTCTTAGCCTTTCGAAAACCGGGAGAGTGTATAAATTTCCCGAGACAGGTTGTCAAAAAGAAGAACAATCCCGGGAAAAACGGGATGGGTGGTAACACTATCAGAAATACGGGACAAACCGCGTCCCGTTTCGGTTCAAAACGGGACGCGCTGTTTATTTCACAAATACGGGACGATTCCGTATTTTAAGGGACGGGTGGCAACCCTACTCCCGAAAGCATAATGGTGTAATGACCTACAACGAAATAGAGCGAGCTTTGGTGATGAGAGAATATTTAATAGCTAAAATAGTAATATTTTCGTTATAAAAAGTGGAAAGAATTTATCAAAAACTTTTAGGACGCCATCCCAGATAGCAAAATTGTTCCGGGCCTTTTATGGCCCAATTACTGTTCTTAGTTTTGGCAATCATACCGCCAGGAATGCAGGGCCAAAACCGGCCCAAACAATTTTGCCAAAAGCACGCCAGAAAGCTGCCAAAAAAATGCCAATGCCTTACCAGACGAGAGCCAGAAGACCCTAAATTGGCCCATATTCATGCCATAATATCGCCATTGAAAAGCCAGATGTCTCCCGAGCAAAGGCCACAACTCTGCCAGATTATATTAAAACAACTAATTTGGCCCATATTCAATATCTGCACCCAACAGCAACCATACAATTCAAAGAGAAATCAAACCAGGAAACCATAACTGCTGAAAATTAGTGTTTATTTTCAATCAACAAACATATGACCTAAATAGGTAAACATTTACAATTATTCATTTTTTTATACAAATAAAATGTAAGAAAATAAAATGTAAAAACATTTGATACAAAGCTTGGTTTTAGAAATCACACTTAGTTGTGTAAACCATGAAAGACCACAAACTTATGAACGGTAGTGTGTTAAAGTGTGGCCAGAAACGGGCCAAAGTGGAATGTATATGTGTGTGTGTGCCTGACTTTGTGTTGGTGTGTGCCTGACGTTATGTGTTGGTGGGTGGCTGGTGGTGGAGGACTTTGCTTCTCCTCCTCGTACCCCCCTCTCGATCGCCAGACAAATACAACCAACGCCTCAACCATTGCTCCACCTCCTGGTTTGTGGATTCTCTGCATCCAGGATTTCTCCGAATGGCTTCTAGAAACAAACAATTAAAAATATCATGGCAGGTTTCAGAGTTTAAATATAAGACTTTTTAAAGACAAAGTAAAGACAGGCAATGCCATTTAAACTTAAATTTCATTTAGGCATTTAAGTTAAGTCCCATTATTTTGTTGACTTTGTGTGACAGACTTAAGGGAAAGGGGCAGCATAATTTGTTCATACAGTTTCTTTACCACTATGAAGTTAAACAGGCACAGACCTTACAAAAGAGATGTATACATAGCCTGATAAGCCAGACTAGGGGAGAGCCGGGACAATTGAAACGCGGGACGGATGAAACATTGAGATTTCCTTGAAAACCACTCACGTTATGTACGTCAAATTCCGTCAGCACGTACAGCACGCAATGCCTATCAGACCCGCGAAAACATTTCTTCTTTACGTCTTGCCGTTTTAAAGTTAGAGCCGGAAAGCTGTTTTTGAGTGTGGTTAGTGAAATCTTTCCTGCGGTACTTTTTTTTGACTGACAAGTTGTATTTATTGTTTCATGTGCCATTGTAATAATAATACGGCAGGTGTATTAGTACTGCATCACACCCTTAAGTGTATAATATCAGAGTTTTTTAGTTTATGGACAAAATAGGTTTAAATGGCTGGAGGCGCTGTCGGGACGGTTGAAACAGCGACTCGTGCCAGTTAAACCTGGTCATAGGAAAACACTCAATATGACTAAATCACTCAATATGACTCAAGGAATAAATGTAAGAATTAATTGTAAACGGATTTGTCTGTCTTCTTCAAAATAGCCTATTAGAAAGATTACGCAAAATGCGCAAAGGCTTATCGCCGATTGTTTATTGGGCGACAGAACAAAAATGTTAATATGAACCTTAAAATGAAAATAAATGACAAAATATGTTTGTAACAATATGTACATAAGTTACTTGTCAGGTATTGTTCATAAAAACAAGAATTAGATGAATAGTTACCATTTAAACTGTTATGTTTCATCCGTCCCACCCCTGTGTTTCAATCGTCCCGCTCTGGAGGGACGATTGAAACAAAGCCCAACTCCCGTTCAAAGTAAATTTTTACTTAAATCATTCTATGTTACTACCGAATAACACATGATACTAAGATAACACATGTGTGAGTTGTTGATCACACACACAAAAAAAATCTATCTGTAACCTTATCTTAGAAAACGACGTTTATCTGAAAAGTGTTTCAACCGTCCCGGCTCTCCCCTATATCATAATGTGTAGTCTGACCACGAAGGATAGACGAACACCCCTTTCACACGTACATGGTTATTTTGAAAAACAAAGACATTTATCTGCGTTTATGCCCTTTGTTTACATACAAACAAAGAATTTGCCTCTAAAAACAGTGGCCACTACACTGGAGAGCCTTTATTCACCCTGTATTGAGGGGTGACAGCTCATCGAAGTGACTATGAAGCTGGTAAAGGAACCTAAAAATATTGCCTGGTACATCTAATCAACACTTTTACCTGTAACAACATTCTTGACTTCTAGGCCCCGGAATGATGTTTTGCCATTGAGGCCTGTCCAATTAATTTTGCAGGCCAAGTCGTTCTGAAGAAGCATCTTCATGACCCTCCACACAGTGTCCTTGAGGGTCACGCCCCCAGCAAGGCCCAGTGTCAGCACCTGGAAAAATAAAAAATTAAAGTTTTGAAAATATGAATGTTCATTGCAAAGAAAAAAAAGAGTTCAGAAAAAAATCTGGTTCAAATACTAATGATAAAAGTAATTACCAAGTCCTTTCTCTTCTCTGGCTTTGTCTTAATGTCGCGGTCCAGCGCAAAAAGATCCTCAGCATCCCTCAACGGCAGGGAACTTCCGTCCATGTGGTGTCCATGTGGTGTAGGTGTAGAAGAGAGATCCTGAACAATCCGCAGCAGATTTCTTTGCATATCACACATCACCTCCTGCTTGGCAATGATCTCAGGAGTTCCGTGGTGGCGAGATGATTGAGGGGCAAGATGGGATGGCTCAGGAGTTCCATGGTGGCGAGACGATTGAGAGGCAAGATGGGATGGCTCAGGAGTTCCATGGTGGCGAGACGATTGAGGGGCAAGATGGTAGGATGGCTCAGGAATTCCATGGTGGCAAGACGATTGAGGGGCAAGATGGTAGGACGACTCAGAAGGTCCAAGGGCGTGAAACGGCTGCAGAGAGGCAAGTTGACTAGCTGGCGGAGATATTTCACCTGATGAGGAAATGGCGTCACGCAACAGTGACGCCAGAGGTGGAATGGAGGGCACCTTAGGGAGGACTGGTTTACGCTTCACAGGCTCCTCATCAGACTCCTCCTGACTCGTTATTTACAACCCTAAAGCCATGTAAGGCCCATTTACACTGCCTACTATGAAGAGACCCATCTATGAATGAAACTCTATAAAACTGAGGTTTTAAAGTAAATTAAAATCCCACAGTTACGGCTTCTCACCAATTACCCCACATACTATTTTTTTCAGTGCTACTTACAGAAATTTGGCAACTTAAATGCTTAAATCTTTTTACATGCCTTAGTTTAGAAACAAACATTATGTAGACAAACGGAGCAAAATCTGAGGGCAATACACATTATCCTGATTCAGCAGATTTGCAACATACCTGGTTTTTCTTTTTTCTGGCCTCCCCTCCTCTGCTTCTGACTGGAGGTCTGTGTCATCTTCTGCCCGGCGAAGTTTCAACCTTGCCTCACTAAAGCTATCTGTCAGGAATGGGAACCAAGTGAAAAACAAAGCTTTACCCAAACCGGTATTAGTGTTGTGAGATAAGATCATGATTGTTATATTAAATCACTCGGTTCTTGTAATGTCTGCATCCCAGTGTCAACTTTAGATAAAAAAAAATAAAAAAATAAATACACTTAATGACACCAGTCATAAACATAAAAGTGTCATTAATGTTCATGATGTGCGTCATGCTAATAAGGCTCACTCTTATGTAGACACCTTCAAATAAAGTGTTACCGTTACATTTAAATTAAGAAATACATAAAGGTGGCTTGATTTAGTCTTGAACCATGAACAATGGATTAAAGTGAACACTCACTTGCTTTGTAAAGAACCCTGATGTCATAACTTGTCCAGGTCTCCTTAGGCATCTCACAGTTCTTGATGGCCTTCAACATGGCATCGAGTTTGTAGTTAGGCCATTTACAAACCTCTCCTTCTACCCACACACCTGGCACCACCTCCACTTCATTTGTCTTAATGAAGCTCACTATGAAATACACTGAGGGTTGGGGAGGAATTTAAAGTTATTTTAGATGTAAAAGGGGAAAGACAACAAAACTGCCCTGTTCCCCAAATGGCATCCTGAAATATTTTAATACGTCATTCAGCCTTGTACATTTTAAATCTGAAGACAAATTTGACACTACAAAAACTCCTACTTCTTGAGAATCAACTGGGTAATGAAAGAATGTCTCCATCTTTGCAAATTCACGGTAGATGATGTACTCCTGGTCTTTATAGACAATAATATTTTCCACCAAAGCAACAATCTGATTGATTCTAACACAATTGTCTCCTTCTGTAATTCTGACGTGCACATTGTTCCCTACCAGTTCTCTGAATTGTAGAACATCCCCTTCAAACAAGTCTGGTACAGGCCCATTTCTATGCTCTATATTTACTTGCATTTTTGGCCACTTAACTTCAACACTAAGTTTTTGGTTGTGAACTTCAGACACTCTACGGATCACCTGAGTTAGAGGGCTGTGTGGTTTCCTGATCATTTTTTTTAATGTACACAGGTAATTTTCAAATGGAAACCCAGAGATCACATCTAAATGACCATGAATCTTTACATCATCACTAAGATGAATCAACCCATGTATATTGTAGACAACAAACTCAGGACCATACAATTTACTGAAGTGCTCCACAAATGACACAAGTAACCTTTTCGCAAAACCATTCAGAGCTGAACAAAGGTGGGGATTGGCTAAAATCGAGATGGCAACTGACAGCAGCATGAAGTTGTTATACATTTCCTCAGGTAACACACCCCTAAGAACAAGAGGACCGGTGTACAGAAGGAACTGCCTGAGTTCAGTTGCCTTCCACCTTAGTCTTTCTGCCAGACTCCTTGGCTTCCTAGCAAATTCAACTGGGACGAATGCCTTCAAATTTACCAGCTTTTCAGAGATCTCCTGCATGTCACGACCCGAACGACGACACCGAAGAGGGCCAGAACTGCCAAACCACAGATCTAAGAGCCTCCTCATTACTCCCAAACAAACCAAATGCATATAATCGTGAGGAAACTGACTGACCATACCGATACCCGTTTCAAGTAGAGGGGAAACTGCTATGTGATGTTCCTCATCTGTGCCCCTCCCAAATGACTCATCAGTCCTATCAGCAGCACTTACCTCCGGGAATGTCATGCGGTGACGAGCATAAACACCTGGCTGTAAACACTTATCACATCCTGCATAACCTGAATGGCCTTTCACCTGTTTGATAAAGGCTCTAGCAGGAGCATCACAAATGACCGAACTTACCTTCAGAAACAAGGTTTTTGAGCCTATGACAAATCCCTCTCCCAGCATTGTCAATTCTTGAACAAGGGCACCAAGATACTCTTGCAATGAAGTGGATTTAGTCTCACCACAGAACAAAGCAATTAACAGTGGCCTGCTGGAAACATAATCTTTGTGACGCAACATGCCTAACACTGGCCAGAACTGAGTCGACGAGCTCTTAAACAGCGGCAATCCATCAAAATTAAGCTGCAACATAAACACATTTCTATCTGGAAATTTGGATGACAAATACTCAAATGTTTTGTAAAACATGTTCAAAATACCAAAATAGAAAAACACCCCACCAGCCAACCTTTCCAGAGTGTACTTGGTTGCCGTTTTTAAAAGGGTTCTCCCATCCTTTGGAAGAAAGGGGTGATGCACTCTAAGGATGCACAGAAGAGCAGACAATGCCACTAATGATACACCATACTCAACAGCCCAGGCAGACAGAGTAGTGGACAAATCTAAAGGAGGAGAAATCTCATCATCCTCATCAACTTCATCATCCTCATCATCCTCCTCATCTTCAGAGACCTCATCCTCACTCACCATCTCAGTGTCCACAACTTCACCAAAGTCACTACTTACCATCTCATTGTGCTCTACGACACCTGTGCAAAGACTTCTTTGTACCTCTAAAATTCTGTCATTTGTCCTTTTTATGGCTCGCTTGCGCATGTTACTCCACTGGGACCGCTCCATTGTGAACTGGGGAAAACCAAACACAGACATTTGTTAACGCTACAGATTTATTTAGAGAGAAAAGAGAGGAGGACCTTAGTCACATAAAAAACAACTCCACTGCTCATTTGATTTATTTGTATTGAAATCAAATCTTTCAAATTTCAATAAACATATGCTGATTGTTGGAGAGGATTTGGGCTGTTAGGTTCTGATTAGGTGATGGATGAGTAAACCCTTCTGGGTGCCGGTAAGAGCACAAATAATGAGGAGACAGGTGATCAGATTAATTATTTGTATTGGAGGTAGAGGGATGAGCCACAAAGGTATATTCAATGATGTACATAGTCTGGAAGAGAAGTACAATAAAGAGAAAGAATAAACTAAATATATAATAAGCATTCACTGTTACATAATGAAAAATAATTATTCTTGATATGCATCATTGACATTTCTCAACTCAACATCCAGTTAAATAAACAGAAACGAGGTTTTCCACGGGCAATACACGCTGTAAGTAGGGGTGCACCGAAATTTCGGCCGCCGAAAATGTTCGGCCGAAAATGGCATTATCGGTTTCGGGCCGAAATAAAAAAAACAGCCGAAAACGTAAACCGAAAATAAATGTCACCCGCCCCTCCCATCCTTGCGCAAGCGCTTAGGTTTCACTCACGGTCAAGCTGTTATCACGCGTCTGCCTATCAAAGATAGGGATGTCTCCCGCATATTGATAGCGGCTCCCTGATGCCCGCAAATTAGTTCAAATCTCCCGGAAGAGCGAGAGCGAGCGAGCAAGAGCTCGTGCTTCAAACAGTGTAGCGCGCGTGCAGATTCAGAATCGTCCACGTCCGCTTAGCGATGCATCTAAGAATCGATTTTTTCCCCCACCCCTAATAGGCTTACATGTTGTTTACAGTTTGAGTTTGGATTAAGTTCTAGTGCTGTTTTTGCACTGTTGTTTTGCACAGCAATTTAAAATGTAAGTAAAAAAATGTTTACATGCAGCAGCAGAATAGAGACCCACTGCCATTCTGTGATTTTGTGTGCAGTTATTCAGATAATTGTGGATCTTTTTGCACAACTGTTAAAAAACAATTTTATTTGATGGGACATAAAACTTGAAGAATAATATTATTTGGTATTATTATTTATATTTATTGTTAAATATTTTAGGTTTTGTACTAATATATATATATATATATATATATATATATATATATATATATATATATATATATATATTAGTATCATTTTTTAAAAGAAGCCATTTTCGGCTTCAGTTTCGGTTTTCGGCCAAGTGTATCCTAAATTTTCGGTTTCGGCCCAGAATTTTCATTTCGGTGCATCACTAGCTGTACGCATTTGTCATCAATAACATACAATGCCCATATATGGATAACATCATGGCTCATATGAAGAGAGTATTCAAACAAACATGACGCTAATCATTAGTCTGGTATTAGAACATCTTAAAGCTCCAGTAGGTAGCTTTTGTAAACAAATATTTGTTAAAACTGTCATTATGTCCTCACAGTAGAATATGAGACAGATAATCTGTGGAAAAAATCGAGCTCCTCTGGCTCCTCCCTGTGGTCCTATTGCCATTTGCAGAAATACACCGCTCCCGGTCAGAAACAACCAATCAGAGCCAGGAGGAATGTCTTAGCAGTGTCAATCACGCTCGTGTACGCGCTGATCACCCCTCTCTTGCACAGCGCGAGCGCGTACCGTCGTTCGTGACTCTCCTGTTCGAACGCGTTCATCCAAATGAACGAATCTTTTTTCCGAGTCATTTCGTTCATTCAACGAACGAAATGACTCGCAAAAAGATTCGTTCATTTTGAACGAGTCTTTTTCGGAGTCATTTCGTTCATTCAACGAACGAAATGATTCGAAAAAGATTTGTTCATTTTGATGAACGAGTTCAAACAGGAGAGTCACCAACGTGCATCACAGAACAGAGCAAGGCGAGCATTTGTGCTTATAAAACTTAAAGTTTTTTATTTATTTTTGAAATGACCGATCGTTTCGCTAGATAAGACCCTTATTCATCGTCTGGTATCGTTTAAAGCCCTTTGAAGCTGCACTGAAACTGTCATTTGGTCCTTGAAACGTTTGTGTCCTATTGAAGTCCATTATATGGAGAAAAAGCCTGGAATGTTGTCATCAAAAACCTTAATTTCTTTTCGACTGAAGAAAGAAAGACATGGACATCTTGGATGACATGGGGGTGAGTAAATTATCAGCAAAAGTTTTTTTTATAAGTGAACTAATCCTTTAACGTTATCTTACTAGCTATTTATAACTTATAGAAAGAGTGCAACGTTATAATGTATTGCAAAATACATAATGATTTGAGGACCAAGTTTGTAGTCAAAGTATGGGCAGGCCATAGTCAATGTAAAGCATATGTTGCGTCCCTATTAGTGAATGTTCCATAACTGTTTATAATCTGCCGTCATCGGTGGTCCTGTTTACTAGTCTGCGCGTTCACGGCAGGCTCCGCTGTGGGGGAGGAGCTGTGGAGGGAGGGCTGTAGCGCAGCAGAGAGCAAGGGGGTTGGACCTGGAAGTTGTGCTTGTTCAAATTTTCAGGCTAAGTCAACATTTTCTCAAAACTCCCTACTGCAACTTTAACAGACCAACACACACACAGTTCGATCGCGCCCGCGCCTCTCTCTCACACACACACACAGTTCGATCGCGCCCGCGCCTCTCTCTCACACACACACAGTTCGATCGCGCCCGCGCCTCTCTCTCACATACACACACACACAGTTCGATCGCCCCCGCGCCTCTCTCTCACACACACACACAGTTCGATCGCGCCCGCGCCTCTCTCACACACACACACAGTTCGATCGCGCCCGCGCCTCTCTCTCACACACACACAGTTCGATCGCGCCCGCGCCTCTCTCACACACACAGTTCGATCGCGCCCGCGCCTCTCTCTCACACACACACAGTTCTATCGCGCCCGCGCCTCTCTCACACACACACACAGTTCGATCGCGCCCGCGCCTCTCTCACACACACACAGTTCAATCGCACCCGCGCCTCTCTCTCTCGCGCACACACTCCAGCATTGACGTTCATTATGCTGTGTTCACACCAAACGCGAATAGAGCGAAATGGATCGCTATTTAGAATTTTATTTGTTTTTATACCGTGTATTCTCCGTACGAATACATGTCTAGATGTCTAATACCCCTACAAGGTACATCGATTTTCAAACAACGCGAACTTCGCCTGATCTCATGAAGGCAAGTTTTTTTTTTTTTGCCCAAAACTAAATAGAAAATGTCCGCGAGTCTGCCTCTAAACTGCCTAACTTTCTAATCTAAAACTGCCATGAAAATCTGCCTGGTGCTCATGAAGGCACGTTAAGGTTAGGGTGCGGCAAAAAAAAATCTACTTAACAGATAAAAGACGTTTACATTGCCTACGCAAAAAAAAATGCAACATAGAACAAGAGTTAAAAACATACAAAACACAACTTACCTTACTTTTACTTGGCTCTTGATAGTCACCGGTGAAATCTCTGTCAGGAAATGTACAGGAACATTTGGTTTGGTTCAGAGAAACGGGCTCAGTTTGGTGAACATGCTAAACCTAGCAGCTAGCTAAAGTACGTTAAGTGCTGACGCTAAGGTCTGTTACAACTATTCAAAAACGAGACAGTTTAATGCTTCTCTTATAATGCCAGTTTACACGGAACTTACCACCTACAACAGAAAATATAATTAGGTAACTGGCTATTTGCACGATAGTTAATGGAATTACAAAAAATAAAGCATAGTTCAGCTTAAGCAACACTTTACCTCAGCGCAGTTCAGGTACTGAGGATGAGAATTGTCCGACTTCGATTAAAATGGCGCGGCAGCAAGGTCAAAGGGTAAATCACAAGTGTTTTAATAAGTTCGTTTTTTCATACTTGAGATACATACGTGTATCAGTTTTTATTTTATTATGTCAAGTTAATTATGGTCAGGCCCTACCTTTACATACATTTTAAATACGATTTCAGTAAAATTGATTTATTATTAAATTAAATTGTGTAACTTCGTGTAATTTCATAAAGTTTTTACAAAGACAACCTTGTCCATTAGAGACTATATATATATATATATATATATATATATATATATATATAAAACTGGAGAGCTTGTTTAAGTCATTTCACAATCACTCCCACAACAGCAACTGAAAAATACGTTGAATCTGGCATGTTTCATATTTGCCAGAAGGGAGCCATAAAATAATGCCCCTCCCTCCACCACCCCCATCTGCGCCACAACCGATTCCGGAACTCTTCTGGGTTGCCATCCATTTGCCAACATCGTACACAAACCAAACATATGCCAGAAGAATCCAGAAAAGGCCCGGAAGATTTTGCTATCTGGGATAGGCCAGCTGTTGTATAAAATCAGTAGGTTATCCCATTTGCAATAGTGCTGATGTTCGTGAAAACAGGCTATCCTGAGTTATAAACATATAGATATAGGCTATTATAAAAACGTACTCGGTTACTAACGTAATCTCGGTTCTCTCTAGAGAGGGAACGAGTACTGCGTAATATCTTACGCTATGGGGAAAACCTCTTTTACACGAGATATTGAAGCCAAAAATTATCCTTAATTTTGAATTAATGTAAAACGCTGTGCGGCAGTATGCAGACATAGGCAAGACGGCTCGCGCGCCTATTGGCTGCCCTGCGGCAACAGCAGCAGCCTATCGGGAGAGGCCCTGCGTGACGTGATACCCAATGGGGGCGCTTCGCACCCATTTCGCCACGTCCCGCCAGAATAGACGTGGCCTTGGCCTATAAATACACTCGACAGGCTGATACAAACTGGTTTTCATCACTGAAGCGAACCAGCGCTGTTGTATGCACGGCAAGATACGCAGTACTCGTTCCCTCTCTAGAGAGAACCGAGGTTACGTTAGTAACCGAGTACGTTCTCTTACGAGAGTATCTCTCGTACTGCGTAATATCTTACGCTATGGGGAACACAATGCAACACGCCGTGCGTACTGGGATCCGACACCAAAGTCCCAAGGGCAGTAGCCCGGGGCTCATATAGTGCATAATCACCGTAGAGTCGGAGAAGAGAGGCTACAAGCATCATTCCCCATGAAATAGCATCCCACAGGAGCTAGTTATGTTAACAGTGTTTCACGCAGACAGGGTGAACGTGTTCAGCCTGAACTGGGTATATAAGTACGGGTTATTCAACACCCATGGAGCTGTTCTATCGATCAGTGAGCGATGCACAAGCAAAACTCAGCATTCTGCGCTGGCGCAGCGGGGCAGATAGTACTGAATTCTAGACCGACAGCAGCTTGGCCTGTAAGGCGGGAACCTCTAGGTTATAAAACCTTATAAGTGTAGACGGCGAGGCCCAGCCTGCCGCAATACAGATATCTTGCAAGGAAATCCCGCTAGACCACGCCCACGACGAGGCCACGCCTCTCGTGGAGTGCGTTCTGACACCCAAAGGACATTGCAGGCCCTTAGAAGTGTAAGCCAGCGCTATGGCATCGACTATCCATCTGGATAGGCTCTGTTTTGATGCTGACAGTCCCTTGGAGCGTTCGCCGAACAAAACAAAGAGGGATACATAAGCTCTCAGTGCCGTGACAGGGCAAAGGAGACTCGCATCCTCCTCCTCATCATGAACCGGGAGGGCGCACAGGGAAATAACCTGGGCCCTGAACAGTGTGTTGAGGGATTTGGGCACGTACCCGTGCCTTGGTTTGAATATGACTTTTGAGTCATTAGTCCCAAACTCCATACATGACGCGCTTACTGAGAGCGCTTGTAAGTCCCCTATGCGCTTCACTGAAGCGAGAGCCATAAGAAACACCGTTTTGAAAGACAGATGTTTCATGTCTGACAAATGGATTGGCTTGAATGGGGCACCTTTCATGGCTTCCAAAACCGTAGAAAGGTCCCACAAGGGGCTGAGGGGGGGTCTGGGAGGATTCAGCCTCCGAGCTCCCCTGAGGAATAGCACGACCAGGTCGTTTTTCCCCAGTAACTGGCCAGACGTCGGTTTTGCAAACGCCGCTATGGCCGCCACGTATACTTTGAGCGTTGATGGGGTTCTGCCCTTATCCAACAGCTCCTGAAGGAAGGAGAGCACTTCCGTGACCCCGCAGTCTACGGGTGAAAAGCCCTGAGCTTGACACCAGGCAGAGATCACTGACCATTTCGAGGAATAGAGCCGTCTAGTAGACGGGGCTCTAGCCTGCGTGATCGTGTTTAACACTCCCTCCGGGAGGTTAGCGGGTACCCGTTGATGGCCCATGCATGTAGGGACCATAATTCCGGGCGAGGATGCCAAATCGAGCCCTTTGCCTGAGAGAGGAGGTCTCTCCTCACTGGTATAGGCCACGGGGGAGTGCTGGTCAGCCGCATTAGGACTGGGAACCAAATCTGGTTCGTCCAGAGCGGAGCCACGAGCAGCACTGGGCATCCGTTTTCCCTGATTCGTTCCAGCACTTGAGGCAGGAGCGAGGCGGGGGGGGGAAAGCATAGAGGGGGCAGCGGGGCCATACGTGGGCCAGCGCATCCCTGCTCTTGGAGAAAAAGCTCGGACAGTGAGAGTTCTCTTGGGACGTGAACAGGTCCACTTGCGCTCTGCCGAATGTCTCCCACAGCAGTTGGATCGTCTGCGGGTGCAGCGACCATTCCCCTGCTGGGACATTGTTTCTGGATAGACTATCTGGTCCCAGATTCTGTCGACCAGGCACATGCGCTGCTTTCAGTGAAAGCAGGTTGTGCTGAGCCCAGACCAGGAGGCGTTCCGTCAGCCTGTAAAGGTTTCGGGACCTGACCCCACCCTGGCGATTTATGTATGCCACCACTGACATGTTGTCCGACCGGACCAAGACGTGGTGGCCTTTTAACTGGGGACAAAAGCGCCGTAGCGCGTTGTCGACTGCCAACATTTCTAGACAGTTTATGTGTAGAAGCTTCTCCCGTTCTGACCACTGGCCAAAGAACGGTCTGCCCTCGAGCAGCGCTCCCCATCCCGAGGTGGAGGCATCCTTGGACATCACCTTCACACTCGAGGGAGTCCCCAGACTCACGCCTGACTGATACCAGTCGGCTATTTTCCAAGGTTCCAGAGCCGAAAAGCATTCCATGCCGACCTTGAGGCGAAACAGACCAGAGGTCTATGCCCGGGGTGGAACTCGCACTTTCAGCCATAACTGCAGTGGGCGCATGCGAAGCAGGCCCAGCTGAAATACCGAAGATGCTGAGGCCATGAGGCCCAGCACTTTCTGAAACCTTTTGAGCGGGACTATAGAACCACGGCGGAAGGATTTCGCGGCGAGCTGAATGTCATAGACAGCACTGTTCCCAGAAAATAAATTTTCTGGCTGGGAAACAGCGAACTCTTCGCCCAATTGACTGTGAGACCCAGATTCTCGAGATGCTCGAGTAATGTGGTTCTGTGTTCTATGAGCTCTGAGTGTGATCGAGCTAGAATCAGCCAATCGTCCAAGTAGTTCAAGACTCGGACGCCCTGAAGTCTCAGGGGTGCGAGAGCCCCGTCAATGCACTTCGTAAATGTACGGGGTGCTAGGGACAGGCCGAACGGCAGGACTGTGTATTGATATGCCTGGCCCTCGAAGGCGAATCTCAAGAATTGCCTGTGACGTGACGCTATTTGTATTTGTAAATAGGCGTCTTTCAGATCTATTGACATAAACCAGTCTCCCTGGCGAACTTGCACGAGGATTTTCCTGGTTGTCAGCATTCTGAACTGGCACTTCACAAGCGCTCTGTTCAGCTGCCGTAGATCTAGAATGGGTCTGAGACCCCCCGTCTTTTTTCGGTACCAGAAAATATCTGCTGTCTAGCCCCCCTTCGCTCTGAGCCTGAGATAAAGGTTCTATGGCCCCTTTGCTCAGTAGTTTCGCTATTTCGGCTCGAAGTAGATGAGATACTTCGTTGTTTACCGTATTTTCGACTCGAGCCGTGTAACGGCGGGGACGTCGAGCGAACTGTAGCGAATAGCCTCTTTTTATAGTGTTCCACACTCATTCTGATACCCCGGGAAGCTTTGCCCACGCATCTGCGTGAATAGCTAGAGGCAGAATAAAACCCGGGCTCTGGCCCGCAGAGCTTCGGTGTGCTGAGACATAAACGTGTGCGAGGCGGGGGGGCGCGCCGATCACGGCGGGCAGCCTGGTCATGCTCGATTTCTCTATGACAGATTGTGGAGAGAGAGCGAGCGGGACAAAACCCCGTGGGGTTGAGCGTGTCTGTGAGGGAATGTGGGCGCGGGACAGCGGGCACACTCACTGCACTGAGAACACCGTCGGCTTGCGCTGAGTGAATGTGTGTTTGTTTTGTTTGTACAGAAACCGTGAGACACGCATCGAGTAGTGTTTGTGGGCACTGTGTCGTGGGCACATTCACTACATTTTTTGCACAATCGACATGAGTCGATTTTATTTGTGCTAGCCCTGAACTGTGGCGGGCTGTGTCTGTGTGTGGGAATGGGCACTGAGACGTGGGCATTCTTACAACACTCATAACACCATCAGCCGTGGCCGGAATACCAGAAAATACACTCTTTTGGGGATTTATCTGGGTCGCCGTAAAAATGGCGTTTGTGTGCAGGCAAGCGGGCTGTGGTACCGGCTTGTTTACTGCAAAATACACTGGAACAGTCACATTGTTTGGAACTGAACGAGCGAGAAGTTTCGGTGGAGTCTGGCCGCGGCGAGACTTAAACACCGTGGGCCTTAGCTGACTGTATGTGTGTTGGTTTCGTTTTACAGAAACGTGGCACATGCAGTGTGTAGTTTTTGTGGGCACTGGGTTGTGGGCACATTCACTACATTTAATGCACAATTGACATGAGTCGATCTCATTTGTGCGAGCCCTGCACTGTGGCGGGCTGTGTTTGTGTGTAGAAATGAACACTGGGCTGTGGGCATTTTTATTACACTCATAACACCATCGGCTGTGGCCGGAATACCAGAAAATACACTGCTTATATGATTTTTCTGGGTCGCCGTGGAAACGGCATTTGTGTGCAGGCAAGCGGGCCATGGTACCGGCTTGTTTACTGCAAAAAACACTGGAGCAGTCGCATTTTCTTGGAACTGAACGAGCGAAAAGTTTCGGTGTAAGTCTGGCCGCGGCGAGACTAAATTTTATCTGCTGCGAGAGCTGAGATTGAACACGGGTCTCCCGTGCTAAGGCTTTGGGTTTCGCCACTGAGCCACAGGGGGAAACGACAAAAGCTTAAATTAGCTCAAGCAGATAAGAGAGCGTCATCACAGTTTTGTGTGTCGGCGTTTGTTTGCAGGCGTGCGTGTAATACAACAGGCTCATTGCTGCAATATTGACATTTTCAGCCGCTCAAACTAAGAGGAGCTGAGAAATGTTTGAGAAATAGAGATTGGTCCGGCCTCGGACCAGCAGCTGTCCTTCTCTACAGATGCAGCTATCTCGTCGTCATAATGGCGGAGGCGGCGGCGCGCGGCGGCCGTTGTCCGTCAGTGAGCGACTCGATTGAAGCTGGTGAAGCTGGCAGGCGAACCGGCGAGCTTTCACGGGCTGGAGAAGGCTCGGGGACCCGCTGAGTACGGCGCTTTATGGCGCGGCACTACAGCGGGCGGGAGTGCAGACTCTGAGAAAAAATGCCAGGCGAGTCCTCAGAGTCACCATGGCAATAGCTCGCTCAGTGAGCGCGAGAGCTGCATAATCCTTACCCAGGCGGGAAACGCAGATGAAATGGCGGTCCCCGTCGCTGGGTGCGGCTCGGCACGAGCCTCAGGAACGAAGCATCTTAAAAAAGACGCTGCTCTTTTAGATAAAGAGAGAGAGAGAGTGTGAGTCACAACGGCGAACACACACTCTCAGCAGAGTAAAAGGATATTGACGCCGGAAAGCTTAGCAGGTGCGGCGGCTGAAGGCTCGAAGGCTCGTCCCACAGAAGGCTTACAGTCAGACGGCGCGGCTTCTCACTCCGGATCCAGCGATGCAGTATTGCTTCGCTGAAGAGATGAAAATCAGTTTGTATCAGCCTGTCGAGTGTATTTATAGGCCAAGGCCACGCCTATTCTGGCGGGACGTGACGAAATGGCCGCAAAGCACTCCCATTCGGTATCACGTCACGCAGGGCCTCTCTCGATAGGCTGCTGCTGTTGCCGCAGGGCAGACATAGGCGCGCGAGCCATCTTGCCTATGTCTGCATGCTCCCGCACAGCATTTTACATTAATTAAAAATTAAGGATCATTTTTGGCTTCAATATCTCGTGGAAAAGAGGTTTTCCCCATAGATATTACGCATTACGAGAGATACTCTCATAAGAGAACAAGAACTCATAGGGACTAATTTGTTGCCCTATATATCTTGAATTTTGGGATCGCATTTCTGCCCCAAGCCCCGATAGTTTCCGACCCTGGTGTGTGCAAGGCCAACTTGAACATGGAATCAGTTATTCATTTACACAGTTGTGGGTCGAATACCATATGTAAACTGTAAACAGGACAGTCTGAAGGTGTAGTCACATTTCTCATTGTTTGGCAAATTTTGGCAAAATCCAGACATTTCAATAGAAATTCAATGGGTTAACCAACAAAAAGCTTAGTTTGAAAGTGTGAGTGTGAGCTGTGCTTCATATCAATACACTATTGACAGTAAACAATGGACCTTTTTGCCCGCAAACTTTTGCTAATGTGATAGCACCTTGAGAGACACCCAGTGTTCGAACTATACTGTGTCCTTTGGGGGAGCCCACTTGGGTTTTTTTTTTTTCACGGGGGAGTATTGTTTGTGCACTTGCGCGTGCCGAGGACTGAAGCCTTGGTTATACTCGACGCGTCCGCAAGAGCGCGAAGGTGCGCGCGGCAAAAATGACGTCATTGCGGTGTGGGCGGTCGTGCGCGTTGGGTGCGCAAGACCCCATTTCGCCTGGCGGTGTGCACGGCTCTTTTTGTAACATCGCGCGCGGCGCCGCATCCGAAGATGAACGACTTCGAGCCGAATCTGGCCGAACTGGTACGTCTGTACCAGCATGTTTATGATCCTTCTATACACAGAGACATTTGCATTGATGGGCGACCATAAAAGCCTCTCATTTTGTGAATAGGAACACATTTGCATTAAGCACCCAGTTTGCACTTGTCTAAAGTAACTGCTTACATTTACAAAATGAACCTACAATAGCAGAAGTAAGCCCTGCTGATGAATTTAAGGTTTAAACTCTCTTCAATAAGGCTTCAGTTGTTTAACTATTTTACCTGTGCAGTGAAAGTACAATAAACCTACTGCATGTATTACTCTTTTTATATGAATCAGCAATTAAACTACTAATAAACGGCAAACTACTTCTTCACTGCTGATTCCTGGTGGTTTAGAGGAGAATTACTCCGAGTCGCCCCCTGTCGTTTCACAGAATAGCACAACGGCGAGTGCGTCAAGTATAAACGCCTCGTCCGTTTGGAGAGGTGCGCGCGCAGTCAGCGGAGACTCGCGCTTGTGCGGACGCGTCGAGTATAAACAAGGCTTGAAGCGCCTTTCAGACAGGACGCGGAATGCGCGGCGCTGCGCTATGAAACCCATTCATTTCAAGGTCTTCCAAAGATACATAACAGCTACAAAAGTGTATGCACTATGCAAGCACTATATACGTACAGGATTCACCCTATTATACTTTTTCAGCACAAATTGGTAAATCAAACAGCAAACAGCCATCCACAAATAGAGGCTGTCTTTGAGTTCACTTGAACAAGGCTACAGAAGAATTCCATATTCCTCTGTTCAATTAGGCCTAAGACATCGAGAGTCACGCAGACCTATAACAACCCAGCCACAACACATGATTGGGAATAAAATGCCTTACCTTAACAGAATGGATTTCAAGGACATCACGCGCAGATCAATGGCATGTTCTATGAATCTTTGAGTTAACGTACAACTCAAAAACTTGGGTGGAATTTGCCCCGCAGCGCCACCACACCTTGATGCTCATGACAAGAATGGCATGTAGGGGAGACCGGGGACGGTTGTAACACGGGGGTAGTTGTAACACTACCAATTCCACCAATCAGGGATAAGATAGGAGACATGTGATAGTTTCAGTTTCCTCAGGCTTCCTTTACGATCTCACACAGAGGTTTTTGAGGTTTTCAAGTCTTTGTTGCAATCTCTCCTGAAGCTACAGCAGAAAATCAAATTCTGAGATAAGAAAGTAAAAAAACATAACAAGATAATATTTTGTTTAGTACTTCTACCGTTGTAGATAATGTTGTATGAGTTATATCAGGTCAAACTGTAGTTTCTATAGTAAAGTATGGTGTATCAATCTCCTGCTAATTTTAAAGCACCATGCTAATACAGCTAGTTAAACAATTGTGACAGTGGCGGGGTAGGTTGTAACACGTGTTTTGAAAGTGTTATTGTGTTAGTGTATAAGTCCATTGTGACTTAAAATGCATTTCATTTGTTTGTTCTTGTCACCATTGTGATGTAAAATGCATTTCTTTTGTTTGTTCTTGTCACCATTGTGACTTAAAATGCATTTCATTTCTTTGTTCTTTTTCACCATTGTGACTTAAAAATGCATTTCATTTGTTTGTTCTTGTCACCATTGTTTACACATGCACAAACACAAAATATGCACATACACCCCCCATATTCACACATATTTTATTGTTGCAGCCATTCATTTAAAATAAAAATGTTGTTGTGGCATATCACTTGGAATACCCTTAGTTTTTGTGCATTTTGTCTACCTGTTACAACTTACCCAAGTATGTGTTACAACCTACCCCAGTAGTGGGGTAGGTTGTAACAAAGGACCACCTTGTATTCATGATCATCTCACAAAGTCTGTGATATATTTTGAAGAAATTTAAATTGTTGCCATTTGTAGTAGACAAATATGGGTACTTTGCCTAAAAGTTTCAGACGTGTAGCTAAAAAAAAAAGGTCGTTTTAGGTGCTGAAGAAAAAAGTGTTACAACCGTCCCCGGTCTCCCCTATAGTTATCTTTATTGAAGTGAATTAGGTTTAAATCGCCGTCATTCATGAATTAATCATATTTTTGCTATTTTACACATAATACTCCACGATGATCACATTACACAAAACTGAAATTGCACGTCAAAATAAAACATTGTCAACATTTTTGAGACCCCCCAAAAGTTCACGAATCACGTTTTCAGGGGAGCCCATGCCTTAATAGTAGTTCGCACCCTGGAGAAACCTGTTATTAATTACTGTTGTCAATGCCAAACAATGTGACACATAGTCACTAAGTTTACTTCCCATTCATATATGCTTTCCTACTTTAAAATCATGTTTTTAGGCCTCTCTCCAAAGCAGTGGTTGTCCTCTCCATCATAGAGATCCTGGAGGGATCAATTCTTCATGTTTATTGCACCTAATCAGGGGCAACTATTTATATCCATAATTCAGTGCAACCTCCCCTTTAGTAGTTCTATTTTTTGGATAGTGGGACATGACTGTAGTGTCCGAGTCTCCTACATGCCCTCACACACGAGGGGACACAATCCTCACATAGTCCTCGTTTGTTGCGTTATTTAAAAATGTGTAAATGTAATCCACTTACCACAATTTCGGTTTCAGGGGGAAAAAAGCACTTGTACACAAGCATAAACAGATGAGACACCAAAGGGCATCTATATTTCACATCCTGAGCTTTGAAAGCTGATTTTTTTAATAAACATGAGCTCCCTTAAATCACAGAGATCACGTTTCTGTCAGAAGAGGAGCAAATGCCAATGCATTGCAGAGGAAAGTGAGGCATATTTTAAAAACCCATGGGGTTCCCTGTGTTCCCAGTGCACAGATTTAAGCCATGTTCCCATCCAGCTGACTGAACTGATGGGTAGAACCTGAGAGAGAGAGAGAGAGAGAGAGAGAGAGAGAGAGAGAGAGAGAGAGAGAGAGAGAGAGAGAGAGAGAGAGAGAGAGAGAGAGAGAGAGAGAGAGAGAGAGAGAGAGAGAGAGAGAGAGAGAGAGAGAGTCAAGGACATAGAGGATTTGAGGACAAAGAAAGACAGAATGAAAGCTGTGGGTGGCAAAAGATAAAGCAGCCTTTGTGTATTTTCAAATGAAAGATCACAGAGTCTTGCATTATCCTTGATACTGATTCAAATGTTAAATAGTAAACCAACCAAGGTGACAAAATATCCCTGTTAACAGCAATTAATTGTACTCACTAAAATAAAACATTACGTCTGCTGAATATCTAGGCTAAAATGTAATGAATATAAAGAGCCTTTATCCTCTAGGCAAATCCTATTTTTAGGTGGCAAATGCCACTTTGGATTAGCGTCAATTTGTAGTATATTCACTGCCCCCTGCTGAATGAAACAGACACTACATACTACAAAGCAAAAGTGTAATCAATAAGAACAGGAGTCTTCAAACTTTAGGCCAAGGACCCCTTGGTGAGGATGGAGAAGGGACCCCTGTTACATATTGTAGGCTATAGAACTTAGTGCTGCATTTTATAGCCTATTATAACATAGCCTACGTACAGTAATAGGCCTATACATTTATTGACATACTTTTACTAGGTTTGCAATTTACATAGGCCTACATACATTGATGTCCATTAAAGTTTTGTTTTTTTAAGAAAAGCCATACTGTAGGCATTAACATTTTGATATTTGGGACAGAAGAGAAAAAAAAATAATAATTAGCAGACTGCCTTTTGAAGACCACTATGCATGGAATATGACAGTGGCCTTCAAAGTCACATTATCAAAGACAGCACAGGATAAGATGATTATATTATCAATGAGACAACATCCAAGGCCTTATTATGTGTGAAAGCTGCCAAGAGAACAATATCCAGTTTTGTTTCCTGACAATCATAGTCTGATCCAGAAAAACGGAAGGCCGTTAACAATCTTAAAAAAAATAATCAATGCCCATTTCATTCTGTCTCTGTGGTAACCACAAACTACACTGAATAGTTATCAGTAAATTATTATGTTATCACTGACACCTAGTGGTCAGCTTAGGTACTCTTTTGCAGCTTAATATTTCAGATGTTTGCACATCATGTCCGCATGATAAAAGGGAGAACAAAAGACATTTCCTTTCAAATTCAAATTTATTTTTAATGACATTACACGGATAATTAACAGCATTTCAGTTGGACAGCTGATATTTTATCATCTAGCTACCACACTAAGAAATGTTTGTAAAAATAGTGCCCAATGTACTGAAAGTTTCATATGATTTTTCAGAGGTTTTACCCATATTTTGATTTTTTTTTTTTTTTTTGGTAGCATAATTTCGACTAACTTTGCAACTACAAGTCATTTCAACTAACTCTCATTGGAGTACTAGTAGACTGTCTGCTTAATATCTGCTAACTCTTTATTGGGATGCTACTCCAACAGACATTCTACTGACTATAAGTAACTTTGCAACTACTAGTAAACGTATTCTACTAACCCAAATCCTAACACCAACCTAATAGTCTACTAACAGTCTGCTACAGTCTACTAAGCCTCTAATGAGAGTTAGTTGACATGTAGTTGGAAAGTTACTTATAGTTACATCGTATAAAGTGTAAGCTTTTTTTCTTACAATGCTGTACAAATCAAACCCTTAGTTTAATATGTAAAGGCCATCACTTGTAATTACACATACACCTGCTCTCAGTATCCAAGTTGGCATGATACAGCATAAAATCAACAACTGCTCCATACTCTATCAACACTATACCGTTCAGTTTTGATAGTATCATAAAAAATTATGATAGTGAAAATGACCATGCAAAACAGTAATTGTGAGTGAAGAAGGAAGGAAACACCTGACGTTTGGAATGGATCTGCTCACTGAGGGGAGAGACATGTTGAAAGGCTGGAGCTAGTAATGGAGAACTAAAACTGACACATGAGGCCTCACTCTCGCCCATTCAGATGAACTCTCACCCAGTCAAAGTTTCAGAAGTCGCTGGCTTTCGGTAACAGCCCAAAGAGCACAGCCCTGGCTCACGTTGCACGCTGAAATACTGGCGTGTTGCTTTCTTTATAGTGTCGCTGTCTTCGAATATATTTTTTTTATTTGTTGAACTAGAGGAAATCTCCTTAGAAATGTCAGTTTTCTAATTTAATTTAATTTTAATTTAATTTAATTTAAGGGACAATTCACCCAAAAATGAAAATTCTGTCACCATTTACTTTCCACACCTGTTCTGAAGAACACAAAAGAAGATATTTTGAATTATATATTTTTTTCCATACAATAAAAGCCAATGGGGTCTAATGTTGTTGGAACCTCATCGACTTTCATTGTATGGGTAAAAAAAAGTTGAAATCATCTTCAAAATATCTTCTTTTGTTATGCATAAGAAAAAAACTCAGCTTTAGAATGACATGAGGGTGAATAAATGATGAAATAATTTCTATTTTTGCGTGATCTGTCCATTTAAATGTCTGTTTTATTCATCTGACACATTGTAAAATGTCAGGTAGAGTTCACTAACTGATGAATAAGCTTTATCAGTCACAAGGTAAGATTTTGCCCTGCTGTTAAACCTGGCACAGCATCACAATGTGCAGTTACTGAAGTAAATTGCTATGGGAGTTGCTTTGCAATCACAATCACTGTGTGAACGTAAACAGAAGAAACTGTTGGGCATCCATCTATGGTAAAAGTGTACTAAAAATTACTATTTGTCCGAGATGCTCTGTTGCTCCTAAAAAAAAGCATTGTACTTCACTATACAAGAAATAAAGGCTCTGATATCACTCAGCATGAACCCTAACATCAGCGTCCTGCCAGCTAACAACGGTACACAACACCTCAGATTGCCATGCCACAACAGAACAACTTCACAAGAGTTCCTGTTGTTACATTTCCCAAATCATTAAGATTCATACCTTGCTGTATTTACTCTAACAATCATAAAGGTAAAAAAAGCTGTGTAAATATACTAATACAGTATGTGATGAAATCACATTTCAGGGAACATCCCTTTAGCTATACTGATGCAGCCAGTCAAATGAGTCTCAAACCATCTGCAAATAATGAGAACTGAAGCCCAGTTGATGAACAAATGAACACTAATCATCCATCACAATGTTCATCTGCAATTGCATTAAGCAAATAAACAAGAATGCAAAAGGTACTGTCAACAAATCATGTATGAAGTAATCAACTCTGCAGTAAGGCTGATTGCAAATGACTTTACGACGTTAATGTGAGAGGGCAAATAATACAGTTTCTATCATTGTGATAATAGTAAGTATTATTGCAAATACTAATCATGTCAACATTAAGCAAGCATCTGTCATGAAATGTATAACACAGAATATGACTTGCAAACTGTGATAAGAACAAATATGGGATTCAAGGTCAACTGATTTGCTAGATAAGGTGTTGCTCCACGTACGCAGGATTACTGTTAACACAATTGTTCTGACTGTAATCCATAACATAGAAGAGAGGCAGCAATAAAACAAAAATCACAGAGAGCATGACTGAGACACCATTATAACAAATTGCTACTAAACATGACAATTTATGAAATGCTGTATGGGACCATAAAGGCAAGCAACCTGTTCAGATTCTTGCTCAGTAAGTACCAGAAATACATCTGTGAGGTTAGTCACAGACCATACATCATTCCAATTTAACTTTTTGTTACAAAAAAAAGACAATTATGAATTTTTAGAAATGATGTCATGCAAAATGCATATTACAGGGCCAGTGTCATCGGTCCACAGGTCCATACTGTTGTTCGCAAAATGAATTTGAAATCTGGTCTTTTAGACCATTATCTGTATTGTGGCAGATGGGTTTGCACTCGGGTTTGCTTAAATTGTTAATCAAAATGCAATAAAAAAGCAAATTTCAGTGTAGCCACTGCATTTTGCCTTTGTGAAACAGCATAATGATAACACTGTAAAAGATGATAAGCACTTAAACATCTTATGTACATTTTTTGTTGATGCTTCACAGAAATATTCTGTACTTTAGTAAACTGCATTAACATTTAAGTTATCCTGACTCACACTGGAACGTCACGTGAAGCGCAGGAGTTGTGCATAAGAGTCCAACAAGACAGATTATGATCCAAAGGTCAACTGCGAAAAAAGGATCCAATCCAATATTCCCTGTACCGGTTCTCCCCATCCAGAGCTTTTAGAGGTTTTTAATTCCCATGCATCCAGCTAACTCATTTTATTACTCAATATTAAGTACATGTTATAAAAGAGTGAAACGTTTTAGGGCTCTGGTTAAACACTAGATATATCACTGCAATCAACATCTGTTTAAAATATGTTAATAATACTGTATTTCAAATTCAACTCGTTTTGTTTTAAGGTTTGAAATAAAGGGCTGGCAGAAGTTTTCTCAGGACAGGGTGACAATGTCCAACAATGGGATTGAAGCCAGTCCTTTGCACCTGGGCTAAAAATAGACTTGTACTCTTTCTTCAGAAACAGAGTACCTTTCTTCTCTTTCCCCAGTGCTGAACAATGGGACATGCTGACTCAGGCCACCAAAACAGTTAAGAAGACATGATGAACCAGATTATTTTGACCCATCAGATTCATTGCATCAACGCAGCATTTCTGCCAAAGAGACAAAGCTAACATGTGGCTCCACATGACGTACATATTGCTGTTAAGCAACACTGTCCGTTTCAACAAAGTAGAACGGAGGTCCTAACATCTCCAGAGACCCTCATCTGCTGAATTCTGCTGGTGGTTCAACAAATTTGTTTGTATCTAACAAATGTTATAGAAAAAACATCAATAAAAGTGATGCCGTAGCAAAGCAGCAGAGCATCCGAAGAAGCCCTATATTTCTCCCATTTTTTATTTCCACAGAGTAAGTCATGAAGCGCCCTGTGTGTCAACATATCCTCTTGTGTTGAAGATCAAAACCTCATCAGTACTTATTAATTCCGAAGAGACGGACCCCGTGGAACTGAGGAAGTTTGGGGACAAGCACAGTGAGCAGGGAAATGGTGTTGATGATGAAGTGGACCCTGTCATACTTTGTATAGAAACTGGTCAGGAAATACCTGTAGAGAGGAAGGACAAGGACAAGATCAAGTCAGATTTCAGACAGCAACATGAGATGCACAGATGCAGAGGCTATAGAAGTTGCTCAAGCAAGCACAGCACAACACTGCATCTAAAGGGAAGACAGGATGTGGTTTCTTCATGCTATAACAGAATGATTTTAATAATCTTTTTATAGATATATGAACATCAAAATCAAAACAGACATATTTGCCTTATTAATGAATAGTAGTATTCTGAACAATAGTGCACGTTACTCTAAAGATAAAAATAGTTTGTCTATAATATAATATAATTATTAGAGCTGTCAAAATGCCTAATTGCTGTCTGTCATTAATGTAATCAAAGAACAACAAACAATCACTCACTGCTCTTGACTGAATCACTTTTGTAGCTTTAATAAGTATTAATCTTTATTCAATTTATAATTTATGCAGTGAAGACTGCACAGTGTTTGATTTGACTTGTTAGACCTGAAATCTTAAAGCACTGTTTTCAAGGTTACATGGGTCAAAAAACAATTAAAACAATAACTTTTTTGTGCATTTTAGCAGGGCATGTAAAAATCTGAACTGGCCCAACGGGACCAGTAGATAAAAAAAACGTAGCTTTAAGACATGATATATTAAAGGCATTGCTAAATGTGACATTTATTACAATGGGTTAATGTGAAGATTGTTTTAAGTTCACGTAAATTTAAAATTGTTATATTTTTTAAAGCCTATTAATGTTCAATTTGATAGCTTTCAATGTACTGTTATGTTGAAGGGCTATAATTAATAGCTAAAAATGAGGGGGAAAATCCATTTAATAGAGACATCAGTATCATTACTGGTATCAGTGATACTGGCCTTCCTTCATAGTGCTTGTAAAAAGATGCCATTAAACAAATATTTAAAGTATATCGTTTTTATGTTGTTTCTAGATTATTTTGGAGATTCAATGCGAAAGTATTACAAAATAAAAATATATTAAAAACTTTAATGTTAGGTGTGATTAATCGCGTTTTAATTACAGAAACATGTGTGATTGATTAATATTTTTTTAATTGATTGACAGCACTAAAATCTTAATATATTATAATAACTAAAATAAGCTGAAGTTACTAAAACTAAAATAAAACTAAATTGAGGCTAAATAGAAATATTTAAAAAGCTACTATTTAATTTAATTTCAATTAATTTGAAAATAAAAATAAATAAAAGCCAATTAAAAATATCAATAAATACTCTAATAATATATAAAAATACAAAAATAATACTGCTACTATGTAACATCCACTTTTCACCATTCAATTCCCAAAGGATATAATCAACCCTGCTGAAAACAATATCTTAAACCTAGTTTGCTGATCTTAACTGCTCTCTCAGACTGGTGAAGCTGGATTGTTGACTGCTTTTAGAGGAGTTTTAAGTACTTTTCTGCTGGTCAGACAGGGAGACTAACCAAAACAGCTAAGCCAGGCTAAAGGCTAGCAACCACCTTATCCCTCACTGTAGCCGACAGGTACATCTTTGCTATAGGAGAGGAGAAGACACGAGAGAGAAGAAAACAGTAGCGCAAATGACCTGACTGACTGACTAAATGTTTCTAAATCCGGATCTCCTTGCCAGCAGACACCACAGGAAGTCAGCATCACTGCCTCTTGCTCATGGCCATACAGTGCAAGCTGTGAAAGCCTTCACAGTGCGTGTGCAGAACAAATTGGCGTGACAAACAAAATGAGTGAAAGCAAACACTCTTACAGTATAATAGGGGTGATGGTGAGAAACTTTCGAGAGGCGGTGAACTGGACCCCGTAGTCCATCTGTTCCCAGTGGGTCAGTAGCCGGGCCTTGCCTTGGTCCGGAGTCTCAAACGGTGTTCCTTTAACTGTGTGTAGGAAGATATACATACACTACAACAGAAAGACAATCACAGAACATCATGACCTTTGGTACAATTCTTCAAAGCTCTATCAGCAGATGTTGTGCAACTCTTAGGACAACAGCAAGAGCTGATCTGTTTTGGGAGCAGGATGACTATGAAAGGCGATACACAGGATGGCTCTGTAAGTCCGCCATTGGCTGAAATTACAGAACCTGGAGTCAGCAACTTAACGGGCCAAAATCCAGCAAGAAAAAAAAATTGGCATTTCAGAGATCCTGCAGCTGGGGACTGTCACAAAACAAATGATTATTTCAAACCTCAGCTTCTTAAGAAAGCATCTGTGTTACATTTACCCTATGAAATTAATGCAATGGTTCTCAATTGCTGGTTTGTGACCCAAAATGGTTTGCAGGTCAGTTATGGCCGGGTCACAGAGAGCAGGAAATTACAATGCTACTAACTATAGAATTGTAGCTAAGGCCGGTTCGCACCAAGAACGATAAGAATAAAGATAACTATAACAATAAATAAATTAGCACCCACATCAACACATGATAAGGTTCTATTTATGATTTAGTTAGGTCATCTGCCACTTTAAACGCTTGAGCTCTTTAAAGTTGGATCGATTCTAAGTGGCAGTCAAGGATTATTCAGGAAATCATTATTGTTATCGCTGTTGTGTGGATTTCCCTATTCCCATAGAATTAAGCTATTATTAAATTTTATAGTTGTGGCGAACAGTATAAACGGGCCTTTATGATAGCACAACAGAATGTAAAATCAATTTGTTAATAGAAGGGGGAAATGCTTTCCATATCTTTTATTGGAAATACACAGCACAAATTCAAATGTCATTTTGACACTTGTCTATGTCGGCATCTGTAATTTGACAGGTTGCATCCTTAAGACAACGTAGACTATATTAAATAAAAGTTTATAAAATAGTATATAAAACTATATAAAATAGGTTCACTTGCAGACAGTGAGGATAAACACAGTTTGAGCACAATTTGTTCTGTGCAATTAATTGCGTGCCAAAAGCATGAATCTATGAAAATTTTCTCTTCAGTCAATATGTCATGTGAATAATGTTGCATATTGTTGAGACTATGAAGTTGCCTATGAAGTCATGCATGGTATATTAAAGACATTTCAGTATTATTTAGTCAATTATGGTACTGTGTCGGATCACCACTTGACTTAGCAAATCAACCACTGACCTAAAGTCGTACTGCAGTGCTCTACGTAACACCAGCAGATGAACTTTCTAACAGACTGTGCACATGTCATTCTTACCATGTTGTGGATGAGGTTGGTGAGGGTCCAGACCACAGGCACGCTGACGAAGGGTATGCTGAGCAATATGATGTGTAGGAGGCCGATGCCAAGCACATATGAAAGCCATATACCCCTGCTGTTCATCACTCGCGTGTTTGGATTCACCTCACTGTGCGCCGTGCCCACATTCATCCTCGCGCAGAAGAGAGGGACACTCGGAACTAATGCGCACTTACTGTCACAGACAAGAAGCAAGTGTAAATGCACATGTGTTTTTAAAATTACATTTAGACGCATAAACTACAAGAAGTCATAAAACAAAATGTAAAAATCACCATCAATATGCATGCAGAGTGTGGAAAAGCAACTTCTTATACTGTTCAATTATTGTTGTTATTTAAAATTATAAGTAGGACAAAGCACTGTTCACTTACAGTACAATATTGCGCAAGAGTCTTCACGAATCACGAACTTCACAATAAGTCCTTACGAAAATAATAACAGCGCTATATGTTCCTCGTTTCGTAAACGTTATCAGGATATCTCCCTTTCTGGAGCCTTTGTGCAATGTAGCCTTGCTGTTTCGCGCACACGAAACCTGACACGTCTGTTTATTTCATTAGATTTGCTTTGAAGCACTTTGTTCCTGTGCAAACAGATGGTGACAACACAGCAAGACTTCATCGTTTCACGTCATAATTTTTCAGAATTTACCTTTAGAAAGATGGAAATGTATTCATCGTTATAGCCGCCGATTGGATGGTGTGCGTCACGTGGGGGATGTTGCCCAATCAGCATTGGATGCGTTGATAATTTGCTGAAAAGGCGCACGCCCCCTAACGTCATAGAAAGTGCTAGTGAGGAGAGATTAGGCGATTATGCAAAACTACAGAGATTTATGGGTATAGTAGTTTATTTAAACGAAATATTACACATAATGTAGTAGTCACAAATGGCTGTTTTGTAATAACAAGTTCAAATGTGACAGGATTTTGCAATGGATAGGCTACTTTGTATCCCGTTATGAAAGTTTCAATGCGTTCATTGTTTTAAAGCTGCAGTCCGTAGCTTTTTCCCTTTTTGTCACCATCTCTGTTCGAAATCTGTATTTCTGTATCTGTATTATCATCTTTACGTTTGTTGTTAATCGGCATGAAACAGCGCGGATGAACACAGTGTTTTGAGGCGAGTGCTGCTGTCAATCACCGCGCTGTGTGGATACTGTCATTCAGAATCACAGATTCACTTTTTGAAAGCTTGACCAACATAAGAATTTTCAACGGAAAATGTCTTCTGAACAAGTAAGTAACATCCATTTTTGTTCTGATCAACTAAGGGGGGGAAAGCATTTGACATGACAAGCGATCGTTAGATTTAATCAGCGCGATTTACAGCAACCTTGCAAATCATAGCCTACTTTGTTCTCAAATTGTTCATGTTAACAACATCAGCATTGCATGACTAACGTTATTTAATGTGTTTTATGATTACCTGTGTAGTTCAGAATTCATATTCTCCATATTAGCTAACGTTAAACGAGAAAGGCACAACAAAGGAAACTCCATAACTGTGTGAATTAAGAAAACGTATTGTTACACGATTGAACTATTGAAATGTCTTACTTGTTCAGCAGAAAAAGCTGTCTCTTCTTCCGTTTCGAACCCCTTCGGGAGTTCACGCACCTTTCAAAAGCCCCACCGATGTGTATCCTTGTGTTCGCATGAGACGGTTTCTTTCTCTTTCCACCTTAAATCCGAAGTACGAAGTCTTTTGGGTTTTATAACTGGTCAATCTCCAGTTGACACTGATGATTGTTGTCTGGATCTTTCTGGATCCGCCATAAGTTTAATCATGTAAAGTGCTGCGAGAAAAGCCTATCTCTACATCTCCTCAAGCGCAGTATAGCCGGCTAGCCGAAACTCCTTCTTTATGTGTACGGGTGTGACGTAATGACTCAAAGACATGCTCGAATTTCCCGCGAAAACCCACCAGTACCACTGGAATTAAAATCATTATTACAAGCTAACCGTTTTGAATCTAGCTATGGCAAGCAGATAGTTTTGAACACTGGCTGGAGTTTTTTTTTTATATATAATTAATTTGGATTATTTTTAACTTAAAAAAAGTTACGGACAGCAGCTTTAAAGGAACATTTCACCCTAAAGTATTTTTTTTTAATCATTTACTCTCCTTCGTGTTGTTGTCAAAACTGTATGACTTATTTTTATTCTTCTAGAACAAACAGTGCAAAGCAGTCACCAATTACTTTTAATGTTTTTAAATGCAGTGAGAGAGAAAGGAGGCAAATGCTATGTTAGTCCCTAATACTTCCTAACTTTTCTTTCTGTGTTCAGCAGAAGAATAACAAATTGGATTGGATTTACATAAAGATGATTAAATGGTGACAGGATTTTCATTTTGCTGAACTATATGGCAAGCCATTTTAGCTTTTAATGTTCCCAGCATTACTCGTCGTAATTGCGTTTTTCCTATTTCAATTAAAGAATAACAATAAATGAAGGACCGCAAATGTTAGGATATATGCATAAACAACAAGACAAGATGACTGTCTTTCCTTTTAAAAGAGCTAAACTTTTCTCCTGAATAGACTTGTCATGCCTGCATTTCTATAAATGTAGAAATTCATAGAAACTTAATTTTAAAATGAACAATAAATTCATCCCTCTGTTTTCTAGTTTTGTCTGCCTACTCTCATGTGGCTTCTCTGACTCGCCCTAATGCTGATCTCTCCTGTCACCTGATCCTTATTAGAAAATGAAAAATGCACAAAATTAATGACATTCATAGTCATACCGAATCATCAGTGTTGGGCATGTTAACTAGGTACTTCTCACAAATAGTAACTGAGTTTGTAACTGAGTTACATCATTATAAAAGTAATTCATTACCAGGGAAAGTAGCTATTGTGTTACTTTAAATAAATAAATAAAAACAAATATGTCAAATAACTTGGATGCTCCCAATATTAAATATGTTAAATGAATGAAATGGACACCAAATAGAATAAATTATTATTATAAAACATTGTACAGTATTTTAATGTTGCTGTGGGACAATGTGAGAGACGTTCCCTGCAGGTTATTTTTTTATTTTATTTTTATTACCATGTAAACTAATTAAAAGGTTGATACCATGATGATACCAATATGCTAAAGAGATTATTCTAATGGTGTGTATAAACAAACTATATAATGCTCGGACACACTCTCTCTCACACAGTCGCTCGCTCTCGGACATACTGTGTAATATACTGTATAATAATATGGCGCAACGCAAGTGTTTTTTGCTAGTTTCAGCATGGTCTGAAAACGAGGTGTGTTCAGGCGCATTGTTGATGTGTTGCTATTTTGAGGCAACTGAAATAGATTGCGCCATTGACCAACAAAAACCTGGTCTAAAGTCAATGGCGCAATATTTTTATGTTATTTAAAGAGCTTGTTAGTAATGTGCGCCTATAGGCGGGTCCACAGCGCACACTCTGCTTACACACACATGGACGCCCAGCAGCACTCAAACTAGACAAATATAAAAAACAAAAGGATTACAATGTAAAATATTAATATTGTGAACATAAAGATATGGTGGAATTCGGCTTGTCCCGCAGATGGTCTGCTTGCTCGCTTTAACCTCACGCACGAGAAGATCCATTTCCTCTCTGGAGACGCGTTCAGTCTTTCCGCTTGCAAATTCCGCCCTTGTAAATAGCGAATCGGCTTTTAAAGGAAATGGGAAATTACACTCAGATTGTTTTTTTGCACGTTATGCCCAAAACTTTAGACCATGCGCTTATATCATTAAAATAGGGCCTTCGTTTCTCTCGTGCGCTGTCGCTCGCTCGGAGCGTTCACTTCACTTTTGTCCAGTCCGGTTCCTCATATTATATCATAAACACAGACACACCAGAGAAAAACTTTGCAGATCCTATGACTGAGAGAGAGCCTACTCGTAACGACGCATTTTATTGTCAGTAACAGTAACGCATTGTAACGGGGGAAACAGTAATTTGTTTGATTACTGGTTACTGAAAAAAGTAACGCCGTTTGTACCGTTTATTTATAACGCTGTTATTCCCATCACTCAGAACCATACATATTGTATTATCACAATAACATTAGTGAAACTATTAAAACAGAAGATATAAAAAAGGTTCAATACATACAAAATAAATTAATGTATAAGAATATGAACGGTCACAAACGAAGCTAGCTTGTTAGCTTGAGAATACTTAGCCTCAAAGTTGTAGATCAATGAAACGGTAGGCACTGAAATGGCGCTGAGCCTAAGAGCTGAGACTAAATGCAGAAGCGACCATGCATAGAGTCGATTGCTACTTGTAAAACTGCAATTGCAGAGCTCTACAATTGAATTAGAGAGCTCTCTAATCATAATTGTTACTAGTAAGAACTGAATTAAAGAGCTCTCTAATTTAATTATTACAAGTAAAAATGCCATTACAATGAGTAACACTGGAACATCAAAAGCCAAAACAGCTTGCCATAAAACTATCCCTTTAGTACATCATACTGTGTTCTTGAACTATTTCAGATTAAAACATATGTGAGAAAAGTTATGGGATATAACTAAAACACCTCATGGTTTACATTCAGAGGTGAGCTTGTTATATCTTTTTCCACTGTATACTAAAACATTTAATATCATGGGTGTTTCCTAATCTTCTAACACATGGTTTATTTATTTAATCTAATAGATTTGTTCTTCTGTTCTTCTTTCCTTTTTGTTATATTAAGTTCACATTGAAAATGCCTCTGAAACCTGCTTTTATAGTTTTTTTGTTTGTTTATTTATTTATTCATTCACTTATTTATATATTTATTTAGCTATTTTTAAAATGCCCTTCATGTAAAGAGTCTGCTCCTTGTCCAGGAAAATAATACTATTAAATTTCACCAAAAAAAAAAAAAAACATGAATTATCAATAATTACCCAAACAAAGAGTGAAATTATATATATATATGAAGACTTCAGATGCAAAAGCCTCTAAGTCCGTCTAAAGTTTTTGTTTAATATTAACATTTTTATCAGGCTCCTATGTATAGGTTTGTTCCCAAGTACCGGCATTTCTGAATGGGCTGAAGCTGGGATTTAGTGAGTATGAAGTGAAAGTATTTGATGAACGTATACTATGTGCGGAGAGCATTCACTCAATATTATTATCTCATTTTTGACAGAGGTGGATTTTAGAGGCTTTTGCATCGGAGGTCTTCATATATATATATATATATATATATATATATATATATATATATATATATATATATTATGAGCGCATAAAAAGTGTTTAATATTCCATTTTCTAAAAGTTCACAAGATAAAAAGTGTCCATAGTTAAGGACTGGTTAATGGTCAAGATAGTGCATTACTTTAAAGACAATGTTTTTCTAAAGGTTTACCATACCTCAACCCAATATCCGTCAGGGTTCTGTCACTTCTGACTAGTCCAGAGGCCTATTCAAGCGATCCTGAAGAGCTTGATGAGCTGATTCAGGTGTGTTTGATTAGGGTTGAAACTAAACGCTGCATGACAGTGGCCCTCCAGGAGCAGGATTGAAGACCTCTGATCAAGTCTATTTCTTAGTTTTGTGACAGGGCCCTGACACTCCTGTTTTGTCTTGTACTGTGTAGCACACAGCGTGTGTTTTACACTAGCTCTGTGCTTTCATGTTGTCATGTTTTGTGTGAACACGTGGCTTATGAGTGTTCTCATTGGCTGCGTATTCATGTCACGGTTTGTGTTAGCACATGGCTTGAGATTTGTTTTACTGACCATGTGCTTGTGTTTTAGTCATGTTTGGTGTGAGCACATGGCTTGTCATGTGTTTCCTTGTGCCATGTGCTCTCCTGTCAATTGTCTAACCCCGCCCATCTTGTTACCTGATTATTGATTCATTTGCCCCACCTGTCCTCCCTCGTTACCCTCTTTTGTTTGCTTCACTATTTATTCTCCTTGTGTGTTCGGTCCTATGCTGTTTCGTTATCTAACCTTGTCTGTCGTCGCCTCTTGCTTCGTGTTCCTACCAAGTCCAGTCGGTGAAGTCTTGAGTCCTGTCTTGTTTTCCCCCATGGGGTAGTTTTTGTTTGCTTTAGTTTAATTTTTATAATTACTAAAAACCCATTGTCCTGCATTCTTAACCCAAACCCTGACAGAACGAACCAGCCAATTGAGGACTCCGCAAACAATGGGCATCTTCCTTTTTCCATCTCCCTGCCCCTCCGCTCATCAGATGGTGGAGAAACGTACCAGTTCCTGTATTTAGTGGAGGGACTCAACATCAGTGACGCAGTGCTAAAGGACACTTTCTGCGCAAGCGCAGGAAGAGGAGGGCTCCTGAAGCTTCCCTTCGGCCGGTGGTCCAGGAGGACCAGACTTCGGCGGTCCCAAGCCCAGTGGTCCTGGAGGACCCGACTTTGGCAGTCCCAAGCCCGGTGGTCCCGGAGGACCCGACTTTGGCGGTCCCAAGCCCGGTGGTCCCGGAGGACCTGACTTCGGAGGTCTCAAGTCCGGTGGTCTGGGAGGAGCCGACTTTGGTTGTCCCAGAGCTGTCCACCTTCTGTTGCGCCCATAGTGGTGCCGAAGAGGCTGCAGCACCGCCACACTCTCGTAAACGAAAGAGGAGGAAGGCTTCCTCCGTCCCACAAGGCCCGGGGCCCATGCTCCTTGCCCTGCTGGCGCCGCCCAAGCTCCTTGCCCTGCAGACGCTGCCCTATAGCTGCCTGTCATGCTGGCTCCGCTCAAGCTCCTGGAGGCTGAGCCTGAGCTTCTTCACATCAGGCCGGCCGAGCCTGAGCTTCTTCACGTCAGGCCGGCCGAGCCTGAGCTTCTACACGTCATAGGCCGAGCCTGTGTCTTCGGACAAGATGGCGTCCCTACACTAGCTATGTGCTTTTAATGTTGTCATGTTTTTTGTGAACACGTGGCTTAGTGTTCTCATTGGCTGTGTGTTCATGTCTCGGTTTGTGTTAGCACATGGCTTGTGATTCGTTTTAATGGCCATGTGCTTTTGTTTTAGTCATGTTTGGTGTGAGCACATGGCTTGTCATGCATGTTTCCTTGTGCCATTTGCTCTTCTGTGATTGTCTAACCCTGACCATCTTGTTACCTGATTATTGATTCATTTGCCCCACCTGTCCTACCTCGTTGCCATCTTTTGTTTGCTTCCCTATATATTCTACTTGTGTTTTCAGTCCTGTGCTAGTTCGTTGTCTAACCTTGTCTGTCGTCGCCTCTTTCGTGTTCCTGCAATGTCCAGTCGGTGAAGTCTTGAGTCCTGTCTTGTTTTTCCCCCACAGGGTAGTTTTTGTTTGCTTTAGTTTCATTTTTATAATTAATAACTCATTGTCCTGCATTGAGTCCTCGCTACTTTCCTCAACCCAAACCCTGACAATATCAGTCACCTAAAACAAGAGAGAGATATGTTTTCACTTTGGAAAACAGGATGTTCTACAGTCAACCTGAAACCTACTTTATTGACTTAAATTGCTATATTTAAAGAATTACTTCCAGGTACAGTATAGTCATGTAGCCAGATCATTATTCATCATCTCAGTATGTCCTTTCCATCCTCATTGCATAATGTGAAGCTAATGCTCCAAAACAAACACTATAAGGCCACTACTAGGTTTTAAGGCTATAGGCTTCTAAACAAGACTTTTAACGCTATAGGCTTCTAAACTAGTCTATTTAGTTTTTGGGCCAAAGATGTTCCTTTACTGTGAAATGTAGCTCTACACTTAACTCTGTCATTTTGCCCTGTAGGAAATGAAACGTGAGCCATGTGTCTGAATGATGTGGGAGCGTCTTCACTGATGATTAAACCGTAACAAACGCACAACTTCAAAGCGCTGTGGTGTTCCTGCTCTTACTCTTGCAATGCTCTTGGCGGGGACCTTCTACATTTTAAAAGCTGTTAAATTATATCTTGGAGCACAGAACAAGCTACTCTGATATTCTTTAACAATGCAACCCTTAGGCCCGAAGATTTATGTTTCCCAACGTGATGTGATTCCTTCAGCTGTTGGAAGCAGGCTACCTTTCAAGACAAGATTACGTTTAGTCTCCTAAAGAATTGCAGCAGCATTGTGACTTTCTGTCCCCTGAGGGCTAAAACTTGTGACATTAATTAACCTTTAAATTATGACTTTATGCAGAGTAAATCACTGGCTGTAGATGAGATCAAATTGCCATTATGACAGAGACTAAACTGTGGCCTGTAAATGACTAATTATTTTACTTATTCTTTTAACAGATGTTACATTGAGGTTTTTGATGAGTCTATAAGCATGAAAATCATAAAGTGGTATAGAGGCATGAAGTTATTTCATTTTAAGAGCTTCCATAATTACAACTGTTCGTCTTACAGAAGACAACAGCTAATGGAATTTATACTAGATTATACAAGAAGAAAGTTTTGCTGACGGTTCATGCATGTTCTTACAAACGTACGCATATTTGCCCCAGAGGTTTTTAACTAGAATTTGGAACATTCTCCAGTAGCATGCCTCAAATATTTCAAGCTAATCCCAACCGATTCCAGCTTTTAAAAATACATGTTAGCATACAGATTCCACTTTTCCCAAATAAATAAGATTTAATGGGTTTAAGGAGCACAGCAGTCTCAAATTATTGTAATGTAATTCTGACACCAGCAATGCTAAATAAACCTCTAATGCTAATAAAATCATACAAGTTGGTCAATTTGTCTCCAGTCTGAACATAAGAATTTGAACAGTTAAAGTTAAGTGTGACAGTACCGAGAGTAACCAGAAGATGTCAGTAACACATTGTGGATGGTTTTGAATTGCTTGAAAAAATATTGTATACTCAAGATATAGCCTACTCTTTTTACTCACCTTTACAAAGTCATGTGACCAGAACCTTGGCTCTGTCACATTTGGTTTGCTCAATGACAATTAATATTCAGAATATATTGTCAATCTAACTATAATGACACTATCGGATGAGAAACAAAAACTGAACTGAGCTGAATGACACTGTCTTCTGTAGAGCTGCTTTATAGCTGCAATTGAAGTAGTTACATAATTGATGAACCATGCAACCATGGGTTTTTTTTTTTACTGTGAAGCTATTTTAAAATAATCTGTATTATAAAGTGCTATATAAATAAATAAATAAATGTTACGACGTTATAATGATTATTCATATTCTAGAACATTAATGTTTATTGCTTTAGAGGGAATTAAGCCTAAAGACGTCTTCGCACTATTCTTTTCTCAGTTACTTACAAATATATAAACCTTGTAAATTTTGTATTAATTAAAGTGTTAAGCCTTTTTTTGAGTTGGTCTGTTCAAAATTCACCTGTAGTTAATGACTGTCATCATGGACTTTGACTGTTTGAAATTCACTTTCTCACAAAACTATTGTATGGCTTCAGAAGAAGGAATATAGCACATAAATCATATGGACTTTTATGGTGCTTTTAGGTATAAGAGGCTGAGTAAATGATGAAATCTTAAAGGGCCCCTATTATGGATTTTTGAAAATGACCTTTCATGTAGTGTGTAACATAGCTCTAAGTGAATGAAGACGTCCTGCAAAGTTTTAAATCTGAAAGTGCACTGTATATAAAGTCATTGTCTTTCAAAAGTAAGAGTCGACTCAGAGTTCATAATGAAGATATGACTAGGTTTTCAAACTATTCATAAGCCGTTTCGTTGTGACTTCAAGACGAAACGTTAGCATATTGCCCGCCAACTTATCGCGCGCGCAGACACCTGGGAAAACTTGAAACCCCCTCAAACCGGCAGCTGATTCCTGTGGAACCTGGATAGCATCATGTCGAGAAGATGCTGTGCTCTATGTTAAGGTAAAGCCATTTTTTTTTCTCTGCCCAAGGACGAGCATGTGAAGAATCAGTGGTTAAAATTCATCTTTACCACAATACCACAGCAGTATAATCCTAAACTTTTGCTGTGTTCCCTTTATTTTACTGATGACTGCTTCTCAAATCTCGGAGTTCAATGCAGGATTCGCAAACAGCTTACTCTTGAAAGATAGTGTGAGTTTTGAGTTTTATATTGTGTAGGTCTCCTGCTAACTGGTTAACTCACATTATCACTGTCTTACTGAAATACTTCTGCTAATCCGTTGTGGGGCACTATTACCTAAAACTGAAAGATTAAGCATGAAGTAAGATTTGTTTTACCTACGTTTATGTTACATCAGTCATTCACGCTAACTTATAGAGCTCGGCTAATGTATAACGTTACTTTGCATACATGCACTGTTATTAATACAGTTTCCACATGTTCACCGCAATATATTAGAAAAATACTCGGTAAATAAATTATTACAAGTAAAATAATCGGTTTGTTGATGGACATGCACTTGTTAATGCTGATGCTGAGGGATTACAGTTGCAACATCTCATAATTTACCTCAAACTAAATAGTGTATCACTGAGAAACGTCCTGCTCGAGTCGTCCTTGCGATAGAGGTTCAGGTTGAATAACTAGTTCTTCCAATGTTTTATCATTGCGCTCGCATTGATATGGTAAAATTGACTTAATTGTTCATTACTGTGTTTAGTTTATGGTGTGGGAAGCCTCAGGACATGCAGAGCTGACGTTGTTGTGGCAATGGGCGTTTTTGTTTTCGACGCGCATGCTGTACGCCGTTAACCAATCACAACAGACTGAGCTGTCTGGCCAATCAGAGAGTAGCTCGCGGAAAGGAGGGATTTAGAGAGATTGGCTGCGTTCGGAATCGCATACTTCCCTACTATATAGTAGGCGAAAAGAGTAGGCGAGCGAAAAAGTACGTTCGAATCCTCAGTATTCATAAAAGAGTAGGCGAGAATTACCTGGTTGATTTACTAATTATCGCGAGATTTGGACGATAGTGCGTTCGAATATGCCTACTTTCCTACTATATAGTAGGCGAAAACAGTACGTGAGGGAAGCAGTACGTTCGAAACATCAGTATTCCTAAAAGAGTAGGCGAGAAGTTCCCGGATGATCTCCTGCTTTCGCCCAGACATTTGAGTGTTTTTCAGCTTGTACTCATCTATCCCAGGAGGCCACGCGAGAGGATACGATATAAAAAAGAACAAGAAGAAGTAGATATTTCATACTCAAACATGACGGAAAGGGTGGACGAGAGTGTTTTCAAATGTGAGTATTACAAATACAAACCAAATCGCATGTGTTGAACTAACTTTCTGTACAGTAAATTGTTGAACTGTTGAAGGTGCATAGACGCTATATAATATGGTAAATTTGTGATTTTGCCGTAAATCACATTTTATTGGATAGAGGAGCTCCATAAGGACACATACGTCTTTAAACTGTATTTGCATACATTTTAAACCGTATACATCTGAAATACCATTACTAAATATTTATTCAAAATCTGGCAAGATTACTACGTGTAACTGATATGAAATAGACATCTGAGTGACGTGTGTGTACTATTGTTTAGGAGAATTCACTGTTGTTAACACTGTTTTTATTAGTTTAATGCATTTTACATAAAGTAACTAAACATAAGTAATCTATTTAATTTATCCATTAGTACTGTTGAAAAATTGTTGAACATTTATGATGGATAAAAAGCTATTTATTAGCAACAACCTCAACATGTAAATGTAGTATTGAGCTCATAAATCACAGAGGTAACGTGAGTCTTGTCTGGATGTTACAGGGACGGATGAGCACACGCGGCTGCTTATCCGGTGGAGAGTGGCTCATGAAGCGCTCTTCACTGGAAAGCGTAATGCTGCCATCAAAGGCTTTGAGTGAGTATACAGAAATATTTAAAAATCAATTGAATACTTTATTTGCAGTACATTTCAATTATTGTATTTTCAAACAGAGATATAACTTTTTCATTCTTGATTTCTCTCTTGCTGCAATCTTTTGTGGAGGTAATCTTTTGTGGAGGAGCAGAGCCTGCAAGGCAGGGTGACGGCGGCGTTTGTTAAAAAAAAATGGGAAAACCTGAAACAAAAATACAAAGTAAGATCATTTTACTTCTAATACATAAATTAAATGATTAAATATTGTGCTGTTAAAATGACTGCTTTTGTATCATGCTTGTGCATTTTTGTAGGATCTGAAATGTCCGCAGACGGGGGTGAGCACTGAGGATGGAGAGGCCACAGCAGCATCCTGGAAGTGGTACACTGCCATGGATGAGGCAATTGGGGGCAGACCCTCCATCTCTCCTCCTGCCCTCGTTGCCTCATGTGGGCCGGATGCTGCTGTGGTCTCTTCATCCTCAGTGAGGCCAGAGCCAGCAAGAGCCAGGATAAGGGCTATAGATGTGGCGGAGCTGATCCGGGACATGGAGGAGCGAGAAGAGGAGAGAGAGCGGAAGGCAGCTGAGAGGGAGGAGAGGCTGTGGAGAGAAACGGAGGAGAAGGAGGACAGAAGAGAACGGGAGAGACGAGAGAGAGAGGAAAGACAAGAAAGAGAAGTAAGAGAAAGAGAAGAGAGATGGCACCGGGAGGCAGTCGAGAGAGAGGAAAGGAGAGAAAGAGAAACCAACGAAAGGGATGAAAGGTTCCTTTCTGTTCTTCAGATGCTCGCCAAAAAATAAATGATTTGACAAAAAACATCTTCTGATCTTTTGCACATTTGGGTTGATGTGAATTAAATTTGTGAATAAAAATGGGAATCTATATATATATAAATATACACACAGTTCTGTGCAACAACTACAAATGGTGGCCTAAGAATTTTGTACAATAATATGTATATAAAACAAACTATTCCTAGGCATTCACAGTACATTACAGACTTCTAGAAATTTAGTGATACTTTAAGATTGTAATCAAATTCATAAATTAAATATTTATGAAACGTTGATTAATAATTAGTGAATGTATGGTGTAATGTAAGAAGAAAAAACACTTTAAAACACTGGTTTTACTGGAGTGTATTATATGACTTTTAAAGGTTTACAGAGTTCATGCAAGGATCTTAAAGGCAGGTCATGGAGGGTTAAGTTCCAGCACACCTGTCAGTAAATTTCAAGTAGTCAGTTATTAATTGGTTTAAATTGATTCAGGGGTGTATAATTAGGGTTGGAAAAACTCTGCTGGATAATAGCCCTCCATGACCAAAGCTGAACTTGAGACTGTTTACACAAATTACACACAGTAAAATAGTGACTAAAGGGTTACTTAACCCAAGCAAATAAATCATAATAATTCAATAGTAATAATTCAATAGTCATTATTTACTCGCCTTGATGTTGTTTGATCCCTCTGTTTTTTGTTTTCCTGAACACTAAAGGTGATTTTGGTCAGGTTTGTACTGTTTGGTTTAATACAATATCAGTCAATGGACTTTCAGAAGCTTCAAAAGCGTCATTAAATAATGCCATGAAGCTTCTGAAAGTTGGGCTCCATTGACTGATATTGTATGAAACCAGCAGAACAAACTTTACAAAAATTCCCTTTTGTATTTAAACAATAAAAAACATTAAATAAGTAAATAGTAAACCGTAAATAATTGCTGTATTTATATGTTGAGGTGAACTAACCCTTTAACCCACCAAATATAAATTGTAGTAAATTTATGTATGCATTTTGCATTATAGTAATTCCTTGACAAACTAAGCAGCTTTGACTGTTTATGCCCATGACTGGTTCAAAAAATGCTTTACAAATATCAATCACATTTATGCATTTGACATATTTTTTATCAAAAGTGATTAACTCCATTTATTTACAGGGACAATGACCCTGGACAAACCTGGAGTAAAGAGCCTTGCTGATTGACCAGCAATCTTCTTCTAACCAGTTCATTGGTTTATCCCTCTACACTACAAAAGGTTTTAAAGCTCTAACAAATATTTGCATGTAATTGTAAACCTATAAAATGACATTTGTCAAGAAACTGAATGCTGACAACATGAATTTTAAAACATTTTTATCTTTCCTAATGTTTTAAAGGTAGTCATGCTCATGGAGAGCCGGCACAGAGATGTTTGGAGCAGACACTGCAGCAGCCAGATTGTCCCGCACTTGTTCTCCCACTCTTGCTGCAAGGTTGTGGGGATCAGGGGGGCCGTCATCATGGTCTTCCTCATCCTCTGGCTCAACGATGTCCCCATTGGCTAGAGCGAGATTGTGAAGCACAGCGCAGCACGCAACAATCTCAGGCACGAAGGCAGGGGTCACCTCCAAGGCCTTGAAGAAAATGCAGCGCCAGCGTGTCTTCAGCATCCCAAAAGCTCTCTCCACGATGTTGCGGGCACGGGAGTGCTTGCTGTTGAAACGAGCCTGGCTCTCAGTACAGGCTCTCTGTAAGGGGTGATGAGGCAGATGGGTACACTCAGGCAAGGATAGCCTCCATCCCCGAGGATGCACTTGCCTGCAGGTGGGTAAAGGTTGCCAGCATACACAGGGCTGTTCCTCAGCACCCTGGCATCGTGCACAGACCCAGGATATCCCACAAAGACATCAAGGAATTTCCCCCGGTGATCAGAGATGGCCTGGAGTTGGATGGAGTGAAACAGCTTCCTGTTGAAGTAACAGTGGGAGTTATTTGCTGGAGGTTTGATACGGATATGACAGCCGTCTATTGCACCAACTACTCTGCTGAAAGCTGGTGACCCAGACAGCTGTGCAAATCCTGCTCCCACTACCTCCAGGTCATCTCCGGTCGGAAAGCAGATCACCCTCCTCAAAATTCCCATGATGGCCTTGCTCACTCTGTGCACAATGTCATGCACAGAGGTCTTTGGGATATCGAAGGTCTGCGACACCACCCTGTAGGATGCTGCATGGGCCAGCCAGTGCAGGAACACAAGGACCTCAATCTCCCGTTCCCATCCAAGGTCAGATCCAGGTCTGACTGCAGCAATCAGGGACCTGATGGACGGCATAGACAGGCGAAGGTGGGCACGGTGGTCAGCTGCCTCATCAAGATAAAGCCGCAAAATGGGAACAGCTCTATTGAGATGGCAGTATGATGTGGGGTTCACTGCCTGCAATAAATACATCACATTTGGTTAGAACAAAACAATCAAAAACAATGTTTCATGTGGTATTGACTTGTATATGTATTTATTTATTGTGATCATTTCTTTTATTCATTTACTTATTTTTATTCATGTTTCATATTGTTGTCAGTAAATAAAATATGAATTTCATGAATAAAAATGTATTTACATCATCTGCATTTGTCTAGCGTGTATTCATGCATAGCTATATCATATGATAATACAAAAGTTTGCTTGTTTTACAAAACTACATAATTAATAATGTATATATATTATAATAATGTTATATAATTAACTGTTTGTCACAGCATTTGTCATAATTATTGTGCATAAGTGTTGGGATGGGCTAGTAATGAAATTCTTTCTGGGGTAATCTTAATTGTTTAAGTAGTAATACTTGCTTTGTTTGAGAATAAAATCATCAGTCTTCTCCAAAGGCGAGATCGTCGAGCAGCTGCCCGACATCTCCTTTGTGCACACCTTAATCTAACAATTGCAGACATGCCAACCATTTCAAACGCTGAACTAAACCGTTCTAGTAAAGTTGTCGAGTTACTGATGCAATCAGCTGTTAGTGCACCTGTCGCTCATGACTTTTAAATTTGCGCTTGTGAAAACGTCATAGGTCACATGTAACGTTAACATGGCGAATGATGTCCGGATCGCATTCATACTTAACGAGATTTGGCCATTAAGTACCTACTCTTTTAGCGCTCCTTAAGTAAGTACTCATTGAAATTAAGTACCTACTCATTGAGTATGCGATTCCGAACGCAGCCATTGAGTCATCTGACGAGTCGTTTGAGAATCATTGAAAATGTGGTGATATAATGTTTTAATGATATAATGTCATATATTTGTGTGTATATTATGAGAAAATTTAAGTTTTTTTTTACATTTGATGCATGTAAACCTGTTGTAGGAGACTCCAAAACAACATTAGGAAACTTTAAAATAGCATAATAGGGGCACTTTAATAACTGTTACGTGAAATAGTCTTTTAAGATGTCCAGCTACTGTCATCTGAGCATTAAAGGGATAGTTCACCCAAAAATGAAAATTGTCTATTTACTCACTTTGATGCCGTTCCAAACCTATAAGGCTTTTGTTCATCTTCAAAACACACATATTTTTAATATAATTTTTGTCCCTCCGTTGAAAGTCCATTCCAACAAAACCTTGATGCTTCAAAAAGTCCTTTAAGACATGAAAGTAATCAATATGAATTGAGCAGTCTAGCAGTCTTCTGAAGAGACACAATTGTTATATGATGAACAGATTTAATTCACACACACACAAAATGATCAGCGCACATACACAGACCACACTGAATATGGTAAACACGTAAGTCAGCTCTACTTGCTTGACATGTGAGAACCAACCTTAGAATTTTCATTTTCAACCCTTGAAAATGAAACTGCGTTAAGAATCTTTCCATTCTGCGTTTCATTTGAATCCTGTGAAAACTTGACATTAGTTTTTAAGACTGACAGACAAACCTTCAATACCCAAATGTCAAATTTAACACATACAGTATTTGACATTATTTCCACAACCCTTTAGAAAAAATCAAAACTCCAATATCTTAGTCTGGGGCCTGGGGTTTGGACTGTTGCACTCTTAAAATAAATATGGTCTATGCTTCTGATGTCTGATTTAATATTTGCTTTAGAATGCGTGCCAGACAACGTTCTTTGCAAGGATAACAGTACCCCGAAATATGCAATATGCCCTGGTAATGTATTCATTTTCGAGCTTCAGTAACTCCAAGTCAAAAATAATTTCAAACCTGAGATAGGAGGAAGAGAGGGCTTGTGACCCAAGCCGGTCTAATGATAGCCACACTGAAAAAGCTAAAGTACTGACACTCCATTATTGTCCTATAGAGGAAGCTGAGGATTAGAACACCAAAGAATTTCAATAAAAGAGGTGTCTGTTGTGGGGCCGAGGCTCCTGGGGGGCTGCTGAGCTTTAGGCATTGTCCTGAAGGGTGATTGAGAGCGAGAGGAGGGGAGCGGAGAAGCATTGTGCAGGGACGGAGCCTTTCTAAAGGTGGTTATTAGGAGAGAAATGGCGTGGGGGTGGCTGTTGACTCTTCATCTTGTGTGAACAAAGTATCTGGCATATAGCTCTCTCTTGCGCGGCTTTCGCTTTACGACGGCCATGAATACTCTCTGCGGGCTCGCCCAGACCTGCACGAAGCCTTTTGTCCGGCTTAAGTGCGGTTTAATTAAGCAAGCTCTGTGTCCTGAGAGAAGAGAGGCGCTTTAAAGCGCTCGGGTCCTGCGGAGATGCTGGGGATGATGTGTAGTATCAGGGCTATTGAAGGAGAAAGTGTTTGCTGCTCTAATGAAAAAGGTTTGTTTGTGGGGGGGGGGGGGGGGATGAGCGGGGAGGGGTGGAGGAGTGTCTGGGCTTTGTCTCCAGCTTACAAAGTAGGGACAAAAGCAGTGATATTATACAAATGCACCCATTTCCAGGACATGATGCAGGGACGGGGGCCCGGAGATGGGTCGGACTGCTCCATCTCAGCCCCGTTGGCACCTTACAAAATGATTTTTTCCCCCCTACCACAAAGATACGCATTCTAGTTAAATCCCAAGAGCAGGGGCTTCTGGGTACCGCAAATTTAGGGGGTTGCGGGCTTAAGCGGATTTTCTCTGCAACTGTAAGAACAAGCTAATTCCTCAGACCTCCTTTATCTCTAACATGGTAATAACAAACAATGAAATTCTGAAGAGAAAGAGGCAAAGGAAGAGGAGGGAGGAGAGACACAGACACAAAAGAAGGAGAGATGGAGGGAATGAAAGAGAGGAGAGACGTGTGTGAGGAGAGGGTGGGCTTGGGCGTGTTAAGAAACTTTCTCGCTCTAGTGTTATGTGTGAACACTCCGCTAATCCAGGTTTTATTGCTTGCCTGTGTCCGGCCACACCGTCCGGATTGAGTGTGTGTGTGTGTGTGTGTGTGTGTGTGTGTGTGTGTGTGTGTGTGTGTGTGTGTGTGTGTGTGTGTGTGTGTGAGGGATAGTGGGGGTCTGCACATGTCCCTCTTTGAGGAAAGCCTGAGAAAGAGCCGGACCTGGTTACGGCAGTTTTCGGGTCGCCTTAGAAACCTGCACCACAGGGATCCTCTGTGTATGTCTCTGCATTCCCTGCGAATGCAGCAAGCAAACACATTCGGATTAATGCTAATGTTAAAGGTGCTGTCACATTAGCACATTTTCTGTGATATTTCATGGGCAAAAAAGTCTGTTGTCTACTTCAGTGATGTATGAAGCAGAACTCACAGCAAAGTCACTTTCAAACGGAGCATCTTTCTGCTGGTCAACGCAGCGATTCCATGTGACCAACTTGAACAAGTTGCAAAATTTGTGCAGGGAAATATTTCGCCCTTAAGTGAAATTCCCAAATTGCATAGATTCCTACTGAAATGTCTGGATTCTGCCTGCGAAAATTCGCAGTGAATGTGACCGCACCTTAATGGTGAAACATACAGGTTGCTCCCGTTTTAACTCATTTGCAATAGCTTGAATCTTCTGTCCACTCACAGGAAGCCAAAAGGGTGTCTTTCCCAGATTATAAGGGCTACTTTGTGAGTGTGTAGGGTGATGTATTATCCTCGCCCTAATAAAAAGCAGGAGTGTCCACAAACATGACTTAATGAGGGAGGATGAGAGACTCCTGACCCAGAGGTCAAAGCTCCGGGCGAGTCTCTTTATTCCCATTGATCTTCTAGTGCATTTCATTTCCATGCTCTAGGGCCCACTTCAGTAAATTCATTAAGTGCGATTGATACAAGAATCAAGACTTCCTCTGAAACACAATGGCCATGCTTGGAGGGAACTGGCTTGTTTGTGCTGAAGCTATGTCAAGCATCTCTGGCTTTTGTCCTGGTTTCGCACCATTGCGGTGCACTCTGGGGTTTGAGTCCTTAACATTCTAATCGTAAGTTCATTTCCAGCCAGTCCGTTGTGTCGTGGCCTTACGGCCTTGACCTGGGAAACGTGGTTTCAGTGTTGTTGAGATGCCGACCGCAGACCGTTCCTTGCCTCCGCTCATAAATTACGATCCTGGCAAGCAGGTCCACGTCTGTCACTCTTCAAGAATGCCGAATCAAACCGCTGATCTAGGCACAATGCAGCTGATGGAAAGCAGATCTTTATTCACAATGTCAGGAACGCAGAACATGCTAAATGCCTATGGAACCTGCAATCTAACCAACAGGTTCATATCTGATCAGATCAAGGATGCATCATGTTAGAAACACTGAAAAATAGTTTGTGATGAACATTTAAGGTATCAGAATAACATGTCATGCCTCAAAACGTAGTTGCAGTGCAGCTCTGACCCTTTTGATGCGGGAGAATAAAGGCAAAGAACAGGGGCAATGGAAATATGACCTCCAGACCGTGGTCAGAGCAGTCAGTGTCTCTCTTCGGCTCCTCCGGTGGATGCGCACAGTCCATGTCCCTGCTGTGAGTGAGACAGATAGATGCACTGGCAGATAAACAGAGAGACAGGCTTCAGTCATTGATCACCGGATTGGAGAAGAGAGTTTTATCTGACAACATCCAAGCGATCCAAGAGAAAACTGGGCAATAACACAAGTTAGACATTCCCAGAAAAGAGGTAGGCACTTATGTGAAAAACCTTTTTATTTTGAATTTGAAGTGAATTGGCCAGAACTTACAGGAAATTGAACTGGAATTCGATTTGGAATGAAAGTATGAGGAATTTGCTGAATTGTAAATCAAAGAAATTCAACATGGTCTTCTTCCACCAAAAATTAATCAATGAATGAATCTATCTATCTATGTATCTATCTATCTATCTATAACTGTAAGGCCTGTAAACCTTCAAACTTCAAAGCTTTTTTAACTTTTTTCAAAACTTCCAAGGAATCAATTTTCAAGCCAACAATCAGTTTGCCTTTGCTATTCTTTTCTAGTTTTATTTTATTTTCTAGTTTCAATTTCTTTGATTTTCAGTTTAATTATTCTTCCTTACATTCAAATTATGGTATTCAAATTGTGTCACTCCACTCTACACTTACTTTTTAGGTCTGACAAAAAAAAAAAAAAAAACTACATGCATTTCTAGGCTGTTTTAAATGGAAAACCGCAAATGTTTACTGACACAAAACTCATTTATATGATTTTTTCCAGTATTTATACCTGAAACCATTGTCAGTTCACCTCTGTCCTGGCATTTTAGGTCAATCTGAGACAGAAGCTATATTAGAATGCATTGTCATCTTTTAGTGCTGTGTCTCTTTCTCAGCTTCGTCTGCCCTCAGCCCATTCCGAATGACAATAGTGTTTATGTAAAATGTGCTGCCTTTGGGCCACTGGGGCACAGAACACTGCATGCCTGGCCCTGCCACACCACCTTTTACGGCTTTTTATTGTGTTCTCTTTTGTGTCCCATCATCACAAGGGGAGGACGCGGCCATCAAAATTCTCCAAGACACAATTCTTCTCTACGTGTGTGAATGTGTGTGCTCACACACACATTTGGAACAATTAGTTAGGGGCACGGCGTGCTTAAATACAGAGACGATGTTCCCTGAAGCCGTCACTGGGCGAGCGGCAGGCCCGAGTCTGGCACAGCTAGGTTTCCTTGATGTTAATACAGACAATATAGATCTTAATAAGACAAATCTACCTCTCCGAAACTCAGTCCTGACACCCTTTCATTCTTATTCCCTCCCAGTCTCCTTTCTCTCCCTCTCTCCCTCTGTTTCTTTCTTTCTTTGCTACATTACCAGGGGGTGGTGCATGATTGACAGATGGGCAGGAATAATAATTTTTTTTTTTTTGCATAACCTAAGGCCATGCTCTGTGATTGGCTTGCCAGCTGACATCTCCAAACCTCTCGTCGTTTTTTTCCCCTCTCTCTCTCTCTCTCTCTCTCTCTCTCTCTCTCTCTCTCTCACTCACTCTCTCTCTAATATTGGCCCTGATGATCCTAAGGGGGAAAAAAGTGGGGAGAGAAAAAGATATGTACCTTAGGGAAGAACCTCAGTGAGAGGGAGGGAATCAGAGGACGAGTAGGAGCGTGTGTACGAGTGTGTGAAAGAGACACTTACTCTCCTAACTACTACTGGGAGACACTCACTTTCTTCACCCAACTCAAAGAAGCAGCAAACCCTGGAGAATTTTTTTTAAACCCCAAAATTTCTAATTAATCTCTCAAGCATCCATCTTTTCCTTAAGACTTGCCTGCTGGGACTTAATTTTCCACCCCTATCTAGGAATTATATGTACTGATCAATAGACAATTTCCATCCACACAAGACATACCTCATGGATTTGTACCTGGTTGGATATCTCATGTGCATGTGGTTGTCCAGCTCTCGGGTGCTTGGAGGCTATCCCATCTGGTGGTGAGTAGCAACGATCCCCACTTTCTGCACCACTTTCTCCAGTAGCACTGAGGGAGAATGTTGGTCAGTGATCATTTTTCAGAGGGCAGTAAATACAGAACACTTTCAGTTGACTGCGTGGAAAAAAGCTTCTCGGCTCAGTCCAAAGAATCTTAACCTCAGCCACTGGAGGGACGGAAATGCTAGCCTGTCTTTTTCCTCACTGCCGTGTTTCGCTCGTCTCCATTTATGTTGAATGTTGAAAATAGGCTGTTTTTGAAGCTTGGAGTATTGTGAAATAGATGCAGTGTGTTTGTCAGAGATAAGGTTAGGTTGAGGTGTCAGCCAGCAGGCTTCTGGATGGGGATATTGTTGTCTTCGCTAATAGCCTCAGCACTCCAGCCGTGTTAGGAGTGTTAATTGGGGCATTAGTGTGGATGTCCCTTGGCTTGGGTCTCAATAAATTCATTGGGGTTTAACCCTAAGTATCATTACACTATAAACCTGAAGCGGCTTTGAACATTTATTTTTCTCTAAAATCATTGTGCTGTGTATTATAAGCATATTTGTGATTTAAAATACAACGATTGTCTATTAACCTGTACAAAGAAATTCTCCAAATAACCGACTTTCCATATAAAATCTTATTTTCCAGCGTAATCCATAAAATGTATAGCGAAATGAAGCATACTGAAATAAAAGATTTACGGTTACTTTTCAGTTTATTAATTTGAAATCAAAACCTTTTATATCATTGTGGCATTAAAAATTTAGATTAAAGTGAAATCCTTTTATTTACCTATTATAACCAAAATTCTAAATTCATTTTGCTTGATATGTTGAGTTCAGTCATTCAAAAACAAATTAAATAATTAACTCTAATCCTACAGAATATTATAAAAGATTTATAAAATTATATATCATTGAATATATTCTAATATATTAAATTTTAACTTAAATATAGCCTATTCATAATATACGTATTTCCATTTGTTCAAATGATGTTATTCCAACTTGACATTATGCTAGTACTGTTAAAGTACTTATGTTTAGTAGATTTCACTACATTCTGCAGGGATCATATTTACCTCTGAATGGTGCTGATATGTCATAGTTCCACTAATTACCCCATCCTCAAAATGACACTGACCTCACAGGGTTCTCTTGTAACATGAGTCTTTTTGCAAAAATATTTGTGTAGGCGTACGACAAAAGCCCCCCTGGCTTATGATACAATACTTGTCAGAACTAATGTGCTTTAGTAGTCCCAGTTAGCATGTGGTCCCCGCTGCACTCTTGTTCCAAACCACCAGCATCTTCTGGTTTCGTTTATGGAGCGAAGGTTGCCAAACATGCAGTCGCACTCATAAGCTTACACACACAAAGGCGACGAGGCTTAAGCATTATTATTATTTGCGTGGCTTTACTCATATACTGGTATTTAGTGCCACCAGAAAGAAACTGACATAGAGCAAAGGAGTCTCGAAGTGACCCGCAGCTGTTTCTTCTAACCGACGGTGTAATATTCACCCACTGACAATGCATAACTTCTTTGATTTAGGTCAAATTAAAGTGGGGGGGGGGGAGAAAGTGAGAGCGTGAGAAAGAAATTGATGCATGGCTGCAGGTAAATGGGAAGATGTGTCATCTTTTCTTGTCTTCTACCTGAAGGAGTCTGAATGGCATCAGCGAAACCTGTGGTCCTAAAAAAAACACAGAAATGGATTAACAGAAAATATATATGTAGCAGGTGAAATATCAATACCAAGAGATTAAATAAACTAAAATCTACGCATACTTACAAAACTAGTGATTTAATATGCCCATTTAACTAATATTTTGTGATCAAATAAAGTGTCTATTCATGTCTACATTCAAAATCTGTGTTTTGGTCTCAAGTGATTTTATATGATGCAGCCATACATTTGTATAAGTTATTCCCTGACAAATTTAGTTTTACTTAGTTTCATTCATATGATAATCAATAAAATAATTATTAGTATAACAATGTAAATAAACCTGATTTAAATGAAAAAAAATAAAATATTTTAAAGGCTATAATAGAAAAATAAATAATATGATAGTGTGTTTTCGTTTGTTTTAAAGGAGTCAATCAAACGTATTTGTGTCTTATAGTGAGAATTTATTCCATCCTGGTAGATCCTCTCTTTTAATCCCTTCACATTTGAATGGACTTTAAATCTATGATGAACAGTGTTGCAATAATCAGGCCAATTTCTAGCCTAATCTGTTTCAGCAGCTTACCAGGCCGCTAATATCTGACTTTATCCTCTCAAGATGAAGTAATTAAACTCAGTCTTAAGCAGGGAGCGCTATTGAAAGCGATCAGCCTGTCTAGCTTTGTTCAATTTCACATGCATTACAGATGATGAGCAAGCTGAGACACAATCAGCAGTCACTCCAAATACCAGACAGAAAGGAACAAGGTATTTGTGGCTTCTTCCCACAACAGCACCGCAAAAAGCCACCATCCGTTCAGATCCAGCTGGCTGTTTGCACCGCCGTTCATCTGTTATCAATCAAAACGTCAGCTTGGTTACAGAAGAGGCCTGACCTCAGATGATCAAGTCACGGTTTGACCTGGAAACACTTTTCAGTAGCTCTTATTATCTGAAGTACCTGTCAAAACAGCGGAAGTGAACTGTGCAAAACCATAATATTAGAGATGTTCGTCATTTAAAAATGTCTTCAAATTAATAACATTAATTAATTAAATGAATAATGAAATTATAAATCAATATTTCCTGAGAAATCAGTATAATTTAACATGGCATTCTGTGTACAATCCACCTTTTTACTTAAAAAAAAATACATCTACTTATAAAGTTGCAAAATAGCTGAGCAAAACTACATATAATATGGATTCAAGCTGCTCTTTTTGTTATTGCAACAAAGCCTATATGCGGATTTAAGGACATATAGGCTTTCGTTCTTAGTTCTCAAAAAGAAAGAGCCCTTTCAGTCGGAAACATACACAAACACTTGACATAAAACTCTAATTCTGAATTAATTAAAATTCGGAAAACTCTTTTTTTGAGAGAATAGGCATGAAGGAGACAGCATCGGGAGGCCAGTAAGCATTCTGACCTGCTCTGGTCTCCTGCTGGTTTCAATGGGACTTGACTCATCTCTGCGAGAGAGGAATGTCATTATACACCCTTCATACCAAACCCCCCCACCCCCCCACCCCTTCATGTCAGCCGGTGTCACTGCTTTAATGATACCTCAGGAAAATCCACCAGCTGCAATTCAGTGTGAAAGATAATGGGGGCCATTTAGGAAAAGGAAGGTGAAACAGATAGCCCAGTCAGAAGAGTATTACTTTTCAAATGTATTGGTTCAATATCAGTAGCAAATCCAATAGCAATAGTATTGTGCCACAGCAATCTCGTATACAATCTTTGAAGAAAAGTTTCTATAACTTGTCTTAAAGGCTTCTGTCAGGTGCTTCTTATATAGAACCTATAAAGGGGATCCTATTAGGGGATCATCTTTTGGAATTAATTTTAATTCATTAATTTTGTTTTAATTAATTTGTTATTTTGATAAATTTTATGAATAAAACATACTTTATCAATTATTGAGTAAATAAACTTCAAAATTAAGTTATGTGAAATACATAACTTAATTTTTTCAATTACGCATGGTTTATTTACTTAATAATTTTAAGGCAACGGGTTTCCTCATTTTTTTTAAGTTGTCAACTGATCACTTTTTACTGTGTAGGGGGGAAAAAGAAATAAACTTTGAAACATGAAAGTATTGTGCAATCATTTGGTGTAATGGGTTCTTTAAATTTGAGTCAAGAGCCATAGGGTTCTATATTGAACCCCACTAATACTTTTATTTCTAGAAGTGGAATTTCATATTTTAGGCACATTGAAAAAAAATTTGTGTATGGTTTTCTTGAAACAGTTTACAAAAATTACACATTTAATTACATTTGAAATTTTGAAGTAGAAAGACTGAAAAAGTCTTTTTTTTTTTTTCCAAAGAAATATTTCTATATTGTAGAAAAGTAACACAAATAAATTGAAACAAGTGATAAAAGCCATCCAAATTCCATTTAAATCACAGTTTTTGTCCCATCTACTCGTGGCCCCCACCTATTGTGAAATCTCATTGGTCCAAAATTCTGCCCCACCAAGCAGTTTTTGATTACTTTTTCATTACCTGATATTTCGTCATGTTGCAGTTTCGACAATTTGCTTGTTAGGGCACAGAGAGAGGTTTAATAAGACTGACAGCCATGCACAGAGGTGCCTTATTATCTGGATTAAGAAGAGAAACGCACAGTTACTCTCATTCAGGGTTCGATGATGAATGGGTACGGACTACACCTGTGTTCTCTAGATCATCCAGACCACCTGAGGTTATCTCTGGAGTCATCCTATCACACGCACACATTTTAAATAGTGACAGTGGACGAGACAGATAAAGATTGGCTGGTGTGTGTGTGTCTGCATGAGAGAGAAAAAACGTGGTGAGAGGTTTCTTTAAAGGTAAAGAAAAAATTCTGTCATCATTTACTCACCCTCATGTAGTTCCAAATGACTTTCTTCCATGGAACAGAAAAGGAGAATTTTTGAAGACGGAATCATTCAGGCTAGCCTTGTCAACTGGATCAGCAGATTCACTGAAAAGATCCTATTGAAGAATAATTGCGAGATTGCAATTATCTCATAATTCTGTATAGTTTTAGAAGAAAATATGGTTAAAAATATTAATATTTTAACAATAAAAGTGCATTAGACATACTATCTGCCCAGTTTGTAGCTACCACATTTTGACATTTGGCAAATGTTTGGTCAGGCTTCCGAATGGAATTGGAAAAACCATCTTGGCTCTGATGAAAACCAAACTTCTACGTCCATCTCAGTTCACTCAGAAGGGCTTTAGGGAGTTGTGTAATACATCACAACTTTAATCAAAAGTGTCAGCTCGCTTACGTAGGGAGTGCCGGTAGAGTCAGAGTTGTTAGCGCTTTCTAGCTCCCTGAAAGCTCTGCTAGTTGAACAGTGACAGGCGGCAGCTCCCGGAGACAAAGCCCCGAAGCCAGGCACAGTAGTTTCCGCAGCACAAGGCCAGCAGTCTCAAAACTGAGGTTTAGGGTAGAGTTAATGACAACAGAAGTTATCACACTGTCCTTCACTTCGAGCACTGCACCAATGGTAGTACAAAAAATGTTAACTGGTAGTATTTTGCTATATGGTAACTGGTTCAGTCTGGTCATTAACAACAAACCAGCTTCAAGCAGATGTAACCAGCTTCAGGAAGTCTAGCTGGTTTTTAGGTGCCTGTTGAGTAGCCAATGACCAGCTTGGACAAGTTAGAAACCAACTATGTTTCATACCAGGAGCTTAAAATGGATTTCAGGGCTATTTACAGCATGATATATGTTTTATTAAACACAAAAAAATAATAATGCAAGCATCCTAAACCATTCCTCTTAAAACTGTACTTTGGCAGCAAAGAGAAAATGGAAAAATGTTCAGCAATCTAGTCCTAAATAACCAAGACTAAACTAATAAATTGATGTAATAGTAAACAGCGTTGGGGAAAGTTACTTTTAAAAGTAATGTGTCATAATATTGTGTTACTCCCTAAAAAAGTAACTAATTGGAAAAGTTTAGTTTAGTTGAGTTTAGTGAGTTTGGTTACTTTTGCGTTACTTTTTCTCACCATGAGTGGGGCTTGCTTGTTTGTTTTTATAATAACAAAAAAAAAGTTATATTTCTGGCAAATGTAAAGGCCCTTTCACACCAAAGGAGAAATGAATAAGCCCCAGGCTGAAGAGAATGCAAATTCACGCTTGTACAGTAGAGTGCGCAACTCAAACAAACCTTTCAGCTGTGCTGTCATTCTAGATTAAAGAAGAATAGGACACAGGAGAATAAAGTTAAACACTTACGCGATAAAAACAAAAATATTAAACAAATCTGATGTTTATCTAAAGTAATTTTTGCTTATTATGGTTGAATTGGATAATCCAAGGTCAGCAGCAAAGACATTGGTTAATAAAGTCAAATTAAATACATAAAGTATATTTGTGTCATTTAACATATTTAATTATTGCAGGTTTGCTTAATATTTCTGAGTTTGCATTTCACAGTTTTTATTCTTTTTGATGGATACTGAATCTGTTTTTGTTCAAGTGAGATGAGTAAATGCATGCTCACATTTAGGGCCCTATTTTAACGATCTAAGCGCATGGTCCAAAGCGCACAGCACAAGAGCACATATGGCGTGTCCGAATCCACTTTTCCTAGTTTAACGACAGGGAAAATGGTTGGCGCACTCGACGTATGGTCTAAAAGGGTTGTCCTTATTCTCTAAATGAGTAATTGGTGTGTTTTGGGCATAACGTGCAATAAACCAATCAGAGTCTCATCTTCCATTCCCTTTAAAAGCCAGTTGCGCTTGCGCCATGGCAGATTCAGAAAAACTGAACGCTTCTCTAGCAAGGAAATGAATGGACCATCTACGGGACAAAGTGTACGCACGTTGTAGACCCGCCTATAGGTGCATAGTCTAGAACTACAATGACCATTATGTTTACACAGCGCACACAACACCTCTGCACTTACTCACAATTTCTCTCAACATGGAGAGGAGTCAGTCAATAAAAGGGAAAACAAAGTAACTTGCATTACTTATTTGAAAAAGTAACTCTGATATTTTATGCATTACTTCACTGTTACTTAAGTAGTACTTAAAAGTAATCTGATTACATGACTCGTGTTTGTAATGCGTTACACCCAAGACTGATAGTAAAATATTGTGCCGTGTATATGTGCAGAAATCTCAAAACAACATTTTTCATGTAAATCAGAGTTTTAGTTCTGACCAGTCTTTGTGTTGGGAAGCCATGTATTTTCTGATTGGCTGTGATTGTATTCAATTTTTTCATTCCGTATAGACAGGAGAATTGTTTGCCAAACTTTGCATTAAGCTTGGTTAAGGGGTAAGACAAGCAAACACTGAATTAGACCACCCCAATCCCTTTAGCCAGACTTCTTCTCTCCAACACCCTGCCACCAAAGACATGTCAGTCAAACCCAAAGTCAGCAAACCTGAACATATAAACTCACCAAAAAAAAAAAAAAAGGAACTTCCCTTTTTCGTTATACTGTATTTTACCAATAATATGTAAAATCCAAATAAGCTTTACATATCTTTATTGGGAAAGGTTTAAACAATGTTTTTCATGCTTGTTCAATGAACCATAAACAAATAAATGTATGGCAGGCAATTTCGGACAGGCTAGTAACAGCGAGCTAGGTTTGAAAGCATAAGATCCCACCCTCCCTTTAAAGCGTCTCCAAAGCAATGCCTCCTTCAAAACACATGAATGCACACAGCAGATTCTGCAAAGCGTCAGAGGAGGAGAGACAACATTAAATTACCTCATGTCTCAAAGCACATAACATTACAATAATAATGAACATAAACAACTTACAGGGCTCTAGTTGTAACACCTAACTGCTGCAGATTAATTTCGGTGTTGATAGTGTTGACATGGCAACGCATAAATCCGAGTCTGAGGACGTGAACACTGGGTATAACGTCATGGGTTGCCATCTCGTAATTACGTTACGACTAACCTTAACGCAGCATAAGCTCGATGTTTTGGCTCAGGAGGAACCATTGTCTACAACTCTGCGTAGCCTTACTGAACACGCTGATGAAGTGTGATGTCAGCAGGAACAGGGTGTACGGAGGTATGGAAATACATGTTGCATGCAATATGCAATGAATGAATGCAATGATTGGACGAACTGATATGTACATGTTTTAATATTCAAACCACTTCCATTATTGATCACTATAAGGATGTGAAGAGAGTTTCAACCAGTATAACAAAGTGTTTATAAAATAAATTGCCTACCCTACCTTTAATGCACATACACCTATGGAACAGTCCTTAAGACACTAACAGTTTACAGGCGGTAGACAATTAAAGTCACAGTTCCAATAACTCGGGACATTAAAGAGACCTTTCTACTGACTCTGAAAAACAACAGGAGAAAGATGCCCAGGGTCCCTGCTGATCTGTGTGAACATGCTATAGACCTGCTGCAGGGAGGCATGAGGACTGCAGATGTGGCCAGAGTAATAAACTACAATGTCCGTAATGTAAGATGTTTAAGACAGAGCTACAGTGAGACAGGAAGAACAGCTGATCATCCTTGCAGTGCTAAACCACGTCAAACCACCAGATGTGTTTGAGAGCTTGCTAGTGCCTTGATGGAAGAGTGGAGCTACATCTCACAGCAAGAACTGGAAAATCTGATAAGATGCACAGTAGTACTTAAAGCAGCTGGTGGACACATCAGATACTGACTGCTACTTCTGATACTGACTCTGTTCAGGGACTCATTATTCCATTTCTGATCTCGTCAAATTTCTGTGAAATTTGTTTAGTTTATGCCGCAGTTGTTTAATGTTTTTATGTTCATACAAAATTTGCTGGAAAAAAAGGCAATTGAAAGTCAGGAGGACGTTTACAAGTATACAAGGTAAATAACGTTCTCTGGTTGCCCAAGTTTCCTGATTGGTTAAAAACGTGTAGGACACTCTCGTGACTACTTATTCTACAAGTAATTGCCTATTCAGTAGGCTACAGGATGCCAAGCATTATAAACTTCAATAACATTAATGAAAAACATGTCTAAGCAGTTAGCAAGTAAAGTCTTAGTCAAAGAGAATCTAAACACATCCACAGTCCACAGTCCTACAGGTGGATTTCATGGTTTTTATTTTGAATGTTGTTCACATGCTTCTACCTGTTGTCCTCTCAGTATGCTTCTCAAGTTAGCTAGCTAGCATTTGCAGCGATCAGTTGATTTTGTTCACAAAGTGTGCTGAAAAACCTTTCTCCCAATTCACTGAAATAAACTACATAAAATAACATCTGTTATTTCGATTGTAAGTATAAGACAATGGGGCAGGCACTTCCTACGAAAAATTCACAGAAACAAACAACCAACAATGCATTAATCATTGACACACATTTGCAGCAGTGCGTTGTTGTGCTCAAGTGCAACGCCGCTCACTAGCAAGGATACATGGGGTGTCATTAAGAACAGAACAGAAAAGAGATTGAAAACAGGTTTGAACATTTTTCAAGGGTAATATTATTTTAATCTGAAAAGCCCGGAGCAGTTGAAACGCCAATCAAAATTGTGGCGGGAAAAAACCCAAACTGTTGTGTTGATGGAGCTTGTGTTCCTGTTCTGACAGAATGAATAAGGAAAAGCCCCATCCTCAGGCTAACATCTCTCCCTCTCTCTTTCTCTTTCTCTCTCTCTCTCTCTCAAGGCTTTTTTAAGTTAGTGGAAAATGAGATCAGGTCTTAATAAGGCAACTGACCAAAATTAAAGCAGCATATAATTAAACTGAAATGGATACAACTTCGAATTTTTGATAAAATTCCAAATATGATTCTGAAAATTCAAGTGATACTTTCCATAAATACTGTAATGTTCCACAAGTCACTGAAATGGAGAATATACTGTATGGCCAATGGGAAATTGTAAATGAATCAATTGTGGACTATATTACTGACAGTTAAATTGGAGGCGCTTGTAAAATTACACAAATATTCCATCATTCAAAAGAGGAATTGATTATGACAGGGTGATTCTCTCTCTAATCCTTCTCCTCCCCATTTCTCTCTCTCCGAGCCTCTCTTCGGTCATCCAGCCTAAGGCACACATGCTTTCCATACATTTTACACAAAAAGGTATGTGTTATTTTCCAAAAATCTCTTATCTTCCTGTCTTAAAATGTCAATTATGAGTTGAGGAAGGGCAGAGATTCATACATAATAATACAGAGGATCTTTAAACATGCTGTTGATCTTGACCGACGTTTGGGATTTAAATAAGCCATGACTTTAATCTCCTGTTGAGAAGTCAAAGTAGTGATAGAGCTCATGCTGCTCAGACAGGCATAGCTGCTTTATGGGAGTGATCACTAAAGTGATATACATCTAAGGTGTGATGAGACATGAAAGTGTCCTAACTTAATTGTTAAAGCTTTATATTTGAATGAGCAGCCTAAATGTGAAGATCTCTCATATAAAACACACCTCAGTGTATCTCCAAGCAGGTCTCAAAAGGAGCAGAAGCTGGCCAGGAATGTGTGGTGAATGTTCCCTGACCTGTCTGAGGCCTGAGGTAGCAGGCCAAAGCTGTGGCCTTGTAATGAACTCAAACACAGCTTTAACAAGGCATCAACCTCAAGAGCTCAAGGGGTCGGATGTCACAAACTCACAAGTTCAAAGAGTTTCTTATTTCTTCTGCCTCTGGACAAAAACAGAACACTCAGCAGTCTGGTCATAGACAGGTGCCTCATCTCCCACTTCTTTGGAGAAGCTGGTGAAGAGCTGAAAAACATTTGGAAAATGACATTAAAAATGTTTTGTCTAGTACGGAGCCCTGCATATGACGTGGAGAGAAAAAAATATGTATATCGTGGCCACAAATTAAGAATTCGTTCCCACGACTTACTAATATGTCAGAAAATTTTACTAATTCATTACCTTGTTTAGGTCAATTGTGCGCAGGATATAATAATTTGTTCCCTCGTTTTACTAAATTGTGACCACTTTGCAATATTTTGTTTTTGCATTGTTTTAGTCAAATTCTTAATTCATGGGCACAATTTTACTAAAACAAGTGAACGAATTAGTAAATCATGGGCACGATTTACTAAAACAAGAGAATGAATTCTTAATTTGTGGCCACGATATCTATATTTTTTTTCCCGCATTTCATGTGAAGGGCTTTATAGGATAGTTTATCCAAAAAAAAAAAAAAATCTTTTCTAAAAATTCATCATTTACTCACCCTTATAATGATTCAAACCTGCATGACTGACTTACTTCTGTGTAACAGAAAAGGGAAATTTTTGTTTAAATGCGCTGGTCGCTCTTTTCCATGCCACTACAATGGATGGGAACTGGAGTTTCAAAAGGAAACAACGAAAGGCACAATGAAAAAAATAAATAAAAGTTGCTCATATGATTCATGTACTTAATTCTTTAGAGAACTTAGCACATGAATCATATTAGTACATTTTATACAATTAACACACTGAGTTACAGTCAGTGAGTTCCCAAGAATCAAATCAGTCTGATTTACAAACTATTCATTCAGACCAGTTTTATAAACTGGATCAACTGACTCAATCCAAAAGAAAGGTTTATTCATTAATCAGTGGCTGGTTGCATAATAGTCTTAAAAGTTAGTCATCTATTTTTTTTTTTCTTTGAGAGTGGTCATAACTTTATTAAAGTCACCATGAAATCAAAACTGACACTTCTTCTTGGCAGGAATCTTCTTTATGGAATATTGCAGTATTTATTATAAATGATCTATCCATGCACATCATTATTTTATTTTTTTTATTCATATGCCCTCATAATTTATATGCCCTCATAATCTTTAATCAAGATAACTTCCTCTCCCTCTTGCAAAGACATCTCTTCTCTGATGATGTGTTTTCTGGCTGGAAAACAGGACAAGCTGTAACTCACATGAGATCACATCTATAGCAAACCACAACGATCCAATCAGTTTCTGATGGACAAAATCAAGTCCCAGGATGTTTTTCTTGTTCAAGAAGCCGTTTCAATCGCATATACATCACAATAGGAAAGAAAGGACTATCGCAACTTTTTCATGCCAAGTTTAAGTCAGTTACATAAAAAAGAAGACTGCCATTATTTGAAAAAAAAAAAAAAAAAGACTGATTATCCCTTGAACAATGCCAAGGAAAGCAAGGGCGAAATATTTTCAGTAATTAATTACTTAAATTTCAGTTTGTTCCTCACACAAAACTGTTGTACGGCTTCTAAAGACTTCACTGTAAAAATTACATGATCAATAAGTTATGGCAACATATGTTTTTACATTGCTTTAATTCATCACAATAAAGTAAGCAATTTTCAACTTTTTTTATAAGCTATACAAGATTCAACTATTTTTTTTTTAAAGTCCTTTTAATATAACTTAAAACATCCAAGTTGATTATACTTAAAATAATTTAAGGCTTTTATTGTGTTTTTTTGGTCATTTTGGAACTTGACAACTCACGTCCTCATTCACTTTTTTATATTGAACAGAGATTTCCAAAAGACTTAAAGGGATAGTTCACCCAAAATTAAAAATTCTGTCATCATTTGTTCATTCCAAACCTGAATGACTTGTTAATTTTCAAAAAACACAAATTCTGTCCCTCTATTGAAAGTCCATTCCACCAAAACGATGACGCTTTAAAATGTTTAAGTAATCATAAAAGAAATACATTTGAATTGAGTAGCTTTTTACAGTATGATGAACAGATTTAATTTTATTCTCATATAAACTCTGATCAACTCGTATGCATAGAGCACATCAAATATGGTACCCGGAAGCTCAAATGTGCTTGCTCGATGCATGAGAACCAGTAAGATACGTTGTCGCATGTCATACAAGTACATTTGTGCTTCCAGATGTGCACTGGTCAATGCATTGTAGAAAAAAAAAACAGTAGAAAAACATAAAAAGTACTAGTAATTTTCTGCCAGGACATTATCCGTCAGTTTCTGGACATTTCCTTCAACTCTAAAACAATGCATAATTCAAAATATGAGATAAACACTTACCAACATATTCATATTAAAGGATTAGTTCACTACAGAATTAAAATTTCCTGATAATTTACTCACCCCCACGTCATCCAAGATGTTCATGTCTTTGTCTTCAGTCGAAAAGAAATTAAGGTTTTAGAGGAAAACATTATAGGATTTTTCTCCATATAGTGGACTTAATTGGGGTACAACCAGGATACAACGGTTTGAAGGTCCAAATCGCAGTTTCAATGCAGCTTCAAAGGGCTCTACACGATCCCAGCCGAGGAATAAGGGTCTTATCTAGCGAACCGATCGGCCATTTTCTAAAAAAAAAATAAACATTTATATACTTTTTAACCACAAATGCTCATCTTGCACTAGCTGTGATGCGCCACACATTACGTAATCACGTTGAAAGGTCACGCATGACGTAGGCGGAAGTACCGACCTAGTGTTTACAAAGCGAACGTCCAAAGACTAAGTCAAACGGCATTTACAAAAAAAAATTCATATATATAAGGTAAAACAACGATGTCTGACAATTTTGAAGTTGGAGGAGAAAATGAGATGGAGTTTTTCGTCCTACCCTACCCTTTTTTAACCGGAACACGCGTGACCTTTCAACATGATTACGTAATGTGTGGCGTATCGCAGTACTAGTGCAAGACAAGCATTTGTGGTTAAAAAGTGTATTATTATTTATTTATTTTTTTGAAAATGGCCGATCGTTTTTTAATTCTGAATTTTAATTCTGAAGTGAACTAATCCTTTAACGAAGTACAATGGGTCTTACTTTTATGCTGTTTTGTCTTTATATGTGAATAAAAGCCTAAATTAAATGTAAAAACAATTGTATTTATTATCATGACAACCCCCGTCTTAATTGACTTTCATAACACTGACTTAATGTTTGGGTGGGTATCCCTTTAATCTGTAGCCAATGACAGCCAATGACAAAAGAACATTTCTCTGTTTTGTGTAAAGAGGAATTCCCTCACTTCATAATCCTTGTAGCTGTGATTTGCAAAGGCTCATTAATGCTTGCGTCATTATTTTCATCTTGCGCAGTCACCACCCACCCAGCAGCACGGAAAGTGAGCGAGAACACCTGAAGGCTAGAGGAGGCCCTAAACCTGCTCAGACAAGCACCTGCTAGACTCCAAAGCTTCACTGTGTCTCCTTGCAGTAGCAGATTCAAGCAGACAAATTAGCAACTCATATCAACCCAATGTTTGTATTCCCCACTCGGTTGTGTCGCCGCACCCTTCTTTCCTCAAAACGGTTTTGGTGTGTATTTAAGCATTTGCGATCCCTCCACACTGACGCGTTCCTCTTCTCATCCACTTCAGAGTCAATGGTGCACATCCCAAACAAACAAACCACAGATCACTAAGTATGTGAAGCATGCGATGTAAGCACGCTCGGGTCTGTATCAAAGCATGCGGTTTAGTAATTAACTAAACCAAACACATCCACATCTAATTAGGAGTCTACCTGATAGGTAGACACTGTAGACGGCCGAGAAAGACTGATCCCCCATTCAGCACAACATGCACACACACACCAACAGACTAATCATACACATGGGTGAGAGATTAATGGACAGTTACACTGCAAGCAAATGTGTAATTATGCCACTTACTCACTCAGCAAACATAGCAGAAAACAGGCTCTGCTTCCAGTAAGTTCCTATGTAAGGGGTTGGGGTTTCTGTCAGACACTTACAAAATAATAATCTAAACTGATAGGAATAATACATGGTGGAGTAAATGAATGACAAACTATAAAAATGTCATACTGTAACCATGGCTTCTTGGATGGAAAACAGTGGAGCTTACAAATACAGTATAAACACAGGCAAAGAAAAACGTACTAGATATACCTTTAAGTGAAAGTTCACCTACAAATCGAAAATTCTGTCATCATTTACTCACACTCATGTCATTCCAATCCAGTATGACTATCTTTCTTAAGTGAAACAAACGATTTTTTGTTTTTTTTTTGTTTTTAAGTCTCATTTTTTCATCCATTCAATGAAAGTCAATGGGGTCCAAATGTTGTTTTGGACCCTATTAACTTTCATTGTGTGGACATAAAAAAATATTTTGTGTCCCAGAAAAGAAACAGAGTCATAAAGGTTTAGAATAACATGAGGGTGAGTACAAACTTTCTTTTTGGGGTCAATTATCCCTTTAAGACAGTGATTCTCAGCTAGGGGTTCGGGGCCCATTGGGGGGCCTCATTTGATTATGTATAAAAATTATTTAATGATATCAAAAATTAATCAAATTAAACTCCTAAAAACACATGAAACATAGAAGAATTGTATTTAATATATATTTAATTTTCAAGAAAAAAATGTCAGGTCAGGTCTTTTTTCCCCCTGAATAACTATTGTATTTACTGACTCTATCTGAATTTTAATTATTCTTCAATCTTCTTTAATTAATTTAGTATGTCAACATTCCCAGTTTATGCGCTGCAAGCAGTGCTGTCATAACTACAGCAGAAATACTGGCAAAAATATCTTAGACTATGTTGGGCCTTTGAATATTGAGTTGGACAATGGACAAAAAAAGGCTGAGACCCATTGCTTTAAGGGATGAGTTTGACAGTTTTACCATAGATTACGGTAGTATGGAATATTTTATAACAAAGAGACATGTAATGTTTACCTGTGCAGCTGTTTTAAACACTTCCACTTTCACCTACCTACGGACACAAACATCAGCGTTATGACGTCCATGACAAAGTTGACGGTGCCGTGACGCACCCATGTGATGCATCAAAGGCAGCGAGACAACGCAAGTTATCTTAACATAAGACTCTCGGCTCCTCTTCATACAAAGACTCACCTCTCACACCTCCTCTGATTCCTGGCAGCCCGTTAACATCTCCCAGCTCTGTGTTCACGGTTTCACACAACATCAAACAGAGGGAATGTACGACTGGAGCGAGGGAGGAGAGCAAAAGAGAAGCCGAGAAGCCTCTGAGGGGGATTTTTCTCTTCTGAGTTCAATGCTGGGGCTTTTGTGTGTGAGGGGTGCAGCAGTATACTCATCTGTCAGAGAGATTGGTGCTGTGATAGGGTTGCACCCCGCGGGGGGCCTGAGGTCATCGTGAACGGCTGATCTCTAATAGGTGTGATCCTCCACTGGCCTGAAGGGGGAACCAGGTAAACCTTTGGTCCACAAGACAGCGTCTATGCCAGGGCTGTCAGGCAGCATATCTCATCATAAAAGCATGGAGTACTGTCTTTGCGCACTCAAGGCAGCTGCTTAAATTCACAGGGTCTGAAAAAAATACAAAAATATACATGTTGTAGTGTAGAGATCTTTTAATTATTTTTTTAACTCAAAATTCTTAATTGAAATGTCAAACCCGACCTTCCAGTGAAACAGACTTCTTCAATCATTTTGACTAAATAAACCTGCCCGTTTCTTACAATCAACTGCAAATTAAGACCTGCTTCCATCCAACCAACAACCAATGCATAGAACCCTATATTTCTTCTTTTTCGGTAATCTGTGTCACTCAGATGTAGGCTATGTCTCAATATGGAAAAATCATGAGGTTTAATCACTTTAATCATGAGGGGCCTTAAACGCATGCTGTTTTATACATTGGTGGCCACAGCAATATGATAATGGTGTCTGTTCAAATTTTGATTTACTAACAATCAGATTAAACCATTCTTCTGCATAGTAATATAGTTCATTATCCAAACTGTAGACTTATTACAGTTGGCAGGTACTTGGCACATTAATGAATGCCATTGGCTCATCCGATCAGAATTTATAGTCTGAACTTTTGTTTAATACATTTTTAAATGATCTTTACAGAATGTGACATTAACAGATAAGGAGTCATTGGGTTCAGAGGTTCATGCAGATATGTTTTATAGCATTGTCTGTGAGAAAATGAGGATTGAACTGCTAATAGATTCCTCTGCTGTACAACTGAATCTTTTCCAGACACTGACAAGATTTACAACACTGAATATTTGACTTATTACAGCTCCAGTCAGAGCGTGTGTGTTCTGCATATGTTTTGGAACAGACAGATCACATACACACACAAAATGTAAAAATATGTGATAATCAGCAACAGTGCTAAAGGAGAGTAAGGGTTACACCTATTATTAAAGTATGCGGTTTCGCTCTATTTTGATGGTCCTTTTAATACATTCTATTGACTATAAGTAATGTTTAACCAACATGTCTACTAGCTCTCATTAGAGTGTTAGTAGAGTATTAGTAGAATGGTAGGGTTAGGATTAGAATAAGTTTTCAGGGAGGTAATCCCAATTGTGTGATTTCATTCTTATTTTAGACAAAGACGGCAATAAAATGTGAAAGTACAATTGTATCTGGAATAACTAATCGATTGATTTAGATTTGACATAGATTTCTATGAAGTGTTCGCGAAACCGTTGAGCTACTCACTGTTTGGAGCAGAAGGAAATCTCTAAGGAATCTGCTGTCAGCTCAGCCATTGCACACAACCACACACATGAATACACTAACAACAGCCAAATATCAAATGACACAGACACACACCCACAAAAAGGATTCGGGTTTAAAAAACTGGATCGGCAAAGACATAAATATTCTAAGCTTTCACTATTTTCCACAAACAGAAAAAATCCACCTTTTGCAGGGGATATAACTGATCATCTATGAGATGGTATAATAACTATAATAACTGGCTAGATCTCTACTTTCCAACTCTAACATTCAACCGACATATAATATTAAACTAACATGCAAACTATACAAACCATAATAACGGTGACAAAAAATACACATTACGTAAAAGATTAGATTATGCAATCGCTCTGAACAACTTTCCTCCAGTATAAGAATAGATTTGTGTCCAGATGTGGGTCTAATCTTCAAACATCTAATCTTCTTTTGCATTTCAGGTCCCTGGCCCTTGGGCAGCAGTACTCATCCATAGGATCACAACCCATCCTGTGTGGCTCCATACCTGGCTTGGTGCCAAAACAGCTGCGCTTCTGCCGCAATTACATTGAGATCATGCCCAGTGTAGCGGAGGGAGTCAAACTGGGAATCCAGGAATGTCAGCACCAGTTCCGTGGCCGCAGGTGGAACTGCACCACTATCAAGGACAATCTAGCCATATTTGGACCAGTACTTGATAAAGGTATGGGTTAACAGCACACATCAGTATAGTTAGTATTTAAATTGCCATAATAAAATTTTCTACATACCACAACTGCTTTTAGTCTAGGTGTATTTGCTTTGAGGTCAATCATATGCTATATGCTAGCAGTATACTTCTAAAAGTTGCAGCAGGCTAGTAGCAAATCATGGTTTAGTGGCAAGTGAACTATTTAAAAATCATGATGATAATATAATTTGTCTATTTTAATTAAAAAATATTGTTATTGAAAATATGAAGAGACAAGTAATACTGCAAGACATTATTGGGCTTATTTTTTTTTCATTTTTTTTTTTTATAATGCAATCATCGTAAATCAAGGAGGTCACACTTTAGTTTAGGGTCCAATTCTCACTACTAACTATTAACTATGACTTTTGCTTATTACTGCTTATTAATAGTTAGTAATAGTTGTTCAGTTCAGGTATTAGGTAGGATTAAGGGATGTAAAATATGATCATGCAAAATAAGGCATTATGTGCTTTATAAGTACTAATAAACAGCCAATATTCTAGTAATATACATGCTAATAAGCAACTAGTTAATAGTGAGAATTGGACCCCAAAATAAAGTGTTATCATAGAGGATTATTTCACTTTAGCTGAAAGAGCTGAACGTTGTAAACTGAACCGCTTTAGGAGGTTAATTAATTGCTCAACTACAATTGCCAACTACACAGACAATAAAACAAAATCATAGAATAACATGCTAGTAGTCAGAATATGTAACAAACTGTTCTCATAACATGCTTCATATAAGTCAATGTCCTAAAATGGTCTCTAAGACACATCAATTTAAATCATAGTTTAAATGACGAAAAAATCAGTAGCTTAGCTAATATTGCTACTGGTTAAAAGTCATGATATGCTAGCTAATGTTTTCACTGGTTATTTTTCCCTTATATGTTTTGAGATAATCAAATTAAGAAATGTTTATGCATTTTTCAAAATGTTTAGTACCAAATATAAAGTTTAGTCTATCGTGTTTTTAAATTAACAATTAAATATATGTAATTTTCATCAACCAAATTTATTTGCCACTTCAGTGGAAATACAACAGACAAACATGAATAATTATGTTATGATGAAATATTCAATAGACTAAGGGGCCGTTTACAAGACACCGTTTTCAACTAAAAACGTAAAACTTTTTATGCGTTTTGGCCGTTCATTTACACCGCAAATGGTGTTTTGGGTGCCTGAAAACGCAAACTTTTGAAAACGTGTTTTCAAAGTGCAAGTTTTTGAAAACAGTCTCCATGTAAACAACAAAAACGCGAATCTCTGAAACCGATGACAGTATGCACATATTACATGTTCAGAGTGTTTCATCGCCATCTATGGCCTGGCAGCAGAATACAGTGTTTTTTGTCATTTTCGCGGATCCATGTGAATGTATGCAGAAAACTCAAAGGAAAGCTTCTCCGTTTTAAGCATATCGTTGTCATGTAAACGTACCCTTAAAAACATTTTCATAAAAACACAAAAAACTAAACATGAACCTGCATAAAAACGAACACTTCCTTCAATATGTCCCACCCAAACTTGCTGTTGTTTCAATAGAAAAATGTCAACACAGAAAATAAAACTGCTCAAGCAATTTCACACTTCTTTAAGATAAAAGTCCACGTTGAATGTGTAATATTTTCAATTTCCATGCACATTGTGCTATAAACACTTGATTGAAATTACATATGTGGGGTTTTCCCAGAATTTTTCTGATACTCTAGATGCGAATGGTTCTGAAAAATTGAGGTGAAGGGGACAAGAGTAACTTTACTTAAATAATTTCCTAAATGAGAACATCGATTCCCAGTCGTGACAGAAAGGATACTAAATGGATCTCTCCCACACAAAATCACATACATTCTGGACGGTTAAGATGCTAAAGCAGTTATCCGAAGTGCAGGACCTGAGCAGGAACAGGCAGTATGTGAAGGAGAGACAGAGAGAGAGAAAAAAAGAAGGGAGGCCAAATGAGATTACAAGCAATAGAAAAGGGCTAGAGGGTTCACTTCGACCCCTACTGTGCATGAAGGCCAGTATGAGCCATCCCTGTGTGCCTCTTACCGCCCGGCTCCCACGGACGCCCCATTCACACGCCCTTTTGACTGTGTCATGAAAGCAGGCTGAAAGGGAATCTCCCATCCTTCCCCATCATGGAGGAAGAGAGAGGTGGAAGGCAGGGGGAACTCAAGAGGGGGATAAGGAGAGGATGAAGATGGACAGGATGAGGTGAAGATAAGGAAGTAGGGTCTCTGTCTGCATCCGGATTGGCCCGATGGGTCCTAACTGGATTTTTGAAATGCTTTGGAATATTTTGGCATAGTGGCTGGTATGAGATGTATGTGTGTTTTGTGTATGTGTGTCACAGGAGGTGGGGGGGGGTCACTCCTTTTTGGGAATGCCAGCCCCTGCTCTGGGCAGCGCTGAACTGGGCTATGGGGTGCGGGGTGCTGGGCCCTTTTGTGTGGGTAATACGGTGTGACAACACAGAGACAAAGGCGGATTCATGGACCCAGCAGGTAGCGGGAGCTGCGCTCTTCTTGGCCCTTGGCCAGGGCTCCTGGGGCCCAGAGCTCACAGTTCTCTGTTGTGGTGAACCCAGCCGGGCCTGCCAGAACCAACTGGGCCTCCTTCTGGCAGCAAACCCAGAGAGGTGCGCGCCCAAACACAACCTTTATTAAAAAGGACTGTTTGTCTATGTGTGCGGACATGAACTTCCTGCAAGAATAAAACAAGAATACCAGGGGTGAGATGAGTCTGCAAATTCATGAGAAACAGCTAGACATCTACGGACATCCATAATGTCTTAAAGACCCTGTGAAATTGCTTGATGAACACAGTTTTCTGTCATGTGTTCATGCATTTCCTGTTGAAACAGGAAGTTTGCGTGGGACAATTTCAAAGGGATTGGCCTCAATAGCCTACGGCTTTAGTTACGTCACAGTCATGAACTATAATTTGCTACTTGCTAATCAGGGACGTTCTAGAGGGAGAGATTTGATTGGACAAAAATCTGTGTACTGCATGAGTCATCAATATTTTTCTAGAAAAGAAATACTATACATTTTAAATGAGTATATCTGCTAAATACTGATTTTGTTCGTTTTCAAGAGTTGCTAGCATATACAGTACAGTAGTGTTGTGTCCGAAATCACATACTGAGTAAGATGAAAGAACTTTGAAACTGTTTAAAAAATACATTTTCTATATAGTATGAATGTGTAGTATGAACGAAATCCAGACGAGCTGCATCCGCATGTTGGCTTTGTCATGTGACTTGTGTAAGCTGCGCCACTTCACTGGCATTCACGTCTCCTTTCCCATGGACTCGTGGGATAGTAAAGTGCCCATTGGATGTGCACTTCAGAATCTCAGAAGTAGTAGAGTATCTGGGTACTTTTCTCAAACTGTTTTATGAATATTTTTTCGCCTACTATAGTATACGAATATACTATAATATACTTGGGTATACGATATCAAAGTTAGCAAACACTGACAAGAAATCAAAAAAACTAAGCTGCCGCACTACTCTCTACAAAGGCGACTTCCTTCTAAGACAGCGTCCTAACCATCATAGAATGTAATAAGTGATTAAAATGAAACTCTATACCGCTACAATCGTAATCATGCATTTATCTTTTCACTGAGCTCATGGCAGTGTATTATGGATTTAAAGGAATAGGTCACTCAAAAACTGTGAAACTTACTACTGTGAAACGAGGTATTTTGAAAAAAGTCTCCTTTTTTGTCCACACAATTACAGTCAGTGGTGTTCAATCTTGTTTTAAGCCTTACTGACTTTTACAAACAGCTGAAAGCACAAAATACATCCAAGATTGTCCTCGGTAGGACAGACTTACAGAATTAATGTACTAAAACGATAACACGTGTTACCATGACAACTATCACCTAAACATAACTTAGTTAACAGGCTCTCTGTTTTGGTCACAAATTCACATGATCCACATTACAGCATATTCCATGTGTGTGGGCGCTCCTTTAGATAATCTTACACCATTATAAGCCTTACTGATCCCAGACAAACTTGGTCTGAGAACCACTGTCATTAGAGGCACTTAAATGTTTGGGGTGATGAAGTTGTATTGGATTTGGTTGAGTTGCAGTTTTTCCTGTGGGGACCTAGAGAACTGGTGAGCCACAGTAAGTGTGCTGCGATTGTGAAACGATGGTGTCTGGTTACATAATAAGCTGTTACATTCAAAGGGGGCGTAACTCCATCTCTCAGCACATGCCTTCAGAAACCAAACACGAAGACTTATTGCTTGCTTTCACACACGTGGCCGCAGGGCTCGGACTGGTGGGAGATTGGGAGGGCGGGGGGGCTCCTGAAACATTATACAGAGAGAAACCAGCACACCTTTGAGATGACACAACGTCAGCGCAACCTCGGGCTGCGTTAGCCACAAGTGACATGATCAACAATCGTCCCAGTGCTGTCAGGGACGTTTACAGCGCACCACTCAAACACCTCGTCAATATATTCCAGAGCTCATCACAGAAAATGATCCATGCCCTGAAGACACAGCACAGATAGATGAGAGACTTTTGGGAGGGCACCAGTTAAAGAAGCAGGGATCTCCTTCAAACCTTTTACAAGAGCCTCAGGATAGACTATAGCGCAGTTCCAAAAGGGAGTGAGCTGTCCCACATGACTTCTAGGGCAGCATCCAAACTGTTGTGGAACATCATAAATTACTTATTTGGAATGCTCTCGATATGCAGCAACTCCATATGCCATCATAATGTCTACTTAATAGTCCTTGAAAGGCAATTTGTAGAGAGCAGTATCCATTGATGATCACGAGTACTCGAGTACTCAAACGTGACAGCGACGATCAATCATGAAAACGATGATCGGCTTGACTTTAAAAAAAACTATTTATCTTTTTCTGATTGGTTTTTGCGGCATTTTGGGCGGTGCCTGAGGTCTGATTGGTTAGTGTTGGACAGCATGCCATCCAAAGCCCAGACCGTAGGAATAAAGTGAAACTATGGTGTTGAAAGCACGCAATGATGCTCAAAATCGCTTTGATAATGAAAATACAGTAAAGTGCAAGATGTGCAGCACCAATCTGAAATACATAACATTATAATAAGAACACTATTGTAATAGAATACTGTAAATTCTTTGTGCTCTAGTTGCCCGTTTCAGTAATAACCTCTCTATGGTCCACAGAATAAAGAAAGTCAAAGCTTTTGGAATAACATCAGGGGAAATAAACAATGACAGAATTTTCATTTTTGTTAAACTATCCCTTTAAAAGGCAACATAATTAAGCTCACTAGGTTTTGGACCAGGACATATAAGTTTTCCAGGTTCTTCTGACAGGCATATAACAGTCATAGGAACATAAAGAAATTGTTACACAAATGTCATCAAAGAAAATCACTTTCTTCTCTTTCTTCTTTCTTCTCTCAAGCCACAAGAGAATCTGCATTTGTTCATGCGATTGCCTCAGCTGGAGTGGCGTTTGCAGTGACCCGTTCGTGCGCAGAGGGGACCTCCACAATGTGCGGCTGTGACTCCCATCATAAAGGCCCGCCAGGAGAGGGATGGAAGTGGGGTGGTTGCAGTGAGGATGCTGAGTTTGGGGTTCTGGTGTCTCGAGAGTTTGCTGACGCTCGTGAGAACCGACCAGATGCCCGGAGTGCCATGAACAGGCACAACAATGAGGCAGGACGGATGGTAAGAGAGACATGATCTTTCTAATTCATTTTAAAAAATAATGTTGATTTTATATGAATAATTCCATATGTACACTATACTGTTATTTTTTTTTTTTTAAACTGATCAAATGTTACATTGAAAACATTTCTGTTACAAAATGCTGGGTTTGTTTTCATAAAAAAAAACTGGAAAGAAATGTATTAAATGTATAAATTTACCTTGTTTTCAACAATGATAATAATAAGAGATGTTTCTTGAGCACTAAACATGATTAATCATACCTAACATAAACATTTTAGAGTTTAATAATTTCACATTGAATCTCTAAATTACTAGAAGAAACAAAGATGATGTATTATAATGTGGTTAATGGCATCTTTTTACTAAGTACTATATGAATAAAGGCCAGTATCACCAATATCAATACAGCTACTGGTGTCATTATTCAATGGGTTTTCCCCCTCCATTTTAGCCATTAATTACAGCCATTCATCATTAAAGTATAATTGAAAGCCATAATTTTTAACATTGAATAGGCTTTAAAAAATTTAAACAATCTTCACATAAACGTCACATTTAGCTGTGCATTTGATATAGCAGGGCTCAACCCGAAGGATTATTCTACTGGCCCAGCCAGGCTGGTTCAGATTTTTCTGATGCGGCTTTCTGTGTGCACGTGTTGTTTGCGTCTTGCACTTGAGTAAATAAGAGCATGATCAAATACTGTAAAAATGGCTGCTGTGTTAAGTGAAAATAATAAATAGTAAATGCAGCCCTCGTGTGTAAAGAGACTTCTTTCAATAACATTAAAACTGACCCCAAACTTTTGAACAGTGCTTGTACTCAGGATTGCAAGCGTCATGGGTGTCATGTTGAAAACAGCATTGAGAAATACATCACATGACCAAAAGTATGTTGACACCCTCTTCTAATTAATGACTTTGACCCCAATTAATTCCAAGATGACGTTTAGGTGTCCACATACTTATAGCCATATTGTGTATTTCTTTACTTAGGTATCCTGATATCTCCCTCTGCTTAGTACCACTGGATATTATCATTATGCTTTTGAAATTCGATATTGTGTCTGCTGTTAACATGCCGAAGGGTGACATATGTAATGTGAAAAGAGATAAGCTGAGAATACACACCATATTTGTGAAATCACTTTAGGTGAAGTGTGTAATTTGTGTGCCACTCCAAACAGAAATGCAAAATAATAACTGCTTTCAAATACTCCATTTGTCATTGCTTGGACAAACAGGTAGTTCCTCCCCAAACTCACATGATTGGCTGAGCAAAATGTTGTTTTTGTGCAGGCCATTGAAACTGATTGTGATTCCGATAGTACGTACCACATAAATTACACGCTTCACCTTTAAGCCATCAGGTTCATGATAACCAAACAATGAACAAAGCTGTACTTGTGCCACTCCTGGGTGGGTCTTACCCCGCGGTTCACAAAAGTGTTAATGCACCGCAGATCTGTCAAATATCTCCTGATCCCTTTTCCGAGAGACTTTCAACTTTAAAACTGGTATTTTCATGAGAAATTACCGGGTAATTACCTCTCTTATCCTTTCATGCCTCTCATAACTTGCATCTGTACTGAATCCGTGACAGAGGTGTAAACTCAGTTGGTGGTTTGAAGAAGGCAGGGAGGGAAGAATAACACTGGGGTTCAGGGTTTAGCCCGTCACTGCTGCTGTCATGACTCAGAATTGGAGTCTTTCGCGTTAAAGGTGCTTAAGGGGCAATAGGCGAGACCACACTGCAACAGGCCGGCGCTTTGATCAGCGAGGGACCACAGGAGCAGGCACTGAGACAGTCAGCCCTGTCAGGACCCTCTCGCACTCCATTGTTTCCACGCAGCCTGAGGGACCCGCTCAGGGCCAACAGAGTTCGGGACATGATGTCAGCAGCCCCAACCAGACCCCCAGGGACCTGCAAACACCTGCCTTCCGCCGCAGCTGGGGAATTCTGCAGCTAAATATAGCGAGCAAATTAAGGCAAACAAACCAAAACAAAGACGTATAGTGCCGATGGCATACTCCATTTAGCGGGACTACAGAAGAGAATTAGACGAGAACTGCAAGGACCTGTCTGCACGCTCAGCACCTGAACAACAACCTGTGACATGAGAGCATCCAGAAGAACTTGCAGTCCAGGTTGTTGGAGACTTATGTGGATCCTGATTTAAAAATCTGCTTTAGAACAGGCAGGGTGATAATACGGGCAATAATCAAACAATATCACATGATGAAGATTGCTATTCAACTGTAGGCTAGAAGTTAAATACAGATCAGAGTGATGACTGCAATTGTGATACTGCTTTTATACAACAATTCTTAAACATGAAGCAACGTTTCAGACTAAATGTGCAATGACCCTTGCAATGACAGACCATTGGTTCATTGGTTGCTGCAGTGAGTGAACTTTGCAGTAGCATGTTTTTAACATGATTGGTAAATGGCTAAAGAAAGGCATCTGTCAGAAAAGTGAAGAAAAGCAATTGGCAAATGCATTTAAAAATTATTTGTTCACTTTTTGTTTTATTCATAACTCTTTACAATAAATTTAATTTGTTAACATCAGTTAATCTATTAATTAACATGAACTAACAGTGAGCAATAGGCCTACATTTGTTACTGTATTTGCTGATCTTTAACGTTAGATAATAAAAATACAGCTGTTCATTGTTTGTTCATGTACTTCACAGTGCATTAAGTAATTCTTTTATTTATTGTGATTATTATATGCCGCTTCAGATTTGGTTTCTGTGTCGCTTTTTCTGTGTAAAGATCCCTAAATACAACATTTGATTTTAATAATGTATTAGTAAATGTTGAAATTAACATTAACAAAGATTAATAAATGTTGTAGAAGTGCAGTTAATTATTAGTCCATATTAACTAATGTAGTTAACTAATGTTTAATGAACTAATGTTTTATTTAACTGCACTTTAACGTGAATGAAATAGTTTTTTAAATGTATAAGCAGTTTAATTTTTTTAATAAATAATTTAATGTTATTTAACTAAAAATAATATTTGATTAAAGTTTATTAAATTGTCTTTTTATTCTTTTATTTGTTTATAATAAAGTTATTTTTTTTTACAATTTATATTTGTGTTATTAAATGAATAATTTATTCCTACATTTTATTTTTAAGTGGCACAACCCGCAATCATCTTAAATGTATGGAAGCTTGTTTCCGCCACTAAATAAATAAATAATAATAATAGCGACTTTTTATCTTACAATTCTGACTTTTTTTCTCACAATTGCGAGTTTACATCTCGCAATTCTCACTTTATTTCTCAGAATTGCGAGATATAAAGTCAGAATTGTGAGATATAAAGTCAGAATTGTGTGTTATAAAGTCAGAATTGCGAGATATAAAGTCGCAATTGCGTGTTATAAAGTCAGAATTGTGAGATATAAAGTCGCAATTGCTTGTTATAAAGTCAGAATTGCGAGATATAAAGTAACAATTGCGTGATATCAAGTCAGAATTGTGAGATATAAAGTCGCAATTGCGTGATATAAAGTCAGAATTGTGAGATATAAAGTCGCAATTGCGTGTTATAAAGTCAGAATTGTGAGATATAAACTATTCTGAGGAAAAAAGTCCATCTTTTTTCCCCCATAGAATTGGACTTTATAACTCGCAATTGCAAGTTTATATCTCACAATTCTGACTTTATATCACGCAATTGCGACTTTATATCTCGCAATTCTGACTTTATAACACGCAATCGCGACTTTATATCACGCAATTCTGACTTTATATCTCACAATTCTGACTTTATATCTCACAATTCTGACTTTATATCTCGCAATTCTGACTTTATATCTCGCAATTCTGACTTTATATCTCGCAATTCTGAGAAATAAAGTGAGAATTGCGAGATGTAAACTCGCAATTGTGAGAAAAAAAGTCAGAATTGTGAGATAAAAAGTCGCAATTATTATTATTATTTATTTATTTAGTGGCGGAAACAAGCTTCCATATAAATGGTCCTTGATAGATAACTAAAACTAATACCAAATTTCCAATGTTTTCTCTTTTCCAGACCATCCTGGAAAACATGCACCTTCGCTGTAAGTGCCATGGACTGTCAGGCAGCTGTGAAGTGAAGACCTGCTGGTGGGCGCAGCCTGACTTCCGGCTGTTGGGGGACTACCTGAAAGACAAGTACGACAGTGCCTCAGAGATGGTGGTGGAGAAACACAGAGAGTCCAGAGGCTGGGTGGAAACACTACGCGCCAAATACGCCTTCTTCAAACACCCCACCGAGCGAGACCTGGTGTACTACGAGGGATCTCCCAACTTCTGCGAGCCAAACCCAGAGACGGGTTCGTTTGGTACTCGTGACCGCGTCTGCAACGTGTCGTCGCACGGCATTGAGGGCTGCGACTTGCTGTGCTGCGGCCGTGGCCATAACACACGGACAGAAAAGCGTAAGGAGAAATGCCACTGCATCTTCCACTGGTGCTGCTACGTCAGCTGCCAGGAGTGTGTGAGGGTCTACGATGTGCACACGTGTAAATAAGAGCAGCAGGTGGAGGAAGAAAGGGACTAGTGGACATTAAAGGACGGAAAGCAAGAGAAGGAGAGGGAGAGACTGAGAACACACACGTGATAGTGGCACTTCTTTGGTAGAAATCTTTACTAATGTGCCCTTTTTGATCTACACACCCCAAAAGATGCCGAACGTGAGCATCATGGTTACTACTGCCATTCCTCTCACACAATTTTTTTTTTTGTGGCACACATTACTTCTGCAAAAGAACAAAATGCCTTGTTATCATTCAGTCTTCTTTATCTGTAACACCATCTCTCTGATCATCGCACCCTACTGCCCAGGGGCCGAAACGGGATATGTTCACCTACAACCAATGACACTAGGCACGCATGAAAGAACAAGAGGATGGGTGGGAGGGAGGACGACGAGAAACTACTGAACGCTGGGTCTCGAAATGCGCCCTGCTATACTACTGAATCCAATGCATCGCTCATGTTTTCCCTCATGGTCTCTAAGATTTCCTCATCCAAGGACATATTGAACACTACTACCACATTCCCTATAATTATATATGTTCAAAACGTGGAACATATTGCTGTTTGCTACATAAAATCCTCCTGTTAATTTGCTTTATACAGCCGTTTGGAGGGATGCAATCAATAAATTAGCGTAGAATGCTGTGGGCGGTGCAAATGGGAAAAGGCATTGTGGGTCCCTTTAAAATTTCAGTAGGATATTTTGCAGAGCATGTACATGCAAAGCCATCGGTAACTCTTCTGGATGAGTGCATGACAGCTGTGAAATGCATGACAGCAGAATGCGACGACACGCACTGTGCTCACGTGCACCCGACCAGTAAAATTTGCACTTACAAAACTACTAATGAGTATACTAATTCTAGAGATTATGACGATTATTTTTAACATATTCTTTTTGATAAAGCTCCTCGTATATGACTGTGAAGGCACCGTTTCAACACTTCCCTGATGAAAAGTTTACTTAGAGGAAGGAGAACAAGTGAACAGGAGGAGGATAGTTAAGGAAAGAAATAAGAGGGTGAATAAAGGAGGGAAGTGGCAACCCGATCTCATGAGATTTTACGATGTGGCGATTTCGTATGAATTTGTAGGCTACAATGTGAATTTGATAAATATTTTGGAAAAAAGCAAGCATGAAGGTCCATCCCTAAACCTAACCGGGCCGCAAGAGGATCCTACGAAAATGTACAAAGATCGTACAAGTTTATACGAAATAGCCACCAATTGGCCAAAACGTAAAATAGCTGTGAATCGCCATGCGAGCGTGTTGGAAGTGGAGGACTGCTGTGTGCGGGTTTGAGTTTGTGATAAATGGAGGAAAGACTGGCTTCACAAAGCTGAAACAGACTTGAGGAGGTTTCCATACGACATGTTTTGACAGTCCCATACGCTTCCTGTTAATTAAGTTCAACTACGCAATTTCACATACACACCAATCCTTGAGGAGCCCTGTCTCACCGGTCACATCTACGCTCCCTTTTCCATTTCTCCTTCCGCTATATCCAAAGTTTTGTACAAAGCCTTTAAAAGTTCATAATTCCCTTTTTATTTTATAATCTGAAAATGTTATGTTTTTATAAATATTATTTATTACACAATGTATATATCTGTATGTCTGAACTAAGATTATATATTTGAAGAACAAAACCGTCTCATGATTTTGCTTTTTAATACAAGATTGACTTTAGCACAATTTGTATATTGTGCTATATGTAGCCTCCTTTAAAGCTGCTGTCCGTAACTTTTTTAAGTTAAAAATAATCCGAATTAATTATTTAAAAAAAAACATCTTCAGCCAGTGTTCAAAACTATCTGCTTGCCATAGCTAGATTCAAAACGGTTAGCTTGTAATAATGATTTTAATTCCAGTGGTACTGGTGGGTTTTCGCGGGAAATTCGAGCATGTCTTTGAGTCATTACGTCACACCCGTACACATAAAGAAGGAGTTTCGGCTAGCCGGCTATACTGCGCGTGAGGAGATGTAGAGATAGGCTTTTCTCGCAGCACTTTACATGATTAAACTTATGGCGGATCCAGAAAGATCCAAACAACAATCATCAGTGTCAACTGGAGATTGACCAGTTATAAAACCCAAAAGACTTCGTACTTCGGATTTAAGGTGGAAAGAGAAAGAAACCGTCTCATGCGAACACAAGGATACACATCGGTGGGGCTTTTGAAAGGTGCGTGAACTCCCGAAGGGGTTCGAAACGGAAGAAGAGACAGCTTTTTCTGCTGAACAAGTAAGACATTTCAATAGTTCAATCGTGTAACAATACGTTTTCTTAATTCACACAGTTATGGAGTTTCCTTTGTTGTGCCTTTCTCGTTTAGCTATTATGGAGAATATGAATTCTGAACTACACAGGTAATCATAAAACACATTAAATAACGTTAGTCATGCAATGCTGATGTTGTTAACATGAACAATTTGAGAACAAAGAAGGCTATGATTTGCACGGTTGCTGTAAATCGCGCTGATTAAATCTAACGATCGCTTGTCATGTCAAATGCTTTTCCCCCCTTAGTTGATCAGAACAAAAATGGATGTTACTTAGTTGTTCAGAAGACATTTTCCGTTGAAAATTCTTATGTTGGTCAAGCTTTCAAAAAGTGAATCTGTGATTCTGAATGACAGTATCCACACAGCGCGGTGATTGACAGCAGCACTCGCCTCAAAACACTGTGTTCATCCGCGCTGTTTCATGCCGATTAACAACAAACGTAAAGATGATAATTCCGCGAATCACTGCAGTTACAGATTTCGAACAGAGATGGTGACAAAAAGGGAAAAAGCTACGGACTGCAGCTTTAATATGCAATGCGGATAACGACACTTAACAACCAATGATTTTCTCCATAGTGGCATAAAAATAAAATACTGTGCAACACTGGCACGCAGCTAAATAAAGGGTTCGATCTACCAGATCACAGTCATCTGACCTCCATGTCTGCATCTACTCTGTCATTCTAGCGCTGACATCATCCTGTAGGTTTGCAGGCGGACCTCTGGTGTCTCCACTACAAACAAAATGACAGAGTAAAGCATGACAATGCATTATACAAACATTGACTGAAATAAAACATATTTTACCTGTTCATGATTATTATTCGGTAGGCTCCTGGTGTTGTATGCACAGGAAAATTTGAGAGTCACACTGTTTTTAACCTGGCCTCTGGTACTGTTTGGTTAATTTTTTTTTTTTTTTACTTCATTGGAATGGTATGAAACTTGGTAAAAGTTTGGCACTTGCTATGTGAACACAAAAAAAATCATGGACATTGTTCAAAAAGGTTAAAAGGTCCAAAAAAATAAAATAATAATAGTCATACTTGTACTTGTTCGCTCTCAAAAACGACTTTGTAAAAGAATTTCTTCTAGTGGAAATGTTTTGGTACTGCGCCCAACAAAATCTTACTGAAAGCTCATTTTTTTAGATATCAACCTCAAATTTAGAACACAACTTGTTTAGATGTATGGGTTTGATTTTCTCGCAGTATTAAACATGTTAGAGTAAAACATGTAAAAACATATATATTTAATATAAAATTTAACATAGTATTTTTATGCATTTTTCTTAATAATATCCTTAAGTTTGGTCTCTTTTTAAAGAAGACACTTGGCAGATTATTGTTGAAGAGAAAAAAAGTTATAAAAGTTTAAGTCCAAAGCATTCAAGATTTACGACAGCTTAAATCGAAAATTTTATTTTTAAGTCTATGCTCAAAAAGTGATTAACAGGTAAAAAATGGATCATAATAACTATTTCATTAATATAATTTAGCACCAGAAAATCCCCTAAAAATACAAAATATTAAGTAAAAAACATTATTGAACTAAACTATACAACATTCATTTCATTGGAAAAAAAAAAATATATATCTGTCATTTTTGACAGCACCATTGAGTTAAAAAAAAGTTATAAACATTGTGAGAAGGTAGCAAACGTGATACTTTTCTAATTAAAAGCTAATTACAAAACAACAATAATGGGAGTCATTTATTGCAATCTTAAAACCACATTTTAATTAGAGAATCATTGAAGACATTATTTATATTTCAAATTTCTAGGAAAAATACATGTTGTATTATTTAGTTCCTTAAAGAGACATGAAAACATAATATAGCATGTTAAACTCCAAATGTTCGGCAATAAGGATATCTACTACAAGTACTAGTGTGTAGACATGCAGTCTAAGATCAAAAGTGTACACAAAAATCATTTAAATTTAAAGAGCAAGTCCTTTTGGTGTGGTTCAATTATTACTTTCACAGATCAACAGTAAAATCATAATGGGGTCATAATGTTCTTCTTAATTGCTCTAAGAGATAGAAAGTATGCGTGTATGCAAAAGAAGAGAATTCAAGGCCAATGTGAAGTATCTCAGCACTGTTGGCAGACGGGAGGTAGGTCACAGGTTTCCGTCCTGTACACAATTTGTACACAATTTTTTTAAGGCTGAAACGAGGGGCTTTTCATCTCTGAGACTACGAACTTTCCTATGTTCCTGACATGGAATGTCCAGAGTAACTTAAGAAGGACGAATAGTTCCCTTTCTTAAAAAAAACAACTGCTCTTCTTGTCCGAAAACAATAAAAGCAATAAACAAACTACAACAATATACTGGCATGCAAAGGCACAGGAGTGAGAATTTCAATATAGTTATTGGAAGGCACTGACTGTTTCTAAGGTAATAAGTCCATCCATGACAAAGGGAAAAGTGAGCAGAGGTTTGGTCACAGAATTGCTTAATTTACACGTCCAAGTATGGACAATTTTAGGAGTAAGGCATCATTGACATGAATGGTTCCTGTAAGTAAATACACATCATAAATATGATACATTGTGTGTGTGTGTGTGTGTGTGTGTGTGTGTGTGTGTGTGTGTGTGTGTGTGTGTGTGTGTGTGTGTGTGTGTGTGTGTGTGTGTGTGTGTGTGTGTGTGTGTGTATATACACATAAAAACCCTATGGGTCTTCATATACATGCATGTGCTATTTCAAAATTCCTGTACAAATATGAGACCCTATGCACTATGGAATCGAGGAGCTAGTGTTGAACAGGGGGCAGTGCCGTGTAGTACACTATACTTAAGGAAAGTGAGGGATAGAGATATATGGTGCTCTCTCTCCATCTCTCAAGTGCAAACCCAGTGTTTCCCTGACTCCTTTAACTGCTTCTGAAAGACATGGTACAAAAACACAAACAGGAAATCTTATGAAAAAGTGCACATATATTATTAATGGATAAAAGCTTAGACAATATGAAATAAAAAAAATGACTGTTTACCCGATTTCCTTAATAAGCATCCCTGGTCTCATTGTGGATGAATAATCAATGTATATTATTTTATTTATCATTTAAAAAAAAAAAAAAAAAAAATCGCAATGATAATAAAATATACAATACCATTCACAAGTTTGGGGTTGGTACGATTTCTTTCTCTTTTTTTACATTTTTTTTAAAGTCTCTTATGCTCTTATGCTTATTGATCAAATATACAGTAATACTGTGGAATATTATATCAATTTCAAAAACTGTTTTCTATTTTAATATATTTTAAAATGTAATTTATTCCTGTGATCAAAGCTGAGTTTTCAGCATCATTACTCCGGTCTTTAGTGTCACATGATCTTTCAGAAATCATTCTAATATGCTGATTTGGCGCTCAAAAACATTTCTTATTATTATCAATGTTGAAAACAGTTATGCTGCTTAATATTTCTTTGTGGAAATTTTTTTCAGGGTACTTTGGTGAACAAAGTTCAAAAGAACAACATTTACTTGAAATGTAACTCGTTTGTTACTTTATAAATGTTATTTTTACCAAAAAGAGAATCTTACTGACCCCAAACTTTTGAACAGTGGTTTAAAATAATAATAATAATAATTTTATTAAAAAATAAAAATGTCTTCTACCTCTGAAACGTTTTGTGCAGACAGGGAAAATTTAATTTAACCAATGGGTCACTTTTTACAAACCAAACTCCAAAAGAAAAAGAAAAAAAACAAGTTCTGCTGATTTCTGAATATTCTGTTTCCCTTACAATGTCATATTACAGAAGTCAAATGCATAACTATTGTGGTTTTTGATCATTTCTTGAAGTTTTTCAATATTTAAGCATCTCTAAATGTTGCACTGAAACACTGACAGAGAAAATGAAAGCTTGTGTTACAAGGTGTGTTACTCCTACCAAAATACCCTTGGTATGTCTTCTGCACTCCGAGGCTACATTGCCCCAGATTTAGAAGAGCCCAACCTGGAGAACAACATGAACAACATGTTAATGAAAAAAAATCAGCATGATAAAGGAGGAAAAATCCATTTGAAGCAAACTGAGAAATGGACTTACGATCCTTCTTCTATTAGTAGTGCCAAGAACTTTTTAACTCTGTATTCCAGAGGCATCTAAAAAATAAAAGAGAAAAATACCCATGGGGAGGTGAAAAATAGAGATTAAAAGTGAAATCACAACTGAAAAAGATTTTTTTGTTTGTTACACCACTGTACGTTCCATGCAAGCCCACCTTTCTGGAAAGTTGTGAGCTGTTTAAAAGACAAAAACCTTGTCAGCTATGTAAAGTCTGGAGGGTTCGAAGGGACCCTGTATTCGTCAGTGAGGAGTTGTGAAGGGGCGGCAGTAAATGGATGTTGGGAAGGGGAAGTAACAAGATTAGTGATAAATCTAGCAGGTTGGCATACCTGTTCACCCAGGACAGTAAGACAACCCAGTGCTGATGCCCTCACATGCTTATTTTGTTTGGTGATGTTTAGTGATATTTATTACCAAGATATACGCTCCAATTCAATTTCTACAGGAGATGAATACAAAATGAATTAAGGAACTGCATTCTCTGACATGTTTATGAACTAAATTGCACTGTTAACTTTTCGTTTATAGACTAGAATGTGATTTAAGGACAAAGGAAAGCTCTGAGGAGGGAGAAGGCACCGAGGAGGAAAATTAATGAAGGTGTATGCAATAACTTAGCTTTTCAATTGCCTGGGGCTGTTAAAGAAGTGGAAATTACTGAAAGAATAGAGGGAATGGGAGGAAAATGCAGTGCGGCTGTTTGCAGCATGTCCCGGCAGACTCTGTCTCATTCCTCTCTGAGGGGAAGCACTCACGCTGCCACAATACTGCATACCACACCAATTACACAGCATCCAGCCCAAACACCACTGCAACTCCAATTACGCCACCACAAAAACAATCCAACACTAACAAACACATATATAATTCTCATTAAACAAGACTAGCACTAATCTAGAACTAATGGTCTAAATGTACCCAAAAATGAACTTAAAATATTTTCTAAAATACATGTTGTTTTTTTTAGAGCCAACATTGGCATAATAGAGCTCAACAATGACTGGACAGTTTTCCAGTGGCCTTGGTTTCAGAACTTTTTCTCCCATTATTTTCTCCACAGGGATTTAAAAAATGTCTTCAATAAAGAGTTCTAACCAACCTGGTCTGAGATGAATCACATCATCACAAACATTGAAGTAAAAAAAGTGAAATGTTATTACAATTTACAACTGTTTTCTACTTTATATTTATATACTAATATATTTTAAAATGTAATTTATTCCTATGATGGCAAAGCTGAATTTCCAGAATCATTACTCCAGTCTTCAGTGTTACATTATGTCTCATTCTAATATACTGATTTAGTGCTCAAGTAACATTTTGGATTATTATCATGGTTGAAAACAGTTGCTTAATATATTTTGTGGATCTTTTTTTTCCAGGATTCTTTGATGAAAAAAAGTTCAGAAGAAAAGTATTTATTTATAATTGAAATCTTTTGATCAATTTGATGCATACTTGCTGATTCAGTATTAAAAAAAAAATCATCTTACTGACCCCAAACTTTTGAATGGTAGTATTATATCAAATAAAATATTCTTATTTTATATATATTTTAAACTAGTGACTTATAGTGATCAGTTATAAGTATGTATTTATAATGTATGAATAATGTATTTTGAAAAGTAGTTCTTCACTGTGAACTTTTAAATCAAAATTTTTTATGTATTTTAGATATTTTTTATTAGTATTGATTTTTAATGTGACACCATTAAGCAGCTAACATTATTGCACAATTTTTCGCGAGCAGTCTGTTTTGGCAGGGAAAGTGAAACGCTTCAATCAACTCCAGAAGCAGGCCACATACACCAAATTACATGCAGATGAGGAATATGGAGTTCTGTTTACTTGTGTGTGTCAAGAAGGAAGGCGCATCTGGAGTGGCTTGTTTTCATTATAATGCCATAAAGTAATTGAATTTGACAGTGACTCAAACCACAGATGATTTCACAGGAAAGCTGTGACTCAGGGAGTCGTCTAGACAACCCGTAGGGTGAAAAGGTCTTTCTGTGTCTCACCTGCAGTGACATCTCAATAAGCATCTGCAGCTTCTTAATGCCCAGCCACATCATTTGTCCTTTCACCTGTTTTGCAATAGTTGCTCGCTCTTCTTCCTGGAAGCCCCCAAGAAGCTGAACGACAGAGGGGGGAAGAGTCAGTTAAGGATCCAAAGACAATCAATCACAAACTATGGTCATATTCTAATGTACATGAGAACACAAGAAGCGGTATTGTTGTTGGCCATACAATAAAAGTCAAGGGGGTCCAAAACAACATTGAACCCCAACTGACTTTCACTGTATTGACAAAAAAACACTGCAGCATTTTTCAAAATGTATTCTTTTGTGTTCCACCAAAGAAATAAAGTCATACAGGATTTGAACAACATGAGAGGAGGTCAATTATGACAGAACTGTCATTTTTGGGTGAACTATTCTTTTTAGGTGGTCTGCTTTATGATAAATGTTAATGAGCCCCCAGAAACCCTTTCTACTATGTAGATTGTTTTCTTCAAGAAGTTTTTTTTTTCCCTCAAACTTGTTTATAGTGTTAGTTTCCTATTTGATCCATCACGGTTTTATGGCCCATATAGTGTGAAATAGTGAGAATATGACACTCACACTTGAGGAAGAAAAAAAACAAATCAATTTTATTCAGAGACTCAAACGGAGCCAAAATATGCAATTTGGTGCAGTTGCTGTTATTTATATGGCTAAAAAGTAAGATGAAATACACGTGTACCACGACCTGAAGGTGGACATTTTTAGAATTATACTAAAAGGCCTTTTACGTTACTAACTACCAATCAATAAGACAACAGAAGAAGATTGTGTAGAGAAGGTTTTTCAGCAACATTTTGATCATGTTGGTAATTTAGAGACACATATGAGTAATCCACATATGAAATATGATATAGTATGCTATATAGGGTACTTTTGGGCCATTGTACATCTCTTATCTCTTTTAGTCACTGAAAGCCTCACCTCCAGGGCCTCCATGAGATGTTCTCCTCTAGATATATTAGGGATGTGGATTGTAGTGCTGAAAGAGTCCAACATGCCCATCTCCTGCAGAACATCCTTTCTGCTAGTTGTGCCAAGAATCAGCAACTTCCGACCCTGCAGTATAAATACAAGCAATGAGTTTTATGGTACTTTTTAAAACACTGAAGGTCAGAAGAGCATTTTGCGACGTGCTAGTACAATTATGCTATGGTGCCCATGTACGTGGAGTAAATCGGTGGGCCATTCCCAGAGGCCCCAGCGAGCAGAGGGGATTATGGGTCGCTCCCCTGTGGTGCCCAGTATATGCTAGTGCATGCAGATGAGGTGCCACACAGGCAGCGGGCCTGCCAGGTCCCGGCTCTCTCACAAACCCTTTCTATCGACTCACCCAAGACTCGACGCCCTGCTGAGTTCTGCTCTATGCAGTCCTGATCTAGAGGAAAAGACCCTCAGCTATTCACAACACCTTACAAACACAGCACAACACCTACTCCTGCCTGACATACACACTCACTGCCACCAGACAGGCCAACACAACAGTAGCTTGTTAGGGGAGGCCAACTATGAAAAACACTGCTGCAGCAAAAAAAAAAAAAAAGTTTTGGATAAATATTTCAAATGAGGTCAAATTATAAAAACAAGATTTATAGTTACTGGTTCAAGCAGCAACAATAACAACAACAATAAAAAAAAATACTCAGAAGTGACAGGACACCTCTTCTCAGCAAGATGCATGATTTTGTAGTACAAAAGGTGCAGGACAAGTTACGCAAGAAAAGTTTAACAAGTGGTTATTTTCAGTAAAATAAAAATTGGGGTAAGCACAGACTCAAAAAGTGGAGGACACTCAAATAGTGTACACCTTAGTTTATACTATATACACTACGGTAAAGAAGTTTGGGGTTCTTAAGATTATTTAATGTTTTTGACTGGAGTCTCTTCTGCTCACCAAGGCTGGATTTATTTGATAAAAAATACAGTATAAACAGTAATATTGTAAAATATTTCAATTTAAAATAACTGTTTTCTATTTTAAATGCAATTTATTCCTGTGATGGCAAAGCTGAATTTTCAACAGTCATTTTTCCAGTTTTCAGTGTCACATGACATGATCCTTCAGAAATCATTATAATTACACTTATTAGGATCACAGTTGAAAACGGTTGTGCTGCTTAATATTTTTGTAGAAACTGAATATTTGTTTCCCCACAATTCTTTGATGAATTGAAAGTTAAAAAGAACAGCATTTATTTAAAATAGATTTTTTTCATAACATTATACATGTCTTTATTGATCACTTTAATGTACCTTGCTGAATAAAAGTATTAATTCATTTCAAAAAACATTTAAAAAATATCTTACTAACCCCAATTTTTTAACACTGGTGTGTAATAAATCGTTTATACATTTCTATGATTTTTGACATGCTGTATTGTTTTTATTATGTATTTATTATATATGAAATTAACTAGCCTCCTGCTTTTAGCAAATTAACCTAAAAGATTTTACTGTACACTACCTAAAATGCTGAGTCAAACACATATAATTTCAAATAATCAGTAAAATGAAACAACAGAAACACTATACCACAAATTAATTCATTGTTATGAGTTGACTACAGAGTCAATAATTAGATTTTGGTAACTGTCAATAATTGTATTTATGTAGAACCACTTGGAATCATTCACAGACCACAGTCTGAGAACCATTGGTTTAGGATTATACTTGGGTTAGAGGTTTTAAAAGCCTCTAACATTATGGGTGAAATAATGCATTTTAGCAGACTAAAATAACTGATATGTTTATGCATAAACTACCAATGTAGTGATTGGCACCAGAGCAATCAGAGGAGCTCTTTTCTTGTGAAAAGGAGGTGCTGCCCCCTATCTGTGACCGTCAGTATTATGGGCGACATTCTCACCCGAGGAGGAGGTTTCTTCAATAATACCAGCAGAGCCTGCAGCACGAGGTTAGAGAACCGTGGCCCAATGGGAACAAAATCTGTGGAGTGTATAAACATGATGAGAAGATAGTATTGGGTAAGTTTGATATGTAGACCAACCATTACATTGTACATTTTGATCATTTCAACTTTTTTATCAGTTTTGACAGGAAGTGCATCATCCACGGTGTGATGGACTCACCCAGCAGTCGTTCTATATCGTCCACCACCACACAGCTCAGCTGGGACTTGTAGGCATCCTCGAATATCTAGAGAGAAGAAAAAAAATAAACCCACTATTGAAGACCAATGGCTGCAAAATCACATCCATACCATAACATCCCCAATGACAACTGCTTTCAACATGCACAAATCTCTTAACCTAGAGCGACGAGGTTGTTACCTTCTTGATGGCCTGACATTTGGCGATCTCTGAAAAGCCGATCATTTTGTCTGGAGAGCAGATCTTGATGAAGGGAAACTGGGAGTCCTCTGCGATCTTGGCCGCCAGTGCGGTCTTACCACTGTGAGGAGGCCCTGCGGGAGCAGAGAGCATTCACACTCTCAGTCATATCCGATTGCAGCATTATGGTTTATGTTTGCTTGTGTGAAACCAGAGAACAAGAGCAGGGAGGAATGCTATCCTCTCAGCGTTTTTGTACATGTGTGCAACTGTAAGTTGTCAAGCTATAAGTTTCTTATAATGTAAGGTAATCTGCAGTCAGATACCCTGTTGAACAGGTAGCTACACTAAAAGCTACTAATAAAAAGTAGCTAATTACATTTAAGCTATGGGGTTCATTTTAAATATACCTATTAGATGACATTGACATTAAAATGGTTTTAATTCTACCATCATCTACACACCCTCTCTTAGGGCTGAACGATTTATCAAAATTAAATCAAAATTGCGATATGGATTAGTGTGATTTTCAAATCACAAAGACTGCTAATGATCTGGGGTTTTCAGGTTCACAGTAAATGCTGCTTCACACAAACTCTATCTTTGCATGTGCTCTGAGTTTGGGTTGCTAAAAGTGCATTTAGGAACACATCGTACAGCACTCATCTCACCAGATTTGCAATGAGAAGTGTTTAACATACTAAAATGAAGAAATGAATACATAAATATTAGTAATCCTACGGTTGTTCAGTAAAATTAAATCATGATATTTTTTTTTATATATTTGATTAGTTTACAGTGAAATAGTATAAATACAATAGTAATATTTCTTAATTTAATATTTTTTATTTATTAATAAAACAAATAAAAATAAAATAATTATATTGAAATATCACACATTTTTGCCACATTGTGCAGCCCTAAAAAAGCACAGCAAACATGGAGCTGTTAAAAAAAAAAAGATCGGTTTCACTTTATTTTGATGGTCCCTTTAACACATTCTGTTGTCTATAAGTAACATTGCACCTTCATGTCTACTAACTCTCATTAGAGTATTAGTAGAGTATTAGTAGACTGGTAGGGTTGGGGTTAGAATAAGTTGACATGTACTTTCATAGTCACTTATAGTCAGTAGAATGTCTGTTGGGGGAGCATCACAATAAAGAGTTTGCAGATATGAAGCAGATAGTCCACTAATACTCTAATGAGAGTTAGTTGACATGTAGTTGCAAAGTTACTTATAGTTAACAGAATGTTCAAAAGGGACCATCAAAATAAAAAGATCTTAGCAGTCCTAACTCTCCTCCAAAAACAAAGTCATCTCAGAAAAACCCAAACAAGCAAAGTGAATGACACAGCACTCAATGTTTTGAACTACAAAACATTATAATATTCATTCTGATTGAATATTTAAAATTGACTGACAGCCATAATTGTTTAATAAAAATAATGTTTTGTGTACTTCTACAAGAAAAAAATTTTAAGGAACAAGAATTGACTTTTTTACTCAATAAAAAAAGTAAATGCAACATTCTGTCACTCTACTAAATTAAACGAGCTCAGTTAGTAAAGTCACTATTTTAATTAGTTGACCCCTAACATTGTATTTGTGTATGTCTATGTATGTGCATGTGAGGTTTGTGTGTAAGACTTGCCCTCTAAGAGCACAGTTACTAGCGGTGTGCGTTCACTGTTCTTGGTCTGTTGCACCAGTAGCTCTCCATCTCCCAAAATGTCAGACACATCATTGCTCCATTTTACAATACCATTCATGACGTAACTGGCGTAATCCTCCTGATTAGAGCCAAATGCCTTTACAGAAAAAAAAAAACAGAGAGAAAGGCATTAAATATTAAAGCAGTGATAAATTACTTTTTTCACTGCTAAAATGATCTAATTCTGTATAAACAACATTTAAGACTCAGTCTTAGGTGGCCCATTTACACAGTGCAGAATGTACAGAATAATTAATTTAACATCGCTTTACATGTCATATGCAAATGACAGCCACCTCCTTTCTAAGTGGGTGGCTTTTGGCCAAAATAACTTTGGACCAGACTTCATGCCGATAGGGATGTTTAGGAACACAAGATCTGATCAGGGGAATTCAAGTCAGCATATCATTATACAAACTGAATACACAATAATGTGGAATGGACTTACAGGCTTGATGTCATTGTTCAGAGAAGCCCAGAAGTCAGTCCTGCTGACCTGCAGAGTGAGAGCCTTTTCTGTGTCCACTTCTACCTGAGTAGTGGCCTACAAGAGCGAAAACACACAGATTGATCCTCATCCACTTCATCAAAACGAAAGGTCTTGAAACAAGAGAATGACAGACCTATTACACCTGTGTAAGCTTCATCAACTATGGGAGAATTGTGTCAACGCCATCAAATATGGGAGTGTGTGAGGTGTACTGCTAACACACACACACACTTTGTCTAGCTTTATAAAGATATCCATAGACTTCTCAACTGCTTCTAAAATTGTTATCTTGTTCGAGAAGCCGTTTCACTCGGATATACGTCACAATAGTGAAGAAAAGACTATTGCAACTTCCGTTTCATGTCGACTTTAAGAATTGATTTAGTTTAAATTAGCCATAATTAGTTGTAGGGGTCAATGAGATGATGAAAATAGACCTTGATGTGACGGTTCATGGCAGTCGACTGGGCAGCCCGAACAAGCCCTTCCAGCTCTGCTCCGCTATAGTTCTTGGTCTCGAAAGCCAGCTCTTTTATGTCAACGTCTTTGGCCAGCATGTTTGACTGCCTCATCTTTGCTGTGTGGATATGCAGGATCTGAACACGGCCCGTCTCGTCAGGCAGGCCTGGAAAAGGACTAGAGGTCAACTAGTTGTTCAGGCAACCTTGAATATGTGGTCCATGATGGCTACTGTAGTTCTCACCAATCTCCATTTTGACCTCCAGTCTTCCCGGCCTCAAGAGGGCTTCATCAATCAGGTCAGGCCTGTTGGTCATCCCTTAAATAAAGTATGATTTAATGATGAACACAAAGCCAAATCAATAAACACATTAAATATGTAACAAAAAAATTATGCATGGTCATTCTGTATGCTGGTCGATCTCAAAGGAAGTTCTCACCAATAACCAAGAGGTTGTTGAGCTGCTCTACACCATCGATTTTGGACAGTAGCTGGTTGACTACAGTGTCATGGACCCCCGTGCTGCCTGCCATGCTGCCACGTTGTTTACAGATGGCATCAATTTCATCAAATATGATGATGTGAAGGCCACTGTTGGCCCCCAACTTCAAAAGCCAAGCAAAAAAAAGAGACAGAAATATAATATAATAAATAATATAACATAATATAATGTAAAATAATCTTTGAATAGCCTCATTAAACCTCATAATAATTTCATTTTAATGTGGTCTTAAAAAATACTGTATACAGTTCTTTTAAGCTCTCTGATTAAATGCAAAGCTGGTGAATGGCCTGTGACTGTATAAACTCTGTGACAATGGTCTACAATTAAGATTTATCTCCTTCATCTTCAGAGGCTGTCAGAGGCTAGGCCGTAACATTTAGCACAGATGGGAGGCCAGTATGAGTGTGCGTGGCCTCCCGTGAGTTGGGGTGAGGGGTTAGAGATAGCCGAATGCTCTCATTAAGAGGTGACGAGTGAGCTCTTCAATGTCATGTAGTCACACAGTCTACCAGCACAACATCACACTCAACAACGGCCAGAACCAGCAGTTCTCTGCCAACACTTCATGACACATCACCCTTGGAAGAAAAAAAAACTGTGATAATGTTTCTAAGCAAACACAAGGCCATTTACAGTAATTCAGTAAGTATATTTCAGCAATTTGGAGTTATTTGTAGAGCTGCTGGATGGCCCAAAACTGGGAACAGCATCCATTGAGCAAACCCAAGTTTGCCTGCCATGATTTTTTTGACTATTGACAGAGCACCCTTTCTTTAAAGTGTCAAATATCAGTGGGTTCCATCACAGAGCCAGATAAATGTAAGGTTGTGCAAAACTGTCTGTATGGCCTTTCTAAGCGAACAGTGACTTGTGAAGTGCGTGAAAGAACAAAGGTTTTTCCTAAGTGTGTAATGTTTAATAATTAGCATGAAATGCCATGCAGTGGTTTTAACTTCGATCTTTTTTGACTAACAATTCTATTCATGAAAAATTTAAATCCGGTTTTAAAGCTTGCCATAGTACTGAATCGGCTCCCCTAAGAGTTTTGAATGACATGCTAGCTACTGACTAGTAGTAATTCCTCTGAAATTCATTAAAAATCTGGTGTTCCTCAGGGCTCAATTCTCGGCCCTGTATTATTTTCTATTTATATGGTTCCACTGGGATCTCTTTTAAACAGGTATGAAGTGTTCTTTCATCTTTATGCTGACGACACCCAAATTTATCTGACTTTAAAGTGTGAGAATAAGCATGCCCTAAAGCCTATTTTAGACTGGGCGAATTAAACTTTTGGCTTATGAGTAATTTTTTAAGTCTTAATGAGAGTAAGACTGAAATTATCCTGTTAGCTAGAATGAACACAGAGTACATGACTTTGATCTTGATTCCCTGTCATCATACAGTACCACATGTGTTAGGAATCTGGGTGTATTGTTTAACAACAGCCTTAAATTTGATAAGCAGATAAGTGCTATGGTCAAATCTAGTTTTTATCATCTTCGTCTTTTAACTAAGGTCAAGCCATTCTTGTCTTTAAAGAAGTTTAAAATAGTTATGCATGTGTTTGTAACGTCTCGGTTGGATTACTGCAACTCACTTTACCATCGGTGTCCCCCAGTCATCCATCTTACGTTTATAGTTAGCTCAAAACATGGTAAAATGGCTTCTCAAGGTGACCATTAAATGCGAACACATTAATCTTGATTTCACTTCATTGGCTACCTGTTAAATATATAATTAATTTTAAAGTTGTATTATTTGTATTTAAATCCATTCAGAACCAGGCACCACAGAACCTATCTAACTGCACCCGTACACACAGTCGAGATCACTTCAATCTGTTGATTCCGAATTACTTTATGTTCCCAGGAGTAAACTCGAAAATAGAGGTGATTGTGCTTTTGCTGTTGTTAGACCGAAGTTATGGAATAGTCTCCCGGCTTACATTAGAAACAGACCCAAATATTTACATTTTTTAAACTACTCTTAAAACACATTTATTCTCACTGGCGTTTAATATTCCCTGATTCTCTGTTTTATGAGTTTTTATCTGGAACAGTAGCAATTTATTTTTTTTCAGCTGATGATTACTGTTTAAATGTGCTATATATATATATATATATATATATATATATATATAAACTGTGTGGTATTGTATTGTGTCTCCATCTCTTCCTGGTTTCTTACTCTCTTCTGTTCCTCCTCGGCATCAGCAAACAGTTTTCTGATGTTGGCCTCTGACTCGCCCACATATTTGTTCAGAATCTCTGGCCCGTTGACCACCTTCGGCTCTCTAGCATTCAGCATCTTTCCAATCTGACGTGCCATCAGGGTTTTACCACAGCCGGGCGGCCCAAACAACAAGATTCCCTTCACGTGCTTGCAGCCTGTGGAAAGAGAAAGGGGTCGTGGGGGATGTAAAGTCAATATATATAAAGCTCAACACAACAGTTGGTTTCCCAAAATTCAACTGAAAGTGCAGCATTTAATGACTTCTGCAGTCTCAAAATTATTCAACCCCTTCATGGCAAGGATCTTTAGTACTTAGTAGAACACCCTTTTGCAGTTATGACCTGCTGCAAACAAGATGTATAACCAGACACCAGCTTCTGGCATTTTTTCTGAGGAATCTTAGCCCATTCTTCATGAGTAATAGCCTCAAGTTCAGTAATATTCTTGGGTTTGTGTGCTGAAACCACCTTCAAATCCCACCAGAGATTTTCTATGGGGTTCAGGTCCGATGACTGTGATGGCTACTGTAGAATCTTCCAGGACCTCTTCTGCTCCAAGCCTTGGTGGAATTTGAGGTATGCTTGGGATCATTGTCCTGTTGGAAGGTCCAAGGATCCCCAAGCTTCAGCTTCCTCACGTTTTCTACTAGGATTTCCTGATATACTTCAATGAATCCATCTTGCCTTCCACACACTACAGGTTTCCAGTGCCAGAGGATGCAAAGCAGCCCCAGAACATCCCTGAGCCCCCAACATGCTTGATTGTAGGCAGTGTTCTTTTCAGCTTATGCTTCATTCTTCTTCTTCCAGACATACCGCTGATCCATAGATCAAAATCCCAGAATCCCAAAACTACTGTGGCTTATTTATATGATTTTAAGCAAAATGAAGCCGACTTTTCTTGTGCTTTTGGGTCAGTAGTGGTGTGCTCTTGGAGTTCTGGCATGCGTTAAGTACGCGCCTTACTGTGCAAGCTGAAACCTCAGTGCCAGTTCTGTCAATATGGCCACTTTATGAGATACACCTTGCTAGTCCCGGGTTGGACCAACTTTTGCCTTCTGAACTTCCTTAATTCTTCGTGGCAATGATTCAACAAGGTGCTGGAAACATTTCTCAGAGATTTTTGTCCATATTGACATGATAGCTTCACTTAGTTGCTGCAGATTTGGTGACTGCTTATCCAAGACGTGAATCTCCTGTTCCACCACTTCCTAAAGGTGCTCTACTGGATTGAGATCTGGTGACTGTGGAAGCCATTTTAATACAGTCAAATCATTTTCATGTTTAGGAAACCAGTTTGAGATGATTTGAGCTTTGAGACATGGTGCGTTATTTTGCTGGAAGTAACCATCAAAGGAGTGGACATGGTCAGCAAATATACTCAGGTAAACTATGGTGTAATTGGTACTAATGGGCCCAACGTGTGCCAAGAAAATATCCCCCAAACCATTACACCACTAGTAGCAGCCTGAACCATTGATACAAGGAAGGATGGATCTATGCTTTCATGTGGTTTATGCCAGATTCTGACTCTGCCATCTTCTACAGCAGAAATCCAGCCTCATCAGACCAGGCAACAATTGTAACCAAAGTTTTCTGTTCTTATCTGACAGGAGCGGCACCCAGTGTGATCTTCTGCTGCTGTAGCCCATCTGCTTCAATGTTCAACGCATTGTGTGTTCAGAGATGTTCTTCTGCATACCTTAAAAGAGTGGTTATTCGAGTTATTGTCAACTTTCTATCAGCTCGAACTAGTCTACATTATATGGTTATGAGATTATGCCATAAAGCACACACAAGAAGTATGGCCAAGTGTCCAATACAACGGTTTTCAGAGTAGCACAAGGGTCTTTTTGATGAGCAATGGCATTTCTGAGACAAGAGCCCTGTTTTTGGTTAACAACATCTGTTGGCTGCCATTTGAAAAGAGCGGGAATTCTGGAGATAACAAGCAGGCATGAGATGGGAATCAGTATGCCCATTTACACCTGTTGACAGACTCAGGTTGAGGGAGGGCAGACGTCCAGACTTTCCACAGAGGAGAAGAACGAGGCCACGGCTGGGCAGACTGAAATGACCTTTAAGTGGTGGGAGTTTTGGGAGAAACTGGGTGTACTGGTGTAAACTCCCACCCAAGCGCTATAAGACAATAACATACTCAGACACACACCCGCACTTTCCTTCAGCACCTGGGCTCCAAAACGAAGCCCAATTAAGTGCTCACCTTTGCGCTATCAAGACCCGCCATCTCATTAGAGCAGCCAGCTGCCCGAGCCAGAGGCCAACTCCTGCAGCCATCACACCACAAAGGTCATCTCTCGCACACACACACTGAACTGTGTGTCTGCATACATGATCAAGTCATCTGACAGCTTACAGGAATATGCTCTTCATTACGGTTCATTTTCGCAGTTTGGCAAGTGAAGAATAGAATAAAGTATTAGCAAAACCGTGTTAACATTTACTGATAAACTAAGTGACACCACATGTACGCAAAAAAACACAGACTCCAGGTGGCCTTGGAAAACATTGACATACAAAGTATGACAGTGATAATCTCAAATACTGATTATGTGCTTTATTTAATGTTAACAGAATTGAATGTGAGTTTAAATATAATTTGCGTTAGGATAATTCACCTCAGATCTTGAAAATAAATGAAAGGAAAAAAACAAGAATGTTCAAACTGTGAAGTCAGTGTGAACAAACAACTGTGTTATATAACAAAGATCGTTTCAGTCATTCGGTATGTTTTTAATAATGTTAAAATGGTGTAATATTTATGAATTTGATTATTTACTTATATCCATTTTGTTGTGAATGCAGTGCGCTTGCAGAGACTCCACACACACACACACACGCTCTTCTGATAAGCTGTGATTTTGGATTGATTTTGTCGCGGCTCGTAGTCACGTCGCGTCTGCTGTGGACAGACAAATTGCTTGGCACTGGAATCTTATCGCATCAAGTCTGGTTAGGACACGATGTTAAGCTATTTTTTTTTACTATGGACATGCGCTTTCTTATTCAGGATTCATCAACATGAGCACCTGTTGAAAATCAATCTGAAATTCTGTGTGAGAACATTTCTTTGCACACCAGTAAGAACACTTAGCAAAAGAGTCCCAGTGTCTAAAAGCTGAGAACGGAACGCAGACAGCAGCTTCAACTGCAAATGATTATAATACTTTCGCTGCAGGAGTCAATCTGATGGGAATTTGTCTGTTGGATAGCATCTTTAACAATTGTTGATCTGTTTAGAGGGTGAATATAAATCATTAAAATACAATCAGATTGCAGTCTGACAATATAATTCAAACTAGGCTTTTGACTGCTAGCCAACAGCAAAAGAGAAGACAACATAACGATGTTCTTTCAGGGTTGAATGTAACTGAGCAATTCTCTCATTTATGGGTAGGATGAGGGGCTGGGAGGGTCTGAGAGCAGTTGGTCCAATCTTTTAGCCACTCTCTTGTTTAGTTTGGCTTGGTCCTCTCTCTCTCGAACTTGAGTCGCAACATTCCGTGATTCATGTCGCCTACAACATGCTGTGCCTCTACTGGCCACTTAAACATAGAGCGATGTGGTTGAAGAAGGAAAAAAAAAGATATATGTCCTTCCAAGACAAAGACAGGGGCGTCATGCACTAGTGTAGCTCCGCAGTTTTTTGTTTTTAATGCAAAAGGGAGAGAAAATCTGAGACTCACCCATTTGCTCCACTATGTCTGGAGGAAAGACTCGCGATGCGAAGGCCCGACGGAAGATGTCAGAGAACTCCCTGTCCAGGCCTCCGATCCCCATGCGCTCAAAGTTCCAGTCAGGGTTGATGATGGACTGCCGAGACCCTCTGGCCTTTGATTTTCCTGGGGAAGAATTATCAAAATCAGAGTGCTGAGGAACACTAAAGAAACTAAGGAAAACATATCTATATTCAACCTACCAAGGTCATACCCCATGTAAAATGAACAGATGTATAAAACATTTGAGCAGAGATGACAAAGTGAGGAAGCTGAGGTGAAACCACATGTGTTCTGACTGCCATCTAGTGGTACGGTTTAGTTGTTACATTATTTGAAATCTGAACATTTTACTGCTTATTGAGTCATTGGACAACACAGGCCACAGAACTGAAATAAAAGTTATTTAAGTTAATTATTTTGAATTAATCTGTTCAGTAATGTTTAGGTTAAATTTCAAATTTTTTCCTTGCCTATAACTCAATCTAGCTCAAAATGTGAGATAAAAAATGTGTACGGAGTAAATATGGAGTGCTGTCTGCTTGCGTATTAAACACTTGCAGGTTAAACACTTACCAATCAAATTGAGAGATGAGCTCTCGGCTTTCTCAAAAATCACCTGACTGTTGCCGTGCAACAGACCAATCTCAATCTGAAAAAGAAGCATGGAGATAAACAATATTTAATGCGCTATAATTCTCTTAACACATGATTAGATATGACTTGAAAGCAAGCAGTAAAAAGGTACCTTCTGTTTTTTGCTAGAGCTTTGCTCACCCCTGAGGATGCTGGGATCCATTGCCTCGATATCTTTTATGACCAGTCCGAAAAGCCTGTCACAAAAGCTGAAGGCAAACTGCCAGGAAGACGATACAGGCTTTATGTGCCAGTACATCCACATTACACAAAAGTTCTCAGACCTCATTGAGTGTGGGTCTGACATTGATTTCATTAGCTCTTTAATTGTCTCACCTGCTGGCCGATGCTAAAGGCCTGTGCGTTGAAAAACTGGATAAATTCAATGGCCATTTTATCTGAGTCGTAAGGGTTGCTGTCAACGGTCTTCTTCTGGAGGAAGTCAATCTCTAGCGTCATGGTTCCCACATACTGTCTTGACGGGTCAAAGTTGTAGAAACTCACTGCAACAGAGAGAAGTCACAGTTTTTGACTATGTTTACATGCACCTTCATAATGCAATTATAATGGCAACATTGCGATTAAACTTTAACTCATATAAACAAGTGCTGTCAAATCGATTAATCACATCTAACATAAACATTTTTGTTTACATAATAAATATGTGTGTATATATTTTTAAAACTATATATATATATATATATATGTGTGTGTGTCTGCCAGTTGAGTTGGCCAATTATGTGAAACTGAAGACTGGTGTAATGGCTGCAGAAAATTCTGTTTTGCCATCACAGGAATAAATTACATTTTAAAATGTATTAAAATAGAACACTGTAATTTTAAATTGTAATAATATTGCTGTTTTTAGATAGTGTTTAGGAGATATTAACATTAATTTAGACTGAGTCTCCAAATTAAGCAAAACTACTTGACAATGACACTTCTTTTCCACAAGAAAACAAGATTTTTTTTAATTAAATTCTTGATTACCTGGACTAAATATTTCTTAAAATAAGTAATTATTCTTCACTATCTATTGGTAACACTTTACCTAAAGCCTTTATATACACAAACACACACACACACACACATATATATATATATATATATATATATATATATATATAAAATGCATTATATAAGTATTTTTAATGCATTAATTATGTCTTGTAATGTACCTTATAATGCACTGTATGATCTCATGAATAATTGTTACAACAGTTATAATACAGTATATTGATAGATAAAATATATATATTCATTTTTACACCTTTAAAAAGTATAATGTATTAAAACACACGGCAAACAAACCAATTTCAGATGTAACAAGAAATCTGCAAATATTTTAAAGCTTTTTAACTTTGGTTACAATTATTTACAAAAAGATTACAATGGGTTATAACTGAGTTGTTGCACTATTAGTGAGGAGAATCAAATTCAGTGTTGTTTGTAAAGGATTTTTTTTGTCAGAAGATAAGTAATATGAAACTGTACACGTACCTTCCACATCCTGGTTTAGAGAGAGTCCACCCCATTTTCTCTATGACACAGAGAGCATATTGATGAGTTTCTATTATGTTGCATTTAGCCTACATATATAATTCATCAGAGTTTTAGCATATTACAGGCCAATTATTATTGGTATTATAAAGAATTTCCAATTAAAAAGCTACACAAACGCATTTGTACAACTTTCTCTTGATAGACGGTCCTACTGTATAGCGCATTTTTTATTTAACGTCTAGTTTAAGTAGAATAAAGTTTCTCAAGTTTTGTTTCTTTTCTTGGTCTCTTGTTCATTAAATATCACATCCTAACATAAAATAAGACCACTGTGAGAAAGATACTGTAGTACCTGAGAAGTCCTGCTGCTGTCAAGTTAACAGACGAAGGAGAAGCAGGCAAAAACAATGCAAGATATTAAGAAATAAGCATGCTGACATGTTGTACACTGCTGTTACTGTACATCTGCATACTAATGCATTTATCAGCTTTTGTTCTATGTGTCTACAAGAGCAGTAAAGACACATAAAGGCATATGGGACCTTAGAGAAGGCTATGGGGAATGATGACACAAACATTTACCTGGGGTAGACTGAAGGCAATGGTTCCCGGGACCACGCTCGGGTGAGTTCGAACCGTGAACACAAATTTCTGAGTGGGTGTGGTTTTAACGGTCAAATGCCTAGAAAGATTTAGAACAGCTGATCTGACACACACGTCCTGATAGTTTGTTTAAATATATGATCACATCTCCCATTTCTGATTCATTACACATTGAATACTCACTGCCCAGATTTGAAGTCCTTCTCACTTGCAACCACACAGTTGGTGAGAGACAGTTCATCTGTCGGGCATCTTGCTGCTTGCATTAGCTGTGCAGGAAAAAAGAAAAAACAAACGAACAGGAGTAATGAAGTGAATGCAAATCAGAGAAGTTGACATTTCAGCCTCCATATACACCACCAGTCAGAAGCTCAAGCATACTTCCTCATCGTTTATAATAATTACTAATAAATCTATCCAGAAGCCACCTTTGCCTAGATGAGGGGTCTTTAACATTTTTCAGGCCTATGCAGAGATGAACCAGTATTATATTGTGTTGTATTTCAATACTGGACTATAAAACAATGCTTTAAGTATCATGCTAATGTATTGACATACTTAAATACGTGCGCATTACAATTTAAATTTACTAATGTGCTTGCAAATTTTAATGTAAGAGCCACACCAAATGTTTTAGCTGAACTTTTGCTTTGGTTGAAGTTAACTTATTGTATTTTTGTAATATTTAAGTTAACAAATAATAATAATCACCAACTATAAGATTTTTTTAAATGTTTTTAAAAGAAGTCTCTTCTGCTCACCCAGGCTGTATTTATTTGATCCAAAATATAGTAAAATTTTATTTGAATACATTTTTAAATGTCATTAATTCATGTGATGGGAAAGCTGTATTTTCAGTATCATTACTCCAGTCTTCAGTGTGTCACATGATCCTTCAGGAATCATTCATTTCTTATAAATTGAATATTTTTTTTGTTTCTTGTTTTGTTGTTTTTGTTTTCTGTTTGCATTTGTGAATCATTAATGCTTTCCCCTCACTCAATGTTATAATGCTCAAAAAACTAATAACAGTTTCAATGAATTGAGCCTGTTGCTGTTTGTGTGTTAATTCTTCATCCACATATTAAGGGTTCCTACTTTTTTTAATATTTGAATCCTTTGTATGGTTGACTGACTCAAAGAAATTTAGTAGGTTTAATCACCTGTTTGGCACCCCAATTAATTAGGTCAATCTGTTACAGCATTTATCTGATATAGAAAGCTTTTGTAACATTATATACTACCATTCAAATGTTTGGAGTCAGTAAGAATTTTCTTTAAAGAAATGAATACTGTTATTCAGCAAGAATGCATTCAATTGATTAAAACTGACAGTAAAGACATTTATAACATTACAAAAGCTTTCTATTTCAGATAAATGCTGTTCTTTTTAAATATATTCAAATTGTAATAATATTTCACAATATTACAATTTTTACTCTATTTTGGATCAAATAAATGCAGCCTTAAACTTTTTTTTTTTAAATGTAAAAAAAAATTACAATCCTAAAACTTTTAAACAGTATTATATATGCGCATTTAATATTTATATATGATCACGTGACACTGAAGACAGGAGTAATAGTTGCTGAAAATTCAGCTTTGCCAATACAAGAATTAATATATAAAGGAAAAAAATTCCACAATATTACTGTTTTTTACTGTATTTTTGATCAAATAGATGCATGGTCAGCATAAGACAAAAAAAAAAAAGTTACTGATCCCAAACTGTATGTGTGTGTGTATATATATATATATATATATATATATATATATATATATATATATATATATATACACATATACACACACACAATTATATTATTTTTTTCTTTAAAACTAATTTCAAGAATGTAAGCAAGACCTTTTGATAAAAAGATATAAAAGAAAATTTGACATTTACTTCCAGTACCAGCTTTAGTGAAAAAGCTCACTGATATCCTTGAAGTGAGCCAGAAATAACCTTCAACATTCTCCAGACCTGCACTGTCAGACAATTGCCATGTGACTAAAGTATAATGCTAAATACTAGTAATAAAATCATTACTAGTACTAATCCTGGTCCAAAGAAAAAGAAGCAAAATGGAGATAATTTGATGAAAGCTAACTGAAAACCAAACATTACTATTTGTAAACTGCGTTACATACAGACCATTCAATTAGCCAAAGCAAAAAGTGTCCCTTATCCTTTTCAATGTAGGTTAAATATAGAAGTCGACACTTACCAGTTGTCTGCTAAAATCCTCATTTACATCATGACAGACACACACTGAATAAGGAGTAACTCCCCCCATGACCTTATCTGCACCCTGATATTTAATTATTATAATACATATGAATCTCCATCTTTAACCAGCTGTAGCTCGCTCTAAAGAAATAACATAGAGTAATGCTGTGTGATCTTATAGGATTACTCAAGGGCTTCATTAAACCCTAGTGTGGTATTACCAATAGCATGAGATGAATTCCAGACCTTCTGAATCCCACATAATCTGCTCAAATATACAGCCTGTAAACATAACCCTGGGTAACGCATAATGCACGGTGACTCAATGTTTGGACCTATTTCTATGCATTAGCAACTGACACAAGCACATTCAGTGGAGTCCAAAAGTCTGAGACCACATTGAAAAGCTGGGGGGTTTATTTTAATTTAAACCAGGAAATCAAATCTGGATTTGAGAATATTCTAATTTGTATGTTCCTGTAGCTCAAATAGTAGAGCGTTGGCGCTTCGATTCCCAGGGAAAGCAAGAACTGATAAGAATGTAAATGTGTACCTTGAAATGCAATGTAAGTCACTTTGGATAAAAGCATAGATCTGCCAAATGCATAAATGTAAACGTAAACATATTATATAGGCTATATCACCATAACAAAAGTCATTCAAGTAAATAAAAATATTATGTCCAAAATTATATTAATATTAACACGTATTATAGCAAACACTATTTGTTATAACAAATTTTATAAATAGAAATTACATTTGACCTAGGATCTAGCACCATTTTTGAGATTTTTGAAAATTATTAAATACTTTGAATTTAAGCTTTTATTTTTAGTTTACGTTTTGGTAGTTTACATTTTTGTTATGCGCTTTGTATTAGTTTTTTATTTTAAAAAATATATTTATTCTATTCTATTTATTTTATTTTGTTTTAGTCATTTTAGTACTTATTTTATTTCAGTTGGTTAAGGCAACATTTCAGTTTTTCATCTAACATTTATATTTTACTTTTATATTTCATTTCAAACAACGAAAAAGATATAACACTGCAGACCGCTGTACGTTCAAGGCTAGGCTATACATTTATACAATATGTGTCAAACTAAAGCCTATATAATGTTTTTTTATTCCATATATTGATTTAGGTAGTTGAATATTCACGAATCAATATCCTTGCTGTCTTGTCAAAAACAGCATTTATTTATCATAAAATGAACTCTCATTCACTCTTTGTTTCAATCATCTGTAATGACAGCAGCCACAGTTATATCAACACGCACTTCGCCATAGACACTCTTTAAACTGGTTTAAAGAAAGCACAGATGTCGTGAGAAACTTTAAATGCCGTGTTCAAAAACAGTGCATGAAGTTTTGTTTCACTGAAAAGTCATGAGATGTGGAACTCGTCTTCCGGTACTGCATGAGTGTGAATGACGTGTGCAAACGCAACACGTATGAATGGAGCTCAGCTTTGTGTCTGCTGAGAATGCTCACGAAATTATGGGTTAATTATGTGCGACTCCAAATCGACTTAAATAATAAATAAATACTCACCCGGCCAGCCATTTTTGTGTTTATCAGGTGATCAAGAGAAATTCTGCAAGAGTAGCACAACTAGACGCTGCCCCCAGCGACCGCTCTCAGCAATGACACGAACGTCAAACCGGAAGCGAAAACCCACCAAAATAAAAGCACGAAGGTTTTTTCATAAAATTGTAATTAGAATAGCATTTAATTACAACAAACTTTATATAAACAATTATAGGCAATTTTTTATTAAATTGGTGATCACAATAACCACATTTTATTTGTTATAAGTACATTTGTATGAACACTAACCCTCTCATGTTTGCTCTGTCATTGGTCTTTAGTAGGAATTAACTAACTGAGCATCTTCTTACAGGATTAATCTGAGAGAGAAATAAAAGTGTTTGTCGCATCAAAATACTCTAATTATAGCGCTTAAAATTGGAATTATAAATGCACATTGTCCATTAGATGGCGCCAGAGGAATATTGATCCTAGCCATGAATTTCTATAGCCTTTGAATTATCAACAAGATCAGACATATTTTTCCTCATGCCTCATATGATCTGTTTAATAGATCATACTGAAAAAATGCCCACCTTCAGAGGTCGTGGTACACGAGTCTATTTGCTGTGACATCTTTAACAATATAACTTATTTTGTCATTAATATTTCAAGATGATCATTTACTGGACTGAAGCAACTTAAGTTTACTTTATTTTCCATTTTTAGAAAAATCGTGTTAAAATGTAAATGATACAACAGTCTTTTGAGGAACATTTATTTGTAAATTTGAAATTTTATTGTTTGGAGGATTACCTCCTTGACTCTTGAGATGAAGCATCTCTTTTCCGAGGGGGTCCTCAAAATCTCTCTACCATCATTGTATTGCATTGCATTATTTATTTTAGATTTTTTTTTTTTTTATAATTTGTCTAATGTTTCAATAATAATAAATATATATATATATTATTCCATATACAGAGCTATGCAGGGTTAAAAATAGATATCTCTTTTTGTTCTCCAAAGTTAAACTTGGGGGGGTTATACAGACCCCCTCGCCTACTCGCAATAAAAACTATCTCACATATTTTTTTACATCAAAAACAAGTTTAATGTTTATTTACACCAACTCCCACTCCCACATACAAACAGTCACACAAAACAAAAGGTGTGGCTTTAATGGAGCATTCCACATACAGAGAAAGTCAGTGTGTACACACAGCGGAACATGTCTTTTTCTGAGAAGTTAGCCATGACTTAGAACAATGCTTAATATCTGCAGCAGATAATGACACTCTTAAAAAGATTGTTCACCCAAAGATGCAATTTCTGTCATCATTTACTCACCTTCATGTTGGGCAGAATGCTTATTTACATTTAGAATTACATCTTTTTTGTGTTGCACAAAATACAAGGAAGGACATGGGGGTGAGTAAATGACCCCAGAAAAAAGCCTATGTAAAGACATTTTTTATAATTGAGTTGGATCTTTTTTCTTCTACAAGTTCAACTGTACAGTAAACTAAATAAAAACTTTGTTCATTTTAATGTACCACAGCATTTTTGTTAATAGTAAACAAGCTGAATTGTACACAATTAATGCTTCCATTAAAACTGAAGACTAGCCATACAGGACTCGTCTTGTTCAAAGCATGTGATATTTTGTACTGACCTACCAATCAGATCATGTGACATTTTATCATGTGATACCAACCCACCTGCTCTGCTCAATTGGAATTTCAGTAGTTCAAGATTTTTGAAAGAAGTGCTAAATATTACAAGCACGCATAGTCTCAAACACACAAGCACACTTATTTATGAATCTCATTCCATGTACATTCCATGTTATGATCCAAAACAACTGAACATTAGAACAGAGACAGACATACTGTAAATGAGATTTAGTTAAACAAGTGCCAAAGCGGCTTTTGTGTTGTACAAAGTCAAGCCAAACAGCACTGATTTTGCCATGTTCTTTGTTTAAAATCCCAATAGAATATTTCTGGTCATAAAAAGGTTGTTTGAGGGAGATCAAAACACTTCAGCACAGAGTCAAGATCTATACTTTAAAAGAGTATTTACAATCTGCAGTTCTCTTAGGCTATGGCATAGTCCGAGTCTTGGCAACAACACCAGCAGCCTGGATAACACGGTAGCGTTCTCGGAGGTTACGCCGTCGCACATGCTCATTGGTGATTTCCAGTACGTTTGCTACAGGAAACCATCCTTTCTGTCCATCAGATAAACGGATCCCCTCATACAATCCTATGGAAGGCAAGAAGAGATAAGATGAATGAACAAAAAACAAGTTGGAACATTTAAACATACCAGATGCACTTCTAATGAATGGAAGGTATAGTGTGACCAGGCCCACATTAAGAACACATAGGGCTATAGCAAACCCAAGGGCCCCCTTCATAGTAGCTTATCTTGGTGCTACAACGTTTTCTACCGCAGAAATAATTAGTATTTTTTGTTAAAAATCATATCTTTAACACACACACACACACAGAGAGATACAATATATTGTATCTCTATATAAAATAAAAAAATATTCCAGGCTACAACACATTAAGAACATAAATGCATTAAAGGGATAGTTCACCCAAAAATGAAAATCAGCCCATGATTTAATCACCCTCAAGTCATTCTAGGTGTATATGACATTCTTCTTTCAGACGAACAAAATCGGAGTTATATAAAAAAAATGTCCTGGCTCTTCAAAGATTTATAATGGCGGTGAATGGCCGTTTCTGTTTTCAAGTCCATAAAAGTGCATTTATCCATCAAAAAGTGATCCACACTGCTCCGGGGGGTTAGTAAAGGCCTTCTGAAGCGAAGCGATGAGTTTGTGTAAGAAAAATATTTATATTTAACACGTTACAAAGCAAACTTTTAGCTTCCGGCCAAACGCAGTCTACTTACGCCTACAGCGCAACTTACACAACTTGTGATATCTGAAGTAGTGTAGTGCATCATGGCGTAGTGTAAATATCAGCAGTACGTCGCATTACTCATATAAGTCGCACTTAGACTTAAGTGGAATCCGTATGTTCGTTTGGCCGGAAGCTAGTTATTTTACTTTATTAAATATGGATATTTTTCTTACACAAAGTCATCGCTTCACTTCAGAAGCCCTTTATTAACCCCCCTGGAGCAGTGTGGAGTTCTTTTATGATGGATAGATGCACTTTTATGGACTTCAAAACAGAAACAGCAATTCACTGCCATTACAAAGCTTGGAAGAGCCAGGACATTTTTTAATATAACTCCGATTGTATTATACAATACACACCCAGGATAATACACACCCAGGACCCAGTCATATACACCCAGGATAACATGAGGGTGAGTAAATCATGGGTTAATTTAAATTTTTGGGTAAACTATCCCTTTAACACCAGATATGGTCAAAGCAAACAGGTTTCAAATAGAAACAACTTTTACACATATGTTTGCCTTAAGGTGTTTACTTTAAATAGTTTCAAGGTCTTCTTTCTGTCCTTAGAAGAGGAGAATCATCAGGGCTGGAATGGGGCTTAAATTCAGCCCATTCAGCCACTTGTTTCTCCATTAATGTTTTGGTGGGGTAAGGGCCTTTAAATTGGAATAAATAAATAAATTAAGGAATAAATAAAGGACAGAAACAAATAATAGATAGTTTTGAATATTCTGCATAATTAATATACTATAATAATATACTGCCTAGCCCTATTATTAATCCAGCCCAGAGTGTGACACACCTTCGTTGGTTTTGCGCACAACATTGATGATCTCCGTGGGCTCCAGATTTAATTCATCAGCTTGGTTTGCCACATATCGCTGCACACACTGCACCTGAGGGCAATCTGACACACAAAAACAGCCATGTGATTAGAAAGAAACTGATCTGAAGAGAGAAGTGAACATGATTACCAGGAAAATCAAAGGCAAGCACTAACATGTTGTCATGTTGCTCACATGAGTATAATCCTGAGCTGAAATAAACACCCACTCTTACCCCAGTCTTCATATATGACTTCTTCTTGATCATTGCTGGTGCCATCGGGATTCGGGAATGCTGCCAACCACCTGTGAAGGTCAGATCTGATTGAAGAGAAAAAAAAAAATGACCTATACAGCTTTAAAACCAGCATACATCCTTATATAACCCTGGAAACAATCTGAAATATTGACACTATATTATATATCCACTATATGAATTATATTGGGGCACCTGACAATTACACTGTAATGACGTTGCATTCTAAATAAAAAGACATTCCTCCCTTTACAGCTTAACAGTTTCCAATCTTCTGGGAAGGCTTTCCATAAGATTTCAGAGTCTTTCTGTGGGAATTTTTGCCCGTTTATCCAGTAGAGCATTTGTGAGGTCAGGCACTGATGTTGGGTGAGAAGGCCTGGCTCGCAACCTGCTTTCCAGTTCATCCCAAATGTGTTCGATGGGGTTGAGGTTAGGGCTCTGTGTGAGTCAGTCAATTTCTTCCACACCATACTCATCCGACCATGTCTTTACAGATCTTGCTTTGTGCACCAGGGCACAGTCACACTGGAATAGAAAAGGGACTTCCCTAAAACTGTTCCCACAAAGTTGGAAGCATAGCATTGTCTAAAATGTCTTGGTAAGCTGAAGCATTAAGATTTCCTTTTACTAATAGTAAGAAGACTAGCCCAACCCCTGAAAAACAGCCCCACACCATTATCCCTCCTCCACCAAACTCTACAGTTGGCCCAATGCAGTCAGTAAGGTTCTCCAGGCATCTGCCAAACCCAGACTCGCCCAACAGAGAAGCGTGATTAATCACTCCACAGAACAGGTTTTTCACTTCTCCAGAGTCCAGTGGCACCGTGCTTTACACCATTGCATCTGACGTTTGACATTGTACTTGGTAATGAGAGGCTTGCATGCTGCTGCCTGGCCATGGAAACAATTTTTGTGCTGATATTAATGGCAGTGGAAGTTTCAAACTCTTCAGCTATGGAATCAGCAGTTAATTGTTGAATATCTAGCAGGAATTACATTTCTGACTTATTCCAAAGGTGGCATCCTATCCCCAATACCATGCTTGGATTTACTGAGCTCTTCAGAATGACCCTTTTTTCCACACGTTTGTAAATGCAGACTGCATAGATAGGTGCTTGATTTTATACATATGTGGTAATGGGTCTAATTGAAACTATTCAATTGAAATAATTGAATAACTGTTATAACTTAATTTAATTATTAAGAGGTGTGGTGATAATACTATTGTCCATATAGTGCATATATAGTGAAAGAAAGAGAAGAAAAAAAATCATATTGAATGGATGGTTCTTTATGCCGCCTTATCTATCTGAACTGCTGCAACCATATACTCCTTTTAGAAGTCTGAGATCAAGCGATAAGAACCTGTTATTAGTCCCACATTCCAGACTCAAACGCAGAGGGGATCGAGCATTTTCTGTGGTTAGAAACAATTTGGGACAGGAACAACAATAGGAACAAAAACACGGTTGTGGAACAATTTGCCATTAGAAATTAGGATAGCTCTAATTTAGATATTAAATTGAGCAAAAGTGATAGTAAAGACATTTTTAATTTTACAAACGATTTCTATTCTAATATAAAATGTTCTATTCATCAAAGAATCCTGAAATTTTTTAAACAGCACAGCTGTTTTTAACATTGATTATAATAATAAAACATGTTGCTTGAGCAACAAATCAGCATGAAAATGGCTGAAAATTCAAATATTTAAAAATAAATCATTTTAAAGTTATTTTATATTACTGTTTTACTGTCTTTTTGATCAAATAAATATAGCCTTGGTAAGCATGTGTTCACTACCCCAACAGTAGTGTACTGTGCAAAATACCAACAGAAAATTACTTCTCTTAAAAATGAGCATATGGATTCAAAACATAACAGAGCAATGAACATAAATCACGGATGAGTAAAATGAAAAGCATATGGTTTATTTATAATTTCACGCACTGTGTGGGAGCTTTCATAACTCTCTCCATCAGGCGTCCCTGGTGATTCTCCAGCAGGGTCAGACAGAAGCAGTGCTCCAGGCTGGGGACAGCTGTGTCCTCCCCAAAAGGCTGCACCTGGACCAGGGAGCGATGCGCGTGATCAAGGACTACATACCGCTCAGAACTGCAGCACAGAGAAAGAGAGGTAGAAATAAATGAGTTAAGTCTGATTCAGAAACAACGGGATTAATTAAACATCCACGGTAAATGCAAACAGGTGTGTTACTTTTAGTAAAGGACAATTAATGTAATGTAATTATCATGCAGTGTTTTGTAATCCTAAAAAAAACAGAGTAAAGCCATAACACAGACAGGTTTTTCAGCTTTCTACCTTTTCTTGCTTGCAATAACAAGCAGGTCGTTGAAGAGAAAGAGGTAGACCAGGCTGAATTTTGGGCGGAGGTTCAAGAAAGTTCCTCCTCTGTTTATTTCCTGCACCTCTCCTCGTTTCTCCAAGTGACGTGTTTGAGATATAATTGGCACTGCCTGAATAAATGATTCAAAGATGGGACAATATTTAAACAAATAAATATATAGACAAATAAATATTCTATATAGAAAATATTCTAAATAAATATTTTATTCAAAGAGGATTTTAAAACATTTAAAAATATATATATATATTTATAACATTAATCACTATAGCTCACCTTTAATTTGTCAAACTCCAGAATACCATTAATCTGAATCAGTTCCTCCATCTGCTTCATTTTTCCAACTTGAGTATTACATTCTTCAATGATCTGTGAGGATGTGCGTGACAAGTTATTTAAGACAACATAAAAAAAAAACATAAACAATACGCAGCTACAACAAAACGTTCTTTCCATGGAGACGAATGAATCTGCATGCATAATAACATTTCAGACATATTAAATATGACCTATTTTGGTTCTTTCATGAAAATGGAAGAAAATAAATGAGAGACTCAATGTTCTTTATTTCTCTAATGCTATAAAATGCTATAAAATCCACCTTGTTAGTTATCTTTGACTCAATAAAAAAATATGGCAGGCTTATGGAATCTGAAACTTAATTTCTAGTGACCTGGCCCGCATTTAACCTTGTGTTCCACTCTCTCCCTCTCTTTCCCCTCATCCTTGCTCACTTTTCCGTTTATCTTCCTCTCTAATAGGCTATATTGGGAACAAAGAGGTCTAGTTTGATCATGGAACAATGTAATAAAGTGACTTTATAATGAGAGGAAAAAACAGGGTCCATCATTTACTGTGATCTTGGGATGTTTACCTTAGACACAGAGTCATGAGCTTTTGATGCAGTTTGTTCCTTATCCGCCCCAACGGCCGTTCTCTTCAGGATGTTCTGATGAAAAAAAGGCATTTTAAAAAATCTAGATTGCGTTCATTTTACCTCGATCACTTTAAGATAACTCTGCTTGATGATAATGATTGCCTTGCAACCCACGCGGAGAAACAAAAAAAAAAAATATTTTAAATGTTTTAAAAGAAGTCTCTTATGCTCCTCAATGCTCTATTTGATCAAAAACGATGGTTAAAAAATTGGAAATATTACTGCAATTTAAAATAATTCTTTTATATTTTAATATATTTGAAATGTAATTTATTCCTGTGATGCCAAAGCTGAATTTTCAGCATCATTACTCCAGTCTTCAGTTAATATGCTGATTTGCTGCTCAACAAACATTTATTATTACTATCTAATCTATGTTGAAAATGTTTAGTGCTGCTTAATATTTTTGTGGAAACTGTAATAATTATCTGGATTATTGGATGAATAGAAAGTTCAAAAGAAACAGCATTCATTTGAAACAGCTGATTTGAAATCTTTTGTAACATTAAAAAAAGCCTTTACTTTGTTGAAGAAGAATTCCAACATTCCTTATGGCCCTGTTTTTACACCTGGTATTAAGATGAGTTTTGGTCGATCGGATCACATGTAGACGAGGGAGACACATACTTGTTTATACCTGGTGTTTTTTAACCCATCTCTTTTGTCCACTTTCAACCACGTCTGTCCTGATTTTTTTTAGGGTAGGGTCTATAGGCAGGTAAATGTATCGTTTTTTTTTTTTCAAATCTTTCGATCTAATGGACAAAATAAGTTTGCGCAATTTACATATGAACGCGCACAGAGATGACGGAAAAACATACGGAGTTCATCAGCTCTCGTTTCTGTTCTAAAAGCCACAAGACCACGGCGAACGCTGTGAGTGCATGTTAGAAATCAGGAATGGTGAGAGAACATTGTGCTTGGTACATTTTTCGTCTTCAAACCAAACTTGGGTCTTCAGCCAACAAAGTTCAAATCCCGTCTGGCTAGCGCGCTTCCCATAATGTTTACGCATTAGGTAAGTAGGTGGTCTTCTTGCGGCTGTTCGAATGCATTAGACACTACGAATCCGGATGAAAACATTTTAACGCCATTTAAATTTGACGGAAGCAAAGGGACCTGTCCATAGACCCTCCCCTCGAAGTAATCAGGATAGAAGCGGTCAAAAGTGGACAAACGAGATGGATTAAAATGCCAGGTGTAAACGTGTCTCCCTCGTCCACTTGTGATTCAATCAACCAAAACGCATCTTATTAACATGTGGAAATAGGGCCTTCAACTACCACTGGACGTGGTCAAAAGTGGACAAGCTCAAAACCTTTAAGACCCTGTTTACACCTGTATTTAGCGTCGTTCACTTGTGATCCGATCGACCAAATTGCATCTTAATACCAGATGTAAACAGGGCCTATGTGAATTATTCACCCACCTCGATGAGCATTTTAATGCGTGTGATTCGCTGGAAGGGCAGCAACAGGAAGGACATGAAGGGCAGTCGTTGACACTTGGGCGACTCCTGCAGTCGGGTGATAACGGCCGCAAACTGAGTGTTAGTTTGCCTGTGATAGATATTAGGCAAAAGAATAAGTGAGTGATTTAAACATTTAAATGGATGAGAACAAATGATATAGTTTGAAATGCCCTTGCTTGTGTGTGTTGACGTATGAGTTTCTTACATTAGATTACTGTAGGTCTTTTCCTGATAAATCTGATTTCGAACATAGTCAATATATGCAGGGAAATGATGTTGGGAATGATAGTGGATGATATCACAGATGTCAGAAATGATAATGCACTCATCTACACGTTCCACCAGGTCCTTCAGAAACCTGCGAAAAAATGTTGAAAAATGTCATATGAATTTACGAATGGATGTTTGTGACTGCTATATAGTATCTTGTTTTACAGGCTACACTGCATTACCAGAGCATTAGACTATTAATTGATGATGCATTTATCCTGAGAGTTTTAATCGTTTTCTACTTGGATTAATTTAATTAATATCAAACGCTGCTGCCTCAGCAAATTCTGATGGGTTACACCTGGCAAATGCATATCCCAAATATAGTCTTTGGGGTTCATGCAAACAAACAAAACTAATTTGTGGGGATCAGACAGTGCTGTTTCAGCAAACCTAAACTGTAAATGTCTTCATTTCACACACACAGGCACTCACCTCTCGCTGACCTCTTGGATGCGCAGGATGTTTGAGAAGAGGGTTTTTTTGTCCATGATAATGAGAGTGTCATTCAACTCACTTGACTCCATAAAATGCTCCGTTAACACACGCAGAGAGCGCAAATATGACATTTCTGATGTAATCACCTCAAACATGCTCTGCACACAGAAAATGGAAGCATATAGATGTTATTTAAATGCAATTTAGTCTTTCTCAACAAAATGTGAAATCTTGATAGCTCAGTTTTTTTTACATTCACTCTTATTATCTACTTTATTGTTATTCTTTATTATTATCATCTTCTTTATTCTTTATTACACTTATAATTTGGGAACGCCGTCTCATTCTGGTCACATTTAATCTTAAAATCAAAAGAAACAGATATTTTGCATTAAGGCAATAAAGCATGTTAGGACTATCAATAATTCCGGCATATTGAAGTTATTTTCGGGAACACTACCCCTGAAAATATAATATAAATATGAATATATATATATATATATATATATATATATATATATATATATTATTCAGCTTTCGTGAGATTCACCCTCTCCCTACTTCCATCATTTCCATCCTGTCTTCCTTCTCTTTTCCATTCAAATCACATTTTCCATATTTCCAAACACAATTATTCCATAATCCTACTTCTTCCATAATTCATAATCATAACCTCAAAACTCAGCACTTGCTCTTCCCAGAAGTGCGTGTTCTTCTCTGAGTTTTATAGCACATTCATTGAGGATTTCTGCTCACCTCTTGGTACTTGCACTCCTCTTGGCTTAGGGTTTGCAGGACACCACTGTCTCGTACCGCTGGCTGGTCTCGCCATAAATTGCTCTGCTTTAGAATTGGAATGTCAGTGGATCTAGAACCTTTCTCTCCTTTTTCTGGGCTGTCTGTGAGGTGTGTGTCCATCTGGAAGTCTATGCTGGTCTTACTGATGTTGCGACATACTGTCCTCCTGATCTCCTTGTGTATAAATGTTTCTGTGTAAAACTGATACAGCTCTGCAAGGGTCACAAAATATGGCATGAAATTGTAGGTGAAGACATCATTTTTATTGGACTGTACAATTTCTCAATAGTGTTTTTATTGTAAACATGCATGAGGTCTGTCTTTCAACATTTTCTTGACGATGCATTAAATCTGAAAAAAAAAATGATACCCTCAGACATCCCATCTTCCAAATCAAGAGACTGTTTGCGACGTGGGAGGACTCGTGGAGGCCTGGATCTGGAAGACAGATTGAGTTACACACAAAGTAAAGACAAATATGACAGCTGTGTCACTACAATATTAAAGCTTAAGAGAGCAGAAACTGTTTGAGGGACGAAAGGTAAAGAAAATACTTCTCATTGGATCCACATTTTTCCCCATCAGCCCCTTCACTGTCATTCTCATCTGTTGAAGAAACAATTAAGTACCATAAAACAGACACAAAATTCACTTAATAAAAGGCTACAAACACCTTCTTTACTTCTGTATTAAGAAGCATTTCTGAGTGAAACAGCATATTCAAAGAGAAAAAAAAATGTAACAGGACTTGATTTTATCGATCAGGATTGAAAAGTGGGTGTTGGAAGAATTTGTTCTGAAGAAGAAAGTCAGTCATACAGGCGTGGAAACAAAAACTAAAAGAAAAACTGTTAAAATTGTTTTAGTTAACAGAAATAAAGTTGAAATTAAATAAAATATAAATATTAGATTAAAAAACCTAATATGAAAATGACAAATATAACTAACTGAAATAAAATTAATTTAAATTGAAGTACTAAAATTGCTAAAACTAAAGCTGATACAGAAATAAATTCAAGCTAAATAGAAATATTAAAATAATAATAATAATAATACTAACAAATGCCACAAGCAAATAACTAAAGCTTAATCGAAAATGAAAAATATATTAAAAAAGCTAATTCAAAATACTAATAAATACTATATAATATATACTAATACTAAAACAAGACTGTTTGGAGCAACATGAGGGTTTATGACATAATTTTAAATTTATCCCTTGAAGAATGTAAATAGGGTCTATTTTGATTTCATGCCGACTTTCAAAGTTTTTCTGTACCTATAGACTTGAGAGAATAACTGCTGAGGCGTCTTCCGTTCTCATAGGTCTTGGCTGGTGGTGGTGGTGGAGTTCTTTGTAGTCGAGGACTGCCAGGTGGGCTGCATTTGTTAAAGGGCTGCAGAGGCTGAATAATGCGAGGCGGACACCTGTTTTCTAAAGGCATTCTGGGAGGAACGACTGGAGGGGTGTCCTTGCTTGTTACAGTGGCCGGCCCCTTTTGAGGTCTAGGTGGAGTGACCACCTCCAGGCTAATGTCATAAATGGACTCCTCCGGCACCTCCAAAGACTGGGCTTTGGAGACGTTTGGAGGAGTCTGGGGAAATGGGACAACAGAGGCGATCAATGTCGGAGGTCCAGGGTCTGATTTCCTCCTCAGCTGCTGCTCTATTAGGTTACGAGCCTCCAGAAACTTGTCTTTTTTAATTTGCGGTTCCACGTTCTTGTTCTCACCTTTAGGTAATGGCTCACTTAAAGACTCTGCTTCCTTATTTGATGACCTTATTTCTTCGTTCCCGTCCTCTCCTGCTCTTTCATTCTGATCCTCCGTGTCACTGAATTCGATCTCTTCATCCTCACCCTCTTCCTCATCTTGCTCACTTATTGGCACCCACACAAGCTTCATGCCAGGCCTCTGCAGGTGACACATACAGCCGCAGTTCTTCTCACACTGATGCTCTGGAACAGGGCTAGAATCTTGATCTGCTTGCAGTTTGCCGCCTTCTTTTCCATCGGGAGCTAGAGGAGGACATGGATTATGGTCAGGGTTTAGCTCTCCAGCAAATTCCAACATGAAGTTGGGTCAAAAACATGATGCTAATTTGTCCAATCGCACGTCCTGATTTTGCCGAGTTAGACGCGTTCCTGGATCAACATATTTTGTTGATCCTGGAAACACATTCCTATAGGAAAAATCAATCCTAACCATATCCCTTCCCCTGAACCTAAATCTACCCATAAATTACAGTATACCTAAAGTCAGAGGGAAATTATAAATGAATAACACTGATGTAGAACCACCTAAACCTGTTTGTAAGCCTAAACTTGACATAAACTGTAAACTTGTCCCTCAAATCTGATTGGTTGATTGGAATGTTGATCCAGGATCAACAAAGATGTTGATCCAAGAACATGTACTTGGTGAAATCAGGTTCTGCTGTCCAATTGATTAATTGTTTTCAGAAATACATTAAAAATGCAATTCATACTTACAGTGACTTAAAAACAACTTTTGTATAATGAGTGTGTCTTTAATTTCAGTACTAAAAATCATTCTGAAATATTTCACAAACGTCAGGATGATATAACTGTCTTGATATCATAATGGAGAAGGGTAAGTTCTACCAGGACATTTCATTGTAATTTTTACAGTAAAATACTGTTAAAATGTACCGTTTTTAGAAGTAAAAAAGGCTAATTATAATTTACAGTGAAACTGTAAACTGACATTCCCAGAATTCCCTGTGTGAAAATTTTGTTATCGGTTACGCACATTTGGGTTTTATGTTACATCTTCTGTTGTTTAATAAATTTTAATTGCATTATTTTAGTGTCATGTCATGTGTGTTAGCATGATGGTGTTCTGTGTTTGCATGAATGACTCTGTTCACCTTCTGTATACTAGTATAATTCAGATTGTGGAAAGGCTACTTGTGATTAACTACTTTATGATTCTTCATGTGGCTTCCTCTTTTAACACCTGCATAATTATGGTGGTTGAGTAAAAACCTACAAAATAGATTTTAGTGGCAGTGTGCGTTATTGGATTTACCACTTTAAATTGCAATTTTCTTGTTTGTAAATTACAGTTTTATACTGTAAAATTTACAGGTTGTTCTGTAAATATGTTTAAATTTGTACTGCATTTTTTACAGAATTATTCTGGCAACCACAGCTGCCAGGATTTGTTTTTTACTGTGATATACAGTACTGTGCAAAAGTCTTTTTTATATTGCATATAAAAATCTCACTGAATTATTACAATTAATGGCAAAAGGAATGTTTGGAAATGTAAACTGATATTTCCTACTTACACACTACAGCAAAAGAAAAAATAACTGGCTTAAAACCTTTTTTTTTTTTGGTGAAAATACTAACGTACCTAAGACTTTTGCACAGTACTGTATATCCTCTGACGCAGGTTAGTTTAGGTCATAAAATGCTTTTTGGTGCGACACTGCAAAAAATGGATGGTATAGACCTTGGTAGCGCCAAATTAAATTTTTGACAGGAATGAATTCGAGGCTGTCAGGGATAGAATACAGAGCGTTCAATGGATTTTACTGCTGTTTAACAACATGCCAATTGCTCAGGTGACGAAATGTCTTTCTAAAAAAAAAAAAAAAAAATCTTTCAGTAGACAAAAACTCCATAAAACAGTTTTAAAAGTTGTGAGCTGTGAAAATTGTGTGATCTAGGACCAATACACAGTCGTGCCATTGTAAAGACTACGTCTATCCCTTACAGCCTCATCTACTTTAAATTCAATATGGCGTCTAACCTGACTGAGGTCTATTTATGAATTAAGGCAAGATACTACAGGCAAAAAGTACTGGTCAATTTGGGGATATTGCTTCCAAAACATCTCTTCTTTCAGTCTACTGGAAAGAAAATATCCAAAACACACATTTAAGTGTTTATTACACAATTGTTATGTCTGTAAATTTTGTAAATCTTTAAAGGCAGTTTTCTCAAAGTGTTTTTTTTTCTCATGCACTAAACCAGAAATGTCCATTTCACTAGCACTTACATACACCAAACTTAACAGTTTTATTCAATCTATATTCCGAATGTTTTTACAGGTTTTTGTTTAAACACTTGCCTAATTTACATACCATTGTATTCCTAAACATGTTAAGATTTTTTTTTTTTTCTGGCTGTTAACAGTATTTTCTGATTTATGGAGTTGTAAAAACAGATATCCAAAAATCCCTTCAGGAAATAATAATAAATAAACTTGAACTCTGGTATATCAACAAAACGAAACAAGATTTTTTGAACCTGGCTTTATCCAATGTTCAGATTTCTGTTCTGGACATATATGCAAACAAGTGCATTTTTAATCATATAATACCTCATTTGCATATTCAAACATAAAAAAATCAAAACTTGTAATAAAAATGTATAGTCTTAATGTTCTATGATTATTAACTGGAGAAGTATGGTGATATCTATCAGTTAATAAAGTACATTTGACAATATTCTGATCTACAAGCCTTAGTAGCACCATGACTGTATGTCACTGGAATACTCTAAATGTCAGGTTGTTCCAGAAAAGCTTCATATCCTCCAGGGTTTTAAAGATCTTTGATTACCACCTCTTTTTGATCCCTTCTTCTGCTTTGATTCTTCCACCTCGGCCTTTGAGCCTGCCGTTATCAGTGCCGTCAACTTCTGCATGGAACCTTTGCGCTGTGTCTGTCCCTCCTCCCCTTCCTTAGCCCGCAGCTCTTCAATAGCCTCAAATACATTTTGCTTGATCTTCCCAAATGCTCGTTTTAGCCCTTCTGCCATTTCACTACACCGGTGACTGACCTGCTAGAAACTCTCTCTCTTGGAAACTGAACTAGTTGAACGCGTATGTCAGGTTAAGGGTGGAACTGTGATTTATTACCCCAATTCTCACATAAAGGCCACTTTACATGTTAATTCTAAGCCTACAAGTCACACTAGCCCAGTTAACATAATTGTAACTGTAAAAGAGTTTTATGAACAATACATTACATTTTCAGATTATGTCCAACAGGAATGTTAAGGAAGTAAAAACAAAAGAAGGTCAAGTTTTTCCCTATATGGCTCTTAAATGAGTTTTCAGGGCACATTCTCGCAGTATTAAATCCAAAACAAAAGGCCTTAAGTGAGGCTGACATCTATAATTTAATCAGTCTTACTAACAAAATGTAATAACGTATTCATATGAATATGTTATGTCAAATATATATGCAATCATATTTATCCAATTTAAATATATATATTTTTAAATGTTTACGTTTTTGTCTTATGCTGACAAAGACTGTATTTATTTGATGAAAAATACAGTTAAATATATATATACAGTAAAAATAAATACAGTAAAAATAAATACTATTGTGAAATATTATTATCATTTAAAGTAACTATTTTCTATTTTAATATATTTAAAAAGTCCTTTGTTCCTGTGATAACAGGCTGAATTTTCAGCATCATTACTCCAGTCTTCAGTCACATGATCTTTCAGAAACGATTCAAATATGCTGATTTGCTGCTCAAGAAACATTTATTATTATTATTATCAGTTTAAAACAGTTTTGCAATGATACATTTTTCCATTTTTGTGGAAACATTTGTGGAATTTGTGGAATATTTTTTGTAACAATGTAAAAGTCTTTGCTGTTCCTTTTTTTTTTTTAAATCAGTTTAATGAGCTTAATGAGTTTTGCGTCAGATGCCAGACTTATTCTTTTGTTTTGATTTTAAGTGCATCAACTTTCAAAAAAAAGTAAATCCCAGAAATCAGGGTTTCCACCAAAAATAACTATATATAAACACCATTAAGGTAGTATTCAAATTTCCATGATGCAAGATTTTAGTCATACTGTTCATCCCTAATATGTATTGTGAAAAATACACTATACAAATAAAGGTTTGACTTCAACGTGTTCGCATACAGTTATATATAGTTGTATATAGTATGCAATCTTCTGCAGCTCAGTCAGGAATGTCACAAACATTTTCTGAAATAATTTTCAATCAATTAGATATATACACTACTGTTCAAAAGTGTGGGGTCGTAAGATTTTTTAATAGAAATTAATACTTTTATTTAGTAAGGATACATTCAATTTTAATCAAATAAATGCAGCCTTGGTGAGCATAAGCAAAAGACATTTACAAATCTTATCGACCCCAAACTTTTAAACGGTAATGTAGATTTTAATGTAATTGTTTCAAAGGGGGGCTCTTTTATCCCCTACACCCCATCTGTCTGTGTGTTCAGCAGACAACACACACACACTATAATCCCACTGACTTACCAAACAACAACCAAAAAAATGACCTCAGATGTGCCTGAATCATGGTTCGGTGAATTAAAAAAATATAAACAAAATCCAAGTACAAGAAAGTTGGAGTTTTAATTAGAAACTGAAACTGACTTAAGCACTACTGTATATAACACAAATGACTTGCATTTCTGAAATGTGTCACACACACACATAGCTATGTTGTAAAAACCAAACTAGCAATTTAGATTCCAATCTTTCCAAGATTACCAGCAACACAAGAGCGGCAGAGTTTATCCTCACAACACCCACTCAGATGAAGATCACATTAAAGCTGATTAAAATATGAGTTTAGTAGCTGCTGCCATTAATTCAACCCTGCAAACGCTATACTTGTTCTGCGTGTTTGTCCTTGTCTTTATTTCTTTCTCTTTATCTAGTTTTTATGCCTTAAGGCCCGTTCACACCAAGGACGACAACTATAACGATAAAGGTATAGTTCTAAAAATCGTTCTAAATGTAATAGAATAGCAGAGTCCACACCACAACAAAAAAGGTAACAGCACAGAGAAACGATAGCATTGGAATCACTTTCAGAATGATTTTTTCAAGCTGATAAATATTGGAATCACTTTCAGAATGATTTTGTCAAGCTGATGAATAATAAAAACACTGACAGCCAATCAGAATCCACCAAACTGTAAAGAGCTCGAGCATTTAAAGCATTTCACAGCAAACAAACACAGAAAAGGTTACAATGACTATAGATGTAAATACTTTTAGGATGCTTGAATGTTGTACCAGTTCCAAAACTGCTTTATTGTTTTAGTTTGTAGCTATTTGTGTCATAAAGTGGTGGCCGATATGGATATTTTTGGTGCCGATGCTGATGCCAATATTTTAGAGAGAAGGGTGGCCGATGGCCGATACAAAGCAGATGTATAATATCAGACTATTTAATGTAATCATAGTAAAAATAACACAAGGATTGCAATTATATTTATTTATTTGACATAATATTTACTAAAATAATAGGAATTTTAGGGATGCACGATATATCGGCCACCATATCAGTATGGTCTGATATATGTTCGTTTTTAATGTTATCGGTATCGGCCCAATAAGAAAATTTGGCTGATATATTAAAGCCGATAAATAATGGATTATTTCCTTCAGCTGAGACACTTCAGATGTGCACTGTTCGCCATGATGGTTTTGAATTGATTGAAAAATGATTGTAATCACTTCAAAAAAGTAAAATACAGTTAAGTGCAACATGTGCAATTCTGTCATATAAGCTACAGTACATAAAATTATACTGAGAAAATTACAATTGTGTGCTTGGGACATGGATTTTAATGGTAAGACTTTTGATTTTGTAATCACCGGCTTTCAAATATAAAGAATTATTAGTATCGGCCAAAATTTACACATGAACACTACACACAGTACACATGACGTGACAGCACTTGGATATTGCGCAGCATAGTGTGAAGTTGCTTGCTCGTGCATGTCTAGTGACAGCCAAAGTCATCCAATTCACACGGCTTGGATCATTCGCACAGAAATCATGCAAAGAGTATGTGTTCTTGTAGAGGATACAATGCGTTCTTCAGCTGTATTCGCCAAAGTTTGTGGAAATGTTTAACAGGTATTTAAAGACTTGTTTAAATGCAGATTTTCAGTAAGCTGAATAACTGAAATGTGTTATTAAAAACTGTCAACTATCGGTCGACCACTAACTTTGTGACTGAATTTTGAGAAAGAAAATTCCTAGAAAAACAAGCATAGATATTCCAGAGAAGTAGGTAAAAAGTTCCTGAAAATGAAAGTAAATTCACTGTACCTGATCGGCCTCCATCAACAGCACTCGATGTTCCTTCTTGTCTCTCTTGGCTGTCCACCTCGTCTTTCTGTCCACTGTTTTGCCTTGTCTTTGGAGGCAGAGGAGGTGCCCTGTCAGCGCTGGAGAGGGACGAACTTCTCGTTTTGCGCCTGGGCTTAATTGCAGGAGGTCTTTGTAGTCTCCGTTCTATGCTGGTGCTCTTTGCTGTATCTTCAGCTGGAATCTTAGACTCAGGCTGGTTGAATTTGTTGACTATATTTTTGACATTCCCAGAGCTCTGTGAGGCTGCTCCTTCCACGGATGAGGTGTCTGAGGTATTATTGGAGGGCTTGTTGGGAACCGGGGGTCTTTGTTTAACCTCAGGTTTCGGAGGCTGATGTGGAGACTCTTGAGTAGACATCTTAACTGGTTTTGATGTTTTAAACCAAAGCAACCTGGCCAATATGAGGCCAGGCAGCAGGGTCACCCAGGGCCTTCAATCTTCAACCTGTGGTAACAAACAAAAAAAGGTTTACATATGACTGATGCATCTTTTTCCATCAGTTGACCAATCCCAGATCATCTGACACTGTAGTGTTTTCATTAGAGATATTACAATTCTGTCTGATACTGCTGAACTTATATTTATTTTTAAGTTATGGTCTATAAATGGGGAAGATGAAAGTCTTGATGAAACAGACGTAGCAACAGATCTTTTCTTCAATATTGTGGCATACATCAGAGTGTAACAGGTTGTCGAAAAAATATGCCATAGGTTGTGTATTGAATTCGAAACATGCACTTGCAGGGGTGGGGTTTAAGCCGGTGAAATGATTGGAGAAGTCCTGCATACATCACCGGAAGAAATGGTGGTTTTCATGGAAAGATCCAGATATGACAATTTGATTAAACATTAAGAGGTCCAAATAAATTTTAAAAAATTAAACAGATGGAGTGAATTTTCATTTCATGCCGACCTTAAAATTTACGCAATTTGTACAGCTTTGTCCAAATAAATTTAAAAACACTTAAAAACAAGAGTAATCATTTTAAATACTGTACGTTAATTAATTTGGACATCACTATATTGTAATATACAGAATAAAAAATAATGTTTTAACGTTTTTTATGTTTTAACGTAATTTAATGTTATTAAATTATTCGTGTTTTTAAAGATTAAACATAAACATTAGATGATGGTAATCTAAAAAGTACAAATCATGCACATATCCAAAATTGCCAATACGATAAATTAAAGAAAAATCTGTAATATCAGCAAATAACTGATATGGTAACAACATATCATCCAGCCCTAGTTTTTATTCTTTCAGTTTCATATCCCTAGGTTGTAATTGCAACATTATTAAGTCCTTAGAACTATAAAAACATTTGATGTGATGATTAACATCTAGTAACTTATTTAATGAAATAAAAAGCACAGTGATCTTTGTACTGGTATTACTTCACACAGTAAAGGTTCAACTGCATTGGACTTTGCTCTTACAGGCAACAGTCAGACTTTTGAATAAAATATGAGATGAACTTCCAATCAGACATGAAACAGCATATTAGAAATATGCTTGAAATGTGCTTGCATGTCATTTACAGTAAGAACCGTGTACTTTGACCCCTTCAGATTCCAAAAGACTATGCATGTCTTATGGGATTAAAACCACACAATTAGTAGTTTATCGTTTTATGGTTATTTCCCCCTTGTGAAAAACTAAACAAAACCTTTTTAATAAGTTAATTAGCTTAACTTTCTTGGCTTGGAATAAATCCATTCTGAGAATGTTATAAGGGAAAGGGTGTGTCAAAACGACTTCCCGTATCAACAATTCAGGTTGAACGTTGGCGTCACTGACTTCACTAGACTCGCACCCCTCAGACAAACTCAGCAGGTCTGTCAGGTTCTTAGTGTGCTCGAATTTGATATCCTGAACATACAAAGCTCAACATTGCACAATGCAAAAAAGAAACACTTTCCCATGGGGTGAAATAGGAAGGGTGAATTGGTTACCATTAAAAGGGTGATAATGCTTCTTAATTGTTACTCCTTCTGATATTTTAAACTACAGTATACATCCCCTCAAACAACAGGACACCCAAGTATTCCCTGATGGTCAGTTTTTTTCCAAAAATGTGTACAAGACACTTCCCCTTCAATCTATAAACAAACCTGGGATCGGAATCCTCCTTTCCTTTCCTGTTGTGAACCTTGGCTTTGCTTCCAAATTCCTTAGATACACTGGGATGTTGTGATATACGTAAGAAACATTTAACACACACACACACAAACACAAACACACACATGCTATTTGCAACAGCCTGTATATAAAAACAATAGAAGAATAGAAAAAAGATTGTAAAAAAAAAATGGAAAAAATATGCTAATGAAATAATCAACATTACAATCCAAAAGTAAATACTCCGACTATGTTGTTCACATGACTGACAAGGATCTGCTGTGTAAACTGAATGGTGTTAATGCAACATGATGAAACCACTGAACCTGTCATTAATTTAGTAGACAATCATTTTATATATCTGACTATGGTAAACAGCACTAGCTAAGATGCAGTACATTCACAGTTGAGGAGTTGATTACAATTCATAACTGTCTTACACAGACTAACGTTACTCACCAAACGTGTCTCACTTTTGAGTCGCGTGGGGTAACTCTCACAGTGCATATGAACAAATAATAGTTTCACAGACATCCATGTTAATACATTTCTTTAAAATGACAGCAACAGATCGCCACATTCCTAAGCGAACTTCATATCCGTACGGATTTCGTCTTACTCCGAAGACGTTACTTTCGTCTTTCCTCTTTTGTTGTCCTCTCCGGTAAATCCACGCGCATCTCCGGCTCTTTGTTTTCCTGCTCGTGAGCATGTGTGTAGAAACAGCCGGACAGGGACAGTGTGATTAGTGCATACCCCTCCTCCCATCCCAATCCATCCCATCCCATTCCTGCCTGCACAGCACACCCTCCTTTGGCTGCCACCCAGCGGAGAGCTCTCTCTCGCTCTCTCTCTCTCTCTCTCTCTCTCTCTCTCTCTCTCTCTCTCTCTCTCTCTCTCTCTCTCTCTCTCTCTCTCTGTGTGTGTGTGTGTGTGTGTGTGTGTGTGTGTGTGTGTGTGTGTGTGTGTGTGTGTGGTTCAGGAATACCCTATTGAACGTTATGGGGACAAAGATGGCAATATCCGAAATCCTTGTCCTTGTGGGTACATTTTTGGCCCCTATGAGGAAAACATCTTATAAATCATACCAAGTGATGTTTTTTGAAAATGTAAAAATGCAGTTTGCTGTGATGGATAGGTTTAGGGGTAGAGGATTGAATATACAGTTTGTACAATATAAATAATTAAACCAAATGGCCGTTTTCCCATGAGCAAAACGGTTTACTAAACAAACAAAACAATAAACAGGGTACATAACTGTAGAAGTGTATGTGTGCTATGAGAACATAATTGCTGTAAAATATTGTTCACAAAGATACTATAAGTGACTTTGACATTCTCTGACAGTCTTTTATTTTGAAAAACAGGTGGTGCGAATGCAAATCCTGAATGTTTTGTTTTTAACCCTGCAAATACAAAATAATTTGTGCCCAAAATTTATAATTGTTTTGTTCCACAATCTAATCACAAATTTGACTGATTTGTTCTTCTGAACTAGAGGAATGAGGGGAATTTATCAAATGTAATTTATATAATGGCAAGGACATAATGATATAGCCTACTTTAAGTCAAATATGTAAAAAATAAGGACATACATACTTTTTGTTAAAATATACACCACAAAAAGGACAGGATTTTTTTTTAATTCTACAGTGATAAACCTGAAATTAAGGTTCGCGAAAGCAAAAAATAAATAAAATAAATAATTGTACACCAATATTTTACATTTCAATATTTTTTAAATAAAATAATTATCTGCTTCCATGATTTAACATTTATCACCACATATAAACAATTAACAAACAAATCAATATAAAAATATCATACACATTTTTTGCAATGATAATTCATGAATCAAAGAATCGATTCAGTTAAAGAGTCGACTCTTAGCAGCAGTGTTTACTGTCAGTAGATCAGCGGCTAGGCTTTTCCGTCTGATAAGGTGATCACTTGTTTTTGCTTCCGTAGACGTGCTAAGTTACTTATCGCACCGTTTTGTTGACGGAACGAACATATTCGCGTTTTCTGCAATCAGATGATCGTATTTAAAAGAGAAACAGACAGCATCTCTGTAGCTAACGAGCTGTTACATGTAGCAGATTAGCTGACCAGCTAAACTCAGATATTCAGAATATATATTCTGCAAGCTAGAATATTTACAACTGACTACCAACACGATACAGAATGCATATCTACCACACTTTGATATTCGAGGTTCTAACAGCTGTTTTTACTGGTAATTGCGCTATTACATGTCAGACTCAGGTTGTGTTGTTAGCCTGTAGTATTTGTTAACACAGATCTGCTGCTCTGCACCGAGCTTGCAGATGATATGGATCATGCAATGAGCCTGCTATAAGCATTTTAGATCGTATGTTAATGTACAAATTAGAATAAGAATTGAATGTTGTTGTGATTTTAATTATGCAGGTTATGTAAAAACATTTGTAAGTGGCGTGCATAGGTCTAAATAAAAACCTTTGTAAGGTTTTTTTCCCTCTACCCACACGTACACTCTCCAAATAGATCTTCACAATATTAGACAATAACGAATGTCAAATGTCAGCCTAATAACCCAAATCTCTATTATATGATTTGTATTATTCTACTACATGGTTAATTTGCCTCTTACTGAGTGTTAAATGGGTATGGATAAAATGTGTCAATCCCATGTGTAAATATAATGTGTGTGTCTGTATTTTTGCCGTCACTACAGTAAGCACAAACACCCACACACCAATTAGACACCTAGTCACCTGAGAGTGAAGTGAAGACTATCCTTAGCACCACATCTAGCTATTGCCTCCCACAGGACACACCACTGTGACTCTGTGGCCCCTCTCCCTGGTCAACCTCAGAGGGCCTTGCAACAAGATGCTGTTTTTTTATGCTCTGTATGTAAACACAAGGCGGGTTACAATCTCTCTTTGTTAACCTCACCCACACAGGGCTGAACGAACACACTGACACTGAAGAGTTCTACGTAGCATCCACCTGGACGGACTTTCTGGTTTTCGACCCTTTGCAGGTGGGTGGAAATTATCTGTCTTTTGCGTTATTGTGGTATTAAGACATATTTGAAAGCGAAAAGAAGCTGCCAAGAATGTTGCACACCCTTGCAGAATTCAATACAACTTTAGACAAAACACAAACTTGTTTTTAATGCATGTGTGCAGTCTAGATATTTCCTGAGAACCGTTTACTGAAAATGTGACTTTCAGTGCAAAATATCATATTATTTTCATCGTCATATCTTTCTCCTTAGCAATTCTGCTTGTTTTAGATCAGGGCCTTTCAAACTGGGCTCCGTGGACCCCCAGGGGGCAGCAGAGGATTTCTAGGGGGTCCATGGAAGGTTTAGAGAAAAATGTAAAAAATAAATAAATAATTAAAATAAATAATTATTTATTGAATAATATAAAAACATTTATCAAAATAATTCAACAAATAAATAAATAATATTAATATATAAAAATTTGATTATAATAAGTAAATAAATTAGTAAATAAATAACCAAATATTTTTCAAATAATATATTAGACATATATATATATATATATACATTTTTATTATTATTAATTGCAAATATTCTTAATATATCGATTAATCGCATCTGACACAAAAGACTGTTTATATAATATGTGTGTGTGTGTGTGTGTGTATATATTATATTTATATATATGTGTGTGTGTGTGTGTATACATAATATATATAAATAATATATACACACACACACACACATATATATAAACACATATATATAAACACAAACTTTTATATTAGATGCGATTAATCACAATGAATCGATTTGAGGCTTATTAAAAGCCTAAGGCTTTTCGTCAGATTTCACAGCTGCAGTGTGTTTAATTGGAGAGCTCAGGTGGAGAGAGATGCTGTTGGGCTCAGGGAGATGCCGGTGTGTGTCGAGGCCCTGCTGGGCTGCTGAAACCACAGAGAGTACTGAGCTCTGAGTCTGCATGCACTTTATCACTCTAATAAAAGTAGTCTGTTACTGCAATGCTCTTTTAGTTCGTCTTGTTTAAGGTTGTGTGTTTGGATTAGATATTCTCTGCTGTTATATTTTTGTTTTTCTGTGTTTCTTCCTACATGTCCCTCCTCTTCCTCCTGGTCTCTACAGGATAGCGGATCAGGTCTTGAAACATGAGCTCTGTGGCAGTGTTGACTCAGGAGAGTTTTGCGGAGCACCGCAGCGGCTTGAAGGACTTTGAGAACACGGGTATGACGACTGTAGCAAAATTAGGGGTGAAACAAATTTTTTTTGTATCACAATTAATCTCATGTGTAATGGCAGGAAATATAAATAGGGCTGCAACAACTAATTGATAAAACCGTTAATAATCAATAATGAAAATACATTTCTTCTTCTTCATGTTGAAAACAGTCGTGCTGCTAATTTTTTGTGTGGAAATGGTGATACTTTTTTTAAGACTCTTTGATAAATAGCAGCTTCAATGAAAAGCATTCATTTATTAATTTGTAATTCATTTTAAAAGCAATACAATTACTACTTTCTCTCTTTATTTAAATCTTACCACAAATGACAAATGTCAAAATTGATAATAATAAATATTTCTTGAGCAGCAAATCAGCATATTAGAATGATTTCTGAAGGATCATGTGACACTGAAGACTGGAGTAATGATGCTGAACATTTATTTTTGTCATCACAGGAATACATTTAGGCTAATACATTTTTAAATGTATTAAAATAGAAAACAATTATTTTACATTCTAATAATATTTCAAAGTATTACTGTTTTTAATGTATTTTTGTATCTGAGACTTTTTACAAAAACATTAATAAATTGTAATGTTTCCAACCTTTTTACAGGTACTGTAGGCTTGGTCTAGGGTTAGTTTGCATGTAATTATGCATTATTTACTGTTATTACTACAGTAAGTACATGTAACGTAACAAGTACACTGTAAAATAAAGTGTTGCTTTTTTTCTTATTGTCTGTTATTAGGTAGAGTGCCAGAGGATGAAGCATATATACCCACCTATCTGGAGGCTTTTCCACCTTTGCCAGACAAGGGCAGTCCAGGTGAGAAGACGGGTGAGCCGGCAGGTGCCTGGAGCAAAATCCGACCCATCAAAGCTTCTGTCATCACTCAGGTAACTATTATTACTCCACAGACTGTTTGTGAATAAGCTGCTAGAGATCTGAAAAAATGTTCTTCTTGTCAAGCCACCTTGTCTTTTTCCCCTTTCACACTCTTTGCACTTTCAGGTGTTCCATGTCCCTCTGGAGGAGAGGCGGTATAAAGACAACAGTCAGTTTGGTGAGGGTGAGGAGGCGAAAGTGTGCCTGGATATCATGCAGAAGACAGGGGCACATATCGAACTCTCGCTTGCCAAGGACCAAGGCCTCTCCATCATGGTGACTGGAAAATTGGACTCGGTCATGAAAGCGAGGAAGGAGATTGTGGCCCGACTGCAGACTCAGGTGCTTTTTTGATTCTTGCTCTTCTTATAGACCTTATGTGCCAGAGAAAAGAGCACGCAGACATCTTTAGAATTTTGTCTTTGAACTTCTGTTTTTGCTGTAGCTCTTGAATATTTTCATGGCATTGATGTCAAAGAGTAATTAGCTAGTAAATTTGATCAACTTATTGTAGAGTTAGCGAAAGGTATCATGAGCATTGTAGGACCCTAGTTTTTTGTGTGGCTTTTGGTCACCTAACCAATTGTACTACTGTACCTGATTAAAACTTCAAGCAAACAGATGCAGAGGCTATATAACCATGGAAAATTATTTAAAAAAATTCTATTAACTTTCCAGCTTATTTTTAACGTAAGAGCCGGCGTGACCATTTTAAACTTTGATGTCTGTGCAAAAACAGTTTATTGCGCTGTTAGATGTTGTAAATTGGGATTTGTCATTATATTATTTAAATGTATTAACATACTAATAAACACACTAGTTTGTAGCGTGATTATTTTAGCGTTTACTGCACTTTACTGTTAAGTGTGTCACACATCAGACGTGAAGTGCCACGCTGCACTGTGGCTAATGAATTGAAGTCTCACACAGAAGATAGTCTTTCTTTCCAAGAAAACTGAATTTAAAACCAGAAAATAGGGGCTCATATATTGAAACAAATTAGGTTAAATATTTCAAGAGGGTTACCAACAGGTATGTTTAGGGTTTGGTTGCTTTGGTTAATTGCTGAGTATTTTCTCCTTAAAACTGCTGTGAAAAAAGTCTCAAAAATGCTGTTTGAAATCGCTGGTGTTACTGACGTCACAAACTACCTTGTAACCAATCACATCAACGTGCCGGCAGGCTTTAGCATATCATTAACAGCGAACTAGCAGGGGAGTCTCGAGAGATGCCAGGTTATCCCAGTATATTTTTTGTTGATATTAAAAATCGAGTAGATGGCAATATAGCGGGTGTATGATGTATACAATATTATGATCAACTATATGCCTTTCTCTACTGATGTTCTGAGTTGTTCAAAGCGTTTCTGATGATTTTTTAGAAGGCAGCTGTTTGACTCTAAGATGACGAACAGGAACATGGTTTGTGTAACATTAGCAACACATTATTAGCTGTTTGATAACATAGTCAAGCAAGGGGCTAATCATATTAATTACTGTTATGTGTCTGACATTGTAAGGAGCGATACTATTGTGCAGCGTTTATCTCAGTAAGTTGGCCGAGTGAATCTGTGAGCTGGTTAAACTAACCCTGTAACGCTAAACTTCTCAGGCCTCAGCGACTGTGCTTATTCCGAAAGAACATCATCGATTTGTGATCGGGAAGAATGGGGAGAAGTTGCAGGAGCTGGAGCTGAAAACAGCCACCAAGATCACCATCCCTCGCTCTGACGATCCCAACGCCAACATTCGCATCACCGGCACCAAGGAGGGCATTGAGAAAGCTCGGCATGAAATCCAGCTCATTTCTGCAGTGCAGGTAACCATTAAAGGAAGATGAGATGAGGTTTTATATTTCATTCCATCAGCTTTATCATGTCCTCACTGTCTGCTTCAGGATAAGCGTGCCGTGGAACGTTTGTCTTTTGAGAAAGCTTTTCATCCATTCATCACCGGTGCATATAATCGACTTGTTCATGAGCTGAGTCAAGAGACTGGAGCTCGTATTAGCATCCCGCCACCCAGCGTACCCAAAGACGAGATTGTAATTACCGGCGAGAAGGAAGCGGTCGCCACGGCGATTGCACGCATCCGGGCCACTTATGAAGAGAAGGTGATTTAATTATGCTACCGTTTAAAAGTTTGGGGTCAGTTGTTATAAATGCTGTTCTTTTGAACTTCTCTGTCCTTGTCCATTGCTGTCCTGTCTGTTCATCAAAGAATCCTGAAAAAGAAATGTAGCACTCTTTCCATAAAAATACTAAGCAGCATAACTATAGTCAACATTAATATTAATATGTAATGTTTCTTGAGCAGCATTTCAGCATATTAGAATGATTTCCTAAAGGACCATGTGACACTGAAAATAATTCAGCTTTGCCATCACAGGAATAAAATACACTTTAAATGTATTCAAATAGAAAAGAGTTGTTTTAAATTGTAATAATATTAAAAAATTGTACTGCTTTTTCTAAAAACTTTTAAGCATAAGAGGCTTATTTCAAAAACATTTTAAGATCTTACCAACCCCAAATGGTGTTGTATTTTAGTTACATTATTTTGTGTACACGCATGCAAATATGCTACTGGTGACGTTTCCTGACCTCCTACTTAATATTTACAAGCAGAAACGAAAAACGACCACAATCTCAGTGGAGGTGAAGAAGTCACAACATAAGTACATAGTAGGCCCTAAAGGCAACACCCTGCAGGAGATCCTGGAGAACACGGGGGTGTCTGTGGAGATGCCTCCTCTGGACTCCGCATCGGAGACCATCATCCTCAGAGGGGAACCGGATAAGCTGGGTCCGGCTCTTACGCAGGTGTACGCCAAGGTTAGCTGTGTTAAATATAGTAGATTTGTGTAAATCCATGACTATTATATGGCCATATTTTAATAGAATGCAAAGGCAGCTTTTCACTTGTTTGTTCTGCAGGCTAAAAGTGTGATAGTGGTGGAGGTGATTGCTCCGGCCTGGCTCCATCGATTCATCATTGGCAAGAAAGGACAGAACATCGGTCGCATTACACAGCAGCTTCCTAAGGTATTAAAAAGCGAAATGAGAACGCAGTGTTATAAGATACTAGAATAGAATATGGTAAGTGAGAACTGAGAATAGAGTGCTGCGGGGATGACTTGTTTTTGTAGGTCAACCCGAAAGTTAGCATCACACTGGTCCCCTCTTACACCCCTCTTACTCTTACACATTTTGTTGATCAAGATAATATTCACAAAAAAGAACAACATTGATGCCTAAATACAATGAACAGAAATAAAAAGCTGTTAGGTTACACCACCGTCGCACAACTTCAGAGTCAGCCCAGCTAAGCTTCTCACAACTCTTTCAATCTTTATTTACAATTTGGAAAAGTTGATTTCAAATAGTTTGCAAGAGCATGAGTATAAACACAAAGAGACTGCAAAAGTGGAAAAGTGACTAGATTAGTTCAGCGTGATGACATATAATGTAACCGACAACCACTCTAGTCCTATTTAGCCACATGTTAGCAACTACCCTTTTCAAGACACATAAAAGTGGGTATTACTGGTGTATATCATTTCATAGAATTTACTGTGAAAATATCTTGAACTTGTGTCAACTACAGACCTTATTTCAGGTAATTAAGAAAAAAAAAAGATGGAGCCGGAAGTGCAAAAATGCTAAGTTTTAGGACTCATTCCTACAGCACTGTATATGAATAATAATATATTCTATCACATAAAAAGCATTAATATTAAGAATAATCTTAAACAATAGGCCCTACATTATGATCTTGTGACTGTTTGTCATCCCTAGGTTCATATAGAGTTTACTGATGGAGAGGAACGTATCAGTCTGGAGGGACCGACGGAGGAGGTAGAACAAGCCCAGGCTCAGATACAGGAGATCATCAACGACCTGGTCAGAGAACACTTGAATATCTTATTATTCTTTTTTTTTTTTTTTGTTAAAATGCAGATGGAAATGTGATTAAAAACTATATTAAAAATGTCAGGGGAATTTTGGTTGCCAAATCATTTCACATATGCTATTATGTTTTTTTTCTTCAGCTTTAGACTGGATTTGTGGAATATAAACATACTGTTTAGGTAAAGTCCTCAAGTATTTTATTTTCCTTCGTTTAGATGGCGAGAATGGACTATGCAGAGATTAACATTGACCAACGTTTCCATAGACATCTCATTGGCAAAAACGGAGCCAACAGTAAGTTTAGACCCTTTTTGAAATGTTTAATCTGAAACTGCTGTCATGTTTAATATTAAAAAGAAAATAGAGCTCAGGGCATTGCTAGAAAAAGTAATATTTGAATAGTCAAATTGTGGTTTTACATATTATTTGATTACAAACAGCGCACAATGTCAAAATTCAACAGTTGCAAATGTACTTCTCCCTCACTATACAAATATCTAGTTCAGTCATGAAACTCTTGAGGACACAGGCTAATAGGTCCTTTACATGCAATCTGCAAGCATTCATATCATTACCGCATGGCGCAAGCTGATTTCCTCTGCTGATCCTGCAGCCAATGATATTGCTTGCTCAACATTCAAATAGTCTGGTTCAGTATTTGTTGTAGGCTAATCCTGCAGTGCACTGTTTTACTCTGAAACCCTCCACCTCCCCCAGCTCCACATGCCTAGGTCTGTTACATGATTTATGTATGTCTACTTATGCAGCAGCAGCGTATCTTACATGCTCACAGTAGTGTGTCTGTGTATCTATTTGGAGTAGCTGCAAAAATCAACAGCTGTAGCAGATCTAGTCTACCAAGACCAAATACATTAACATTATCATATTCATTAACATGCAAAAACTCTCCCCAGAGTTGTCATGATTTAAATATAAATGTCCTTATTCCTTCATTTTCTTCATGACCACAGAACCTGGGACAAATGATTGACTGACGTGTTACATACTTGATCTGATTGTTACCTTTGAGCTATCCATAACATATTTGTTACAGTAAAGTTTTGATCAATCAACAGTGAAGATGATAGTTCATTTATTTTTTTGGTGCTTTTCCCTAGTAAATCGGATAAAGGAGCAGTATAAGGTATCAGTGAGAATTCCTCAGGACTCTGAGCGCTGTGGGTTGGTTCGGATCGAAGGCGATCCTCAGGGAGTACAGCTCGCTCGCAAGGAACTGATGGACATGGCCCAGCGTATGGTGAGACATACTATGTGGTAGAACAAAGGCATTCTATATATGACGTTATGAACCCATCTGCATGGTTTAAGGTTTGTAATTTTCTAGCATTTTTGACACTGTAGGAAAATGAACGAACAAAAGACCTGATCATAGAGCAGAAGTTTCACCGCACCATCATTGGGCAGAAAGGAGAGAAGATCAGAGAAGTTCGGGACAAGTTCCCTGAGGTCCTCACAGATTAATTTAGTAAAACACAGACAGCCATATTCTGCTACAAGTTTGATAAAGGATTCCATACAGATACCTTTGGTTTCATTTCTGCAGGTCATTATCATCTTTCCAGACCAGCAACAAAAAAGTGACATAGTGCAGCTCCGAGGGCCTAAAAACGAGGTGGAGAAATGTGCAAAGTTTCTGCAGAAACTCATCGCTGAGCTGGTACAAGTGTTATTTCCTCTTGCTTCCTGCTCTAAAAAAATATTTGCTTAGGGACAAGTTCACAAATAGAGCAGCTATTATGTGTTCAGGCAGCTGTGGAATTATTATTATATCTGCCTACTGATGATATATTAGTTTGTTTGTTTTTCCTGCAATGCTACTGTAGTCTGTTTTGAAGGTATATTGACTGTTGTTTACAGTCAAGAACTTAAGTCTTTGAATTTTCTCATGTCTAATTAAATGTTTATCATTTCATTAGGTTGAGAGCAGCTTCTCAATTTCTGTTCCCATCCACAAGCAGTTCCACAAAAACATCATTGGCAAAGGAGGTGCCAACATTAAAAAGGTGAAGAATCAGCCATTTTATTTAGATTTGTAAAGATCACTTTTTAATGCCGTAACAGAATTAATAATCCTTTAAAGGGATAGTTCACCCAAAACTGAAAATTCTGTCATTTAATCATACTCATCATGTTGTTCCAAAACTGCATGATATTCTTTCTTCTGTGGGAACAATAATTTGAATAGAACATTATGAAGAATCTTTCATATACACTTTCTATATAAGACTTTCCGTACAACGACAGTTCCCAGCAATGTTATTTTAGTATTTTTTATCATAATAATTTATATATATATATATATATATATTAAGTATAATATTATATATATATATATATATATATATATGTATATATATATATATATATATATATATATATATATATATATATATATATATATATATATATAATAATGTATTATATTTTTAGTATTTTTTATTGTAATATTTATTTATATTTATATTGAAGTATTTTTAGTTTTTTCTTATATTTTATTCATTTTAATTTATTTAAGATTTAATTTATTTTATTAGTTTTATAATATTTCTTTATAGCTTGAATTTATTTTTTCGATTTTAATTTTAGTACTTTAAACTTATTCATTTCAGTGTCTAATTTTCAACATTTTTATGTTTTTTAAAGTCTAAAATCTATGAGTCTATACAGTATTTATATTTTTTATTTCATCTTTATTTCAATTACTAAAAAAATATTTTAATAGTTTTAGTTTTACTTATCAATAACAACACTGGTTCATACTGAGAAAAAAAAAAAAAAAAAGCACAGTGAAAGTTCTGTAGGAATTACAACATTCAGAGTGTGAATAATTCATTAAAATTTTTTTTTTTTTTTTGAGTGAACTTGAGAGAGATTATGTTGCTGTGTAAATCTATATAGATACGTGAGGAGACCAACACCAAGATTGATCTCCCAACGGAAAACAGCAACTCTGAGATGATTGTGATCACAGGCAAGAAGAGCAGCTGTGAAGCCGCACGAGATCGGATCCTCGCCATTCAAAATGAGCTGGTGAGAGAAACGCGAAGCTAGAGAATGTGTTCGAGGTGTAATTCCCAGTACTCTTAGTTTTTCATCTCTCTCACATTCTCGCTTAATCTTTCAATTGTCCCAGGCCAACCTGAAGGAGGCTGAAGTTTCCATCCCAGCTAAGCTGCATAACTCTCTGATTGGATCCAAGGGCAGTCTGGTGCGCTCCGTAATGGAAGAGTGTGGGGGTGTTCATATCCACTTCCCTGCGGAGGGCTCAGGGTTGGACAAGGTCACAATCCGGGGTCCTGCAGAGGAGGTGGAGAGAGCCAGGAGACAACTGTTGCAACTGGCGGAGGAGAAGGTGAGTAATGGGATGAAGATGTACAACAGTAAAGCAAAAAAAAGACCGCATTGCAGGAAACGCTGGTATATTTCCAGTTATTCAATCTATGTGAGACATTTGTCTTTTGTCCCACCAGCAAGTCAACAACTTCTCAATGGAGCTTCAAGCCAAGCCAGAATACCACAAGTTCTTGATAGGCAGAGGAGGAGCTAATATCCGACGCGTACGGGATCGAACCGGAGCACGGATCATCTTCCCATCACCAGATGAGCAAGAACAGGAGCACATTACCATCATGGGTAAAGAGGAGGCTGTGTGGCTCGCCCAGAGAGAGCTGGAGACCCTCATCAAAAATCTAGTATGACAGAAGAGAAAGATGTGTATTTGAAATTTTCTTTATCGACACTTCCATCAGTTCATCTGTGCTTCCTCTCAGGATGATGTGATAGAGGACAGTATGGTCGTGGAGCCCCGGCATCACCGTCACTTCGTCTGTCGAAGAGGGCAGGTGTTGAGAGAGTTGGCGGAGGAGTATGGAGGCGTAGCCGTTAGCTTCCCTCGCACGGGCACTCACAGTGACAGCGTCACTCTCAAAGGACCCAGAGAGTGTGTGGATGCTGCTAAGAAACGCATTCAGGAGATCGTTCGAGATCTGGTGAGTTTCTAATTCAATTTTGGACTGTTTAAATTTAGATTGCGTTGTTGTTGAAGCGTGAATGGATTCGTATTGTGATTAATACTGGAATTCAGTCCCTCTAGAAAAACGCGATTATGCGATCGCATATTTAAATGCATAATCAGCCAAAGTTCGCATATTTATGCGGGGGCCACATGTTTTCAAATACGCCGCACTTTCGCTGCATAAATTGCCGATTTCCATGCAAAATATGCGGGGCTTTCATGATTTCATCGAAAAAGTCACATATATCTTAGCAGAAAGTTGAAAAATGTTGCGTTTACTTCACACAAGAACAGCCATTTTCCCCTGTTGCCATAGGAACGTTATGAAGTGACTTAATTACGCGACGTGAACATCATCGATAAGCTGTAAAACAGGAAGCACACGTTTTATTTATTTATTTTTTATTTATTCATTTTTACAGAAGTTGTAGCATATTCCTTTTGTAAAGCTACAGAACTTGTTTGACTCATCAATGTTTTGTAAGTTTGAGCCATGTGTTTATTAAGGTCTGAAATAAAACAAGATGAGAACTTAAATATTCCTGGCACTTTCTGTGATGTAGTATGCTTGCTTATCATAGGAAGTAATAAGAAATGACTCTTTACATTAAGGTAGTAGCCTAGTGAGAACAGGGTGTTGGGGGAATCACTTTTTTTCTGTCTTTTTCATTTCCCACAATTTTTGCAAGTTCCCGCAATTTCATCGCATAAAATTGCATAAATATCTCATATTCCATTGCATTTTTTAAGAAAACGTGCCGCATAATCAAGGATTTTTGCCCGCAACAATCACAAAAAAACTCTGCATTTTTTCTGGAAGGACTGGGATTTGTTTTCTGCATGTATTGTCATTGACTTGTCTGCCAAGAACAGTTTATACGCTACTGTTTAAAAGTTTGGGGTGAGTAAGATTTCTTCAAAATATTCCAGCCTTGGTTAGCATAAGAGACTACTTTCAAAAACATTAAAGAATCTTACTGACCCCAAACTTTTGAGCGGTGGTGTATGTAGCCTGCTTCTGAAGGAAATCTCAGAGAAGAAACACTAACACATTCCACTCACTGACCTTCATGTTCTGCTGGTGTGTCTTCAGGAGTCGCAGGTGAGTGTGGAGGTGTTGATTCCTCAGCGGTACCACAGAGCCATCATGGGGCCCAAAGGCTGCCGAATACAACAAATTACACGGGAACATGAAGTCCAGATCAAATTTCCAGACAGAGATGAGTCTGCAGGTCTCTTCCTTACTCTGTCAAATTAGTTCAGATACTTTGTCATTCTATTTATACGAAAAGCTGAAATTATTTGTGGCTTGCAGCTCAGGAACCTGCACCTCAGGAGAATGGAGATACGGACCTCATCCCTCGGAAATGCGATATCATCGCTGTGACGGGTCGGGCCGAAAAGTGCGAGTTGGCGCGTGCAGCTTTACTGGTAAGGAATTCTGGATTTTCAGCTCTCTCGTTTGTCCTTTTGTGGATTTGGTTTTGATCCTCTTTATCCTGCCTTTTCCTTCCTCTTCTTTTTACACTCAAGGCCTTAGTTCCTGTGACGATTGATGTTGAAGTTTCCTATGATCTTCATCGATACATCATAGGACAGAAAGGAATTGGAATAAGGAAAATGATGGAGGAGTATGAGGTAGAGACATATTGAATGGTACCTTATGTTCACTACTGTTCAAAAGGTCGGTTTGGAGGTTTGATACTTTTGAAAGAAGTCTTTATGCTTGCCAAGCCTGCATTCATTTCATATATATTCTTATAATATAATAACTTATTCTTAATACATTTTAAAATGTAATTTATTCCTGTCATTTTCAGTAGCCATTACTCCAGTCTTCAGTGTCGCATGATCTTTCAGAAATCATTCTAATATGATGATTTTAGAGATGCACCGGTCAACCAACCATAAATAGGAGCCGGTGCATCTCTAAAATCATATTTTATTTTTTTTATTTTGGCCGATCTCTATTTGATCTATATCTCTATTTACTTGCTCACAAACCGCATTGCAATCATTTCCCAAAATGTGGAAATATATTAAAGTCTATAAACAGGACGTTAACACAGTATAAACCAACCAACCATAACAGAATGCACTGAACAAAATGTTGTAAAAGGGGATAGTTCAGCCTAAAATGAAAATCCTGTCATCCGTTACAACACCCTCATTTCATTCCAAACATGTATGACTGTATTTTCTTCTGTGGAGCACAAACGGAGATGTTTAGAATAATGTCCCAACAGCACTTTTCCATACAGAAACGGTTGACCGCATGCTATCAAAACAGGCTATCTTTTATTTTATTTTTTAACGAAGAAAGTCAAACTTGTTCTGTGCTGTATAGGTGAACATTTGGGTTCCTCAGCCTGAGCAACAGTCAGATGTCATAAAGATCACAGGACAGGTGGACAGTGTGGAGCGGGCCAAACAGGGGCTGCTGGAGAGAGTCCAGGAGCTGAAGGCGGAGCAGGAAGATCGGGTACAACATCTGACATATGATGACAACATAGTTTCCATATACAACGTGAGACTTGCTTCATAGAATAGAGTATATATTCATTTATTGTTGAATAATTCTGTTTGTAGGCCTTACGGAGCTACAAGGTGACGCTCTCTGTAGAGCCCAAATTTCACCCCAAAATTATTGGCCGCAAAGGAGCCGTCATCTCACAAATACGCAAAGACTATGATGTCAATGTGCAGTTCCCTGACAAGAATGATGAGCAACAGGTATGTGTGAGCCAAGAATGCGTCTCAGAAGCAGATTTTCAAGAGGGCATTTCCTCATTCCTCATCCCAAACTGGTTCTTCCCTTGTTGTTTTAGAATTCCTCAGCTTTTTCTCTTAACTCATACCTTTCATACCTGTCATCCTATTTCTGTCTCTCTTCCTGTCAGTCTTTCTTCACGTGTCTTTGTCTCTCTTCTAGGATGTAATTGTGATCTCGGGTTATGAGAGGAATGCTAATGAGGCCAGGGCAGCTATAGAGCAGCTGGTGACAGCGCTGCAGGACATGGTGAGTGAGGACACCCGGCTGGACCGGCGGGTCCACGCACGCATCATCGGAGCCCGGGGCAAGGCCATTCGGAAACTCATGGAGGAGTTTAAAGTAAGAACAGTTTGTGTATTCGCCAGTAGAAACAACTATATAACATCTAAACTGGAGTAGGTAGTCATAATATTTAACATCATAATATTAAAAAGTATAATAATAATAATACAAAAATTATCAATGCTATTAAAATTATTATAATCCTCAATAATAATAATAATTATTAACTATTATTGTGACTATTAAACTAATAATACCATCACCAGTAAAACATAATATTATTATTATTATTATTATTATTATTTAAACACATCAATGATAATAATATTATTACTTAATATTATTAATAATAATTATAATGTATAATAATAAATAATTCTAAAAAATAAATGGTATTTATTAGATATTATATTATCAATAGTATATCTACTACTACTAGTACTACTACTACTTCTAGTGCTATTGCTGTTATTATTAAAAACAATAACCATCACAATAATAATAGTAATTATTATGTAGTTAAAAAATGTATTTATTTAATAAGAACAGTTTATTTACCCGTGACTGAACTATAACACCTAAACTTTGATCATAATATTTAGCATAATAATAATAATAATATTTATTAGAATAATAACAACAGTAATAACATTTATCATAATAATTGTTATTATTATTATTGTTAATTATTATGTTATAATTAATAAACAAATTATTAAATAAATCCTTAAGAATAATACAATTATAGAAAAATCTAATAATTTTATTAAAATGTATAAATATCTAATAACTAACTAACTAACAAACAAACAAATAAATATTGAAAATGAATAATTCAGCCAAATAATTGATATATATTTGCTTCTTTATTCCAGGTTGATATTCGGTTTCCTCAGCCAGGTTCTGAGGACCCGAACAAGGTTACTGTCACAGGACTGCCAGAGAATGTTGATAATGCCATTGACCATCTGCTTAACCTGGAAGAAGAATATGTGAGTTGGCAATCCACTGCAAATGCTTCTTTCTAATCTAGACAGATGGATTCCATCTCTTTTGTCTTCCCTTCCCTTTACATTCACACTCACTCATCTTTCCTCCTAGATGTTGAGTGTCACAGAGACCGAGACTATGGCAGCTTATATGAAGCCTCCTTCAAAGACAATGGGGACTGGAGGAAATGACGAGGATAACAAAGCCCTGGCTAAAGGCTTTGTTGTGCGGGACGCCCCCTGGAATGCACAAGGGAACAAGGTCATTTCTTTAAAAATAACTTCACCACTGTGTATTAGAAAACTTAATTGCCCTCATAATCATTCCCTTCTCTTCTATGCGACATCCAGGCACCAGACATGAGCAGTGCTGAAGAGTTCCCTACATTTGGATCTGGAATAGCACCGAAACAGGCATCTGCATGGGGACCCAAAAAATGCTAAACGAATGGATTTGTTGTGACTCCAGATCTCACATCTCTGACACTTAAGAACAAGAACATTCCATATTATTTGCTCTTGTCTTTCTCCTGGTGCGTTTAGTGACTTTACAGGACTTACTTCTGTCCTCTTCCTTCTTTGCCTGAATAGTTCTTTTAGCATTGGTGGATAGATCTTCAACACTCTTCAACTGCCCACACGTCTGAAACGGAACCTAAAATAGCAGTTAGCGTCATCATTATCCACCTGTTGTTTAGAATCTGACAACAAATGGCTAGGCATTGGAGAACGAGGCAGATGTTATTTGTTTTTTGTTTTATTTCTTTGACTGTTTATTGCAAGAGAACCCCTAATTCACTGTGTATGAGTTCCTTTTTAAAGTCCTTGATGGTTTTTACTGGTTTTTATCTGTGTGTGTGTGTGTGTGTGTGTGTGTGTGTGTGTGTGTGTGTGAGAGAGAGAGAGAGAGAGAGAGAGAGAGAGAATGCATCTGAATGCACTTGTTCTGCTGAGTTTTTTCACTCTATTATAAGAGAGATGAAGGCTCTTTTTGATATTTTTTTCTGTATTTATTAGTGTATTTATATGTTTGTTATTTATCAATTTGTTCAGTGACTGAATATTCAAACTGATGAGTGTGGATGGTTTTGAAGCATAAAAAAGTTTTAGGAATTATTTTGCACTATGCTTGGTTTCTTTTGCTTCAGGAAATAATTTGTGTGTGTGTGTGTGTGTGTGTGTGTGTGTGTGTGTGTGTGTGTGTGTGTGTGTGTGTGTGTGTGTGTGTGTGTGTGTGTGTGTGTGTGTGTGTGTGTGTGGGGCTTATTTTCACAAGATCTGTCTGTGTGATTTCCTTTGAATTCTTAAAATTTTGTCATTCAATTTGCTGTGTATATATAAAGTATTATTCATTTCACTTTTGCTTTTAACTCCTCAGAAGTGTAGGAAATGAAAAGATGTGTGTGTTCTCATTTTTTTAAATCCCCTGTTGATTGACAGATTATGAAAAAGTAAAAAACTTAACAAAAATTTGACAAAAACACTCTTTTAGTTTGCTGGTTTTCTGTTTGCATATATTTACTTAAAGATGATATGTGTAAAAAAATTTTATGTTAAAATAATTTCACCTCACCATTCTTAAGTGGTTCTTTGGCACTATCAAATCATTTCAAAACATTGCTCTGTTTGTTTGAGCATCACAACCAGCATGAGACAGCAAAGCTGGCTCAACCAATAGCATGAGTTTGGGGGCGGGACTTTCTGTTTGGTTGACAGAGGGGGAAGAATTTTTCATAATTTTTAGCAAATTCCATTTGGTGACGCTAGTGGCGCAGAAACTACACAATTTACATACAAATGTCTTCTGATGATTGACTTAATGAGGGTCATTCCCTCCCTGTTCTGCTCGTTGAGTCATGTGAATCCTTTTTTGTGGTGTGAATGTATATGGTTGCGTGAAGAACCATCTACAACCAGCCGAAGATAGAAACACTATCGGCCTTAAGAAGTTATTGCCATAGGATATTTTTACCTAGATTTGATTACATTGATATGCAACACTGCAATAACATGTTGGTGACAGAACTTTCCTTCTCCGAATAAAATAAAAAATAAATTGTAATTGCATTTTCATTTGCTGTTCTTTATATTTCAAAAACTCAAAATTTCACTAAAGTCTTAAGATGTCGGTGTGAAGCGAGAATATTACATCATTTGTTTGACTAAAGAAAAACACAATATAGATATATCAGTTAAAGCATTAAAATCTCAGTAATTCTTCAAACAGATGATTAAATCTCACAATACCTTACGCCACATTTTACCCCAAAATAAAACAGAATTAAATAAATTATTCAGCAAGGACACATTCATTATAGGGCCTACTGATAATAATGTTTCTTGAGCGTTAGAAGGATTTCTGAAGGGTCAAGTGACTGAAGACTGGAGTAATGATGATAATTTAGCTTTGCCATCACAGGAATAATTTATACTTTAAAAATGTAATAAAATAGAAAACAGTTGTAGGCTAATAGGGGTAATACTTAACATGATTACTTTTAGATGAGCATGGTGAGCATAAAAGACATTTTAAAAACATTAAAAAATCTTATCTACCACAAACGTTCAAATAGTAGTGGGTATAAAAATTGTAAAATATTAATTAGGTTGGGTTTTGATGTCCCAACACATTGATTACTGATAGTTTTCTCAATATTTAGTAATACAGTATATAGGCATGAAATTCAAATGAAATGTTGACTCATGAAATTTCATATTTAAAAATAATACACTGTATATGCCATTGGTTATTTTTGCCTTACAGTAATGACAACTTTGGAGAGATTATTTTTAAATATGAAATTTCATGACTCACCCAGAACTAATTGAAGACACAGACATATTTTTCTTATGTTGTGCATAACTGTCTTTTTTGGATTTTTATTTTCTTACAAACCAGGAAGGTAATGTTAGTGTTATATAACAGGCTGTACAACACAACAAAAAGACATAAAAAAAAGAACATGAACAAATAATACAAACAACTGAAAAAGCAGCAATGGGCCGACATGAACCCCGTGTTTTCACATTTTCCAATTTACATAGCAAGCATTCATTCAGACATCGCCCTTGGCAATAAAGCGGGATTACTAATGCGAAATGTACACTCAAGTATGTCATATTGGCAACAAAATAAAAATAAAAAACAACTCAAACAAATGGATAGATATGCCTTCACAGAGGGTACTGTAAGTCTAGATACAATCAGAAGAGAGTTGATTTTTAGTTGTTGTCGTTTTTCCAACAAGGGCTTAAAATTGTGCAATCTTAGTCATAAGAGAATACAAAAAAAATGGCAATAAGTCAACCATGGAGTAAACAATCTATTGAAAACAAATCACATTCCCAGTGTAAACACCAATCCAGGGATCAGGTATTCGAGTAGACGGCTTCAATTCTCACGATTGCTCATGAATTCAGGCACATCAACCTGATATAAACAGTCCTTGCTGTTGAACAGGATGTTGAATGTAGAACATAAACAGTTCTTTCCATTTTCTTGTACCTGCCACCATTAACCACCATCTTACAATAAAGTTTGTGAGTAAACGAATGGGCTTATCAGCACACGTGAACAGAAGACAACAGAAGACAAATCCGAACACAACACGTGTAAACAACGTCTAAAGCAGTGAATCATGTTAAACATAAGACAAGCACTCCCATAGGTGATTGACCTTAAATAATGGACAGTGAATGATGCAAAGACAACTGGCACACACATTTGGCCAGAACAGACACACTAATACAGATATAGCTTGATAAATCTCTTCTCCAGCTCTTTTTTGAGTGCTTTGGGGGTTTGTTTATATGCATTCATTCAGTTAAATTATGTTCTTTTGCCACAATTTAAAACAAAAATTGATATTAGGGGTATGATGGGTCAGATAGAGTGTCTCACTCCATAGATGGTTACAGTTATAACTGTGTATTCACACACACACACACACACACACACAAAAAATCATTTTCTAGCCATCCGAGACATTTCTTAGCTTCTTGTCTTTATGTAGACATTTTAATACACTAAACACTGTATCTACTGTCATTTGTGAATAAATACACAGCTATAAAACCAAATTTTTAGACCAGAATTTGTAAAGCGAGTAAACAAAGCGATGAAAATAAACAGTAACACTGAGTCCCTTCCTGATCAGGTGATTTTGCTGACATTTCTTGACATTGTCATTGAAACAGGTCTTGGTTATTTCCAGGTTGATTTGTCCGTTGCAAGTCTTAAGAAAAACACGAGTATAAATCAAGGGCTGTGCTATGAATAGGTGGTTTTGTGTTGCTTCAGTCCAGTTTTATTTCTGTGAGAAAAACAGGCTCCCAAAGCAAAAAAAACAAAAAAAAACAGGGGGTGATACATAGATTTAGATGTATGAAGAGACAGAAAAAAAGAATGGAGAGCCTGCTGAGCGAGTGAATTTAATGAGAAAGACTAAAAATCGCCCACCAGTGTCCGAAACATAAAGTGCAGGCAGTGTCTCTGTCTCTGGGGATTATCATCACCATCCTTCTAAATGCAACGAACACAAAAGTATGTCTGAAACATGCAGAGATCAATGAGCCGGTGCAGCAAAACAATGCTAAAATCCTTAACGCCTCAGCACTGAAATTTAGTTGATATTGAGGAAGATGATGCTGATATCCTCCCGCGAGTCTCTTTTTACTCCACCCGTATGAGCAGGCCGTACAGGAGCGTGCCTCCTTTCTCCTTGGTGATCCACTCGATTTCTGCATTGCTGAATCGAGGGTCAAGGGGCTCGCTGATCCCCAGCGATGTCGGCCCCACTTTGTACGAGCCTGGCCGCACACACACCTGGAAGCCAACCTGGGCCTGGTGACAGCGGAGGGAACGTGGGTCTCGGAATCTGCACAGAAAAGTGTAACTGTCATCATTTTATGTATTAAAGTTCCACTATTATGCTATTTTAAAGGTTCCTAATTGAATTTTGAAGGTTAACATGCATGCAAAGTCAAAAAACACTAATTTTCTTATAACATTAAAGTGTATTTTTTGCCTTGCATGCATGTAAACCTATTGTAGGAGATTGTATTTTTCTTATAATATACAGCATCACCTCTTTTCTCGAAGTGTCTGAAACAATTCGATAACGGATTCAGTCTCTCTAAACCCCTGCTTCCCGGAACCTACTCTGCTCTGATTGGTCAGATGGCCCAGTCTGTTGTGATTGGTCTACTGCTTACAGCACGTTGGAAACAAAACAGCCATTACCATATGTGAATTTCAGCTCTGAAAGCTTCCTAAGCACTTGTATACACAGTGATATGAACAGTAGGTATGGGTAGCGTTTAAATTTGATCTATACCGATACCGCTAAACAATACCGGTACTTATCGATACTGTTATCGATGCTACTCTAGTTTGGTGCAGAAAGACATGATTTGAAAAGATGTTGAAAGTTGTTTTATTACTGCTGAACTTTAGTACTGCAGTTTACAAATGCCTCGAAGCAAACAGAAAAAGGCATATAAATCACATTTTTAAAATAAAAAGGCTCTTCAGAGAGAGAGAGAGAGAGAGAGAGAGAGAGAGAGAGAGAGAGAGAGAGAGAGAGAGAGAGAGAGAGAGAGAGAGAGATTTCCTCAGAATACCACAGCTAGGGTTGGGTATTGTTTGAATTGAGGGCGGGTCAAAGTAGACATTGTTCATGGGCAGCCAATGGACACCATAGGCTGGCATTATGCAAATCTGTTACAATCCTAGGTAAGTTCGTGCAGGAAGTAAGACTGGAATTACTGATGACCCGTTTCAGGCAGTTCAGAATCGGTTCTTTCTTCCATTTATCATCCGAAAATGCATAATATGCGCACTTTAAAATAAAATTTCTAGACAATCATGTTATGTTCTCTCTAGTCTTTTTCTTTAGAAGCACTGCTGTTGACTTACTGCACTTTTGGGGCAAAGGCCTCCAGGCCAGAGTAGCGTATTGTTGGAGAAAGCTGCACACAGGGAATCTCTCGCTCTGGTGCGCTGTTCTCCTCGGGCTCCCCGTAGCTGCCGTGACCCTCTGTCTTCACCGGGGAGGAAGAGAAAATGGAGGACGATTCTGCTCAAGGGAAAACAGAGAAGCTCAGCTGTGCAAAAATATTCTGATCTCCTTCTAATTCATACTTTCATGCATTTCATTATCAGATCAACAAAAAACTTGGCGGTTACTAACCTGACAAGAGTTGGTTGTGGTCCAGGATCCGTCTAAGGGAGCCGACACTGGTGCCATGGTACGCTATATGCCACTTCTTGAAGGCATTAGAGACGTCACAGTGGGTCTTGATCCTGTTAAATACAGACGAGAGCTATTACGTAAGCAATTGATACTAAATAATTTGCACATTATCGGAGCTTTATTCCTGAATTAAATAAAAAAATAACTGACTGGAGTGCAAAGCGGCACCAGCCGAATGGTAGAGCATAGTCTCTGGGAGGCTCCCCTCGCTTGTAATAGGCCTCATCGCCTCTTAATTTGTGACAGGACTCACAGTAGCACAGGTTGTACTTAGCATCCTCATTAAAGTAACCATCTGAAAAAGAGGACGAGGTGGGATATGGAGACCGTAAGACTTTTAGTGAATATACCGTCGGAAACAATCAGAAAATAAGCAGGTCCACAATCATTCTGCGCCCATAAATTTTTATTGGTGTAATGCAGCCGTACCGGGCAGCGTGAGCAGGTCTTTGAATCTAGAGCATAGCGCCTGATACTCGCACGTTTTATTGGGGTTGACCTCAGGAGGAGGCGTCCAACAGACACTCTCCTTTATACCTGCCGCAAACAGACAGCACACATGTATGGGTGAAGCAGGATGACAACTAAAGTCACTGCAAGACATGAGGTCAAAATTTCACGCACCATCCACCATATCAGCCTTCTCCATGTCGGCCTGACAACGCATGTCTCCTCGTTCCCCGCCGTCCACTGGCACGTGATTTGTCACTATAGTCACCTGAGAATACAACAACAACAGGAGACGGTCACTTCCTGTGAATCTAAACAAAGCTTTCATAAGGAGGCTATTATGAAAAAAAAAAAAAAAAAAAAAAAAAAAAAAAAATATATATATATATATATATATATATATATATATTTACATCAACATATTACCATAACAACCTGTTATTAATAATAATAATAATAACAAAATGTTTAATAAAACTAGTATTTTCTGACAAGAAAAACATAAATAGAAATATTATATTTATTTATAAAATTACTGTGAAAATGTTGATAGGGAGATCAAAATATTGAATATTATTAGTGCAGTCAAATCGCATCTAACATAAACGTTTGTAAATACATATATGTGTGTGTGTGCATGTATGTATGTATGCATGTAAATGTGTATATATACATTATATCTTTTTTATTATATATCTGTTTTATGTTAGCAGCAATTACTCGCGATTAATGGATTTGACAGCACTAAATATTATATAAATAATCAAAAATGAAAAACAAAATGTTCAATAAAAATATACATACTTTCTGACACTTACTTACAAGTACTTTTTTGCAATTACAATTACTTTTAACTTGTTTGTGATGGACCTTTAATAATGTTGGCAGGGAAAGCAAAACGTGAAATATCATATAAATAGTTAATAATATGAACTCAATGTTTCTTAAAAGTATGTATAATTTACAAAAAGACGTAAAAAAAATAATGTACTGGATGTACAACAATTACAGGGTTTTTTTGTGAAGGGGACCTGTGAAAATGTTGTCAATCAAACAATCAATACATAAATAAAAATGTTGAATGAAAAAAAAAAGAAAGAAAACCTTTTCTTAAAAACATGACTAAAAATAATATTTTTAACAGTAACAGGATATTACAGTTATAGGTTCTGACCTGTTCACACTGGCCGTAAAGGTCAATGAGTGGGTAACAGGGGCTTGGGATGTCCTGGACTGCTACGCCCTGATCCATGCCATTAACAAACAGATGGAGGCAACCACTGCTGTCCACCAACAGCCCCAAAACGGTCCCTTCAGGACATGTTTCCAGGTTAGGACCATAGTTCTCACAAATCTGAGGAAAGAAAAGAGAATGAGGTTGGGAATGATATAAATAGAGTAAAGAAATGAGAAGGACATTAAGCACACAAAAATCAGAAAATAAAATGAAAAAAATAAATATGAGAGGAATTAAGTAAAACAAGAAAAGAAAGCAGAGAAACAAAATAAGGATGTTAGGATCAGGAAAATGAGGATAAAAGAACCATACAAGGGATGTGACATCACCTTCAGCGAGTTGTGAAAAACAGAGTCTCGTTGCAGCAGCCAGACTGAGCGTTTAAGGCAGCAAGCTGTTGAAGGAAAGTTGAGACGGTCTGGAGAATGACCAATCACACCCAGTGACAGGGAGGACGTCCATGATGGATTCAAGCCGTCTATCTGAAACTGAGGAAGCGATGTAGAAATATGACTTTCCCGATTGCAGCAACTTCCATTTTTATTACAGATATTTTGCACTAATTTCCTGGGAAGTGGAGATTTTGTTCTCTTGAACACATGGTATGGAAACAATGCTTTGTTCTCAGGTTATATGAGATTTTCCAATTTTGCCAATTTTTCCAAGTTAAATTTGCAACTTTGGATGGAAACATAGCTACTGACACCGTCTCCCACTTCCTAACACACTCACACACAAACACACACCTGGAAGAGCTGCTGGCGGGGCAAAGCTTGCGCTGTGACCAAAAGTCCCTGGTTGTAGCTGGACACCCGGGCAGCAGTCAGGTTCTGATTGGACAGCTGGATATTTTTTCCATGGTTCTCTAAAAACGTCATGACCGTGGGCTCCAGTGGAGGCTCATTCTCACACTGAGTTGGAGAAGGAAAAAAAACAAAAAATAAAATAAGGGTGAGATAAAAATACAACCGATAAAGCTTTAAAATATGATGCTTTGAGACGGCACACCTCTCTGACAGGAGTGCTGTCCTCCTCTCCCTCACTGCAGCTGTCGGACGAGAGCGAGGGAGCTTTCACACTTTCCGAATCCTCAACTAGCGTGGAGCTGACAATGGACACGGCCGTCACCTTTCCATACAGGTCCAAAACAGCATATACGTTCTGAAACACGCGGTATAAACATGGGTGAGAAGAACACACAACTGAAAAATCATGTTCTCCACTAACAGATATAGAAAGATACTGGTACCTTCGCCACTGCAGTGGCTGCTGGTCCCATATCTTCTCCATCAATGAGAATGTGCATGGTATCGTCACTGCATCTCTTCACCCCGACACGATTTCCTACCTACATTACGATAAACAAAGAAGGGATGTGTAAGAGAAAGCAGATACACAAATTCACTGACTCATCCACCCCTTGTGTGTTGGTTTATTAAATCTTTTGTGCAAATCTTTTGTGTGACTATAGTTTCAGCTACGAATAAGAGTGTAGTACTTTTATAACTGATGAACATTTTAATTCTGCACATTATAACTTTAAAGATAACTATATTAGTGTCCACACGTTCTGTTTATTCTAAGCACGCGCTGCAGTTATGTGGTCTGCTGCCTTAAATTTTCTGTTATTATCTGTATAGCTGGGAAGTGGACTCCCCTATTCTCATGGACTTAGAATAATTATTGGCGTGAACGGGCCTCATCTCTCTTACCGTGAGCCGATCTAGAGAGCAGCCGTAGTTCTGTTTCTGCAGCACTCCGTTGCGTCTGACCTCGGACCCGGCGAGGACCCAGGTGACCTTTGACCTGAGCTGGGTAAGCGTAGGCGAGAGGCCGCTGAGAGGGCAGGATGGTAGGTCAGGGGGCTGCAGGGTGGTCAAACCCACATGAAGGGAACCGGACCATCTGTCATCTACCTTGTTGATTTTCACCTAGAACAACATCAGGACCATATATGAATAAGATCATTTTTGGTAACAATTTTTATAATCAGGTTCCATTTGTTAACATTAGCTACCACATTAGTTAATACAAACTAACAATGAAAAATACATTAACACTTCATTTTACAGTGTTCTTGTTACAAGTAACATAGTTAATAACTATAAATTATGCATAATTGCATGCAACTAACCCTAAACCAAACGCTAATCCTAACTATATAGTTAGAACAGTTAAACTAGTTATAAACAGTTATATAGTTATAAACAAGTTAATTAATATTATTCAGTACTTAAATGTATTTATTATGTATTACACTGTTACATAAAAAAAGCACCTTATTAAAATATGTAACTAAAGTTTAACTTCTAAAGCGTTTCTTAATCTTAGCCAATGTTAATTTCAAACATTTATTAAAACATTATTAAAAGTTGTATCTGTTAATATAATTTAATGGACCTGAGCTGACATGAACTAGCAGTTGTATTTTAATAAATATCACTCATTGTTAGTTAATGGATCAACTAATGTTAGCTAATGGGTTACCCCTATTTTTTCCCTTCAGTTTTTCAGCTGTAAATTAAGCATGTTCCACATCTCACCTCAAACAACTCATCTGTTTTGAGCTCCTTTGCACTAAAGACGATTCCATGAGCATATCCCCCGACCCTCAGTGCTTGGCAACCGTCTCCTAATAACACCACATTCTTACCATGTTTGGTGTGCAGGCGATGAGCAACCCCTGCCACTAGAGGGTGACAAAGACTGTTTACAACTCGTACTGGTTTCCGACACTTGGCATGAATGTTAAGACCAGGTTTAAATGATCTATAACACATTTTAAAATGTTTTCTTCAATCTTAATAAATTACTACAGCCTCACAAGCAAATATACTGTGAAAATACAATACCTGGGGAGTGTATGGGGAAGCTCTTCTCTGTGATATTACTGGTGCACAGACTGTTATCCAGTGGGCCGGAAGAACTTGTAATGGACACTTGCACACACTGACCATAAAGATCGATCACAGCAAAGACTTCTAAAAAAAGACAGAGGGAAAGAAAGACAAGAAGGGGGACAGAAAATGTTACTAAGTTCTGAAATAATATGAAGTCACTATGTTTCCATCCAAAGTTGCGAATTTAACTTGTGCGCAAAATTTAAATATCGCACTTGTGTGTTTAAGAACACAAAATCATCACTTCCTGGGAGCTGGTGCAAAATGGGAAGCCACTGTGGCTCTTTTATTACTTGCGTCTCAGAGCGTGCAGTTAAAATGCAGTAAACTCTGTCATGTTATCTTGACGCCTAGTGTTCGGGAACGCAATCGTATGAGACAGTTCTGAGAGGTCATTATACCAAACCATTTTGATGACAGACTTTGACTCAGGCATTTCAGAATGACCAAACCAACATTTTAAATGTTTTGCAATGAAATTGGTCAGCTGGTTAGTCCAGTTATCCAATCACATCCTCTGTTGAAGTAAAGCCACACAAGATTTTTTGTTGTGCATCGAAGGATTTATTCTGCAAATGTGTTTCTATCATAGTTTATGCACGTCTACTTTTTTTTTTATACTGTTTTTATTGCATTTTCTTGAACACTTACACAACAATGTATATCACATGTCTGTAACATCACATATAATGTACAAAAAAAAAAAAAAAAAACGGGGCTCATATTACATGAAAAGTGCAATACCACAAACCAACACTGGATAATAAAGTATGAACTTTGGAAGTCAGAGTTAACAATACACTGCAATCAGTAATAGCCACAGATAAGAGAAATAAAGTAAAATAGGGTTAGTGCAAATTAAAATATATTTTCAAATGAATATAATACCTAATCAAGCATTTTGTTCCTCCTCTATTATATTATTCATATCCCCATGCTCAATAAATAATAAAAAGGGACTCCAAATCCCCTTAAATTGGTCTTCTTTACCCTTAAGAATATATGTTATCTTTTCCACTGCAATGCAAGATATTACTCTTAACCATCGAGTTATAGTAGGCCTTTCGATCTTTTTCCAATAAATGGCGATGAGCCGTTTGGCATGTAGAATACACATGTCTATCAATACTTGAGTGTCCTTTTTAATTTTCCAGTTGTCTGGATGAATACCAATAATGAAAGGCCCAGGATCCAGTGGCAATCTCACTGAGACTATATGCCATATCATATTATTAATTTCCTTCCAAAACTCTTTTATTTATCACACTCCCACATACAATAAATTAGTGTGCCTTTTGCACTGTTACATTTAAAACAAGTATCTGGTATGTTGCTATAAATTTTGTTTAGTTTTACCGGAGTTATATAGGTACGTATAAGCCAATTGTACTGTAATAGTTTTAGTCTGCTGTTAACTGTCTGTGTTTGGGCTTTTGCACATGTTTGCTCCAATTTTTCCTCATCTATCTTCAATCCAAGGTCTTGCTCCCACATGGCTAGTCTGGATGTAGATCACTCCTGAGAACCCAACAATAACATGTTGTATAAACAAGATATGTGTCCTCCACTAAGGCTTGGTTTAGATACACATTTCTCCAGATTAGTTAGCTCTGGCTCAGCAAGTCCTTGTCCCCGGGCAGTACGTATAAAATTCCTAATTTGCAAATATTTATGTTTTTTAGGGATTTTGAACTTGTCAGTAATATCAGTAAATTACATTAGAATGCCATCTTTGTATAGATCCTTAACTTTCCACTCTTTTTCCTTTAGATGAATTCGTACTTTCCCCCAGACATTAATCATGTTCAGTACTATTGGATTAAATGATATTCCACTCAAATGTTTCTGTAATATTTGTATATTGGCTGAATAAAGATACAAGTTAAAAGGAATCTTTGATTTCATAAATAAATTGTCTATTTCTAGCCATTTAGGAGGAGCACTTGCCGAAAAATTAATGCGCATGTCTTCTTGTCGGATCAAATAAAAAAATATTCGCTTCAGTTGAGCGCATTCATTTTATGTGCATTTCTAGAATCTACGCGCATCTTGGTGTTTTCATCCAGCGCTTTTTAATGCGATAACCCAAAATTTGCAGTTGGATGGGAAAAAAAAAATCAGTGGATGGAAACATAGCTACATTTACATAAAGTTAGGTGAACTAGTTCCCTTGAAAATTACCTGATGGCAGCCCGGTACATGCTACACCCTGGTCGAGCCCATTGATGAAGTAATGCAAGTCTCCAGAAGCTGTACGCATCATTCCGATCCTGGAGCCTGTGGTCAGAGAGTCCAAGTCACAGCCGTAGTTATTCCTCATAGTATTCCCATCCTGCATGATCGCTGTGCCACTACAGAAGAGAAAGAGGTATCTGTCTGACAAAGAGCGGATTTTAATGCTCTGTATAATGTGGAAATCCATTAAACTACCGCTCACCTCAACATCCATGTGTCATAGTCAATGTCAGTCATCGTATTAGGGAACTCCAGTTCCTCAGGTCTGATTGCTGTAACTCCTATGCACAATACAAAAATCAACAACAGGTTCTTATTCAGATCAGGGGCTACAATTTATTAATGTTTCAGAATTGGAAACCAATATTTTTCTACCGATACAGACAGAACATCAAACGAAACGACTCTGAAACGGTTTCCCGCACAACTAGTTGCAGTCGGATTCCTGGACATATGAACCAGTAACTTTCAGTGGATCTAAGATTTATAGAATTTGTTGCATTAAGATGCAATAAGATGCATTTCTTTAGGGAGTCAGTAGTATTTCTTTAATAAATCTGTGGTATTACTTTAATAATAATAATTCGTTAGATTTATAAAGCGCTTTTCTCAGCACTCAAAGCACTTTACATGGAAGAGGGAATCACCAATGGTCACCAAACCACCACCAATGTGCACAATCCAACTGGATAATGCAACAACAGTCATATCGCCACCACACACCAGCTTATTGGTGGAGAGGAGACAGAGTCATGAAGCCAATCAGTATATATAGGGATGATTAGGAGGCCATGATGATGGACAGAGGCCAATGGGCAAATTTGGCCAGGATGCCGGGGTTAAACCCCTACTCTTTTTCGAAGGACATCCTGGAATTTTTAATGATTACAGATGGTCAGGATCTTGGTTTAATGTCTCCTCTGAAGGACAGAGCTTTTTGACAGTATAGTGTCCCCATCACTATACTGGGGCGTTAGGACCCACACAGAGTACAGGGTGAGCGCCCCCTGCTGGCCTCACTAACACCTCTTTCAGCAGAAACCTAGTTTTCTCAGGAGGTCTCCCATCCAGGTACTAACCAGACTCAACCCTGCTTAGCTTCAGTGGGTGACCAGTCTTGGGCTACAGGGTGATATGGCTGCTGGCTTAAGTGAATCAGTGGTGTTTCTTAAGTTAATGGTGGTATTTCTTAGGTGAATCAGAGGTAATTCTTTAGTAATTCAATAGTATTTCTTTAGTAACTCTTTAGAATTTTCTTAATGAATTAGTAGTATTTCCTTAGTGGAAGGGCTTAAGCACCCACAGAAAAAAACGAGATATTCTCCATTCATTTTATCCAATCAAAAAAATTATTTATAATCAGGAACCTGTCTGATTGGTGGATCTCACATCGGGTCCCAGACAGACTTTGGCTCAGGCATTTCAGAGGGTCATAAATACACGCAATTCTACTGGTATATTAAGCATTACAACAACCTGACACAAAAGCTTATGTTTTCTGCGAGAGAGCGACTCGCAACAACAATCATGGAAAGAATGTGTGATTTAGTTTGGTTTGTAATCACAGGCGGTAGGTGAATCAACTCAAAACATTCATTTCTTTGTAGCATAATAGTTTCAATTTGCGTGCGCCGCACAACCTACACATCACAGCATAAACGCTACGGATAAATTATTTGTTATTAAAGCGTCTATGTTCATAAACCACTGTTAATTTTAACAGAAAAAGCAAGCTTACTGCATGCGGGAATTGGCGTGCAGAGCGCTCCTTTTATAATCACTAAAAAACTGTCACTTTTATCTCACAATGTTCTGTTATAATAAATGAAGCTGACTGCACATTGAATCTCTTATTAACATAATGTCTGACACCTGGTCACTTCATGAGTGTTCTCTGATCAGCTAGCTATCCGTTTATAAAAAGACCAGGTGTAAATGGCCTCCGAAATGCTTTCGGGACGGATTTAAATCCTATTGATCGAACCACTTCAGAAGGTGGATTGAGACGCATTCCAGACAAAACTGGACAAGTGTAAATGCATCTGGTTTTGAAACCACATATGTAAATGTTACTCCTCCCAAAATGTTGTGAGCGTGTTATAGGGTATATGACATGTTATTATAGCCAGACATGACAGCGCTATTGCAACACGCATCGCCGCGGATGAGTATATCTTCAGCAAGCCGACGCGCAAACTGCCGCAATTGAAACTAAAAGCAAGTCACAGATGCTCAACACACAATCATCTTCATTAAAAGTAGTGAGACTAAATGATCTTACCAGTGCTGATGCTGCTCCTTCTCCTATTGTGGTCTTTGATCTTGAAATTAGCTGATGATAAATGAAATGCAGCTCATATCTGTTGCTTTCGTTGATGTAAATTTGCATTTAGCGCGGAAATTGAAGATCAGATCTATATTCGTTTTGCAGAGACACTATGTCTCCAAGTGTAAATGGAACCATTTTAACAAATCAGATAGCTATCCGATCATAAAAAATGCATGAAGTGACCAGGTGTAAACAGGCCCACAGTCTCAGACACGCACTGGATTGTTTGCCAAATCTGTTTCGCCAATATGCTATTTTTTTTACAGAGAAAACTGATCCTAGACCAGCAGTTATAGGCAGCTTTTCCCTCTAAAAGCAATCAGAAGCAGCAGCAGGCAGTGGTTTGAGTGAGAAAATTCCACGCTAGACTCAAGTCTTTAGTAAATTATTGTTTCTTTAGTGAATCAGGGTGTTTTATAAAAGCTCACCTGCTTCAATTGAGCCTGACCAGCGATCCACCATTTTCTGAATCACAATTTCAAAGAGCTCTCCATCCCGAAGGCACCTGTTCAGTGAGACACACAAACATAAAATATTCATTTAATCGATGTCTGATCCATTAGGATGAACCAGCATGATCTAAGAGCACTTAAAAGAGATCATGCTAAAACAAATGTAACCTGTTTGAAATGACGATGGCATCATTAAACTCGCTACGGCAGTTCTGCCTAAGTGCCGTTCGGCCTCCGTTAGTGATGACTGCGTTTGTGCCGTGCAGCTGATGAAAGCGCAGGTCGTTGGCAGCTGTACCCCCCGAAACTGAACATGGACTACCAGGAGACATAGCAGTAGGGCCCTCAGAACTGTCATCAGGCAAGGGAGGGAGATCGGCTAAAAGAGAGAGAGAGAGAAAGAGATTTTTAACTAAAGGCCTGTACTTTAAGGTGTCTACCATTAGGGCTGGGACGGTTACCGCATTACCGCGGTCTGAGCTCATCACCGCAAAAAAAAAAAAAAAAAAAAAAAACATTGGCCTGTGGTGCACGTTGTGTCTAATGACATGGATTATGTCTAATGATATTGTGTCTTACATGGATTCAAGGTTTTCTAAACAAGACTTATCAAAAGATGGAGCAAATCCGATATTTCGCAAGTTAGGGAGCGCAATGTTCCATATGACACATAATAACATTCCATTTGTATTAGAGATGCGCGGATGGGCTATTATTATTTAATCCGCAACCGCATCACAAAACTCATCATCTGTCCGCACCAACGTTTCTTGATCAATTTTCGAAACCGCATCCGCGGCGCTGACTGTTTTAAGGTCTATGAGCGATGCGAGGCGCTGATGCCGCGAGGCTAGAAAGATCTTGGCTGTTCTAGAAAGGAGACTGATCCAATGCAGCAAAGATATTTAAAGGCTAAAGTCCCTAGTGTAGCCTATTGGCTATGTTGTATCCCCAGAATATCAGCAGTGAATTCCGTCTCCGATCGGCGCACAGGGATAAAAAATAAATAAATCAATTGCCAAACGCACATCGGCAAACCTGACCTTACCTGACTAGGGTACTGTAGCCTAAATTTTATCATTTCGTTTTGAATTTTGTTTAAAAGTAGACATTTTAAGCTTTCTATTTATTTCTCATGTCTGTGAGGCAAGTAGGCCAAGGCTTAACCTATACGGCGAGTTTCGGTTCATTTATGAGACGAGCTCCAGTTCACACGCAAGAGATCGCATCGGCGCTTCCACGTCCTCCTGATTATATGTCTGCTATATTTATTATTTATTAATTCCAGGCAATTAGTTAATAAAACAGTGATTAAAATTAAGATACAATTTATACAAAACAAAATTTAATTTAAAGAAAGGCTTTCTACATCAAAACTTAATAAAAGTGGTCAAAATCATGTCTGACCCATCTTATGATCCTATCTTACTCATGCTGTTCACTTTTCATATAATCGACAGATTAAATAAAAAATAACATTATATTATGTAAACATAAATATGGAATATAATTTTTGTAATCAAGACATGTTGGAAAAGGTGTTCATCTTTCATAAAGGTGAACATCAATATGTATTCTCCTGAAAATGATGAATTCAATGCGAATGTATCTGAGAATATTCTTAAATAAGGAAATCTATTCAGTGAATGGTTCATGCCAAATTACTGCTTGATGAACATTTGACTATTTGACTAATTGTGCTCGTTTTTTTTTCGGATGTAGGTGACAATATTTAACAAAGTCTGTCTAGCAAAAACGACTTCGGGTGGAGGGGGGGGGGGGGGGGTGTTGTGTGTATTTAAAGCGGGAATATCTTGCTTTTCTACCTCGGTTAAAAAAAATCCATACCGCCCCAGCCCTATCTACCATCCTTTCATTTCTACTCCATCCTTGTTGCTCTCACCCATATCATCCATGATGGTGGCCTGGGCAGCCTGTCCATACAGGTCCACCACTGCATACACACTGGACGGAACATTCCAGGCCGCGGGGCCTTGAGGCACTCCGTTCACAAAGAAATGCAAACTCCCATCCTCCTTTCGGACAACTCCCACTGTATCTCCAGCCTGTAAACATTCACAAGAGGCACGTCAATATAAAATCCTCTAGAGCAGTAACATGGCGCTTCAAATAATGATTCTATCGATTACATTGTTGCAAGTGACTGTTAAAAAAACGTATTTGTCATTGAATCATTCATTCAAGAGATTCGTTAAAAACAAGTGAAGTGTCATTGAATTATTTATTCAAACGGATTTTTTCAATACACATTTTAAATAGACTGCAGCAATTAACATTTTGTCAGAACCTCTAGGAAATTACATGTTATTTGGTTTAGTTGTCTGGGAGAATCGTTATCTGTTTGAAACACAAAAAAATATTGTGATTCTCAATTTATCCAGAATCGTACAGCTCTACTGCCTCTCAATATTTCCGCCAAACAAAATTACATATTACTACTCTTGCATAATTTTTTTGATTATGGTTAAGTGCTTGCACACTATGTTAACATGTTTACTTGTTGTTGCTTATCCATGTTGTATGCACAAAATAGACACTGACATAGTCACAATTGTTTCTATTTGGTCTGGTCACTAAAATCTTGTGTAAAAAAATAAAAAATAAAAACTTGTGTTAAAGGGTTAGTTCACCCAAAAATGAAAATTCTGTCAGTATTTACTCACCCTCATGTTGTTCCAACCTCGTAAGACCTTCATTCTTCTTGAGAACACTAATTAAGATATTTTTGATGAAATCTGAGAGCTGGATCACTCCTCCATAGGCTTCTTAAGGGATTGACACTTGCCAGCCCCGAAAAGTTATTAAAGATATCGTTAAAATAGTCCAAGTGACTACAGTGGCTCAATCTTAAGTTTATCAAGCAACGAGAATACTTTTTGTGCGCAAACAAAACAGAAATAACGACTTTATTTCAACTATTCATTTCCTTCTCTGTGGGCCTCTAGTCAGTTAACGTAGAGTGATTGCGCAGAGCTACGTCACACGTAGGCCCACTATTGGCCGACGCTGGTCATGTGTGTGATGCGTGTGACGTATAACAACAGAAGCGTGCGCTGTTAAACTAGTGAACTCACTCGAGGCCCACAGAGAAGAAAATGAATAGTTGAAATAAAGTCGTTATTTATTTATTTTTTGCGCACAAAAAGTATTCTCGTCGCTTGATAAACTTAAGATTGAGTAACTGTAGTCACTTGGACTATTTTAACGATGTCTTTAATAACTTTTAGGGGCTGGCAAGCTTCAATCCCTTAGAAGCCTATGGAGGAGTGATCCAGCTCTCAGATTTAATCAAAAATATCTTAATTCGTGTTCCGAAGATGAACGAAGGTCTTACGGGGTTGGAACAACATGAGGGCGAGTAAATACTGACAGAATTTTCATTTTTGGGTGAACTATCCCTTTAAGGTTTTCCCAAAATTCTCCTTTTGTGCTCCACAGAAAATATAACAGCATATCGATTCGGAACAACATAAGAACGAGTAATTGTTCATTTTATGTGAAGTTTCTTAAAAAGACTGAAAGTAAAAAGATTGAGCAAGGCTTCCAACTCACTTTTAAACGGTCTAAGTTGTGCCCGTATTCATCAAGAATTGTAGTTCCATTGTGCATGACACCATTTCCTGTCATCATCCAGGTTCCTGTGGAGATAACATTGAATTAGATTAGTTATCTGCCAACACTGAATTTTGCATTTGATGCAACAGGTAAGGTGGCCTTGACTCATGAGCACTTTATTCAGTCAGCTGTGCTTTCAGCCGTGATACCTATGAAGTAGGGCTGTCATTTTTGTGAAAAAATCCTGTTCGATTTTTGAGACATATGTGTTCATTGAATCGATTGTAAAATCGATTTTTCCATTTCTAAAGACGTTTCCATTTTCAACACCAAATATTGGCAAATCCACGGACAACTAACAGGCATTAGGACGAACGTAAAGAGGGCGCTTGAGACGCGCACAAGTCAGCAATATTTCTGATGATTTATTGGCGTGAAGTTTTGTGCACAATGACAAACAGGAGTGCAACATTCAAGGATTGAAATTAACACCCGCCAAATTCGTATAAAAATTAACTTTGGCGGGTAACGCTGTCATATCACGAGCCAATTTGCCGTGTTTCTATGTTTACTCACTTTGCCAGGGAAGTTAGTGTAAGCCAAATCTGCGTGGATTTAGCGCAAATACGCAACTCGTGAGTCCTCATGATATATTAAATACAGCGTATTGCGCAGAATCTGCGCATTTCTGGCTTGCTTGAACACACACGTCACTAAGCAACAAATAACGGCGCGCTTGTTCACTTGCACTGAAGTAATAGCGAATATTAAAAAAGCATTTGGTTAACAGAAAAGACATTGTTATTTTCCAACATCCTACATGTTCTGTGTACTGTATTGATCTGTCTACCTAAAACACATTTTTGGTTAAAAAAAAAAAGGCAGTTAAAATCGATTCCCTATTTTCGTTTTCGAAACTTGTGTTGGTTGGTCCGATCGATTGTGCAATCGATTTTCGAGCGTAAAGTGACAGCCCTACTATGAAGTAACTATGGCAGTATCTTACCTGAGCGTAGGTTGGTCATGGTTGATGGTAGCTGAAGATATGTGGGGTTATGAGTCGTCACACCAATTTCTATAGAGCCTGCCCATTTGTCCACCATTTTATCGATGCGCACCTGGAAAACCTCGTTGGAGTGCAACGGACGGTTGCTAAGCACAACGCCGTGGTTGAAGTCATCCGTCGCACTGCACCAGAGATCAACATTTCATTGAACTGCCCCCACAATGCAGTGCCCCTATTAATTCAGTAGGTAGAGATCAGTTAATTCAAATATTTTTGGATTAAATGAACTCACTGAGGCCGTAAAGCAGTGCGGCCATCACTGATGATTGCGGCCTTCTGCCCACAGTTTGCATGAAAAAGCAAGCGGTCCGGGATATCAGGCTCAGGAGTCAATGAGAGAGCAGGCCGAGGGCGGCCCACGTCAGGTGACAGCGCCCTCATGATGGCATTGTTACGGCGTAAACGATCACTATGGTTATGGTTGTGGACAATGGTGACCTTAACTGCCATGCCATACAGATCCACCACTCCATACACTACGCCAGGGGTCTGATTGGCTGCAACGCCTATAACATCATTTTGCAAAAGTATTTTAGAACATTCTGAACTAAGTGTGAATCTCTTATTGCTAAGATCTGAAGTGCCACTCTCACCTTGATCAATGCCATTAATATAGAAGTGCAGAGCTCCACTGGCTTTCCTCATCAGCCCTATGTGATCTCCCTCCTATAAAAGACAACAACATCTTGAGTATTAGATTGCATGAGATGAACATAAAACTCACAGATCCATCAGGCAACTTACCTGGAGTTCGTCCAGGCTGAATTCACAGTATTCTCGACGAGTCCCCTTCCCATTGGTTAAAATTCCACAACCACTCATCATGATTGTGCCTTAAAGACAACAAGAATGTGATGAAAAATGGGATTTCGTTATTTCAAAGAGGTGTCAGACACATTAGCTACCTCCAGTCCACACCACACATCGCTAATATAAATGTACCTGTTATGTACATTGAGATAGTTGTGTGAGAAATGCTTATTGATAATAAAGAGTGTACCTGAGCGTAAATTGGTCATTGTTGCAGGGTAGTCGAGATTATTTGGGTTGTGGGTTGTCACTCCAATCTCAATGGAACCAGACCATTTATCCACCAGTTTGTCGATGCGAATCTGAAATAAACAAGCGAAGGAATATAATTGTTTGAAGGATCATTGATTTGTAAATAAATATTTAACATACATATGTATACAACTTGCCTCCATATTCTTGAAAATTGCAGAAAAATAGTGATTAAAGACTATTCTAACTTGTGTACTAAAATAATAATTTTTGTAATAAATAAATAAATTAAATTAAATTAAAATATAAAATCAATAAAGCACCTTTAATGAGAAAGTATTTTCCATCCCTTGACATCAATCTATATTAAGCTATATTAATAGTCAATTTTAAAGTAAAATTTTTTTATTTTTATTTTTAAATACTTGGGGCCATATTCACTAAACAGGGCATATTAGCACAAGAGCGCAATTCCAAAAAAGTGCCTATAGGAGTGGAAAGTTCTGTGCAATATTTACTGACGACACGCAAATTAAAGAACACAGACACAGCCGAAACATTTTCATAATGCCCAACAAAAAGAAATGCTTTTTTTGGGTGGTAAATAATGGTGCAAATACCAGTAAAATGACTTACTCAAATCTTAGTAAATCACCTTGCGTGATTCATTTAAATACTCTCCTCCCATAAATTTTGCATCTGAAAGGGACATAAGGTCAGCCACAAAAATAACCCTGTCCACGCCTTTTCAGCACTAATTCTCTTTACTGAAATCCTGACAATAGTTTTTTAAGGCCAAAAAATTGTTTGCGCTGGCACAAGCTGTTAGGAAATCTGGCCCTATAGATATAATACTAAATTCTATACTTGCTAAATACTAAATATTCTTAAAACCTGCACAATTAAATGTGGAAACCTTTACTTTGTTTAAGGCTAGACACACTTTCCCAGTACTTTTAACACTTTTGCATATAATTATATACATACAGTTTTTTCCACAGAAAATACTCCTAAAAATACCACAACTAACACCTGTATTATAAAGGCTGTCATCACATTTAGAATGTAAAGGCTCATACCTCAAACATTTCATTGTGTCTGAGTGGCCGATTGGTCATGACGACTCCGTTATTGAACTCATCCAGCGGCCTCCTTCTTTCTGCTGTCTTATTATTGTTGCTTAGTTTGATCAGCGTGCCACACTTCTCATGGAACAGCAGTGCGTCATTGGTCATCATGCCGCCAGCGGCCACCCCCAGTCCCGCTGCCCCACCAGAGCTCCCCGCTGGGCTGCTATTGCTGCTACTGCCTCCAACTGTCCCTCCACCACCAATGCCACTATCACTTCCTGTTCCTCTGCCACCACCGCTACTTCCTGTGCCGCCCCTCGAGGAGTCAGAGCAACCTCCTCCACCTCCCACCCCCAAGTCCTCTCCACCCTCATCCTCCGAACGATACAGAGAGACAATGGCATTGTTGAACACATCAAATAACTGATGCTCAGTCAAAACTGTGAGGACAACAGGGGAAAAAAAGAGAGCAAAATATAGAGTGAACCACACTGACAACGCAGATTAACAATGATTACTAACTGGTTTTAGAAGTGACGTACCACTATCAGGCTCAAAGTTGTTTGGAAATTTGTCCGGCCGACTGTGCGTCCTGGACACCTCAGGCACTGATGAGAAAAGAAAACAGTGAGCATTGTTCATTACAATTGGGCCGATGACATATTAGAGTGTCCATGATAAAGAAATGGAAAAATCTTAAAAAGTAAAAATTCATATGCCAGATTCTTAGAAATGTACTCTTTTTTATTTATGTTGGTTTTAAGAAAAGCTTTAATAGAATGACCCTAAAAATGGCTTTTGGTAAAACACATTTTCTTTACAACTTGAATACATGCTAGTGTACACATCTGAATATTTTTTTTCAAAAAGGTTTTTAAATATACACTACGGTACTACAAAGTTTAGAATAAATACGATTATTAGTGTATTATTTATGGAAGCATTTTTTCAACATTGATAAGAAATGTTTCTTGAGAACTAAATCAGCATATTAGAATGATTTTTGAAGGATCATGTGACACTGAAGACTGGAGTAACGGCTGAGTATATTGGAGTAGCTTTTGACCAGTATGTATATTTCAAATATCATGAATTTGTGAATAAATACCATATCAAGTATTTGGCGTGTCACAATGCATATTTCTGCATGATTCAAAGCACCACGTGACTTAGATCTTTTGTGGACAAAAGTTTTCAAAATATTAATAAGCAGTTTTGTTTTAATTAATTATTAATAATTGTTAATAATTGTTGTTAATAATTATTTCTATCGAATAATAACAGGTACTTCCACCAATAGTTCTAGTAACAATGTAAAGGTTCCTCCAGTGCAAAAGCCCCTATTGACCCAACTACTTTTGAAGACCTCTCCATCACTCGATAATATGTGGTCTAGCTTTACCTTCCTCCGCAGATCCATTCATCACGGCTGTTGTAGCAGCAGCTGCAGACAGCATGATAGCTCCAGCCCTATCATCATGGCTATGGCAAGCATCTGCCATTATGGACACCGCTTGCATCGACACCATCTCATCCTCCGCCTCTTCATTCTCTTCCGCCTCCATTTCAGGTGGTGGTTCACAGCTTACCACAGTCACTTGGGTACACTTCCCATAGAGGTCCACCACAGCCCACAAACGAGAAGGAAGTCCACTGGCTGCTGTGCCACAGTCCTGCCCGTTCACCCACAGGTGCAGCTCTCCTTTCCCATTCCGCTGGATCCCCACACGGTCCCCTTCCCCGAGCTGGTCCAGGTCGCGACCGTACTCCTCCAGGACTGAGCGGCCGTCCTTCAGCACAGAACACCCGGACACGATCCACGAGCCCCCCTTCAGCCCTGTGGCACTGCTGGGAAATTCCAGACCGGCTGGGTCCAGCGCAGTAACGCCGATTTCTATAGAACCACTCCAAGAGTTAACCTGGACCAAAGCGGAAAGAAATGTGAATTAGTTAAATGGTAGTCAAATGGTAGTCAATGGTAGTTGGTAACTGACAAAATCAGTGACAACAGTAATAGCGTTGATAAATAATAAATAGTATTTATACATAATAACTATGTAATAATAATGCCTTTTTCAGTTCGTTCATCAACAAGGTATGCTACTTTTGTTGTCACCTGAGCAGCTTATGTTTTTATAAAACACTGGCTTTGAAATTAACGTTTGAGCTGTTATTAATGTTGTAGCACAAAATGTAAAAGTTGCTGCCTGTATGCAGAAGCTCATTGCCATATTATTCTGCTTGTTAGCTTCACATCAACCTTGCAGCCAGCAGTTAGCTTAAATTAGACTGTAATATCATCTTACAAGTTTCATAATAATGAAACATTGATTTGATGTTCTCTCTGCTCTCAAATTCTTTTCAGTCTGTATTGATTCACACATATTAGAACACCTAATTCAGCATATTAGAATGATTTTCAAAAACTTTTGAATGGAAGTGTATTTATATACAGTATATTTCCCCTTAAATAGAACGATATTGTGCCAAGACAATTGTTTATATAGGCTATGATGTAAAAAACAAAAAAGAATCTTCTTTAAAGTAAACCACTATTGAAGTCTATGTGACTCATATTTCTGGTCAAGAAATTATATTAATGCCTCTCTAGAAAATTGTGTTATAGGAGCTATAAAAGCGGTCTAAATCATCCTTTTAGTGGTGAGAGTAGGAATACTGTTTTAGACAGAAAAACTTTGTTATGAGTCCACCAACGTGTATCCTGTGTGTGGACGGAAGTTAGCATCAATGGAAAAGTACTTTGTGGATGGTTACTTCCCTCTCTGGTATCCTATCACACATATTATACGAAAGTTACTGGGGTTATGAGCATTACATGGTTAACACAGGCAAGTCGTCTGACTGGTGGCTAGAGCTACATGATTCTGGATAAATTGAGAATCAATTTTTTCACAAAAAATTGAAAACAACATGTAATTTACTAGACGTGTTCTGACAAATGTTAATTGGTGCAGTCTATTTAAAATGTTTAATGACTCTGAATGAATTTTTTTTTTAATCGGTTTAAATAAATGATTCAATGACTCACTCATAAATACTTTTCTTGTTTCATTACTGGATGTATCAGCGTTTTTTTTTTATTTCTTATTAATGATTCAATGACATTTACATTTTTAACATTCACTTGATTCACATTATGGCATAATGATGTAATGAGTAAAATTATTATTTTAAACGCCATGCTACTTTCAAAAGGTGATTTACTTCGTTTTGATCGCTTCCGACTCCAGTTTTGACTTTTATCCCGGGTCTTCTGAGATAATATGAATATTTGTAACACAGAAATAACGATACTATGATGTTGAAAAGACTGTTTGTAAAGCTGTTTCATACCTATACATGATAAATGCTCTCTCTGGTTCACCGGCAGCGCCATCGTAGATTTGAATGTTACGGTGTGATTTTGTCAACGGTTTAATAGACACAGGCGAATCGTTGTCATTTAGGAGATCGTGTGGGTGTTTGAATCGAGATCGCAGTCTTTTAACGGTTAATCATGCAGCTCTACTACTGGTTATTCTTTCGAAACAATATTTTAATGTTTATTCATGGGCATTGTCTTCCCCAGAGCCTTCCATTGTAAGTGCATTACTGTACAAGCCATTCTTGTATGACCTGTTATTCTTGTAGGACCTATATGTTTTTTCATATTTTTTAATTTCTGGTGTGTAATGTTGCTGTTTAAGAATGAAAAAGGTCTGCAAAGTCTCAAAGCACAAAGTCAACTCTAAAGGGAGTAATTCTATATCAGTAAGCAAAGCACTGTTTCTGAACTCACTGAAATGCTTTGATTCTAGTCATTCATTTTCTTCCCGGAACTTTTTTTTTTATAATTTTTTTGTAACTCATCTGTTTAAATGATATTAAGGTTCTGCATAAATAAGGGTGTGGCCACTTGAGTGACAGATGGATTGCCGCTGCTGTCACTACTAGCTGTTTGTCTGCTTTCTGTTAGTCGTCACATCACCTGTCTCTTTGCCCATTTTCAGTTTATCACAACACCATAAAAAGACGGACGGTGACGCGCTGCCAAGATGGCGTCGGCCGGCCCCACCCACTTTGGGCTTCAAAGATGCTCTTCAGAAACCTACGGGTGATGTCACCATAGACAGTAAAAGGATGTCACGGCCACTACGTCCATATTTTTATTTACGTCTAGTCTATGGTTGAAATTCGCAGTTATGGCAAGATGCGTGATATTTCCAAAACCCGCTCGAAGCAGTTGAGTTGGCCAATCACAACACATTGGTCCAGCTGACCAATCAGAGCACAATGCGCTTTTCAGAACGAGGGGATTAATCCACCTTATTTTTCAGGTAAGAGTGTGTGAGACCATTTGTAAAGTTAATGTTTCATTCGCTTCCAGTTATTTTTAGCTGTAAAAACATCTCATTAAGCTGCTTGATATTGCAGCCTGGTATTTCTTACCATATTATTTCAATGTATTGTCCTAATTATAAACATGCTGGTTTGTAGCGCAAACAGTTTTACAGTTTACGCATTTTGATATATTTTTCTAGTTATTTCCCTATAGCGGCTAATAAATCGAAAGTCTCGCACATTCACAGAAAACACCTTAATTCCTCGTTGAAAAATAAAGTGGATAGAGACTCTCGAACTAAACAGAGCATTACTGACAGACTGAGAATGGAGGAGCTCCAACAATGAACAACCAAGCATGAAAGCCTATTCTAACAGACAAGACCCACATGCCACAGATGCAGTTAATAAAGCAACATTCCATTAAACAAATCTCCATCTCACACTGTTCAGTGAAATGTTGTCACTAGATTTTGCTTCATCACTGCATTCCAAATGTCTTTATGTTTATGGTATGTAGGTTGTCAGTGGAGCAGGGCCGTGTGTATCTGGGTTAAGGCAGGCTGAGAAGAGTGACAGGCGGCATTGAATGTGATAAACGCTTTTCTCTAATCTGGTTACATAAGTGACCAGTAATCTGCTTCATTGTCATTTTCCCCTGTCTAGTAGTGAGGAAACAGAAAGAGTGAAAACAAAGGAAACAGGAATAATAGGCTAATCATAGCACAATACAAATATTGTTTTGCTGTGCACTTCCTTTATCAAGTCTTAATATCTATTCTAGCTTATAGCCACATAAACTGAAAGTTCATTTTTTTTATATAAATTAGACTCAGACTATCATAAAATTTTTCCGACTGCATTTCAATGATCAAATCTGTCTAAAACGCATCCTCTTCTAAATCCATATTTCTAACAAGCACTTTGTCTAGGAGTTGACTGGAGGAAGGCACAGATCAAAAAGATGGAAAAATATACAGCATCAGCCTATAAATGCTAAACATTTCCAGATAACAACAAGAAAGTCTATGGCAGTCTCATTCACTAGGAGTTGCATGGATTTTTACAAATCACAATAAATTACAACAAATTACAACATACATGTGCAAGCATGAATTTGTTCTTAAAGTCACCATATAATCAAAATTAACAATTCTTATTTTTTTATGGAATAACAGTATTTATTATTAGATCTTCACAAGCCTCACAATTCATTTTGATTACAATTCAATGGGTAATGATTCAATTATAAAACAATTCTCCACGCATCCCTTTGCATCTTTTACTCCAATTAACTTATTAATAATATTTTTTCTTTAATTATTTTTTTCTTATTTTTTCTTTGCTATTAAAAGATTAGTACAACAAATACAAACAAATGAAATAAACAGTGCTTTACATTTTTCATTTTACTTAGAAGTATTCAAGTAAGAAATAATACAGAAATGTAATAATCAAATGTAAAAAATAATCACTGCATGTGTGAAATCTTTAGTGCATTAATTACAAATAAACTGATTATTATTGAAGCTACAAAAGTTATTAATTCAAGAGCAGTAAACGTTTCCCTCTTTTTTGTTGTTTGATAAACATTAATGACACAGACAGCAACAGGTTTATTAGATTATGACCAAATGCAAGGATCAGATTTCCGACTGTTTGCGTTAATTTAGGAGATAACCGACTATGAATATGAATACTCGCCAAGACAGATATTTTGAAATAATTATGTGTGTATCTGATTGTTTAAACGCAATATGGCGCTAAAAAGAACTAAATTCGGGATCGCAAGCTGTGTGAGAGGCTTTCTGTGCGCGCACGCACGCTTAGGTGTCGCGAATCTTGCAATGCATCGTAAAAACTATTATATTCAACAGCTCTATTTATTATAAATGATTTATCCATGCACATCTTTTTTTTATAACATGTGCCCTCGTAATCTAATCAAATTAACTTTCCCTCCCTCTTGAAATGACATCTCTGATGTTTTTCAGCGCAAAGGAGGAACAAACTGTCACTCACATGAGATCACAGCAATAGCAAACCACAAAGATGCAATGATCCAATCAATTACCGAATCCGATGGACAAGAGCAATTTTACTCAGATATACATCACAATAGGTAACAAGACTATCGCAACTTCTGTTTCATGCCGACGTTATCCTAATTTTAATGTTAATGAATTTGGAGTATTCTAAACAAGCGATGGTCAGCAACCACATGGCTTTCCTTTTTTGGAAAGCCTGACAGCACGCGCAGCAAGGTCATCTACCAATGCCGAAGTTTCCCATTCTCAAAACAGTTCTAACACAATAAGCACCTTTTATTCAGACCCAGATTGCAGACCTCTTGTTAGCCAGTTGTGCATGCATATCTGTGCTGTTATACAGAATAACCTCACAGCTCGAGCTATATACTGCAGCTTTTTTAACTTTTTTACATTTAAGATGAAATATCTTATCATAACACGGTTAAAAGGCCACCCAGAGTAGTTTCAGTCATTCTTACATTTTTCCTAAATTTTGAATGAAGTTATTGATGTATCATGATTTCAAGCTTAAAGAATGTGTTAAGTATTAGGTTGTACTTATTTTCACAGAAAACTTTCTGGAATGCTTGCCATCTGTTCACCATTACATGATCAATTAAATTATCTTATACTGACCTGACCAAATGTGTAAAAACAGGATTTTAATATTTAACACCATCTTCTCTAGTGGTCAAAACCATAAGCTAATTTTAAGTGAAAAAACAGCTTAATGAAACAATGATAACACTACAAACTACCAACATGAACTAAATGGTGTTCAACCATCTATTGAAATGTATTAAGAGGGATACAAGTAAGATATCCTAGATAAAAAAAAAAAGTTAAACATGTTTACATGAATCAGCTGTCTATCAGCCTTATGAAACGATACTGACTGAGAATTTGCGAACAGGGAACATCAAATAAACTTTTTATCATTATGAAACTTGTATGATATTACATTCTGATTTAAACTATCTACTAGCTGCAAGGTGGATGTGAAGCTAACAAGAAATATATTATGACAATGAGCATCTGCATACAGCAACTTTCACATTTTGTAACATTAATTAAGAACACCTAAAACACGAATTAAAAAAAAAAAAACAGAAGCTGCTAACATGTCACAACAGAATTGGAATACCTTGTTGATGAATAAACCAAAAAAAGGCATTATTATTACATAATTATTATATATAAATGATATTAATATGTATATATAGGGTATTATTACTGTTGTCACTGATTTTGTCTCACAAAATGGAGGGGAAATTAATATAATTTTTAGGGAAGATAATATAATTTTTTGTGTTTTATCTTTGCATACTTTGTAAATGGGAAAAAAGTAATACTAGCCTAAAATTCATGGAGCCTGCATGGGACAAATATTCTGTGGCCCCCTTCTCTCCTAGTAGGCTACCAATGAGTGGGCCCTTCTCTTGTCACAGGGCCTGGAACAACCTTCCTACTTGTTCTCTGTCACCATGCTCTGCTTGTTTTGGTCATCTCAATTTTGTAACGAATCACCTGAGTGATTCAGTGACTCACTCATACCACTGTAAAAGATGTAACCTGCTGAAAGGGTCACTGAACAAATCAGCGAGCGAATTTGAAAGAATTCAAATGAATCGATTCCCTGGAATGAGCCAAAACCAGTAGCTAATGGCACTTCAAACGGTGTGTATATGTTTACATTGGCTTCCGATGGAACAAATATAGTAGTATTTCCCAAATAAATATGCGGTGTATATCCAGATCGTTGTGATCATTAACAGATTCATCTCGTTAACCCGATGACAGTCCCGGAATAGCCAGGCAAGACAGCATCCAAACATCAACAGCACTGACAAACCATGACAGCTCACTGCAAACCCGCAGCACACGCACGTCCTGAGACATCCACACACCTGAACACCACATACATTACCTATGAATAAGCTCTGACAGACCCTCATGCTTAAGTAATAAACCACTGCAGACGACATGACACACACACACACTCACACCCTTTTTTCTCTCTCTCTCTCTCTCTCTCTCTCTCTCTCTGGTGAGACATGCTTGTTTACCTTCTTGTCGATGCGGACAGTGAAGACATCGCGGTCCCTCAGCGGCTCCCGACTGAGGACCAGGCCGTGATTGAATTCCTGTACCGGCTGATTTCGTTGAGCGGTTCTGTTGGAGTTCGACAAACCGATCAGTTTTCCGCTGCGCGGATGCAGCTCAGCCGCCATCTTCGCACGGGCGGCGCGGTGCACGACAACCAGCGTCGTTTTGCGACAGTAGAGTGCCGCTTGTGGGCAGTTCGCGCTTTGCTATGGGTATATTTTTGGCATATCAGTGGCATTGATGATACTACATTGTTTTATACACATAACACGCTTTTTAGATAGACCAGCAAAAATACATTCTTATTTTTAATTTAAATAACAATACAGAAAACGAGCAAGGGCTGATAAAACTGGATAAATAGGTTAAATGACAAATAAATTCTCAAACGCCACAGGTTACAACATCACAAATGAAGTATTAAGTGGTAAGTTAAATAACAGGCTCACACGAATAACTGTATTGACGTAATATTATTATATAAGATAACATAATACTATATTATATTGACGTTAACAACTCTATCAATGGCTGTTCTTGGGAATTGTTAAAAGCCGAGTTTCCCTAAGGAAATAATTTGAACAGAAAACTAATGAATCGATTTCTGATATTACAAAATAACCCCAATTCAAATTTATGGGCACTATATCACGTATGTTGAAAATCCTCTAGATGGCAGTGGATTACTTTATGAAGCTCATGATGTAGCTAAAACATTAGATGGGGGTTTGACTTACTTTCCAGAGATTTTAATATATGAGATGAAAAATGTCTTCTTCTTTTTATTCAAATCTTTCCTTCTTTTATTTATTTTTATTAATTTTTTTGCTAATTTACAAACGCCTTTTATTTATAGATTTATTAGTATTGTCCTAGGCAAAAACTTTAAGTCTTATAAAAAAATCCACCATTTGAAGTATTGCATGTTTAACTATGATGAACAAAGAGACATAATAAATAAAATGAACAATTTTACAAACAGTTCAGGGAAAATATATTGTGAGCAGACTATTTTTAACACACGTTAAGATGTTATCAAATTACAAAAAGTGTCAAAATATTATTCAATTCTGTGTATTTAGTATACATAAAATTCTAGCTATTAAATTATACATTTTAAAATAAAGGAGTTAGGTTGAAAAATAACAGATTTATCAGACTAAAACATGGCTTTATGGAATGATAAATTAATGAAACTGCATTTTTTATTGATTTTGATTTATTTTATTCACTGAAAGATGTTCATTGATAAACATTCCATTTTAGATGTGTTTGTAAGCAGTTCAATGGGATTATCCTTTGTTCAATCATTAAATGACTATTAGAAAGACGTACCATTTAATTTCAAATGTATTTTATTGCTCAGTGTAAGTACATAACAGCCCATCAATACATTTTTGGAGGTTATTTTGGGTCACCTGAACATTCAGTATTTTTAAATAGGATGATTGCCTTGAATCTCTATTAAGTGAGTTCATTCATTGCTTCTGTAGGACAGCTATGAGATGACACTGCTGTGTGTTTGTACAATGCCCGATCAAGATCAATGACCTGGCCCTGGACAAGGATTTTCTCCAGACACCCACGCAGGTGATGTGTACTCTTTGTCGCCTCACTGTCACCTGAAAAAAAAAAAAGAGTTCTGAGAATCAACTCAAACAAATCCTCTACTTCAATGTAAAGTAGCAAGATTTGTTAAATATACTCCATGAGATAAGACACAGTAGTCTACTTGACAGATACAAGTAAAATATAAAGAATTCAACACAAAACATCAAGGATATTGGTAAATGGAAGAGTACTTGAGCACGGAATTTCTTGCTCACTTCCATCTTGCAAATTCACCTGGCATTCCCCCAAAAGTCAGTAGCATCCCCTTTTTCCACATGGTGAAAAAGTCCAGACTTTCCGTTTCAAGCTCTGATTTGCTGTTTACCACAAGTGAATGTTTCAGTATGGTAAAAGTAAGTGTTGCCGGTTCACGGGGAAGGTCAACAGTTTCCGATCCCTCTTTCAGCCCCAACTGCACCTCCTGTTTCAATGCAGATAATACTTAATGTCCCATTAGTTCATTTTAGTTAATGCATTAACTGAAATGAACTAACAATGAGCAAAGCATTTCTTACAGTATTGATTAATCTTTGTTAATATTAGTTTATATAAATACAACTGTTCATTGTTAGTTCATGTCAGCATAGGTCCATTAATTAATATTAACTAAATACTCTTAATAATGTATTAGTAAATGTTTCAATTAACATGAATGCTTTAGTATTATTTCTCCTTGTTAGTTCATGTTAACAAATGGAACCTTATTGTAAAGTGTTACTGATAAATGTAATGAAAAGTTTGCTTGCAATAGACCTGTATATTTTTAAATGATAGTAAGAGGATCAGATGTTACATCAGTTTTCTGTGAAATAATCATTAGCGGTTTAATCGTTTAAATGCTAATACCATTTCATTAATGATGCAATGGATTTTTGTTTATTACCTTGACATCTTTATGCCCATCTAACTCTACTGCAAGACCATCTAAAATATACTGAAATCCTGTGCTTTGGAGACTCAACGCTGTCCCAGTCCAAGATCCAAAGATCTCGACTGTGATACCAGCCTCTTCTGTCTTAAGTCCAGGAAGATCTGTCGTGATATGTTCATGTAAAGATAACGTCAATTTATCTGCAATGTAAGTTTAAACACATGATTTTCACTCACCAGATGTATTAAACACAGCCACTCCAGTTCCTGGAAAATAGCTCCCTCTCTTGATCTCGGAGAAGCAGGGCTGGGGTTCCCATGTTGAGTCTGTATCCCAGGGGGTGCTGAGATTTAGCCAATGCCCTCCTCTAATACACGCATCCATTTCCGGTTGAAACTGAGTAATAAAAAGGACACCTATAAGCTTGTTTTATGTGTGGTGAGTCAATGTTATTTATTTTTTTTTTACCATTTTTCAATTAGAATGTTATTGGAAAATACAATTAATCTTACTGGATGGAAAAGCTTTTGTTTGTCCACCAGCATGCCACCAACAGCCAGACGTATCTTTCCTGTTAGTTCTTCTTCTGCCAGTTTAGAATGAAGACCGACTACAAGCTCTGCCTTGTTGTTTACCTCTAGCACCACAAATTTGCCCTCACTGCGCAATTCCAACTGTCCAAAATCATCAGAGAATACTTAGATGTTTGATCACATAATGAATTTTAATGAAATGATAATTGTTCTAAACAGAGCTTTAATTATGTTTCAAAATGCCATGTTGATTCTGGATGTCTCAAAAGACCACACATATTTTTTATTAAATTTGAAATTGTTATATATATATACACTACTGTTCATAAGGCTTTGAAATACTTTTATTCCGCAAAGATGCATTAAATTAATCAAAGACATTTATGAATATGATGTTGAATATGTATTATGAATACGATGTTATAAAATATTTCTATTTCAATTTTTTTACTTTCTATTCATCAAAGAGTCCTAAAAAATGTATCACCGTTTCCACAAAAATATTAAGCATCACAACTGTTTTCATTCATTCATTTTCATTAATTGATAATATAAAGAAATTATTATTGATTATTGATAAAATACAAAGCAGTTATTTTAAATTGTAACAGTATTTCACAATATTGCTGTTTTTGCTGAATTTCTGATCAAGTAAATGCTGCCTCTGTGAACATAAGAGACTTCTTTCAAAAACCGAAACATTTTTTTACAGAGCCAGCAGTAGTAGCATACAAAGGGCTGTTGCTTTAAAAAACTATCAGGTTTCAGAGAAATCAGTAGAGATTAAAAAATATAAACCGTATTTACCAAGTGCCAGGCTCCATCATTGAGTTTGTGACCTCCCTTTACGCTCACTAAGATGTCTGCTTTCCCAATCTGCATTTCAGGTATGCCATCACGCAGTGAAAGCACAAACCAGTCCTGTCCGTCTTTGGTGTCTCCATAAAAGATGGCTCCCTCTGGGTCAAAGGTCCGAAACTCAAAGAAAGATCTGATGCTGTATGTGCGAGGTAAGACAGTGAATTCTACCACTATGATTTTCTTTATGTTTAAATTAGATAGACGATGACCAACTACTGCAGCCAAACACAAAGGAATTACGATTTAGAAAGTGAAGTGAAATCCACAGATTTCAAATCAACTCACCTTGTGATGTCAGAGAGATTTGCGCTCGTCTGCATTAAGGGAGACCATTTGGACTGTCTGTGTCCAAGATTGACAACTCCCTTGCCGGATATCTGTCTCAGTCATCCGAAAAACCAGAGAATGGTTTTGACATCATACATCAAATATCATACAGCAGCCAAGCATGCTCAGATTACATTTAGACATATCTCTCTCACTCTTGCTAAAGGCTAGGTAAACACAAGCATCTGCGACATCCCAGACAAGCCGCCAGTGTAAATACTCCTCCTCCGGGCAAGGAGGGTTCAGCGAATTCAGAGTTGAATACGCCAACAGTGCAATGACTTTGTCAGTTAAAGTTGCTTCAATGCCAGCCAATCAGCTCAAAATATACATTGCCTGCAATGTTCTATCTTATGTAATTGGTTTTCCCATGTAGAAGTCGGGCATGTTAGCAGGTGCATGGCTCTTTTTGTTGTTACAAAATTATCTCATTTAACATGCCAATACTGATTCAGGATATTAATGTTCCTTAAATAATTAAAATATAATTATTACAAAAAATAGCTTATATATATATATATATATATATATATATATATATATATATATATATATATATATATATATATACATCCTTTAAATATCATAGATGCAATTAATTAAAAAATAATAATTAATTATAAAAACTTAATAAATTATAAAATGTTTAATATAAATCCAAATAACTAAAAAAAATTAATTGAAGTGAAATCATAGAGATTATATATTATCTATTTTATATCTAACCAATGAATTTGGCTTGAATAATTGTATCTTTAATGTAATATTTCCATTACATGGTATATCACTTTACATTTGATCCAAATTGAATCCCTCAATGAGTGATTTAATTGAATGTAAGAATTTAATTGAAAGAAAAGGCAAAGAACGTTTATTTTCTTTGGCACTCATTTCATACTTCAAAGTTAAGCTTATTTAAATAAATCCAATTCATCTGATATTACGAGAAGTCGTATTTCTGAGTGTAAAGTAAGTGAGGATCAAGCAAGCAGGCAAGCTTCAGTATACATAGAATCTTCATGTATATGTGTGTTGTCAACATTTAGGCTTTAGTTTTCAATTTGATTGAATTGCATGGTAACATTTGCTTTTGCAGTTTTTCACTTGCATATCATATGTAACATAGTAAAAGGCACCGGTTTCTCAACATAGTTGCATAGTAAAAAACAAAGGCCTTGGTGATTATATATCTTAACTAGCTTTTGAAATGCTAGTTTAAAAAATATATGATTTTTTAGACCTGTCTTTTAGAGATCTCTTACTCACCTGAACACCTGACACTCTCCTGCACAGCAGAATCAGGTACAGGCCTAACAATAGTATGACCGCTTCCTTAAGATAGTTCATTCTCTTTTAACTCCAAAGATTACAACATGAGTAGAAACAAGAAATAATGGAATCAGACCATAAGCTAGAGGGCTTTGGTTTAGCCGAATGCTGTCAGACTACCTCTCTGTCTCTTTCTCTGATAAGTGACTAAACTCCAGTCTAGCACACAGCCTCCCCAGAAGACCATAAGGATGTCGACATCACAGAACCGGAAAAATATTGATTTTGGGCTTGTTTGTTTGAGTGTATTGGTCTTTTGTATCCTGATAACATGGTGATTCATTTTACCAGTGTACTATCATAACCGGCATTCAGTTATATGCTTTTTTATGGTGTTTATTGATTACAGAAAATTAAGTGAGTGAGAGTAGGGCACAAAATGAAAAATGACTGAATGGATGGATGTACAGTACACTGTGCAAAAATTGTACCTTTAGGGACATCAAGATAATATATAGCCTTTTGGGGTAGATAAGGTATAAATACATTTTGTGACTTCTATTAAAGTTAAAACCTTTGAAGATTTCTTTCTGACAGTTGACCTCTAAAAACCATGTGTGTGTGTGTGTGTGTGTGTGTGTGTGTGTGTGTGTGTGTGTGTGTGTGTGTGTGTGTGTGTGTGTGTGTGTGTGTGTGTGTGTGTGTGTGTGTGTGTGTGTGTGTGTGTGTGTGAAATATATATAATATTTTAAATAATCAAAATATATCAAATAATAATATAATATTTTTTTTTATAAATAATTTTAACATAATTTATGTGTATTTTCAGATTTTTTTTTTTTGTGTGCAGACTTTATCTCTTCTCATCCTCGACCTGGCAGTTAGTCTGATTGCATAACAAATGAACTTTGAAAGGTCACTGATGTTTGTTCATTCAGTACTGTGAAACGTTGATGAATTACTATTGTGATGTGTATGCGTTTTTTATTTTGTTCTTAGAAAGATAAAATTGCACCTACATTGTTTGGTATATTTCAGACTAAAACTAACAATCATAGTATCAACAGTTGTCAAATTAATTATTGAAAACAAAAGTTCCACTATTTTAAGTATTTCATTCATACCCTCTTGCACTGTTTTCGATTTCTGGTTACAGCCCGGGTCAAATTTACCCTAATTGGATTCTATACAATTCCCCGAAAATCAAACTGTGAAAAAAACGTACAATCAGGTACAAATAATCAACTTTTAATATCAATACTTTTCACACATTACAAAGAATAAATATCTGAATTTGTGATTTATAAAAATGTTTTTAACCACTATTTTTAAGACTACCCCTCCCCGACACCCGTGGTTCACTTGCCATCATAAATTTATAACAATAATATCTTGGTCTAAACCTAAAGTAATCTTGACAAACTATATAGTATTTGAAAGCTTTTAGACTTTCATAAAGTTTTCATATTTGGAGACTGATTTTCAAAAGAAATGACAGAGCAATAGATAAATAGCAATAGATTCTTCATTTGTGATGTGGTGCCAAACTATAACACACGCTCTGATTCTTTCCGTATGTTTTTTTATGTGTTTTAGAGATTGAATAAAAAAAAGAACATTATTTAATATCTATCTATAAATTACAGGAACGTCTGTCTGTCTGTCTGTCTGTGTGTCTGTCTGTCTGTGTGTTTGTCTGTTAATCGTATATAAATATAATATAGCCTAGCCTATACACAGACACACATACATCTATCTATAAATTACAGAAACGTCTATCTGTCTGTTATTCGCATATCTCGGTAAAAGAAGCACACATTGAAGATGTTTAGATGATGTTTAGAAGGTTGTGATTTAAAAATAAACATTCTGACATTACAGGGTTGGGGTTTAAAAATATCTGAATATTATATTTTATTCACGGCCATCATTTGTAGTAGCCTATTCACAAACTGTTTGCTCAAGCGTAGCGTTTTCTCGGAGTTCACTGTGTTGCTCGGAGTTCACTATAAAATATTATATTTTTTATTCTCAGAGTTTAGGCTCCTGTGTAATAGTAGACTAGGCTATTCAGCAACTCAAACATACCAAACCAACAATTACTAAAAACACACAAAAACAGATTTTGCACGGGCATATCTGTTATTCACATATCTCTCAAACCGTTAGTCCGATGGATTTCAAACTTCACAGGTGTCTTGCTACCGGCACGAGTAAGTGCAGTGCCGAGTTTGATGTTGTTTGGATTAGAAATGCAAAATATATCGTTAAATATATTGGTAAAAGAAGCACACATTGGCTTTTGTGGCTCTAGCCGCTGGCCACTCTGGCCTCATTTCAGCACCTCATTGCAGTACATGAGATCCAGGGGGCGGAGTTGGATCCAGATCTAAGGGGTGGAGATGGGTAGGTTTAGGGGTGGGTTTAGGGATCAGGGGGTGGAGATGGGTAGGTTTAGGGGTGGGTTTAGGGATCAGGGGGTGGAGATGGGTAGGTTTAGGGGTGGGTTTAGGGATCATGGGGTGGAGATGGGTAGGTTTAGGGGTGGGTTTAGGGATCAGGGGGTGGAGATGGGTAGGTTTAGGGGTGGGTTTAGGGATCAGGGGGTGGAGATGGGTAGGATTAGGGATGGGTTTAGGGATCAGGGGGTGGAGATGGGTAGGATTAGGAATGGGTTTAGGGATCAGGGGGTGGAGATGGGTAGGTTCAGGTATATGTAAGGTGGGAGGAGTTGGATCTAGATCCAACTCCTCCCCCTGGATTTCGTGTTCTGCAGTGAGGACCATCTCACTCTGGCTCATACTGCACACTGAGTGGCCACTTCCCAAAATAAACATTCTGAAATTAGAGGGTTGTGGTTTAAAAATATCTGAATATTATATTTTATTCATGGCCATCATTTGTAGTAGCCTATTCACAAACTGTTTGCTCAAGCGTAGCGTTTTCTCAGAGTTCACTGTATCTGTAAGTCAGCTACACTGTTTAATTCTGAATATAATATTTTATTCTGGTGCGCTTAACGTTATCGTTTTCTCAGAGTTGAGGCTCCTGTGTAATAGTATTCAGCAACTCAAACATACCAAACCAACAATTACTAAAAACACACAAAAACACGGGCATTTTACACGGGCATTGCACTAGTATTTTAATTTTTATAAACTTAGACTTCTATAAAGTTTATCAAACTTTACTTTTACAACTTTTCTTACTTCTATAATAATCTGTGAAGTGTTCCCTTTAAAAAGATACCAAACTTAAGTCTGTGCTCTGAAGTATTCAAGATTTTTTTTAATTTAAGTTGGAAAAATAATTTTCAAGTCTATGCTCAATAAGTGGGACAGACATTTAACAGGTAAAACAACTTTTTATTTTCACAAACTTTGAAAATAAAAAGTTGTTAAACTCAGCAAGACACGGGCACCTCAGGACTTGAGTTGAAGAGCTCTGGCAAACAACAAAGAAGTGTTTTGTATTTTTGGTCTACCTTTTTTGCTTTTGAATTTCTGTATGCACAATTCACAACACATCAGCATGTTGAAACTTTGCAAGCATGTTCATACTTAAACCCTAAATGAAAAAAAGTCACAAAATGTCATATGTTTTCACATTTTTTTCACATTTCATGTGGCTGACAAACATATTTTTCTTTATCGAAATAAGTGGGGAAAAGTTTTTTGTAAATTAATTTACTGTAAATTAATTCAGAGCTCTCTTTTGCACTTCTGTATTTTGTTTTGAATGTTGTCAAAACTGCCAACACTGCATATTGATGATGAATTCAAAGATATTTTGCACGTCATCAGGTTAATACTTTATTTGTATGGTTGTAGCATAGACAGAGGGAGTAAAGAGAACAGGAGCAAAAAAATTAACTGTTGATTGTAGACTTGAATCGGCAATGTATGCCAGCAAACCTCTGTATTAAATGGTCACAAAGTCAACAAGACACAAATAAAGTTTTCAAACATTTCACTTCTTTGAAACTGCCCAAATATAATGTGGACCTCTAAAACAATGGCACAATATAACATTGTCACAAAATACCAGACAATTTAGTCACATGCCTACAACTATGACCAAGTGCAGAACATATGTAGCTGGTAGATTTAAGTCACTTTGATTGACAATTCAAGCTTCCAAAGGTTCCTTGTTCTGGGTGGACCAAGAAGAGGCTATTTTTTTGTAGTTCAGGTATTGTTCAAAACCAAACGTACTGGACAGATCTATGATTATTTCAGTACATATGCCCCCAAAAGGCGTAACTTCATTTTTAAAACATTTATCCTTTTTCTGTGCAGATATGCAGTAGTTTATCCAGATGCTGACTGAGAAATATTTTTTGAAGTAGGACTAGAAGTAGTAATAGTAGCCCACACAGTCACAAGTGACCTCTTTTTAGCATACTATCTACTAAATTTCATTGAATGTTTGCTGATGGATGAAACAGGAACATGAGAGCGTAACTCATTTTTTATGTTCCACAAAGTAATACTTAAATAGAATGTTTTATAGAAAATGGTATCACAATTTCTTCTTTGTAAGGTGCGTTCAGATTATGTGCATATACTTATTAGCTTATTTAAATAAAAAGGCATCTTGAATGTAAACATCAGAATTTTTGATTTAGTAATTTTAAACCAGTTACTGATTCAGAACAATTGATCCAGAACAATTAACAATTGATATTTGGGCCGATATTTAAACCCAATTCGACTTAAAAACTCAGTGGGGAAAAAAATACATTTACAAACCCAATGTTATTAATTCTCTGAAAATAATTGTTACATTTTTATGTGAACCTCTCAACAATATATGGTTGTTACTAACGGTTTTTACATTCGTTTACACAAATTTAACATTTACTTTTTGTTTAACCAATCACTGGTACAGGTAGTTGATGCAATTCATTCATTTATATATTTCTAGAATGTATGTAAAAATGTTGTCATGGTGGAGAAAATACAGCAAAAACAAGAGGTCAAACACAAGTTTGTTGGTAGCTATCGAGGGAGATAGACCTTGATTTGGTTTCCTTTTCCACAACACACCCTTTCTCTCACACACCACACTCTTACAATGCAAACAAAAGGCTTGTCCTCATACCCGAGTGAAGCTACATGATCCACAACCATTCATTGCATTGTGTTTTACCCTCAGGAAATGAACAGTGCTGCGGCTACATTGCACAGTTTCACACTTAATTCAAAGGGAGAAGGTAAAATATTGAGAATAGACAGGGAGAGGGTGTTGGAATGAGAAAGAGGTGGGGATGGAAGGCCAGTATTTGAAAAGCTTTCGTAATGCTTGGGGAAAAGAAATAAGGCAACATAGGAGTTTTTCTTTTTGGTTTTAGATTTGAAAATTTTGATACTGAGGGGTTATAAAAGAGAGTCCAAAAAGTTTTGTGAGTACATGCCTCAAGAGAAAAAGCAGGAGAAAATTAAATGAAAGAACTACATATGAAGGAAAATTGAGTTTTGTGACAACACCAGAAGATACTGAAGAAGCAATTGTTGCTCATGCGTTGTGGTTATATTGAATCCAAACTTCCTTGACATATCCCTAAGTCTACTGTATATATATATATATATATATATGAATACCCCATAGAGGTTCGATGTTACATGTTATTTTTCAAGTCAGCGTACAGAAATGATCTACCAAACTATCTTTATTTTTTAACCTCATGACTAAATTACATTCATATTCTTATGTACTTGAATGAGCTTCAAGTACAAGCCTTGTCTCACTACCAAAAAGGGAAAAAATATATAAATCAAACAAATAATATAGTGAAAAACAAAAGAAAAAAAAACAAGAAAGTACAAGGGAGAGCTCAAGCCACTCCAGTGCTATAAGTCCCATAGTGCAAGCCCTGCAGGGGCGTCAGGACTGACTGACGTCCTCTCCTTTTCTTCTCTCTGCGAGAGAGAATTTGCTAACCAACAGAAATGGTGGCTTGCTTGTAGTAGATTGTTTTCCTAAAACTAACACCAGCTACTGCCTCTTACAAGTAGCTACCATTTTCTCTGTCTTTATAAAGGAAGCTCCATTTATGCTAACATACTGCCCAGCTGTGCTTTTCTCCACTTTACTCCCAAATTTTGCTCACACTCTCACTCTATTTTAATCTTTGTTTGTCTCACTTTGTTTCACCCATTCTGTCACTTCTCAAATTCAGTCAATGAATGTAGTGTCTTTGGTGGACACCAGGGGGCAGTGGGGAGGAGAAGGCCACAAACATGAAGTCGACTGGAACTTATGTTGTTGGAATAGATGAAACAGTTGGCAGGAGTATTGGAAGTACACAGACTTATTTCATAAATGATCAAGGATTAATACCCATATCCTACAAACGAAACTATGTGAAACACAATCTGTCTCTATACATAACATGGTCAAAAGTAGAGTGAATTCTTGTCATGATAATCCTGGTTAGTGAAGGCATCACATAATAATATGTTTAATCCACATGACATGTAGCTACACCATCAAGTTGCTATGCTATGACTTACGAAAGAAGAACTTCATCTATGTTTTCTATTTACTGACCTATTAAGATTATAATAGCTTTTCCAGGAATGATGTTTTTACGTGAACTTCCATGGAACTGACCAAGGCTGATGCAGCACAAATGATTTTAAGTGTGCATGCCTACACCCCCAACACACCCCACAAAAACACTTACACAAACCTGCAGGCACACATAAAGCCGGAATACTGAAAAACACATGACTGGAGTACCGATGTAAGATATGACACTATGAGCTACCCCAAAGTCTCCATGCATTTCCTCTATACAAAATCACACTCTGTACACACTCACACACACACACACACACACACATAAAACAGCTGCTGCATCTTCCTTCCCTGTGTGTTGATCATTTTGCTTTCAATGATAAGCCACCCTTGCATTACTACAAGCAGTATAATTAACACAACTATTATTATCATTATTGTTGTTATACTGTCCTTATTATGGGAAACAGACAGAATTCATTTAGCAAAACACACACCCTGTTAGCTGTTATTGTTCATGTGTTATCCATAATATCATAATGATTCTGAGGATGGATATCCAAGCTCTAGACTACAGAAGAGGCAAAGAAGTGGTGTGTTGAAGGTGCATCTTGGCAGTGCCTGAAGGGGGCGTTATATTTTTTGTTCTTCACTGCCTTATAATCTTTCCTCCTCGTCTTCAAGAAACCCCTCCATCTTTCCATCACGTTTGATTCCTATGTATGCCTATGCATTTGCTGTGTTACAAAAGAGAAGTAAGAGCTGTGCAATAGTCAGTTAACAAACAGAAAAACATAATTTCCACCCTTAATGGCCTCCTCTGCTCTTTTACAGGTATTCCCTTGCTGCCAATGTGTACTCACTTATGGGTTGTCCTGCTTTGTGCTACTGCTGCCGCCACTGTTGTATAGGCTGGGGTTCACTACTAATGGATGGGGTACTGTGCCTGTTAAAGGGGCGGCAGCGTAATTGAAAAAAGGCAAGAAGGGTAAGGGCTCTTTGTCCCCTGATGCCATCATATTTAGAGTCATTGGAAGGGCAGCAAGGTTATAGGGGTATGGCAGTAGCTGTGGGCCATACAGTAGGTGATAGGGGTCAGGGTAAAAGGGCAGTTTAGCAGAGTCAGAGTGGGATACCATCTTCCCAAGTGATGGAAAAGGTAGGGGTCCAGCAGGGTAAGACATCAGGATTTGCTCCTCTTGTTTCTTACCAGAGCAGTACCCTCCAGGTATGACCAAGGGCAGAGTAAGCTCCTGGACAGGGTAGCCTGAGCCCATGTGGTATTCTGTAGGAGTGAGAGAGGTGTTGTCCTTTGATTCAGGCTCTGCTGGGGGCACTTGAGAATGTAGCAGGGTGTGGGAAGAAGGCTCACTCATCCCAGCTGAATTCGCTTGCAACATAAGACCCTGTTTTTCTGTGTTGTGCCTTCCTCTGTGGGATTGGCTTTGCTCCAGCTGTGGTCGCAACTGTAGGTCCAAGGGTCCTGGAGAGTGACAAGGTGACTTTAAATACCTTTGAGAAGGTCCTTTTGGAGTGGTTTGAATGACAGAGCATGTAGGAGATGGTATTGGACTGACTGGTTCCTCTTTGGGCACTACCAACGACACCTCCTCATTACAAGACTGTTCCTTTGAGATGTTGGATGGATGTTTAATCTGTTGATCAAGCTCTCTCTTTTTTGCCAGTATTGTTGTCATGGATAAATCTTGGGCTTGGCTGTTGGATTGAGGAAAGATTCTTAGATCCTGAGCATCTTGTAAATCATTGAAATCTTCATTTGGATTAATGTCACATTCACTAAACACATAACCTCTGCCTGTTTTTAGTGATATGGGTCCAGATGGAGTTGTTTCTCTTCTAATCTGAGGCTCTGTCAGCATTTGAGAAACCTGGACTTGCCTGTCGCTCAGTGTTTTGCTTCTTTTCTGTTGGTTTAGTGTCTCTAAATTCCGTTTTTCTGGTGTTCTGTAGTCTAGGCACTCTGCACCATTCATTACTAGTACACTAGGGAGGTTAGGAGAGATGACGTTAAACCTTTCTAAAGTGGGACTTTGGATAACTTGGGAAAACTGTGCACACAATGGACTGTGGACTTTGTCATTAGTTGCCACTTTGGGGCTTTCACAATTTTTGACTCTTTGGTGTTCTTCCATGTTCTCACCTAGTTGGTTGTCAGTGATTTGACAATCTGGTTTGGAGTAATATATGACAGACACAGGCTGTACTTGCTCACAATTGGCGTCTAAACCTTTGTTTGGTATAGGCTCCGCTGCAGAGGGTGCGTAGCTTGGCATGTCTTGCTTTTCCTGTGTGTATTCAACCTCGGTTGAACTGCCTAACTCATGTCGCTTGAGGTGGCAATTGAGTGCAGCAGAGGTTTTGCAGACCTTATCACATTGTGAGCATGTATATCTGATCAAAGGCCTCCTGCCCAAGCGAACTGGGCTGCCTTTCTCTATGGACCGTCCATCCACTCCATTCTCATCCACTTTCATTTCCACCTCGTTTTTTGATGACTGAGAAGTGAATAAAGTAGGGGCAGACAGGGGCTTGTTTTTGGGATGTTGATTTCTCTGATGTTCCTCTAGCTTGGACTGTGATGGGAATGGTGCCCTGCAAAGCATGCACACAAATTCAAACAGATGTGTCAACTCATGTTTGTCTCGTTTCCTTGGGCTGGAGAACCAGCGGCCACATGTTCCGCACTCAGATGCCTGATCTTCTGACCATCTTTGCTTGATGATAGAGGATGCTGTGTGTTGAGGATTGAGTGTAGCCTGAAGAACAGATGAAGGGAGAGGGAGATCAGGCTTTCCATGAGTTCCCTTTTCTTTTTCCTTCTGTTGTGTTCTTGAAGAGACAGAAAAAGTGTGTGACGTTTCTTTGACTTCAGCTTTCTGTGGATCAGTAACTTCTCTCTGCTCTTTCTTTACTTTTTGTCTCCTTTCCACTCCCTCATCTGCATCTTCATTCTCAACTTCTTTATTAAAATTTTTTATGAGTCTCTCAGCTCTCCTCATAGGCCTCAGGGATCGTTTGTAGTGCATTTTGCGTTTCCAAGCTTTTGCCCCCTGCATATGAAGAGCCTTTCGCTTGGGTTTGTAAGAATAGTAAGGCCTCCATAGGTTGTCCTCCACATCATGGTCATTTCTGTCCTCCCTGACCTCCTGCCGGAAGAAATATTTCCTCACTTTACCTTTGAGTTTAGGGTTTTTCCATTTGGACTCCCCCTCCTTTCCTTCCTGACTGGAGTTGCGGTGTTTACGTTGGTGGTGATGGGTGTGCCGTTGCTCTCTCTGGTCCTCTTGTGATAGGTTACTCTTTTTGGGTTTGCTGCGTGTAGGGCTTTTGTCTCTCCTTAGATCTGTTTCAGAGATGCTCCGTTTGACAATGGCCTCCTCCCCTATGCGCACAGTAATCTGACAAAGTGGACCACTGCCTTTGACTTCCGATCCCACCGCTAAAGGTATTGTCTTAGTTGACTCTGTTTTATTGTGAACTTTTCGTCCCTTGTAAAGTTTCTCTGTTGGCTGTCTGATTTTCAAGACCTCCGGGTCTAAACTGACAGCATCCCACTCCCTGTATGCCTCTGTGTGCTCTCTCTGGCTATGTTTTCTAATCTGTTTTTGACCTGTCTTTGTATGATTTTCTGGACTTCTTTTTCTCTCCTCAGAGTCCATCTTATTTCTGTGAACAATGACAGAGGAAGAAACTGCAGTGCTGTGCATGATGACTGATGGTTTGCTGTGTGCAAATGCAATGACTGAAGAGACGGCTCCTTCTGGGCACTTTGGATTTTTTCCTTTGCCATTGTTACTACCTGACAGCCATAAATCTGACCCCTCTGTCTCTCTGGCTTCTTCTGTCATGTCTGTTTGGGGAGAAGCTAGTTTTTTACCCTGCTCTACACCCAACCTGATAGGGAATCCCTCAGGCTCAGGCTTGATGTCTGGGGTTTTAAGATCTTTCAGGAAAGACTCCAATTTTTTTGTGTCTAGAGGTTGTGGGAGGCTGCCATCTATAGATAAAGGCAGGGTAACTGATGAATCAGAAGTGAGTAGTTCATCAGCCATTGGCTGACTATATGTTTTGTAAGGTCTCTTTAGAGATCGCATGGGCAACAGGCGGTACAGTTTAAGGCCATTGACCTTCTGCTTGTAACCGCCATTGGCTGTTTTCTCACTTGAGATCAAGCCAGGATTGATTCCATGGAAAGCCTTTTGATGTGTTTTAAGGTTGTAGTAGGTAGGAAACGCCTCCCAGCAAAAGATGCATTGGTAGCGCCTTTCACCAGTGTGCCATACCTCATGTTTGGTGCGGTACTCAGCCAGAGCAAAAACCTTGTCACAGTAGTGACAGGGGTACTTTCGGCGCCACGAATGCACATTGGAGTGTCGCTTCAGGCTAGACAAAGTCATGTAAGAGCGCTCGCACACGGAGCAAAAGTAAATGATATGTCCATCCACCACTTTTACAAAGTGATCCTCTTCCCCCAGGGCATCCCTGCAAGTCAGTGTTTCAGCATGATGCGCATAAAGGTCGCGCACTTTCTTTATGGTTCGCCCAGGCCTTGTTTCTTGTCCAAGCTGTTCTGGCTTTGCAGCCTCATCTGTTTTCTCCCCCTCCACTTCACCCTCCTCCAGGGGCTCTTCTTTGGGTGGCACTGGAAAAGCTGGCAGCCCTTGCCTGCAGGTGGCCTCATGGGATTGCAGTCTTTTATTATGGATGAAGGCTTTGCCACAGTGGCGGCAGCTGAGTACTCTTCCCCCCCGATGGAGACGCATGTGAACAGTGAGGGACGAGGCAGTGCTGAACAGACGGTGGCACACCCCACAAAGTAGTTCTGGCTTCGGAACTGCCCTAAAGGAGTCATGGAAAGATGGCGTGGGGACAGTCAAGGGGGAGGAAGTTAGAGAGACAGACGAGGGTGAAGGAGGAGGAGGAGGGGTTGATGAGGATGAGCGAGGGTTGATGCTAGGGAGAGGAAGGCTCAGTTCAACATGGAGGCTGTTTGCCTTGCGTTTTTTGCCTTTTGAACTCTCTGGATCCTTTACACCTTGGTCCTGGTAGGCTCTTGCACTTAGGTTGAAAAGGATGTGTGCTGTTTCTGTTGTTGAATGCTCTTTGTACCCATTATTGAGACTAACCACAGCTGTCTCTTTTGAACAGTCCATTTTATTAGAGTGTTGTAAGGTAGATTTTGAGGTACCACTTCCATCAACAGAAAATGACAGAGATGGCTTGCAGTTCTTACCGACTGGAGCAGTTAGATCAACTGGGAAGGAGGAGGAAGAGCATGGCAGGCGCTCAGTTTTTGATGACGTTTTGGATAGCGGTTTGTCTCTGAATGCTTCCCCCTTCCATGCTGTGCCATATGAGCTGTCTCTGTCATGGTTGTCAGAGGAGGAAGTGGGGTGGGATGAGGAGCAGTGCTTCTGTCCAGAAAAGCCAGGCAATCCAGCGCTGAGGGGAAAACTGAGCGATATCCTCGTAGTTTTGGCACCATCTGCCTCCTCCTTGCCCTCTCCCATCCTGTCTCCTCTCATGTGTTTATTTCTGTGTTTCATTGGATCCTTGTACAAGTTCTCTAAGATGTTTTCCAAGGCTCTTGTTGGCCAAAAACAGAGCACTCTACAGTCAAAGGGTATATCTGTAGTCCAGCAAGGTCCAGGAAAAGACTTTAAAGAGTGTCTGTTCTAGCTATATTTTCAGTGCAGAAGTTATCGATTGAAGGATGATGGAGAACAGAAATTTCAGATCAAGAAGATGGCAGTTCATGGAGGTCAAGTTCAGAGATGATGACTCCTAGATGTAGGTAACATTGTGCATCTTTGATTATCTTGGTATAAAACAGGACAGGGATTGCCGTGCATTGAACATTCAGCTCCAAGAGTGCAGCACAGGTGTGGAGAGGGTCCCAGCCATCCTCTCCCGACACCATGACCCCGCTCTTAGTCCTGCAACAGAATGAAAATAATTTGTTTTCAAATTTTGTTTTAATCACAGGAAACATTGTAGATTTTAGACAACCACTAACACCAGAGAGTTTTGTGCTAGTATTAAACTGACAAGAAATACACCTGACAAAAAAAGTATGCTCTGTGTGGTGGCAAATCAGTGTGCTAGAATTAGCTGGCTATAAAATACAAGCTAGCACCAAGTAAGCAATCCATTGTGGTAGTCATACACATGCTAATTCAGACAAGTCAGATAAGGTTGGTTGCAGACATCTCAGTTTCTGAATTTGGCATGACAAAATCTGAAAGTGTGGAAAGAATCTCAGCGATCAACCCCACTGAGTCACAGCATTCGCTTCACCTAATTGAACACTGCTAAGATTTAATTAAGATTTCCCCAACAGGGTGTTATTTATAGTCAAAGTGCTCCAAATATGCCTAGACTGAACAGGTACCAAAATATAGATGGCCTTTTGAACTGAAGCATCTTGTTTTCCTGATAAAGTTATTTGGATATGTGTATAATATGTCATTTTACTATATAGCATGTAATGCAGAAGACAGAAGACTGTCATGTCAGTTTTTCTTTAGCAGTCTGAGAGTGAATAGTCCACATTGTTTTTACATTCATAAACATGCTTATTTAATGATCATCTTGTTTGCTTAACCTGTTTTGGTAGCCATAAAGAAAGAGCATTCTTAGTTAGCACTAATGATGCGACACCAGAGAAAATCCCCAGTCATGGTTTTCTGCCTGCGTTTTAGCCAGGCAGGCAGGCAGGCAGGCAGGCAGGCCTCTGTAAAATTCCACAAGCAGCCCTGAACACACTGAAACTAGGTCAGCACTGTTATTGCAGAGAGAGAAAGAGAGGAGGAGGGAGAGCAATGGAGAGAGAGAGAGAGAGAGAGAGAGAGAGAGAGAGAGGTGGGGAAGAAAGCAAGATCCAGGCCTGGAGACAGGAACAGCCACAAACACACACTTACACATGCACAGAAACACATACACACACACACACACACACACACACACACACACACACACACACACACACACACACACAGGCAGTCAACAAGCTGCATGCACACACAAGCATTCTCCTCTCAACACGCAAACACTTTTGCAGGCGTGCAGGCACATATGAACCGGTCTGTCTGTAAACAAGTGGCTTGACAGCTAGCATTACCCAGCTCACCACAAATGCAGCTGCTGAGAGTGTCCAAAGGATGCCCTGCATAATAATAGATGTTACATAAGAGTATATTTAGATAGGAAGAGTTGAAAAAATAATTTAAAGCTGTCCGGCACTTGTGACTGGCCGCTATGGAGTAAAACAAGGCCTAAGGATGACACAGTTTTACATGATGATCGCATAGTGAATGGACAAACACATCTGCCACCCCCTCATTTTCTCTGTATGTCTGTCCCTATTTATCTGTCCCTCTCACCCTCCTTTTTCTTCACATATGACGCACACACTGCCTCTCAACAAACAGTTCCTGGTGCAAGAGGCTGGCCAAGCGTGACAAGGCCTTTGCCTTCCCCCTCAAACTGCCCCTCTACTCAAACATCTGACCGATTGAAAGAGTTAGAGCTGAAGTATTAAAGTGTTGCATCTTGCTAAATGAAATATTATGTCAAGTCAGTTTTAAAAAAGGTTGGCAAATTGACTTTCACCTAAATGTAGGAAATTGAAAACAAGCGTCACATCTGCGTCATCAGCTGGAACGTAAAGTGCATGCTAGTCAACCAGGTAAAGATTTTCAATTTACACACGAGACAACTAGTTTTATAATGCTGTCACCAGTGGGTTAGGAACTGAGAAGAGGCTCGGAAGAAGCCGGATAATGGGCTAAAGGTCTTGAATTTAGCTGTGCCAGTGAAAGAGACCATGGACTGAAGGGCAGTGGAAAAGGGTAATGAGTGAAGGCCGCCTGTTTCCGTGTGGCCGTGACGGGGCCCACCAGGGTGAGGCTGACTGTGAAAAGGGGGCTGTCGCTAGATACTGAACTCTGCACAACCCCCTGCCAAAAACATTGTGGAGCCAGCCAGAGGATAGATGAGGGGTAGGGAAAAGAGCAAAAAGGAGGAGTGGGCTGTTTTGGAAGAGCAAGAGGGAAGCAGTTGGAAGATGGAGAAGGATGGTCCGAGGTTGAGTTTGTGGTTGAATGTCCTCACTCCTTGCTTTCCCCCTGAGCAATTTATGGTATCTCTGTGATTTGGCATGACGGGCTATGCTCCAGCGAGTCTGCCTGTGTTATACGCTGTGTTCGACATGGTCCACTGAGTTTAAACTTGACAAGTGATTCCCATGAATCTGTTGCTGTAATACGATCAAGGACAATATTCTAAGTAGAGTACAACTAGAAGAAATTTTCATCACAGATAGAGTAAGAAACTCCTCTTGTGACCTGGCTGAAGCTACTTCCTCTATATCATGCCTGAACCGGCTTCCATAATGCTTTAGTTTGTTTTGGAAGACGAGCAGCCCTGCCATGTTTCCGTTCTAACACTGATACCTATTTTGCTACAGTATGGCAGAAACTTTATGGTAACATATGCCAGAGTTTAAATTACAAATATCCCATGCTAGCAGACTAAAACCTATAAGCGGTGACAGTAAATAAAATTTTACCCTGGCGTATATTCAACTCACCTCAATAAAACCATCCAACTTGGCTGCTTGGCTTCTAACGACCTCTGACCCTATGGCCTTGTAGGGGTTGTTAATAGTGTACCACCAAGTATGCTACACAGGAAAAGACGTTGTAAATTTGAAAAGGGAATGTGCATCTTATAATATCATCCACCCTACGTAAACACAGGTAGATGCTGTTTTTTTAGGGTTCCATATTTCAAGACGCCACTTGGTCATTAATTTTAAAACCGAGTCCTTCGATATTGAGATAATTTCATCAGATGTGAACTTACCACAACATAAAGTATCCAAATTCAGCAGAACAGAAATATGGAAAGAGAACGCAAAAAGTATGAAGCTTTATTCTTATTTTACTTTAATCTTGGAGCGACTCACCAGCCATGAAAAAGAACTGCGTGGTTCAGCCACAACAGCGGAGGATAAGGGAGACAGGCCTTGATTAGCACACACACAAACACACACACACACACACACACACATTTCTGGTGTCTACACAAAACCAAAACAACATCGATATGATATGAGAGTGGCACAGAAATGCAAGAAGCAGGAAGAGGTGAAGACAGAGATAGATCAGAGAAAAAAGTCTCTCCTTCTCGCTCCCATTCTCCGCTAGGCAAGCACACAACAAGACAACGTACCTCGGAAAACCTTCTGCTGCATCTCGGCTGCGATGTGTTCTCTCTCTCACTCTCTCACTTTCCCTCCCTCGGTCTGTGTGTCCTGGTCTGCGTGTTCCCGTGTGCGTGTATGAGTGAGAGAGAGAGAGAGAACACAGGGAAAGACAAGCGCGTGCATACAGGCAGCGCTATGTAGAGGGCAGAGACGACTCTCTCGCACTCTGACTCTCCCCCTCCTTCTGCCGCTCTATCTCTCCTTCCCTCGCCTGCACTCTCGCTCACTCTCTCTCTCACACTTCAGTTTGCCACTGACACATGATTCTGGGCTGTTTTTGCATTTTTTATCTCCCCCAGCCTCGTACCCCTTACTCACCCGCACCCACCCCCCAGCCTCATTTTAATTCCAATTCTCTTTTTTATTCCAAATTTTTTTGTTCATTAGACACACACTTTCACCATGCACACTCTCTACATACACCAAGCCTGATGATAGCAAGGAAGGGAGGGAGAACGGGAGCGAGGGAGAGAATGAGCGAGTGAGAGGACGCCATTTAAGCAGTTTGTTACGAGCACTGCCAGTCCCCAAAATGGCTGAAAACAAACAGGAGCCATGCCAACAGAAAAAAAGCTTGGCCATAGAGACAAGAAGGGAAAGAGATAAAGAGTAGGAGTGGGGAGAAACAGAGAGACGCCTGACAATACTTGGGTTAAACTCTTTAATAACTCTAAATAAGTGAGGTAGCCAAAGGAGAGATCAAAGAGAAAGGAATGGACATTCACTTTGGTTTCCATTTTCTCCTCTCTTTTACTTCCCTGACTGAAAAGAAAGACGTTTATGGCAAGAAGCGGTGGAACAGAGGAGTAAACATTGGAGTCTTTGGCCGAGACGGCCCTCTATGACATATTTGGCCTTCTCGCCATTATGTGAAGCAGAGAAATAGCACCTCTATGGACTTTTGGTCCTGCCTTCATTTGCTAAAACAATTCGTCTGACATTTGCTGGATCGATCAATCCAGTTCACTGTCAATGTGTAATCTATAGCTATTGAAAAGTTCAGAAACCACCTGTTTTAAAACTGTTCTACAGAATTGTGTGTGGAGCACTATGATTTAAAACTGTCTGTCTTGACATTCAGAAATATTTTGGACCTGCGGAGAGAGCAGCGCAACAGGATAAAGAAAATTAGGGCTGGGTAATAAAGCTGGGTAATAAATTCACTCTTCCTCTTCTATCTCCTTTTCTTCATGCCCAAATTTCTGCCGAACAGCTCATTATAGCCCTCATCCTACGTTCCTTTCCCCTGTGCCCCTCGGTCCTTCTCTCTATTTTTCCTTTCTCTTTCGCACTCCTTCTTTTTCTGTTCTATTGTATGCCAGCCCACTTGTCTCCATGGGAACTCGTTTTGGAAGGGGTGTTGTTCTTATGATCTCTCCGACTTGGTGGAACTTTGTCACTTTTCTCACACCTTTCTCAGATTCTGTTTTTCTACGGGTTCTTATTTTGAGCTTGATTATAAAACGTTAATTTCACATGTTTGTATTTTATCGTTTGAAATTATTTGTTTCTTGCGATGTTTTTTGTAATTCATAATAGTTAAAGGAACTTATTTAAAGAGGTTCACCCCAAAGTGTTTGATATTTTAAGTTATGAGCTGTTTGAGAATAGGTTTAGGAATAGGTTCAAAATGCACTGTAAAGGTGTAAGACATTTCACCATAGTCAATATTAAGTGGTGCCAGAGAACATGTCAAGATATGTAGGCAATGCATGTTTTAATCACTTGGTGTGGGTAAGAAAATCTAGTTGTTGATAAGAAACTTCTGTGGAAGTTTGTCTATTTTATTTAAGATACCTTTGGGATAAGACTTCAGTTCAAGTCAAAGTCAGTGTGATAGCAAATGTTGTGAGAGTGACATTTAATGCAAGGATCATGCACTAAGTAATTATACATTCATGCAATTATGTTATCATTTTAATTTTATTATAACTTTTTATTTCTTGCTCAAGCGAATAAGACGCCAGACAGAGGTGGTCTTTCTTCACAAACTAGAATCAGCCATTCAACTCTGCAAACAAGCTTTGTCATATTCCAAATTATTGTATTTGTCATTTGATTGCCTCTAATCTTTGTCTGCTGTGAAAATAGGTGGCTCAAATGTTCCCCTGCTCACTACTGATCAAAGGCCGTCTTTAACATGACATATGGATCAGCAGACACTAATGAGAGGGCAGTGGCCAGCTGAATCTCCACGGTAACAAAAGAGGCTGGGACATCTGGAGTCAGCCACACACAGACTCCTGGAGAGTTTTGGGGAAGAGGGGGTCGTCAGATGTCCGCCTGTAATGGGTGGACTGGATAACAAATATGGCAGTGGGCAGATGAATGAAATGTCAGTTTAACCCTCTGAGGCTTGGTAGTTTTCTATCACTGTGAGTAAATGATCAGTACAAAGAATCCATGTTTGCACAGCTTGTGTAAAAAAAAGAATATTTTTTATTTCCTTTATTCATATTTATCAAAAACTGTACAGATGACATTCATTTAAGTGAAATAATGATTTTAAATGGTTTCTTTATTTCAATTTTGTTGCTATTGTGTTGTAGGCAACTAGATGTACAACCTGATTTAAATTAGAGCAGCTGATAGAATCCTCATAACAGCAAGAAGCTCTTTCTCTGGCTATGTAATTGTTCTAATTTTCTATTTTTATGTTAACTTTTGATTTTGTTAAACCATTTTCTGTACTTTTTCTCAGAGTAATTATTTTATATATATATAGATATATAACACACTGTCCTAACACCATGGAGTAACTTTGTTATTCTTGGATGATTTCTCATATTCATCTTCCAAGCATATTCCTGGCAGAATGCTGAATTTTGTCGAATGCTTCTTTAAAACGGTTCCCATTGCTTGTCTATTTGTCTCCCATATTTCTTAAATATTATGCACTTTCTCATCAGTTTTATACATTTATCTGAGTATTTAAGGATTTATTAATTTATAAGTATTTGTTAAGTCTATAAATAACTTTAAATAAATAAATTATATGAAGTCCATATTTTATTGCTTAAATGTATTTAATTTGATGTTACTTGCCCATATCTTAAAACATTTATAGAGTTTGATGTAAAATCTTACTAATTTCTCTTTCAATAAACTGATCCAGTCTAATCCACTGATCAAGTTTCCATATACTTCCATTTTGAATTGCTATCATTACCCATCCATACTAATAAATGTATTTATATATGGATATACTTCAATGCTTTAAGTTCAATCTCTTCATTTAAGACCTTTTTATTCTTATTATTTAAAGCTCTGTAGATAAAGCAGATATCCATAGTGATAATGGATCCTCTTGTCTTGTTTCTTTCAATATTTAAAATGCTTCCAAAATATTTCCATTAGCCCTCACTCTTATGTCAGCTTGTTTATACATCCCTTTAATCATTGGAAACCTTTGTAGAAAGCCAAAGACCTCACACATTTAAAAGAAAAAAGGGCCATAACAACCTATCAAATGCCTTTTTAGAATGTCTCAGCATTTGTTGCATTTTTCTCATAATAAGATATTTTAAGTGTTCATCACTTTTTGATTTTTAATAATAATAGGTTGCAAATCACATTTTAGAGGATTGACTTATGACACAAATTGTATAGCATACATTAAATCAATTAATGAGGTACATAAAGTGACAGACAGGAACCGGTTAAAAATAAAAATGTTGTCATCATTTACTCACACCTGTATGACGTTCTACTACAGTATACACAAAATAAAATATATTGAAACTGTTATTGTCCATACATTGAAAGTCAGCAGGGTCCAAAATAACATATTTATGTGTGTGTGTGTGTGTGTGTGTGTGTGTGTGTGTGTGTGTGTGTGTGTGTGTGTGTGTGTGTGTGTGTGTGTGTGTGTGTGTGTGTGTGTGTGTGTGTGGGGCGAGCAGGACGAGGCCGAGGGACGTGAGAGATGCGAGACCGGTGTGCCTCACAGGTGTTGCTCATTAACACTCGCACCACCGGCCTCAAGCCGTTCTCTCACGTCCCTCGGCCTCGTCCTGTTCGCCACAATATACACATATATATATTTCCAAATATTTCCTTTTGTTATGTTTCGCCAAAGAAACTAAGTTATACAGGTTTGAAACGATGAGGGTGAGTAAATGATGAGAGTTATTGGTGAACTGTCCCTTTGAGAAAGTTACAATAGAGAGAAGGGGTTGATCATGCAATTGTGTGTATTTGCAGTGCTAGATTACTTGTAAATTGTATTGAGTTACTGAATACAAATTACATGACAAAAAATTGTAGTTAGTAATTAATTTAGATTACTCATTTTAGGTAATGTATTCTGACTACTTTTGGGTTACTTTTTAGATTACTTTTGACCTAACTCGTTTATCACATTGATTTGAATAGGACAATATTCTTCCATATAATATTAATATAGAAATACAAATAGAAAGAAAATATATTCCATTCTTTGTTATCAACAACATGAAGTGCATTAAATATAGGGCTGGTCCGAATACCATTTTTTGAACTTCAAAGCTTCGGTAGTAATGAACATCGAATATTCGAAGCTTCGGAGAGAGGGGGCTGAACATATTCTTCTCACTAATAAAGGCAGGAATCTCTGTGTGTGTGTGTCTGTCTGTTTGCATTTTGATTATTTCGAGAACCGTTCATCCAACCGACTTCACAAGGGAGTGCAGTGTTGCATTTGGTGCAATATAGATGGACACGCGACACATTCAGAATTAATAAACTTTTAGTAAGCTACTGAACAGCGCGCGCGGGAAGCAGCGCACCTCACGCGGGCAGGGTTTATGTGCTCCGGGAACGGACACTCCACTAGTGATATAAAACGCACACACACACAGGTCTGTTAAATTAAGCAATACTTTTAAGGTAGTATATTATTTTTCTGACTAACAAATTACTGACACAGTAAAGGGTAGATTTAAATAAAGAAAAACGAAATTTAAATAAAGAAAAAAAATAAATGTAAATAAGGAAAAACGAAATTTAAATAAAGAAAAAAACGAGATTAATTTAGATTGATAATAACGGGTAAAAGGCTAATACATTTTGTTTCTATAATTCTATTTTCCACAATGTCAAAGCAACGCAGCTTAACCCAAAACACAAGCTCAGGCATGCACTTCGGTCCATACAAACTCCTCTGTTCTGCGCGCCAGAGAACACTCCCGTTGCAGTTAGGCCCATGACACACTGGCTGCGTGGCGTGTCCGTTTTTATTTCGGCTCCCATGTTAACAGGTTAGAGCTTGCACACTGCCTGCGTGACACGCGCATCTCAGGCGCGGCATGAGCCGCGCGGAAAACGCGTGCATGCTTGAAATAGAACCGACGCCTATTTTTCACTTCACACACAAGCGTGTTGGAAGCGTTTCCAGGCAAAATAGAATAGGAAAAGAAGTTTTTATGTTATTTTGTACACAAATACATATTAATAAATTACTTTTTGATGTTTGAAAGTCTAGGTTTTTACAAATACAGATATAAATATAATTTAAAAATAAATAAATAATTATCAATTTTCAAATATTGCACCTGTCAATACAGAACGAAATATTCTGTAGTCCATTTTGCTGTCAATACTGCTGACAGTGTCTTTAGGCTTTATATTTATGCTTAACATGAGCTTCCACAACTCTCGCCTAAGGCCCATGACACACTGGCTGCATGGCGTGAGCGTGGCGTTTCTGTTGCGTGGCGGCTGCGTCGCGTTTTCTGTGTCTTTGCACACCAGAAACGTGTCTGACGCGGCGCTGCAGACACGGATCACCCTTGTTCGACATATGGGAGAGAGTTGTGGAAGCTCATGTATGGCCAGGGACGTGAGAAGGTTCGTCCAAGGATGTCCAGATTGCGCCATCTCCAAGAACCCACGCCATCTTCCATCCGGCAAACTCCTCCCATTGCGACGCCCCTGGTCACACCTGGGAGTAGATTTCGCCACCAACCTACCACCATCAGAGGGTAACACATGCATATTAGTCATAGTAGACCGATTTTCGAAATCCTGCCACTTAATTCCTCTGAAGGGCTTACCCACTGCCATGACCACTGGGGAACTTCTCTTCAACCATGTTGTAGCAAAGTTCAGGGAAGAAGGAGGCGGGAACCGGCGAACAATCAAAAAAGAACCGCCAGAAGCCCCTCCTGGACGACTGCTGGCTACCGAAAATAAAAATCAAACAAACAAAACACAGGCCTGTTCCTCTCTCGATCATTCACTTCATCGCTCGTCCTTTATGCTTCCGCTCTCCGTGAGAGATGCGAGACCGATGTGCCTCACAGGTGTCGCTCATCAACACTCGCGCCAACGGCCTCGCGCCGTTACTCACGTCCCTCGGCCTCGTCCTGTTGGCCACATACCCCCATCGCCCCTCACAGCCCAGGGGGTACTCCCGAGACTGTGCCTACTCCACCCCCCCCCGGCGGCGGCGATCCCTGGGGGGTATGGACCGACGAGCCGAGGGAAACGGAGACGGAAGCATGAGGAGCGACAGATACGAGAGAGAGGAGAGAGGAGAAAAAAAAAAAAAAAAAAACTTGGTCCGGTTCCCATAACGAGCTGCCATCTGGTCCTCCACCAGCTGGGCGATCTCCTCCGCGGTGCCTTGCGGTGACGCTGGGTAGCCCTCGGTGGACTGCTTGACACTCCTCCGCCGCCCGGGGGACGGCGACGGCTCCTTGGGTTCCTAGGGCAGCCGGCAGGAGTCCCCCGCTCCCTGCTCCTCCCTTTCATGGCGGATGGTAGCAGGCTCCGGCCCTCGGCGAGCAGCGGCGACTCCTCCGCTCCCTCCTGGACGGCAGCCGCCCCTCCAACTCCCAGGCGGCCGGCAGCGAGCTCGACCGTCCCCCGGGCAACTCACTCCAGTGCACCGCCTCGAGCGTCCATGGCCGCGACTCCCCCGCTCCCTGCTCCTCCCCTACACCGGCGGATGGCAGCAGGCTCCAGCCCACGGCAAGCGGCGGCGACTCGCACACCATGCTCGATGGCACCGCGGATTCCCCACAGCGGCGAGGACTCTCTGACAGCGCATTCCTCCCTCTTCCCGGGTTTTGGCACCAGTGTAGCAAAGTTCAGGGAAGAAGGAGGCGGGAACCGGCGAACAATCAAAAATACTTTATTTAAAATAAAACAAACAAACCAAAAAGAACCGCCAGCAGCCCCTCGCGGACGACTGCTGGCTACCGCAAAAATAAAAATCAAACAAACAAAACACAGGCCTGTTCCTCTCTCGATCATTCACTTCGTCGCTCCTCCTTTATGCTTCGCTCCTCCGTGAGAGATGCGAGACCGATGTGCCTCACAGGTGTCGCTCATCAACACTCACACCACCGGCCTCGCGCCGTTCTCTCACGTCCCTCGGCGTCGTCCTGTTCGCCACACATGTATTCGGGTACTATGGGATTCCCGAGGACATAGTATCTGATCGAGGCCCTCAATTCATCTCCCAGGTATGCAGAGCTTTCTTCAAACTCCTAGGTGTGACCATCAGTCTTTCATCAGGATACCATCCTCAGTCAAACGGGCAAACGGAGAGGAAGATTCAAGAGATTGGGCGCTTCCTGAGAACCTTCTGCCATGGCCACCAGAACCAATTACTAGGCTGGGCAGAGTATGCGCAGAACTCCATTCTTCAGCCTGCCACTTGACTCACTCCCTTCCAGTGCGTTCTCAATTACCAGCCTCCACTGTTCCCGTGGTCCGGAGAACCATCCGACGTCCCCTCTATCAACCATTGGTTCCAAGAGAGTGAGAGGGTCTGGGATGAGGCACATCACCACCTGCAGAGAGCAGTGCACAGACAGAGGATCCAAGCGGACACCCGGCGAGCCGAAACACCTGCCTACCAGCCGGGACAGAAGGTTTGGCTTTCCACACGGGACATCAAGTTGCGCCTGCCCTGCAAGAAGCTGTGTCCCAGATACGTTGGTCCCTTCACCATCACCCAACAGATCAACCAATCACTTACCAACTAGTTACCGTCACACTACAGAATCCACCCTTCATTTCACGTCTCACTACTTAAAACTTATCACTCACCTGTGTCTGATTCTTCCACAGAGCCTGGACCGACAGAGGAACCCCTCTTCCGTTGATTCTGGAGGATGGAGCAGTGTACACTGTTCGTGAGATCCCGGCGCCATGGTGGCCGTCTAGAATATCTTGTGGACTGGGAGGGCTATGGACCAGAGGAACGTTCCTGAATGGAGAAGATATCCTAAACCCAACCCTCCTTACCACATTCCATAAGACTCACCCAGATCGTCCAGCACCCCGAGGAAGAGGTCGGCCACCACGACGTCGGGGTCCACGGCCCTCAGGAGTGGGCTGTGGTGGGGGTGGGGGGGGGTGATCAGTCAGGTTCCACCATCACCCAATCACAGAGATCGCTATCACCTGAATACTAATCACCCGCACCTGCACGTCATTCATGATCACCTGCACCTGATCATCTCATCATTTCATCACCACAGGCAGCATACAAGCACACACATCACTCCGTCACATTGTCTGGTCTTGTTTGAGTGAGGACTCTCATTTACATTCATCACTTACCTCCAGTATAGTGTATGTTACGTTTACTGTTTCGTCTACCTGCATCCTCCGTATATTCATCGTCTCATGGCCTTCCATGGATTCCTCGTCTTCTCTCTCTTACAACGGCTACTTACCCATCTTCTGTCTGTGTGCACCAGCTGCCATCATCCACAACCTCCTCATCCATCTACAACACAAAGGAACTGTCAGTATCTCATTCATCATTCCTGTTTGTCAACATCAGTGATACATACCTGTCTTATGTCCGTATACCCGCCGATCTCAAACTGTTTATTAACCTTTTCATTCTTGTTGTGAGTCTCTGTTCCATTACACCATGAAACTTTTTTATTATTATTTATAATTGGCTTCATTTTACTATTGATCTAGTTTATTAGCTTAAAATCTAAGGGGATAATTATAAGTAAATATTTTAGGGCAAAGAGATTCACCTGACAAAAAAAGTTGGTGAATCCGTGCATTGCATGTAAATATGAAAAGATGTGAATTTGCATTTTAATTAGCCTGACAAGCCAGACCAACATCAAGATTTTGGGTCTGGGACCACACCATTGGCAGGGCTCAATCCGAGGGGCGGGATAAGCGGTTGTCTTTCAAATTACCTCTGCATGCAATAGGATAGCGCTACAACCAACCAGAGCAACGAAGAAGGTGACATAGTCAGAACAACGGACTTCAGTGCCATTCTTTGTTCTTTTCTCAAAGAAAAGCTTAACTCTAAGCTTAGTCTTCCAAAGCCGATTCGAAAGACAGCTGTTCGCCAGCAGCACCAGCCATCATCTTTGTTTTCAAGTAGCAGGGAATTCAAACGGAACCGTCGCAACTCTGCTGTCATTATGTTAAGCCCGCCCACCGACTCTATACACGATGTGATTGGCCTGACTAGAGTTTGGTTTTTCCAGCTCGCAAGCCAACGGACAGTTGCTAGACGACACTGGCTGCAAAATTAAATTTGCTGCCGCTAGGGTGCGTCTAGATTTCTAGGCTACATTTGAATGTGTTTGAAAGACAAAAGCCTTCCAAAGACAGTAATACATGGTTAAATGACTCACTGAGTGATAACTCAAAATAATAATTTATGTTTCTCAGGAGCTGATTAGATATGCAATGTTGAGAAAACACTTCTTATAAGTGAAATGAGTTGTATAAATTCAGTGATCAAATGTTGTGTGGGTCTCTATTTTCAGTGATGGGCACATGACTAGTGGCTGGTCTGTGTGTGCAATTCCACAAACCTGAAAGACCTTATGAACGTATACACGCAGTAGACTTTTAAAGGAAAATTTTAAATATAACAAAGTAGAATCATTGAATTATGAATAATTGACTGCTATTGTGCGAATAACATTTAATCATGTAATCCATAGAAAAGTAACTGTAGTCTGATTACGAGTATTTTAAATATAATCTAATTACAAGTAGGCTAATTAATTTTTGGAATCTGATTACGTAACCCAGATTACATGTAATCATTCACTACCCACAAACATGTGTATTTGTGCATGCTGATGCATGTGATGGATGAGGAAATTGATGTGAATGCCGCCTTGTGTATTCAGTCTGTATGTATGCATGTATGTATGTAAGGGGGGAATTTAGGTTGATTGGGACACTTTTTCTCAGCCATCTCAGTGCCAAAAAGTGTCCCAGTCAACCTGAATTCACTCTTTGTCTGTATGTATGTGTGTATTCACAGGAAGAGGCAGCAACCAGGGGTTCGATTATTAGCTAATGTAAAGTGAAAATTAAGAAGTATGTAAGGATGTCTAGTGTACATGCTTCACAATTATACACAATTTCTAATTCAATATATTACATTCCAAAGCATCATATGGAGCCTTATCCTTTCTGTCCCATAATGTGTCAAATAATTTTATCAACCTGGATTCTAAGCATTTTAATTCAAAGGGGTAAAAAGTTGTTTTCATTTCATTTAATTGTTTTTGCTCACCACATCTGCATTTATTTGATCCTAAATAAAAAATAAGTGTGTTCTATTTTAATATTTTTTTTACACTTAATTTATTCCTGTGATGGCAAAGCTGAGTTATCAGCTTCATTACTCAAGTCTTCAGTGACACATGATCCTTCAGAAATCATTCTAATATGCTGATTTGGTGCAAAGAACAGCATTTATTTGAAATAGAAATCTTTTGTAATATTATAAATGTTTACTGCCACTTTTGTTCCATTTAATGCTGGATAAAAGTTTGAATTTCTTTCTATTCTTTCTAAAACTTTTGAATCGTAGTTTACCTCAAACTTTTTTGTTCTGTATGTCCCTTATATTAGTACACCGAAACTTACCACCTCTATTCTTTCCTATGCTCATGTATGATAGTGATTTCAGTTTCTAAGTGGTGAACTTATAACTGACAGTGTTACAAGTCACCCCACTTTAAAACCATTCCCATTCTACCATATTGTTAGCAAGAAAAGGTATAAAATGGCTGCGATCCAAGCTTGGGATAATCAGATACAAATTTATAATTTAAGTGAGAAGTGCCATTTAGTGTAATTACTTTAGCACTGCATTTTATTTACTTTTTCCTTTCATTTGACATTTAGCATTTTTTTTCAGTCATCATAATTATATGATGAGTCAATTAAATAATAGAACATTTTGATGATTAAAATATAGGCTAAGAAACATTTTTCTGCTTGGTGAGCTTAATTTTGTAAGACTTACTTTATACCATTCAGTCCTTTCCATCTTAAAAACATATCATTACACTCCCTTGGTAAATGTGCTTTTTTTTCTTTTTTTACCAAACAAGCTTACTTGTGGAGCCTTGTGATTACTAAACTGGAACAACAGGGCTTCCTTGAGAGCTCATGATCAAAGCACATCCCATTTTCTGCTTGATTGTGGCTTCCGCTTGGAAGAGGAAGATTCAGACAGACTGGTGAAGTAACAGGAGCGTTCAACTGTCTGAAGTGCGCTCATAGCTTCCATCTAGTGGTCATGTCTCTCCTCTGATCTGTAGTTTGACGACACTCTCAGCATCTCTTCTGCATGATATAACATTAGTATGTTGTAACATACCTTAAATGGCTACATCAGAAAAGGAAAAAAAAACTGTATAGGAGATAACCCTAACCCTATCCATTAACCCCACCCCCTGGTTTCACAGACAAGACTTAGTCCCAGACTAAAATGCGTGTTTGAGCAGTTTTAACTTTAAGTTTTTTATCAAGATGCACACCAGTAATGTTTTTTTTAAAGGCACATTTATAAAAGCCTCTTAAATGCCCTAATTGAACTAAGGCCTAATCCTAGCTTAATCTAAGCCCAGTTTGTGAAATCAGGCCCTAATGTTGTATAGCCTATTAAGAAGTGTCATATGAAGTTTTAGGTAATGTCTGGTCAGCCTGTGCTATTAATATTTTCTTGTTTGGAATTACTCTAAGTGAGATTTTATTTTTACTTTAGTTTCTGGAATACCACTGCAATAATATGTATTGTGCAGTGCTATGTTAAATGTCTTGAAGGAACCATAATTCTAAATTGCTTTGCAATGGGTAAGAAATGAAAAACAACCATTAATATATATTTTTAAAATTTGTAAATACCTTGTCTTTTCAGGTACTTGACAGATTTTATTTTGGTCCACCATGTTAAATTCCACAGAACCAATGTGCAGGTTTAAAACGCCTTTTACAAATCGATATATACTTGTTAATGCCTTCTATTAAAACGCACAGACTTAAGTTTATTTACAGCAGGTTAAATAAACGTATGCTGTTGTAAAAGTATTCAAGAATGAGTCTGAAAGAGTTTTTAAACCCATCTTAAAAAGTGAAAACCAATCATTTGAATGCAAATCGATTTTATTTATACACCAAAATACTTAAGAACATGTAATGAAATACATAAATATTTTAAACCATTCACAGTTAAGTTTTGTGATTATTGTCCAGATGACAACAGTAGATAACAGTAATTGTGGATGAAAACGCTTTACGCTTAAAGTGAAACCTTGCCAATCTCGCATCATAACGTCAAATACGACTTATTTAAAGGAACAGTTCACCCAAGAATGAAAATTCTATCATTTACACACACCCATGTGATCTCAACCACATAATTTACGTTGGGAATACAAAAAGAGATGTTAGACAGAATGATTTGAATTGCAGCTTTTCATTCCTGTCAATCCCCAACATTAAGTTTAACTGAACATTTCCTTTTGCTCCAAACCATACAGAAAACCGTAGAAGTCTAAAAGTTTTATTTATTTCTGAGTGAACTGCCCCTACAATTACGATTGTAAGGGTCATTAAGCTATCATCTTTATGACAGTAAAACAGTTAAGGTGTATCAGTGCGAATGTTGAAAAATATCTGAATGTAAAAAAACAGCAGGGACTCCTCCATGTTGCACAGACATGAACGGCACACAAAGTACAAGACTTATGTTATGTGGGTTGTTGAGCTCAATATCTACAAAGTAGGGGCCTACTTTCCCCCCAGAAACAACGATACAGCCTTCAATGTTATAATCGCACCGCATTAAATTTGTTTTTGTAGAAGAATGTTTTCACGGTGAACATAAAGCTATAGCTAGCTAGCTCGGGCTTTCACTTCAATCTATAGTTACGCAACTCCGCTTCCTTTCTACCCTGTAAACCCGCCCAAGTACAGACTCCATGTTTGTTCATCGCACCGCCACTGTACCCGCCATAAACTAAACGATCCCTCAAAAAATGTATATCTATTTGGTATTATGTCTAAGCACAGATGTGATTTAAATTAGGAAACCGATTCAGATCTTGACCCAACACTCGATATTCTCGTTCAAGAATAATGAGATTTTGACAACGCATTGGGACTAAGATTTAAAGCTCTTTGGAGAAACAAACCCTTTTCTTTTTTTTATCCAAAATTGTATCGCCTAAATTTCTTAGATTACGTTACATGTGGGATCGAACGAGTCGATTTGGACTTGATACATAAGATCAACATAAACTCTTACTCTATTATCCGATTAGCTTTGTTGAGATGACCGTAATAAAAGTATTTTCGGCTATAAAAACACCTTGCCGTATTAAGCAATAGATGTGATTATTCAATCGGAAACTAATTGGAGAACCTATGTATTTTGTAATGTAGGTACATACGAAAAGTAACCATCCGAGCTCTATGCTAACAGGCTAACATGGACGCGATAGAAGTAACACATGATTGGTTAAAAAGCCACATCTACGATCTGAAACGATACAAAGACAAGACCAAGATAAGCTAAAATAGCTTTTTAAACCCAAACTGGTTAAACAATCATAAATGTTCGTGCACATTACAGTCTTCTGTATTTCTCGCGTCAATATTAACATGCATCTAAGAGACAAAATCACGTATAAAAATGTGATTAAGAACCATTTCAAAAACGTTTTTGTGCTTTTACTTCCAACTGTCTACACTGTAACCTTAATCCATGAGTATTTAGCAGAACAATGTTTCATATTTACCTTAATGTAAACCCATTTACTCAAATATATAAAAATACATTGAAATTTTAAAGGTAGCAAATAACATTTTAAAGAAAATGTGCCATAACCGTTTAAACGGATGGTGTGTTTAGTTTTCCCATTCCACAAAGGATGGCGGCTAACAAGCTAGCAAAAGCTCACAACAGTCGCTAGGTAACATCATGTTACATTACGACAATTTCTTGACTACACTACACTTGCGAAAATAAGGACCATATTAGACTATCAAATTAAATAATTTACGAATCATGTACGTGCGCCTGTTTATATTAAAACTAGTAACGTTAAGTTAACAAGAAACCTTAAGCTAGCGCCTTTCTGTGGAACAACATGGCCTGGATGTACAAATCTATTATTATTTTTTTTACATTGAACTTCTATAATGTACCAATTCTCCAAATAGTTTAAAAAACATCAAATGTTTAAATCTACGACGTTTCACGAGTGTTTTTACATTCAAAATGTGCTGTCCGAGGACCCAGGCTTTCAGCGGTGTTTCCAGCTGATCATACCGAGATAGGCGCATGTCGTCCAGCCATTGTTTTTACTCGACCTCGTGGATTCTTGCATTTTCCCGTAGAACACAAATACATCAAGAGAAATCATAATAAATAGTTCGGGAAATATTAACAAATGTTAAAAATAAGATAAAGTTAATAATATGAACTTCATAAATATCATATTTAAAACAAAAATAATGGTGTTAATCCTCGACGGTAGGTGCAGGCCTCTCACACGAGCTTCTTTTCCAGCACTCTTAGCTGATCCAGAGCGAGACGGACGAAACAGCACTGGTTTTTTTTATTTTTGCTCAGAGGGTGAAAAAATATCAGTCGGGTAAAATCGGCAATGCTCGTAAAGAAGGCGGGCGGTAAGAAAGTTATTTTACCGCCGTCAAGCGTCGTTTGCAATTGGCCAAATGCTCTCTGCTCATGAATATTGAGAAAACGTTTGACCAATAAGGTTTCATATTGCCGATTATTATGTAATATTCATGTGTTAGGCGTCCACGGATCCGCCCTTGGTTTATACGGACCTATGAAATCTCTTCATATGTTATGTCCTGCCTCCACCTACATGGGATTCGCAGGAATCAAAAGGACACAACTCCATTGGTTCTGCGTCAATTTAAATGAATTATTCATATGCTGCAGTCTCACGGCCAATCAACGCTCAGAAACATCAATCCATAACCCGCCCTATGACTGTTCAGCCCCTGCCGAGTAGGCTGTGTAAACCTGTAGCAAAGCATCCAGTCTATATAAAGACGTGTGAGAGCAGACTTCTCTCAGATGCGCTTAGAGCGCACTGGCGTGTAGATCGGGGAAAGGGAAGGGGATTGCCGGTAGCTACAATAGCTAGTATATAAACACAAATTTAAAAGCACATTGAGTAGCAAGACACGGTGGTCACTGGGAAACCGCCATCGGACAAGTTCCGGTCACCATTGGGTGCCAGGAGAGTCTTGGTGGCGTTTCAGAGGTGTTCCTTCTTACAAAGCGGCGTGCCGGGGGAGGACGCGTCTCTTTGAATAGACAGGATGCACGGACCGCCTTCCAGCGACAGCGCATGCCCATTGCGCCTCATCAAGAGAGTGCAATTCGGCGTCCTCAGCCCAGATGAACTTGTAGGTTTTGCTCTTGGGAAGGGGTATTCTCTTACTTCTTTGAGTATTATTGTATTACTCAAATCATCATCGTGTTAAAATCCTATTAAATACGGATATTAACATACAGTGTCTTCTGTGAGCCTGTGTTTTGCTAACTTAGCCGGCTAGCCACTTCTGCCTCTAGTAAGAGCATGTGTTTAGAAAGTTGAACAAACACTACACAAGAGTCCTACTTTTACCATTAGCTTCACGACACGGAAAGCCTTGTTTGAAGTTATATAATTTTAACTCGTTGTAATGTTTATTGTTTGTTTAGTTTATTTGACAATTTTGGAGTCACATGGTAGACCCAGAGTTTCTCCCAAGTTTCCACATTGTTCCCTGTGTCTCCCTTTCTGGCAATAAAATGTGAAGTTTTATATTCATGATTCATTTATTTAAATCGTTCAAATACATTAAGTTAATGAAGTGCATTTATGTTTTACATTAAATGTAGAACAAATAGCATTTTCTGTGATTCGTATGAGACCAATGAAGAGTAACTGGTTTTTAGTGTTTTCAGTAATGTCATCCTTTTCATAACCTTTTAAACCTCGTTTCTGCTGAAATATTTTATAATGAATGTAGTTGAGCAGACACTTCATTTTGTGGTTAATGTATGTTTCATGGGTGCAAAGTACTTTATTATGGAATTATTAAACCGCTTTGTTTACATTTCAAACAATTTTTTTTAAAGTGTAATCTGGTGAATTTTGCATCTAAAAATCATTGCTTATTTTTAACCTCCTGTTGCTTTTGTTCTTGTTTTTCTCAAACACTATTAGAGAATGTTTTTGTTTTTACCAATGTTTCATCACTGTTGTGAAAATGCAAGACATTTTAATGCCATTTCCGTTATCGTTTCAGAAACGAATGTCCGTCACTGAAGGGGGCATCAAGTACCCTGAGACCACAGAGGGAGGACGCCCTAAACTGGGGGGCCTCATGGACCCCCGGCAAGGGGTTATTGAGAGGTCAGGCAGATGCCAGACATGTGCAGGTATATTCATAAATTAGATTTTATCCTCTGTTGTGTAGTATTTGTTTTTGGTTAATTTTAAACGCATAAAGCTCCTCCTGTTATGCATTGTGTATTTATTGCTGTCATTTAGGTAACATGACTGAGTGCCCTGGTCATTTTGGTCACATTGAGCTGGCTAAGCCAGTCTTTCATGTTGGCTTCATCACAAAGATCATGAAGGTCCTCCGCTGTGTGTGTTTCTTCTGTTCAAAGCTCCTTGTGGACTCGGTATGCCATATTTTTTATTTGCCTTTAGTTTGAGATTTAATTGTTACAATGTTCCTTACTGTATGGTTAACTTTTTTAATTTTGTTTTAACCAGAACAATCCAAAAATCAAAGACATCTTGACCAAGTCAAAGGGGCAGCCACGGAAGCGTCTGACCCATGTTTATGACCTATGTAAAGGCAAAAACATTTGTGAGGGTGGAGAGGAGATGGACAACAAGTTTGGAGTGGAGCAACAGGAGACAGAGGAAGACCTTACCAAAGAGAAGGTACAGAACTGATAATTCTCTAATCATTAAAGGCTTTCCTGTGTATTTAAAGCTCACTGTTTCATGCTTTTTTATAAAAAAAAATGATTTTCATCTTTACGTTTCAAGGGTCATGGAGGTTGTGGCAGATACCAGCCACGTATCCGACGCTCTGGCCTGGAGCTGTATGCTGAGTGGAAGCACGTGAATGAAGACTCTCAGGAGAAGAAGATTCTCCTCAGTCCTGAACGTGTTCATGAGATCTTCAAACGCATTTCAGATGAAGAGGACATGATCCTGGGCATGGACCCCAAATATGCCCGTCCTGAGTGGATGATTGTCACAGTTTTGCCTGTGCCCCCTCTTGCTGTGAGACCGGCTGTGGTCATGCAGGGCTCTGCTAGAAACCAGGTTAGCATTTCTTCTTGAACAGTGGGGGGGGGGGGGAGTCTGATGTATTGTACTGATGGCTGTTATATTTTTCAATTGTTTGCTCTTTCCCCCCTAGGATGATTTAACACACAAGTTGGCTGACATTGTGAAGATCAATAACCAGCTGAAGCGAAATGAGCAGAGTGGAGCTGCAGCTCATGTTATAGCAGAGGATGTCAAGCTGCTTCAGTTCCACGTGGCCACCATGGTGGACAATGAACTGCCAGGGCTACCTAGGGTAAGGTTTACACTATACCTTAGATATAAATACAGGCTTATGCCAGAAATTTGTATGAGAAACAACAATTATATGCTTATTAACCGTATCAGAAATATTAATTCAATTATATTTTATTAATAATTATAACAAATTATTGAGAATAAAAGTGAACAATTAAATTATTAAAATGTTGATTATTATATCATGTATTGAAATTATAGTATAAATAAAATACAAATTTAATTTAATTCTATGGTTATTCAAGCCTTGAGTCTGTCTACGCACAATAAAACTGCTGTATGACACGACATGGTTGCAGAGCCAATCAAAATATATTTTATATTTAGTCTTTTGAACCAATGAGAGTTAACAGTAGAAGGTGGTGAAGACTTAATGTAGACTTAGACTGTACTGTCATACGCTCTTTTCTAAGGCAATGCAAAAGTCTGGTCGCCCACTAAAATCCCTCAAGCAGAGGCTAAAGGGTAAAGAAGGACGTGTCAGAGGTAATCTGATGGGGAAGCGTGTAGACTTCTCTGCACGAACTGTCATTACACCTGACCCCAACCTGCAGATCGACCAGGTGGGAGTTCCCCGGTCCATTGCTGCAAACATGACCTTCCCTGAGATCGTCACACCCTTTAACATTGACAGGTATTATTAGGACTTCTTATGTTCAAATGAATACACATCTCATTTACAAAATATTCACACTCAGTGACTTCATAACCCTGTGCTCAATTCTTTTCTCTAATTTTTTTTTTTCCCCATTAATTTTACAGACTCCAAGAGCTTGTGAGAAGAGGTAACAGTCAGTATCCTGGAGCCAAATATATCGTCCGTGACAACGGGGACCGAATTGACCTGCGATTCCACCCAAAACCAAGTGACCTTCACCTTCAGATTGGATACAAAGTTAGTCTCTTGCCTTGGTTAATAATAGAATATAATCTAATTTGCGGTTATTGTGAGCACAGTATTTGATATACTTGTTTTTTTTTCTAGGTTGAACGACACATGTGTGATGGGGACATTATTGTGTTCAACAGACAGCCCACACTGCACAAAATGTCTATGATGGGGCATAGAGTACGAATCTTGCCTTGGTCAACATTTCGACTCAACCTCAGGTATGCTAGATTTCTAAGATCCGTCACATTGTTTATAGGTTGATGCATGGCTGGTAGGGATGCATTTATTATAATTAACTGGTTAACCAACAGTAAGAATACACCTATAAAGTTGAGTTTGAGAGAGAGAAAAAAGATAAGTCACGTTTTATTATTACATTATGTATAATTAAGCAAAATGTTTACAAACATTATAAACCCTATAAAGATATAGACTATTTCAGTTCCCCTCACTGTACATTCATAAAACTCATTTCTGTACGTTCATAAAAAAACAAAAAAATTGTGCTTTTGTAAAATAAAGAAAACAATCTGGATGTGCTTTCTGCCGTCTCTATTTCCTTTTGAATGAACTTGTTTTTGGAGCGTGTCACAAATGAACTGAAACTCGGTATATAACTTGCGTTTTGTTAATCTGTTAATTTAAGTAAAATATATATTTAGCGTATGTTATATATGATTTTAATGTTTTTCTTCATTCACAGACACGCTGCAGGTGCGTGATGTGACTATAAACCCTCATGTTCTGTTCTTTATGCTGCTATTTGCGCATGTAAAACTAAACCCCTGGAAATCCTATTTTGTTTTTAAAGGGTCACAGACTCTTATTCATTCTAATTTAACAATCTTGTCGGTTAATGAGCTTTGATTGTCGGTTAGGGAAAAAACCTGAAATGAACATCCTCAGTGGGTAGGTACTTCATAGATTTGGAATGCGCTACATTACAGTTGCAGAAACAAATATTATAGAAATGGTTAATGCTCATGTTTAGCAGCATTTTTCTAATATAAGGGTTTTTGGTTTTATGAAAATGACAAAAAAATGAAAATCCTTTTTACTTCTAGTGTTACGACCCCATACAACGCTGACTTTGACGGAGATGAGATGAACCTGCACTTGCCGCAATCTCTGGAGACCCGTGCTGAGATCCAGGAGCTGGCTATGGTGCCTCGCATGATTGTCACACCACAGTCCAACAGACCCGTCATGGGTATTGTGCAGGACACACTGACAGCTGTGCGCAAGTTCACCAAGAGAGATGTCTTTTTAGAGAGGGTGCGTTTACAAAGCGTTGGGACCGAATTATGAATTTAATGAGCTGGATGTACAAGTACATGAGATTCATCCTAATGAAGAGATATGCCCTCTTCTGTTTCCTTGTGTTCTTTGTTTTAGGGTGAGGTGATGAACCTCCTCATGTTCCTCTCTACATGGGATGGGAAAGTGCCCCAACCGGCTATATTAAAGCCTCGACCCCTCTGGACGGGCAAACAGATCTTCAGCCTGATCATCCCTGGGCACATTAATGCCATCCGCACACACAGCACTCACCCTGATGAAGAGGACAGTGGTCCTTATAAACACATCTCACCTGGAGACACTAAGGTGCAGTAGTGCAGCCCCAAACCTGGACATACTTAAGCAAAATTAAGTTTACACATTTTCCTTATCCAATTTATTTTGCAGGTAATTGTGGAGAACGGTGAGCTGATCATGGGGATCCTGTGTAAGAAGTCACTGGGAACCTCAGCTGGCTCTCTTGTCCATATCTCATACCTTGAGATGGGGCATGACATCACACGACTCTTCTATTCCAACATCCAGACCGTCGTCAACAACTGGCTGCTCATTGAAGGTACCCCCCCCCCCAAAAAACCCCCCCAAACAAATAGAGATTAAAGCAGTTTTTGTAACCGTGCAAATATTAAGTCTCTTGCTTAAATTTATTCTTAGTTTATTTAACATCTCGTCTGCTGCAGGTCACTCTATTGGTATTGGAGACTCGATTGCTGATAAGGCTACATATCAGGACATTCAGAACACTATTAAGAAAGCCAAACAGGATGTGATAGAGGTGAGTTGGCAAATTATGTGTAACTAATATCATGGCTGTCATAAGGCTCTCGTACATGAACGCAGTCATGCATGTTGGCTTTTTTTTTCTCACAGGTCATTGAGAAAGCCCACAACAATGAGTTGGAGCCCACCCCAGGTAACACTCTGAGACAGACCTTTGAGAACCAGGTCAACCGCATTCTGAACGATGCTCGAGACAAGACTGGATCCTCTGCCCAGAAGTCACTGTCAGAGTACAACAATTTCAAATCCATGGTGGTGGCTGGCTCAAAAGGCTCTAAAATTAACATTTCTCAGGTGAGTGAAGACAGGTGGTGTTAATCTTAAATTAATTTAAAGTCTAAACCAGAAAATGGATTTTAATCTAAAAATTTACCTGCAAACATGGTAATGTCAGGTTTCACACAATTTGATCAATCACTATTGGTTTTCCCTCTTCACCCCTTAGGTTATTGCTGTAGTGGGGCAGCAGAACGTTGAGGGTAAGCGAATCCCTTTTGGTTTCAAACACCGCACCCTCCCTCACTTCATTAAAGATGATTATGGTCCAGAAAGTAGAGGCTTTGTGGAAAACTCCTATCTGGCTGGTCTCACACCAACTGAGTTTTTCTTTCACGCCATGGGTGGAAGAGAGGGTCTGATCGACACAGCTGTCAAAACTGCTGAGACAGGTAATGAAAAGGCACATGGACTGAGCAGCTATTGGGGGCTAAGCCTAAATGGACAAGAAATGAGTATTACTATTTTAAGTTCAGAATATATGTAAGATGTGTTCTGCAAAATTGCCATCAGTTTTACCTTGGTTAATGGTTGAAATTGTATTTATAGCTTTTGATTGATCTTTTATTATTATTTTTTTTTTCTTCCAGGTTATATTCAGCGTCGTCTGATCAAGTCTATGGAGTCGGTTATGGTAAAGTATGATGCTACAGTCAGAAACTCAATCAACCAAGTTGTCCAGCTGAGGTATGGAGAGGATGGGCTGGCAGGAGAGGCCGTGGAGTTCCAAAACATGGCCACACTTAAGCCATCCAACAAAGCCTTTGAGAAGAAGTGAGTGCTATATTTTTTTATTTATTTTTTTGCTCATTGAAATGTTTCCAAGAATGTTAAAATATTGCCAATAGTTTGAGCTAAATATTATAATAAATAAAACTATAATAATCCAAATCATCAAGGACAATGCCAATAGACAGGTGACTGATTAATGTAATTGATTCAAATTTCCACCTCTTACTTTAATCGCACAGGTTCAGGTTTGACTGCACCAATGAACGAGCTCTTCGCCGCACTCTACAGGAAGATGTGGTGAAAGATGTAATGACCAATGCCCATGTACAGAGTGCTCTAGAGAAAGAGTTTGAAAAGATGAGGGAAGACCGAGAGATCCTGAGGGCCATTTTCCCTACAGGAGACAGCAAGGTCTGTCCCTTGAGATTAACTTATTTAAGCATCATCAATATCATATGTCCATAGACCTAAACTAACATGCTTCCCATAGGTGGTACTACCGTGCAATCTGGCCAGAATGATCTGGAATGCTCAGAAGATTTTCCGCATCAATCCTCGGACACCAACCGACCTTAACCCAGTACGAGTAGTTGAAGGTGGGTTAAACACTTTGACAAGATTCGTACAAGGGTCTGTAGTTAGAATGCCTAAATACAATCCCTTCAAGTTATTATTTTAAAAGTCATATAAGATTTGTGTTTGAGTGGGTCTCCCAGCTAAATAAAAAAAAAAATAAACACGGCACTGACATATATACTAACACCTTTTAATATAAGCCAAGTTATTCTTCCTTGGCATTATAGTTGCACCACCCTTTACATTTGTAGTCCACTGCAGTGCGATTGTGGCCTTGTAATGATCATGCATTTAATATTTTCTCTGATTTTATTTTTGTAGGAGTTCAAGAGTTGAGTAAGAAGCTGGTTATTGTAAATGGTGAAGACCAGTTAAGTAGGCAAGCCCAGGAAAATGCCACACTGCTGTTCAACATCCACCTGCGCTCCACCCTCTGCTCTAAGAGAATGACTGAGGAGTTCCGTCTTAGCACAGAGGCTTTTGATTGGCTGCTGGGAGAGATCGAGACCAAATTTAACCAATCCATTGTAAGTAATGCTTGCTGAGTGCAGTTGAATCTCTTCACCTGAATAAATAATGAAGTGGAGAGTAATATCTTATCTATTAGATCAGTTTTTACAAGTGGGCTCATTGGCTGAATCTACACTGTTTTCCTCAGGCTCACCCTGGTGAGATGGTAGGTGCTCTGGCTGCCCAGTCTCTGGGAGAGCCTGCTACACAGATGACCCTGAACACATTCCACTACGCCGGTGTGTCCGCCAAAAACGTCACTCTCGGTGTGCCTCGTCTCAAAGAACTTATCAACATCTCCAAGCGACCCAAGACCCCCTCCCTGACCGTCTTTCTCTTGGGCCAAGCGGCCCGTGATGCAGAGAGGGCCAAAGATATCCTGTGTCGGTTAGAGCACACAACCCTGCGCAAGGTCACTGCCAACACGGCCATTTATTATGACCCCAACCCACAGAACACAGTGGTGACTGAAGATCAGGAGTGGGTCAACGTGTACTATGAGATGCCTGACTTCGATGTGACCCGCATTTCACCCTGGCTGCTGCGTATTGAACTTGACCGCAAACACATGACTGACCGCAAGCTGACCATGGAGCAAATTGCAGAGAAGATCAATGCAGGTGGGCTTGAGATTATAACTGAATAAGTACATGTTTATACATAGAAATTTAAGTACCACCTCAAAGTCCATCCAACTTTAATCCTTGTCCATCACCTAGGATTTGGTGATGACCTAAACTGCATCTTCAATGATGACAATGCGGAGAAACTGGTATTGCGAATTCGCATCATGAATAGTGATGAGAACAAGTTTCAAGAGGTAACTTGAACTTTCTGGTGTGCATACATAGCTGGGCTCTTCTCTCTATATATTGAATCCTAAATGTTGGATGTTGTGTCCAGGATGAGGAGGTAGTGGATAAGATGGATGACGATGTATTCCTTCGCTGCATTGAATCTAACATGCTGACAGACATGACCCTGCAAGGCATTGAGCAGATCAGCAAGGTATTTTTCCCTTTTCAACCGTATAAGTTCGCTTTGGTAAAGACTATTACCTGCCAGCCCATGTGGCAGTGTAGGCATGCTTCAGAGGGTGGATGTTGACTAATGGGGAGTGCTAATTGGTAACTTTGCATTATAAAATGAATTCAGGCCATGAGATTGGAGCTTAATTTCTTTATCTCTCTGCACTTGTAGGTGTACATGCATCTTCCACAGACAGACAACAAGAAGAAAATCATCATCACAGAAGAGGGAGAATTCAAAGCCCTACAAGAGTGGATTCTGGAAACAGATGGAGTCAGTCTCATGAGGGTCCTCAGTGAGAAGGACGTGGACCCTGTCAGGACCACCTCCAATGACATTGTGGAGATTTTCACTGTAAGAATTGTTTAATAGTCTAACCCCCGGTCCCAGACTAAAATGCATGTTTGAGGTTTTTTTTTTTTAAAACTGAAAGCAACTTGCACTGACATATCTGAAAATGTCTTAGGAGGCACACCGGTGTTGTTTTTTTTTTTTTTTTGTCTTTTTTTTTTCTAAGCCATGTTTATATTAGCTATATACAGGTCCTTCTCAAAAATTAGCATATTGTGATGAACTTCATTATTTTCCATAATGTAATGATAAAAATTAAACTTTCATATATTTTAGATTCATTGCACACCAACTGAAATATTTCAGGTCTTTTATTGTTTTAATACTGATGATTTTGGCATACAGCTCATGAAAACCCAAAATTCTGGTCTAAAAAAATTAGCATATTTCATCCGACCAATAAAAGAAGTGTTTTTAATACAAAAAAAAGTCAACCTTCAAATAATTATGTTCAGTTATGCACTCAATACTTGGTCGGGAATCCTTTTGGAGAAATGACTGCTTCAATGCGGCGTGGCATGGAGGCAATCAGCCTGTGGCACTGCTGAGGTGTTATGGAGGCCCAGGATGCTTCAATAGCGGCCTTAAGCTCATCCAGAGTGTTGGGTCTTGCGTCTCAACTTTTTCTTCACAATATCCCACAGATTCTCTATGGGGTTCAGGTCATGAGAGTTGGCAGGCCAATTGAGCACAGTAATACCATGGTCAGTAAACCATTTACCAGTGGTTTTGGCACTGTGAGCAGGTGCCAGGTCGTGCTGAAAAATGAAATCTTCATCTCCATAAAGCTTTTCAGCAGATGGAAGCATGAAGTGCTCCCAAATCTCCTGATAGCTAGCTGCATTGACCCTGCCCTTGATAAAACACAGTGGACCAACACCAGCAGCTGACATGGCACCCCAGACCATCACTGACTGTGGGTGCTTGACACAGGACTTCAGGCATTTTGGCATTTCCTTCTCCCCAGTCTTCCTCCAGACTCTGGCACCTTGATTTCCGAATGACATGCAAAACTGAGCAACAGTCCAGTGCTGCTTTTCTGTAGCCCAGGTCAGGCGCTTGTGCCGCTGTTTCTGGTTCAAAAGTGGCTTGACCTGGGGAATGCGGCACCTGTAGCCCATTTCCTGCACACGCCTGTGCACGGTGGCTCTGGATGTTTCTACTCCAGACTCAGTCCACTGCTTCCGCAGGTCCCCCAAGGTCTGGAATCGGTCCTTCTCCACAGTCTTCCTCAGGGTCCGGTCACCTCTTCTCGTTGTGCAGCGTTTTTTGCCACACTTTTTCCTTCCCACAGACTTCCCACTGAGGTGCCTTGATACAGCACTCTGGGAACAGCCTATTTGTTCAGAAATTTCTTTCTGTGTCTTACCCTCTTGCTTGAGGGTGTCAATGATGGCCTTCTGGACAGCAGTCAGGTCGGCAGTCTTACCCATGATTGCGGTTTTGAGTAATGAAACAGGCTGGGAGTTTTTAAAAGCCTCAGGAATCTTTTGCAGGTGTTTAGAATTAATTAGTTGATTCAGATGATTAGGTTAATGGCTTGTTTAGAGACCCTTTTCATGATATGCTAATTTGAGACAGGAATTTGGGGTTTTCATGAGCTGGATGCCAAAATCATCAGTATTAAAACAATAAAAGACCTGAAATATTTCAGTTGGTGTGCAATGAATCTAAAAGATATGAAAGTTTAATTTTTATCATTACATTATGGAAACTAATGAACTTTATCACAATATGCAAATTGTTTTAGAAGGACCTGTATATCCTAATTGAACTATGGCCTTATCCTGGCTTAATCTAAGCCCTGTTTGTGAAACCAGGTCTAAAGGTTGTAACCTATTAAGTCTTCAGAAATCAAATTTAGAAATTTCTGCTCTTCACCTGCAGGTTCTTGGTATTGAGGCTGTGCGTAAAGCACTGGAAAGAGAGTTGTACCATGTCATCTCTTTTGATGGTTCTTACGTTAACTACCGCCATCTTGCCTTGCTGTGTGACACAATGACCTGCAGGGGTCACTTGATGGCTATCACTCGTCACGGTATCAACAGGCAGGACACTGGACCGCTAATGAAGTGCTCTTTTGAAGAGACGGTGAGCTTAATAATTGGCCCCATTTAAAATAGCAATAAAGATGGTCTTGTAAAGAACTTAATGTTTAATTTTGTCCCTCTCTTTCTATAGGTGGATGTGTTGATGGAAGCTTCTTCACATGGTGAATGTGACCCAATGAAGGGAGTGTCTGAGAACATAATGCTAGGACAGCTTGCTCCTGCAGGCACTGGCTGCTTTGACCTGCTGTTGGATGCTGAAAAGTGCAAGTATGGTATGGAGATCCCCACCAACATCCCTGGTATCAGTGTCGCAGGACGTAAGTCAAACTCTTTCCATTGTTTTATAGCTTTAAATTAGGGCTGCACGATGTGTCGTTTTAACATCGATATCGCGATGTGCGCATCCACGATAGTCACATGTTGCGATGTAAGCCTTAGGGATCGTAATTGATCCGTGATTCATGATCAGTACGGGCCAGCAGCTCCCCGGCCCGTAACGCTTGCGATTCGCGGATTAATTGCAAAGTTTAACCATAGTATAGTGAAAGTTTATCATTTGCATGTGTTAAGTCCGGTTTAAACATCAAGCGTAAAAAGACTGGAACTTGCGCGTTGTTTTCTGTGAGCCGGGCAGACACAAAGATCAGTGGTCTTTCTCTTATTTCTGAGCTTGAACGAACATGAGAATTCAAAATAAAGTCAGAATGCCCTTCCTGCATTGAACATTATTTGGTGGCCGCCAAAGCGTATTTATGTCCCGCCAAAGCCTTATTTGACCGGTGAGTGATAGATGACTGACTGCTGCGCTTGTTAAACAGAGAACGAGCAGAGAGAGAGAGAGCCCCTGTCGCACGCGCGCACTATCACCGTTTTCAAACTGTCTTGCTCTCTCTCTCCCTCTCTCGCGCATATTAATGAATTGAGTTGACCGAATATCTTTGAGAATACACGATGGTAAAAGGTCGGAAGAACGAAGTTTCACGTGAAGCATTCGGAAATATTTTTTTCCTGAACTACTGGTTGTGAATTGTGCTAAAAAAAAAATTCTCTGAAAAGTGTTCCACACAGATAAACCACACTTTCAATAAAAAAACAAACAAAAAAAATCTATCCAGTGATAAAATGTTTTCTGTGTTGAGACCAATCTTGTGCGAAGTCCTAAACTGCCGGGATAATCACACACAACGTCTGCCGTGGTCCGTTAATTACACCTCCAATTCGCGAACTGACTCATTTGAACCGATTCACTTTAATAAATGGTTAAAACAACTGACCTGTCCAACACTGAACTCACGAGACATAACAAATCGGTAACACTTTACAATAAGGTTCCATTTATTAAACTCTAGTTAACTACATTAGTTAACTATAATAGTTGCTAATGCTATGCAGATTTACTCCATTCCAAAATCACCCCAGTCATTCAGATGATTCATTCTTTCCAAAGAGAGCTAATAAAGTCATCTGGTGAAATTGTTTTCATATCGCGATATATATCGCAGAAAAATAAAATATCGCAATGTGATTTTTTTTTTTTCCCAATATCGTGCAGCCCTACTTTAAATTAAGCCAATACTCATTTGTCCCCAAATGTAAACCTTTGATTAACCATTGCTTTTTCCATTCCAGCCACAGGCATGTTCTTTGGCTCTGCCCCCAGCCCTATGAGTGGCATGTCTCCAGCCATGACTCCGTGGAACACAGGAGCCACTCCTGCGTATGGTGCCTGGTCTCCTAGTGTTGGTGAGTGAAGAAATGCTACATACAGTAAATAAGGGTGGCTGTAAAACAAAACTTTGAGTTATCATGTATAGGTTTACAGACTCTATTTCATGCCCCTTTTTTTTGCACTTTTTTTTTTTTCATACAGGAAGTGGAATGACACCAGGTGCTGCAGGCTTCTCTCCCAGCGCTGCATCCGATGCCAGTGGCTTCTCGCCTGGCTATTCTCCTGCCTGGTCCCCTACTCCTGGTTCTCCTGGATCACCTGGACCAGCTAGCCCTTATATCCCCTCACCAGGTTACTCCACTGTCCATTTTTGTCTTGTATAATAATGAATGTTGTTTATTTGGTGGTTTTAGTTGGTTGCAAACAACTCTCTTATGCACATCTTTTTCCTCCTTTCAGGAGCCTTGTCACCCAATTACTCTCCAACCTCTCCTGCATACGAGCCTCGTTCTCCTGGTGGATACACCCCTCAGAGCCCTGGCTACTCTCCGACCTCTCCATCGTACTCGCCAACTTCACCGTCTTATTCTCCCACCAGCCCGAACTACAGCCCCACATCTCCGTCTTACTCGCCCACATCACCCTCCTACTCACCAACTTCGCCATCTTATTCTCCAACATCTCCAAGCTACTCCCCAACTTCGCCGTCTTATTCTCCCACTTCACCTTCTTACTCTCCCACTTCACCTTCTTACTCTCCCACTTCACCTTCTTACTCCCCGACTTCACCATCCTACTCCCCAACATCCCCCAGCTACAGCCCCACGTCTCCATCTTATTCCCCCACCTCCCCGTCTTATTCCCCAACCTCCCCGTCTTACTCTCCCACCTCTCCAAGCTACTCCCCCACCTCCCCGTCCTATTCCCCAACATCTCCGAGCTACAGCCCCACTTCGCCCAACTACACTCCCACCTCACCCAGTTACTCTCCAACCTCTCCATCTTACAGTCCCACCTCACCATCCTACTCCCCCACCTCTCCCAATTACACCCCAACCAGCCCCAATTATTCCCCCACCTCTCCTTCATACTCTCCCACTTCACCGTCCTACTCTCCATCCAGTCCGCGCTACACCCCACAATCTCCCACCTACACCCCGAGCTCACCCTCTTATAGCCCGAGCTCTCCATCCTATTCCCCCACCTCTCCAAAATACACGCCTACCTCCCCCTCTTATAGTCCCAGCTCTCCTGAATATACCCCAACATCCCCCAAATATTCCCCCACTTCCCCAAAGTACTCACCCACTTCACCCAAATACAGTCCCACCTCTCCAACCTACTCCCCAACTACACCCAAGTACAGCCCTACTTCCCCTACTTACTCTCCAACCTCTCCCACCTACACCCCAACCAGCCCCAAATATTCTCCCACCTCTCCGACTTACTCTCCAACTTCTCCAAAATACTCTCCTACATCCCCTACCTACTCTCCAACTAGTCCCAAGGGCTCCACTTACAGCCCCACTTCTCCAGGCTATAGCCCCACCTCTCCAACCTACAGCCCAGCCATCAGCCCTGACGATAGCGATGAAGAAAATAACTAAAGATGGTTGGTGCCAGGGTTCATGCTACTTCCCTGATAGGCACTCTGACCCTGGGATAAAGACTGAAGGAAAGCCACTCAGCTCGGGTCGTTGTGATCTACATGGAAGGCTGAGGAACCTGGGATCCCACATGTGACATCCTTTTTGATTTTTTTTCTTTTTCGGAATTCTTGAACTGTTCTTAAATAGCCTCACTAAACCGGCTTCAGTGGTTGCATCTGTTATATCAGAGGTTTGAACTATAAGCCAAACAAGGCTGCCTTTGTATAGACCGTTTTGGTCGCTCTAAGTTTAGAGGGAGAACTAACTCAAAATTGGTGGAAAGCTGCAGGAGGTTGACTGTTTCGGAAGAGAAAGATCATTCATAGTCCTTTTTCCATTGTCATTTCTATCTACCTTACTTTCTCTAAAATTCAGTGTTGGATATAAAGGAAATCTAAGAAGTATTGCCAAAAGCCTTCAAACAGAAAACAGTGGATTGTATCTGAAAAGTTTCAAATGAAACCTTGAAAAATCTCTAACATAAATAGAAGGTGGGGGAGACTGACCTTTCTCACATTTTATAGCATTTTTTTTTTCTGTGTAAATAAGCGCTTGTTTCCAGGTCAGATCTGAGAACTGTTTAAATATTAATGTTGATTTGTCTCATTTGAGTTTACTCATAAAAAGTTATTTCTAAAGAAACAGGTGGTTGAAAGTGGCTGTTTATTAGAAACGTGTTGAAGCTGACACGCATTGTGCAGATTAAAAATGTCTTGTAATACTGTAGTCTAATGTATGCCAGCCCGTGACATGGGTAAAAGTGTTGTGTAGTGATTTCCCTCTTCTGTAGGAATCAGAGAGAGGGAACGGATGCTTGATTTAGGCATCACATTTCTATTCAATTGTCCCCAAAAGATGCAAGCCTTATATCCTTCACCAGCATCTGCCCAGTAATTTACAATTTCAATAACTGCAAAAAAAAAGGTAACAAGCGGTCTTGTACGTCTGAGCACACAGAGGAGTGTGAAGTTGTTACCTTTTTGGTTTTATTTTTCTTTTATCCTAAGAGTGAGGTTAAAGCATGGCTTTGCATAAACTGCACCATGTTAATGTTTTTAAACCACCTAGGTCTAAATCTTACGAGACCTTCCCTGTCCTCAGCACTCAACCCTTTAATCTAACAAGTGTATAATTGTTTTTCTGATATTTGCATCAATAATTAGAACTGAATCTCTTGTGTGAATTACTGAGGAAAAGCATTTATTTTACACTTTTTCTTGCGCTGGCTTCATTGTTGGGTCAGCTTTGCGTTTTGGATTAAGTGCTTGGGGTGGGGGAATAAGGTGCAGTTTGGATTTTCCTTTGAATATGCACTGTTTCATATCTGGCGTCATTACGCCCTTAGATCTTGTGGTTTTTGTTAACCTAAATTGTCAGCTGATTCTGACATAGTCATCTTATGCTTGAACTGTAGAGGGCGACAAAGACTGATTTGACTCTGGCGTTAGAGGTATTTAGATCTCTTTGAGCGTTATTTTTTTTTAACACAAAAGCAAGTGGTGCCTGTGGTTCCCTCAACTCACTCTTCCAATTGGACTGTGGTAGTTGCAGCACGTTTTGTTGACTTGTAAAAGACTTTGTTGCTCTTGCATAATTCAGCTTTAGATTTAAGGCCTTAGATTGCATTTAGGGAGAGCAGTTCTGACCATGTCTCTTTAATGCCCTTGTTTGCCTTCAGTTTCATGGTTGTTCCAAACAAATCCAGTTAATACTCTGTACCCAGGCTCCCAGTAATAGTGTGTGTGAGTGCAAGTGTGTGTGCATGATGGTATAAATGGAAAAAACAGGGTTTTCTTGAGTTTGAGTAATAACTGGGTCATGTTTATGGGGAAATGAGAATTTAAATTAAGAGAAATTGCCACTGTATAGAAATCAATCTGATTACTTCATTCTCTGTATCTGTTTTGTTTGTTTTTGACTTAAAATAAAAAGTTTGACTAAACTATTGTTCATTTGTGTTTCTTTAAACATTTCACCTGAAAATTAATGTTACAGACTCGTGACGTTTAATCAGTGGTTTTAAATGATAAAAGGAGTAAGAGATTATTTTTGACTTGGCTGTCCTTTCAATGATTAAACTTCATTTTCTTAAAAGTAAATGAGGTTTGCAGAAGCGAGTAACTTACTGGTAGCAGAATGTCATTGAATTCAAGAATGGAAAACTGTCATTGTTCACTTAAATTTGGCATCACATGACTTTGCAACAGACTCTGTTTAGGTTTTAACTTGATTTACAGTCTGTCAAAGATATAGAAAGAGGGATTTCCAAAAGTGCATCACTTGATTTTGTATGCTCTTATCAAATACTCCATTTTAAATTTCTATGTAAGGGAATGCACAAATTTATCATAGGGATGCCTCTTGTTCTCAAGAAGCTGATGTTACAGACATTTTATACTTGACCTGGTTCTTGTTTTTAATGAATTCCTGAAACCACAGACCAGCCCCCAGACTTTCTGTGCCCTTGTGAAGGTCTGAGTGAATGCAGGCACAGCCATTGTGTGCAAAGTTGACATAAGTGTTAGCTATGACTTACAGCTCTGTGAGCGGATAAGCCTTGAACCTGGAAAGCCAGTATATCTATGTTGTTATATTCATTTGTTTTGTATCCATAAGCAAGCCCTGACATATTTATGAATACTTTGTTACTGACTGGGTGTGACTCATATATGTAACAGGAGAAACAGAAACCCCTCTGGGCTGGTTAAACACCATTTTTAGATATTTTCTTCTCTTTTTAGTCTGTAGTCCATGAGGGGGTTTCCTGTAGTCAAATTTATTAAAAACTGGCAAATCATTTGTTTAACTATTAACAAATCTGTGAATTTCACTCTTGCATACTCTTGTCCTTTTTTTTTTTTACTTCGTTTTGACATTCTGTTTGTTTATGTGGGGGTGTATTTCAAAGGGCTGGGCCAGAACTCAGGAAGTGATTTTGTACACAGTCTCTCCTCTACAAATTCTCTTCCTTTCTCAAAACTCTGCAGGGTCCTCCAACTTCAGCAAAAACAGCAAGGTAAGCACTGAAAATCTATAAAAATGCTCAGAAATTTTCTCGCCTGAAAATTTACGTATAACCCTCAAAACCAGCTGTCCTTACATCTGCTTTCCTGTTATGCCAAATTCATTCATTTTTAAAGAAAAGTAACTTAGAGTAAAGAGTGAATTTTAGGTAGGAGAGACTCTCCCAAAACGCCACACCTTAGTTTCACATATAGCTTATTTCTTAAAGTATTCATTATTACTCAATATTTTAAATTCAAAAGTTAGTTAAAAATATATAGATGTTGCACATTCTGATTTTGACTTGATCTTGAATTTTTAAAATAGAGCACCTGAGCTTCCCAAATGAAATGAAATGCACTTAACAGAAATAGCTTGTCTTTTCTTTTTTTTTTTTTCTTTTTTTGATACTCTAACAATCCCTCCATTGAGTGATTGCCATTTTGCAGTTCTATCTGAGAATTCATATAAAATATTTGTTTGGCTGTGTCTTGCAATGTATCTGTTCGACCTAGTTCGCATCGATCTACTTGCATGTTTCCTTATAGTGAGAGATATATATGCTGTTATATATCAGTGTGACTTAGCAACCTCTTCATCAGTTTTTTCCAGCTCACTTCTCTTTTCAATTATTATGACACTGTGATAATTTATGCTACAAGATCATTTAGATTTTTGTAATTTATTATGCCAGCCAAGCGCCTATAGCCTACCATTTATTCAAAATTATTACACGGATAGGCCTATTAATAACTGTTTTGATTTTTACTTATGGTTTTGCTTACATCTAGTTCATAGTTTCTGACCATAAAGTTTGTCTACATTGACAGGAAATTTGCGTTTTATAATTTAGCCTATAAGCCACTAGGCCAAGCTCCTTCTGTTAGCTACAATCTAACTTGTTACTAAAAGTATAAAATTTCAATAAAAAAGGTGTCCAAATTAATTAATGATAATTACATTTTAACTTAAAAATAAAAACAGCAACCTCCACCTCTTTCTGGACACCGTAACCTTTTGTCTTAGAAACCAAAACCATGTTTTACCGTGTTTCTTCCATCAACTCCTTCTGATGAGTGGAGGAAAGATGGATGGTGCCTTGCAGTAATTATCACGCTAGTGTTTGGCGTTTGTCAGGCAACCCGACTCTGCTCGGTGTGGGGCGTCCTCGGCAGGGCCGCTCGGATTATTCCCCCGTGTCCAGTTACTGGACACATATAAGCTAACCAGGCCAGGTGAACTCTCACACTCACACACTGGAAAAGGCAGAATGGAGCCGGACTCAGAAAGCATGCCGGAGCAGGCCGAAGGGGTTTTACAGTTAAGTGGACTAGCGTTTCTTAGCTTTGAGTGCTCAGCACACTCTTTACTTATAAAGGGAGGCTATGAGCTTCTTCTGTCTTCACATTAGTCGCATAGGCAAAGCTCCACTTTCCTGCGATGCTGTTGGCATGTTTGATGATGTTCCGTAGTAGCCCAGCCTGAGCCTACTAATTGTTTTCAGAGCAATAACAATCTTGAGTCAGTAGGCTACATTTGTGATCACTGTTTAAAAATGAAAGTTCTGTATTTTGTAATGCTAAAGTGCTAAAAATTAACATATTTTGAATATATTTTATGTATAAAATAGACTGTATTTTATATATATATATATATATATATATATATATATATATATATATATATATATATATATATATATATATATATATACATACAGTATATATATATATACATACAGTCTATTTATTTATAAAATATATATATATATATATATATATATATATATATATATATATATATATATATATATATATATATATATATTTTTTTTTTTTTTTTCAACTATAAGTAAACCACTCATAGGGATGATTTATTAAATAAAGGGGCTGCATCCGAAATCGGATAATTCCGTACTATATAGTAGGTGAAAAACAGTATGTGGCAAAAGAAGTATGTCTGAATTCACAGTAGCCTACTCATAAAAGAGTAGGCAAAAAGAGAAGAGTTTTTATGAATGGCAGTGTTGGAGTAGTGATATAACTGCCAATGGTGTGGCAGAGGGGGCGGGACTATATTATGTCTGGTTGGCCAATGGCAGATGGAGGGAGTGTTCAGGAAACATGTCTGAAAACAATCCCCACATCTGATCATGCATTCTTCTCTAATATAGTCAATGAAAAGTAGTTTGTGACATTAGTATGCCCGAATTAGTAGTATGCATAAGTGAAAAATACCAGGACGAACTGCGCATTTAATGTACAACTTTGAATGGCAGGGAAGTGATGCAATTGTTGTCGTAGATACGTAGAACAGTACACATGGTGGTTGTCGTATTTTCGGACTGCGTTCATACATACTTTTATGGAACATATGCTAATTTTTTACAGTTGCAAATTAGGTTCTTCTTAAAATGGATACCTACTCTTAAGCTACGTCTGAAATGGCATATTGTCTGAGTAGGTCTTTGCGACCGTTTAAAAGTATGTTCAAGAATTTGTGTAGTATTAATGAAATTCTGACTTGCTACATCTGCCATGTTGTCATTGTCATGTTATGTTTTATGAATACTATAAATTCGGACATACTACTAAATGTACTGTTTCGCCTAATAAAATCATTCATATGTAGGGTGACAGTATGTGATTTCAAACGCATTCTTTTTGAAATTCTGCTTGGTGACGCTAAAATCAGTTACACACTTCACCATTAAAAAAAAAAAAAAAAAAAAAAAAAATATATATATATATATATATATATATATATATATATATATATATATATATATATATATATTATAGAGGTTATGTTTAGAGTTAATTAATTCCAAATGGTAATGAATATGGAAAGGGATCATTAGACCATCTGTGATTTTGTTAATGAATGGCTGTTACATCCAGTTATGTCACATAAGCATATTGGGTCCTTGTCTTCCCTACATTTTCAAAGAACTTGCAGAAACTTGCAAATCATCACAGGAAACAGATTGTACCAGCTTGCTTGTTCTTTGCCCTGTGGTTCTACATGGAGTCACTGCAGTTGGGTATTTCTTACACGCTATTGGTCATTTTTTGACACTTTCACATCACCTTCCTCTATAAACCAGAAGCAATTGCTGTTTTACACCACACTTTAGTGTGAGGGTGGGGTGACCTGTTAAAGTCCTCGATGAGGTGGAGCAGTGTGAACACTGAGGCCATTGCTTGTTCATGACATGGAGGACACAAATATCTTTTGTTAGATGAATAGCTTAGTCAGCATGAAACGGAAGTTGAGATAGTCTTTTCTTCCCTATTGTGACTTATATCCGACCAAACAGCTTCTTGAAAAATAAAAAAAATTAGGTTGGGACTTGATTTTGTCCCTCTGGAAATGATCTGATCGTTGTGGTTTGCTATTGCATGTGATGTGAGTGACAGGTTGCCCCACACTCGTGCAAGTAACCACATCATCAGAGAAAAGAAAAGAAAAAAAGATTTTTGCAAGAACGAGGGGAAGTTATTTTGAATAAAGATTAGAACACATGAATTAAAAAAAATGTGTATGGTTAATAATTTATAGTAAATACTGCAATATTCCATGAAAATAATTAAGAGCCCACCTCGTTGGAACTTGGACATTTACACTAACTCTGCCCACCATTATCTGATTGAGTCCGACAAAATTACAAAAGAAATCCTGCTGACAACAGAATCAGTGGCGTGGAGGCAGGTAACGTCAGCTTTTGATGCCACAAATCCGGTAATTGTGGGAATAAATTGTTTAACGGGTATAAATAGCTACTACTTACATTTAGTGCAAAGAAAATACTGCTAATTTTGATTTCATGGTGACTTTAATGTTTATCTTTAACAGGACCAGGTTTCATAAAATCTCTACTCATTCTGAAGAGCTTTTATGACTGAAACTGTCTAGCTCGCTTCTTTTCTTAATAACCGTTTTTACAACACATTACAGTAGCTACATCTTCTATCTTCTCTCGAAATTACAATTACTAACTAGTGGAATTTAAATTGAGCCTGTCTCATACATTTTTAAAACCGATCATAAATTTGTATCATAAAGTGTAGCTACAGATGAATAGTATTTATTAGGGGTTGTTCCCGTAAGTGCAGTTTATGAGGCGTCATGTCCAACTGTGACTAAACAGAATATATGGACTGAATGAACAGATAAAGAGGGAGGAGCAGCCAGCAGCGCAATTTACCCTTTGTCATTGTTTCATATGTGTTCACAACAGTAACTATGTGAGAAAATAAGATGCATTCTTTGGCGTTGTGAAACTGGACGTGTCTGACTCTCTGTATGGCATGTCTTGAAGTGACATAAGAGGCCTCTTCTTTAAATGAGAGTGAAGTAATGCAGAGCTCCTCTCAGTGTCAGACCATTACAAGAAGAGCCTAATTAGACTGATTGATTGATTTTTACCATGCCATTTTATTTTCAGCGCCAATATTTATGTTGTTAATCCACGTGCCTGTCAAAGATGATATCCTATCTTATATTACCATTAATTGTTTTTGTTAGGTTTCCATTCTAATTAAAACATTTGATAAGAAAAGACACTTCTTGGAGACTTAAGTTTAAATTTATTATTGGCAAGTAAAAAAAACATAGCAATAAGGTGCTGTTTTTCAGTCTGTGTACTTCAGTTCATTTTCAAATGGCTTAAGCAGCTTTATTAAAAATAATAGAACCAAAACTCATCCTCAGGCTGACATATCTTTATTGTCTTGAGTGTTTTATTGGCAGTAGTGTTCTGGAATCTACATATGTTTTTATGTGAGCACACTGACACTGTCTGTAGTGTCCAAACAAACAGATTTCCAGAATCCAAACCATGTGTTTTGGCAGTCAGGTTACTGACAGGTCAGAGAACCAATCAGATAACAGTTGTCTTTAACTGATAGCTCTCTTGGCAAATTAGTGAGAGGAGCAGAGCTACAATATAGTACCCATCGGGCCAAAAGCCTAATGACTAGTAGGGTTTTATTATGAATCATGCTGCTAAGGTTTGTTTTCTCTTTTTTTTTTAGCAAAATGTTGTGGAAAATACATTTAAGTTAGGTGATGGAAAAACTGTGCCAAAAGAACTGTTCATCAACTATAAAATAAACATTTCCTGTTAAAGAAACATGTAATATGAAATCTTTTCTTCTCTTTTTAAATTAAAAGATAGGCTACACTTTCTGTACCTAAATATACAGTACACTACCGTTCAAAAGTTTTTGGTCAGTAATATTTTTTTTTAATACTTGTATTCAGTAAGGTAAAGTGACAGTAAAGACTTTTTCAAAAACATTCTATATCAATTAAATGCTGATCTTTTGAACTTCGACGGAGCTTGATGACGTGACAGCCTATAGATATGCAGCCTTCAAATTGAGAAGCAACCTGTGTTTCCTAACCTTGTTTCTGATTAATCTCATCAACTCATTAGGATATTTAACACTAGAATTCTCCAGGAACAGGCCTGGGAAACACGGACCTCAAGTCACAGGCAATTGCTTCAGCTTTAAAAACATAGTTCAGGACAAAGAATGAATCTTTTTATTAATCCATAAATCAGATGTCTGCTGCCCGTAGTCCTTTCTGGGGCTTCATTTTTTGATTCAGTCCTCTCTTCACAATTTGTTCTGTCTCTGCAGAATGCTCCGATTTCAGGCCGCTCCAGGGCAGTTTGGGGACGAGATTAGGCAGCCGGGACTGAGATGTTGGCGAGTGGAGAAGATGAAGGCTGTTCCTCTGGATAAAGCTGAGGTGGGGGCTTTCTTCAATGGTGACTCCTACCTTGTGCTGGATAACCGGGGTGACCAGGGTGCAGACCTCCACATGTGGATTGGTGAGATAATAGCTGCTGATTTTCTCCATTGGTTAATTTTGTCGCTTTCAGCTATGCAGTCTGAAATACACGGGATACACAATTTAGTATTTGATGACATCCTTTCATACTTTTAATGATTAACATCATATGGCAAGTAGGGTTCTGTATTTTTTTTAATGATGGTTTCAAAGGGACAGAATATGTGTCCTGAAAACACATTAGAATGCATCAACATTTAAAGGATAAGTTTGCAGATTTTCAACTTGCTCAGTATATTGTTGCAATGTCAGTAGTTTATGTGTATCCGGTCCTACCCAACCTGTTCAGAGTGGGACTCAAACCGTGGTCTCCAGCATGGGAGGCGGGCTCACTAATAAGGACGTTAGAGACAATGGCCGCTAGTGTCAGCGCGCCTCTTGAGGCCAGGGGAGTGTGGTTTACAGTCACAGCTCTTACTAGGCTATGTTTATTAAATTCACCCCCCTAAACCTCATGCCCATCCAGGTCACGGCACCAAATGTGATCGGTCCTACTCAACACACTCCAAGTGGGATTCGAACTGGGGTCTCCGGCATGGGAGGCAGGCTCGCTAACAAGGACGTTAGAGACCACAACCGTTAGTGTCAGTGCGCCTCTTGAGGCCAGGGGAGTGAGGTTTACACACACAGCTCTTATTGGTCTATGTCCATTACATAAGTAAATGAACATTGTGTAGTCTTTCCCTGCGTTACCTGCACCCAAATATCGCAGTTTGACAGCAAAAGTGCACAGGAAGACTCAAAACGCATGATTTTACATTTTTGATACGGTGGAATCCTGGGATTCTATTAAAACTACAGATCAAACTTCCGCATTTTTGTATTCCTGCCCAAGGACAATCGGATTGACAGAAGGGTGGCACCTGTAGCTCCCTGGTTTGAAAAAGGTGGACTCTTCGACTGGCAATTCATATTAAACTTTATTCAACCATCCGTCACTGTGGATTTGCTGTAAGATAATCGTTAAATGCCTTGAGACATCATGAATCATCTTAAGAGCTTGTATAAAAGAAAAACCATCAAAAGTTGAAGTTTTTGGTAAAAAGGGAACACCACAGCCTTTCACTAGTCATGAGAACTTTATTTTGATGGTAACTTTGCAACTACATGTCAACTAACTCTCATTAGAGTATGAGTAGACTGTATGCTTAATATCGGCTAACTCTTTATTGTGTTGGTCCTCCAACATACATCCTACTGACTATAAGTAACTTTGCAACTACGTCATTCTTATTCTAACCCCAACCCTACCAGTCTACTAATACTCTACTACCACTCTAATGAAAGTTAGTAGACATGTAGGTGCAACGTTTCTTATAGTCAACAGAATGTGTTAAAGGGACCATTAAAATAAAGTGAAACCAATATTTTTGCTTTTCTCCTGCATAGAAAGCCAAATTTGATTAAAAAACCCATCCTTCCAATAGTGAATCTCCTCCTTTAATTCACTAAATTCACCATCATGCTAATGACTAAAGCAAATTATGTAAATATTTACTTACAGTACTACAATTAAAAAAGACCCCAAATTTATTTCTTTGTTACTTTTGAAGCTGGACAGACATGGTCACTATGAACTGTTTTTTTTATTATGAAAAAACGATGCACAAAAAGTCTTATGTTTTTATACCACTTTTTTATTCATTTAAATTATTTATTTATTTATTTTTAAAAAAAAATTTTTTTCATGTGTTAAAGACATGGTCACTATGGCTGTTTTATGGGAAAAAAAGATGCACAAAGGTTCTTGAAAAATGTTATGTTCCATAGAACAACATTGCATATGGCATGAGTACTTCGCATAACATGAAGTGAAGCCAGGGTCAGGGTCAGTCAGTCATGATTCTTGTGGTGGTATGGGGTCTGAAAGACTGAGACAATAGCCTGTTGAGATAAACGATACGCATGATCACACAGTCGAGTGGGCCTGACCCAGTCTGAGTGAGTGCACAGAAAGTTGGGATAGAACGGCTGATAGACAGGAGAGAGGGGTGAAGAGGGAAGACTCCCAAAGGAAAAAGGCATGGGCGTGTGTTTTCATAGCTCATTAATGTTTCAGCAGGCCTCTGACAGGACTTCAGTTAGGTCTATTGTCTTATGGTGTATCCGGTGCTTTAGGTAACACTAAGCAGGTTGTCAGCATGATGAGCCATCTTCTCTCATGCCTTCTCATTAACCATCCCTTATCCATAAACACCCTCAATCCATCTCTTCATTACTCAGAATCCCTGGTCTCAGTTCCTAACCTAACCATATCATTCATTCATAATGAACCTTCTTACTGCAGAGACAATGGGCCGTATCTTGCACCCAGCGCAATTGACTTTGTACACCAACTCATGTATCATTCCTCTTTTGCACCTGACGCACAGCAGACTTTTCCCTCCACAGACGCACGTCGGTAAATTAGGGAATGAACTTACGCTCCCGGGGCGGTTCAGTGAAAAGAGGAGGCGTGTTCCGGCGCAAACGTTCCCTGGTGCTATTTTACGGTTTCAGAACACAATTCCGCCACAGACCAGGAAAAACCTAGTCTAAATTCAGTGGCGCGTTATTCAGATGCTATTTTAAGGGCACATGCTTGACCATAATGTAGCGTGTGCACAACGCGCATACACTTTGCTTCTCTCATTTACACAGACGCAGCAGTTCCCATTTATGCAAAACATACATAATTACAAGGAAAAATATTACCACACGAGGGAAATCATTGTGGTGTCCATGAAGATGTGAAAGAATAGGCATAAATCTAGCTTACACATTTACCCAAATGATTATACGCCTGTTTAACCGAAGCTAATTTGGGTGGGTTTCTCCCATCTCCATACAATGTCACTTCTCTGCCTTTTACGGCCCTGACGAGAATGTCGGTCTCTTCGGCTGTGAACCGCTCCTGGTGTGCGCCAGGGAATTCTGCCATCATAATAGCAATCCGCCATGAAACAAGTGCGCTTGCTTTTAAAGGGAATGTGAGATGACGCTCTGATTGGTTTATTTGACGTTACGCCCAAACCACACCTATGAGGAATGTAGCTACTTCAGACCAACCCATTTTAGATTTGTGTCGGGCGCAAGAGTAATTTATCCCGCCGGTATAATAGCAACAGCGCCAGAGATCCGCCCACAAAGTTACTTGCGTTTTGCGTTTGATACTTGCGTTTTGCGTTTGACACTTGCGTTTCAGATCGTTAAAATAGGGCCCAATACCTCCGTGTTCTTCACGTCCACACACCAGAAATCATGATTATTCTGGTCATAATTGAGATCACGATTGTTTTACAATTACTCATTGACTTTGAAAACCTCATGCATTTATTATTTATTGCATTTATTGAACCTTTTAACAGCATATTTCCTTGAACCTTAAATATAAAAAAGTAATAAATAATAATAAATGCACTTTTCAATTTTGGAAACATAATGCATTTATTGAACCTGAAAAGTCTTTTCAACAGCATATTTCCTTGAACCTTAAATATTAAAAAAGTAATAAATAATAATATTTGCACTTTTCAATTTTGGAAACATAATGCATTTATTCAACCTGAAAAGTCTTTTCAACAGCATATTTCCTATATATAACGTCAAGAAGAAGAAAAAAATGCTAATAAAATATAAATATTTCATTGCTATATATAATATATTGTTATATTTCATATCATCATTGCTAAATGAAATGCAGCGCAATAATCATTTTATCTTAATTATTTTTTTGTCATAATTGTTGAAAGAAAAACTAAATTTTGATCATTCGCCCAAGCCCTACCACAAACAACTTGCATTTAAGTCAAACAATTCAGCTCAGAAAATGGTTGCTCAGAGGTGCAGAGGAAGTGGCTGCGTTGGTGGCATATCACACAGGACAGAATTGTGCAAAATTGCACTAGATTTCAAAACACACAGTGTTTGTTGAAAGAACATTCTTCCTAATTGCTTTCTCTTATTTGTATTTGCTGACCATTTTATTGGCTGCATGTAAGAGAGGAAGTTTGTAAAGTGAATTATGTGAGTGGATTCCATACTTTTAAATGATTGGGTAACACTTTACAATAAGGTTTAATTTGCTAACATACGTTAACTACATTAGTTAACATGAACTAACAATAAACAATACTTCTACAGCAATTGTTAATCTGAGTTAATGTTAATTTCAAAATAATCAAAAGTTATTTTTGTTAACATTGGTTAATGCACTTTCAACTGAACATGAACAGACAATGAACAATTGTATTTTTATTAACTGATGTTAACAGGTTAATAGTGAGCTCAGTGCTCATAGTTACTTCATGCACTAACAAATGCATTCATTAATGTTAACAAATGAGACCTTATTATAAACTGTTACCGATTATGCAATATTAATTTGGTAACACTGACTATACAATAAGGTTCATTAGTTAACATTAGTTAACTACATTAATGATCATGAATTAGTAATGAACTGCACTTATACAGCATTTATTAATATTTGTTAATGTTAATTTCAACATTTACTAATACTTTATTAAAATCTTGTTAACATCAGTTAATGCACTGTGAACTAACATGAACAAACAATGAACAGCTGTATTTTTGTTAACTAACATTAACAAAGATTAACAAATACAGCAACAAATTATGTATAACTCATAGTTAGAACTAATAATACATTAACTAATGTTAACTAATTAACCTTATTGTAAAGTGTTACGATTCATTTTCAGCAATATTATGGCCCCCTTTAGTCATTCCGTTGCACTTTATTTTAGAGTACGTGCACTTTCGTCTACTTACCTAAAAAGTACCTGGTAATCACTACATGGGTTAAAGGGTTAATGTTAGTTCACCCGAAAAATGAAAATTCTGCCGTCCAGAAAAGTTAGTAAAAACATTGTTAAAATAGTCCAAGTGACTACAGTGGCTCAACCTTAAGTTTATCAAGCGACGAGAATACTTTTTGTGCGCAAAAAAGAAGTAACGACTTTATTCAACTATTCATTTTCTACTATTCACTGTGAATAGTTGAATAAAGTTATTTTTGTTTTGTTTTTTTGCGCACAGAAAGTATTCTCATCGTTTGTTAAACTTAAGGTTGAGCCACTGTAGTCACTTGGACTATTTTAACGATGTTTTTACTAACTTTTCTGGACCTGCAGAATGAAATTACCTAGCAGCCTATGAAGGAGTGAGCCAGCTCTCAGATTTCATCAAAAATATCTTTATTTGTGTTCCGAAGATGAACGAAAGTCTTACTGGGTTGGAACAACATGAGGGTGATTAATTACTGACAGAATTTTTGGGTGAACTAACCCTTTAAGTTTAGGTTTAGGGGTAGGTTCAGGCCAGGGTTAGTTCCTGGTTATTACCCATTTATTGCAATTACTATAATAAGTGTATATGTTAATAAGGAACAGGACTGTAAAATAAAGTGCTGATGACTGTAAGTATGTTGCACCTACATGTCTCATTAGAATATTAGTTGAGTATTATTAGACTGTCTGCTTAAAATCTGCTTACACTTTATTTTAATGGTCCCCCAACAGACATTCTACTGACTATAAGTAACTTTTCAACTACTTCAACTTATTCTACTAACCCTAACCCTAACAGTTTACTAATACTCAACTAATACTTTGAGAGTTAGTTGACATTTAGCTGCAATGTTAATTATAGATTGTCTAAAGGGCCCATCAAAATAAAGTGTAACCTAATTTTCTTTCTTCCTCTTTCTCCCTTTTAGGAGAGAAATCGTCTCGTGATGAGCAGGTAGCTTGTGCCATGTTGGCTACGCAGCTGGATAACTTCCTGGGAGGAGATCCAGTCCAGCACAGACAGGTTCAGGGCTATGAGTCCCCAGAATTCATGAACCTCTTCCCTCGAGGAGTTAGCTACAAGGTGAGATGAGTTTTGTGTGTGTTCACATTCTCTCACATGTACACAAAAAGGCTTTATATATCAATAAACTGACTGTTACAGTAGTATTGTATGCATAATTATTTCAATTAAAGAGTGCTTATGTTCCTTGCATAGTCACGCTATTCTGTTTGTACAGGAGGGAGGTGTGGAGTCTGGCTTCAGAAGAACACAGTCTGGATCTGGACCCGTTCAGAGGTTATACCAAATTAAAGGGAAGCGCAACATCAGAGCCAAGGAAGTGGATTTGAGCTGGCAGAGCTTTAACAAAGGAGACTGCTTCATACTCGACCTGGGCGAGGTTTGTGCCTGTCTGTTTGACTTTTGCTATTCCATACAGCAAGTGTCGGCCCAGATCCGGCCCACATCCAGTATACGTGGAATAAACAAGTACCAGATGTGGGCCGGATCTGGGCCGATGCTATGTTGCTGTCGGGGATGTATGTCTCTCTATACATTTCTGTTAAAAAGTTTGGGGTCAGTAAGTTTTTTTGTTGTTTGTTTGTATGTTTGTTTGAAAGAAATTAATTATTTTATTCAGCAAGGATGCATTAACATGATCAAAAGTTACAGTAAAGTATGCAAAAAAAATTCCTATTTCAAATAAAATGCTTTTATTTGATAAAATAAAAACGTAAACTGCTCTGCATTGAACAACACTGCATATCAACAAAATATAATGTAGCAGTTATTTGAAGTTATTTTTTAGAATTATTATAAAATCTTTTTATTTTCTAGATAATTGTGTCATGGATAGGATCTCAGGCAAACATCTTTGAGAAGCAGAAGGTGCGGGAGATCGCCACTCTGATCAGAGATACAGAGAGACACGGCAAAGCCCAGATCACTAACATCAATGAGGGAGAGGAGACACAGGAAATGCTACAGGTAACAACAGGCCAGTGTGTTTTGACAAAACTATATATATATATACAGTATATTTTTCTACTCTGCGTCAACTCTATCCTTCTCTGATGCTTTACACTTCACTTTAATCCTTTTAGTTAAGTCTGACGTCACATGCCACAATTACCCAAAAGGAAACAACAAACGGTGCTAATATACACCAACGGTGTGCTGTAGTAAAACCGATCATGATCCTAACCTTTATCTCCATACCGAGATCTCAGTAGGCCGGACAGTGGTTAATCTATTCTGAATTGTTAAAATATTGGTATCTGGAGATGGTAGTGTACACTGCAAGTTTTTAAAAGCTTAGCTTAAAGGTGTGCTGTAAATGAATAGTGCTCATAAACAGCTGTTGAAATGAAGTAGAGGTTTTGGACCCAGAAACAGTATTATCAGAAGGTTGAGAAGGTTCTTCTTTTGCACTCAAATTAAAGCTCAGAATTAAAAAAAACGGAAATAACAGCATACTTTTAACATACTTTAAATAAGTAAAGAGTGAATAAGTACATTTCAGAAAACCATTAGTTCTTCTAAAACACAGCGGAACACTATTTTGCCAGTATTTCAGCTAAAATCACTTATAATAAATTATAAACAGTTAATAATTTAGTTAAAGGGATAGTTCACCCAAAAATGAAAATTCTGTCAGTATTTACTCACCCTCATGTTGTTCCATCCCCGTAAGACCTTTGTTCATCTTCGGAACACGAATTAAGATATTTTTGATGAAATCTGAAAGCTGGATCACTCCTCCATAGGCTTCTTAAGGAATTGACACTTGCCAGCCCCGAAAAGTCATTAAAGACATCGTTAAAATAGTCCAAGTGACTAAAGTGGCTCAATCTTAAGTTTATCAAGCGACGAGAATACTTTTTGTACGCAAAAACAAACAAAAATAACGACTTTATTTCAACTATTTATTTCCTTCTTTCTGGGCCTCTAGTCAGTTAACGTAGTGTGATAGCGTAGAGCTTCTGTTTACGTACAACAACAGAAGAACTGCGCTATATCACTAGTGAACTGACTCGAGGCCCAGAAAGAAGGAAATAAATAGTTGAAATAAAGTCGTTATTTTGGGGGTTTTTTGTGCACAAAAAGTATTCTCGTCGTTTGATAAACTTAAGATTGAGCCACTGTAGTCACTTGAACTATTTTAACGATGTCTTTAATGACTTTTCGGGGCTGGCAAGTGTCAACACTTGAGAAGCCTATGGAGGAGTATGGAGGAGTGATCCAGCTCTCAGATTTCATCAAAAATATCTTAATTCGTGTTCCGAAGATGAACAAAGGTCTTACGGGGATGGAACAACATGAGGGTGAGTAAATACTGACAGAATTTTCATTTTTGGGTGAACTATCCCTTTAATAACAGTCTACATTTATAATAATGTAACATATAACTAGGGATGGCCCGATACCATTTTTTTCAAACCGATACGAGTACGAGTATTTACATTTGTGTACTTGCCGATACCGAGTACCGATACCGATATTTCTACCGCAAAAGTAACTATAGGCTCCCAGAAAAGAAGACAGAAGACTATTTTAGAACACAGATTAGAAGACTGTTTTTATTTTCTTTTTTTTTTTTTAAGTCTAAAAATAAATAATAATGAATAAAATAATAAATGTATTAACACACAAACCACTGTTAATTTAACATAAAAGCAAGCAGGCTACTGCGTGCATGGTCTGGAATGACTGAATCCGCGCAAAGTGCGCTCCCTTAATAGCCTAATTCCTAAAAAGCTGACAGTTCATCGCGATCTCACACATCTGTTATTATCAATGAAGCTGACTGCACAATGAATCTTTCATAATATCCACACTTTGTTTGTTATAATTAGAGGATTTGCCAGCATACAGAATTCAGCACTGAACAAAAAAGTTTTGTCTATCTTCAGGAGTCTATCTTAAATGCTTCTGATTGGCCATTGCGTTCAAGAAATCAACACACATGTCTGTGATTGGCTACATCGCTCAACGCTGCAAACATGTTATGAATAGAAACTCTGGCCTGTAAATCGTTTCTATTTTGTTTTAGTTGTTCTTCTTGCTTTTCTGCAACAGATGAATAAAAATCTATTAGTGTTAATATGTTGTATTCATAGATATATAGATATTTGCAGTTTGCGGGAGTCCCGCGAATCGTTTTATTCTCCCGCAACCCTCACACAGAGTGAGTGCATTACCGCCCGCGCTCGCACTCGGCCATCAAATCTAGTGCCGTGCCGCACTCTTTTGCGTTGGGAGTGCACGTCCCTATGCCTCGGTTCACCTCGACAAAGCACTCGCGGCGGCCAGTTTCGTTTCGCAAAATGTACGTGGTATCGGGGCGTGATATCGGCGAATTTTTATGAGTACAGTACGAGTATATGAGGACAGTATCGACCCGATCCCCGATGCCAGTATCGGTATCGGGCCATCCCTACATATAACATAATATGCACATTTTCAGAGTTGATCACTAAATATTCTTTCTTCACTTTATCTGAAGTGAAACCCCCCCCCCCCCCCCCCAAAAAAAAAAAATTGACATTAAAATTGAAAAACAAAACATGTCATGTTTATGAATACTGTTTTTTGGCGAAGAGCTCTGACTGTGTTGCTCTGGTTCTCTCTGTCTTCTGTTATTATAAACAGGTTCTTGGTCCAGTGCCAGAGCTGAAAGAAAGCACTCCAGAGGAAGACAGTCAAGCAGATGCATCAAATTCTGCTTCCCTCTACAAGGTACCACAACTCTGTTATGTGTTAGGCTTGTGTTAATCTAAACTGAGCTCCTGGATACTACATACTTGTAGTTTTCAAATAAGCCTTAATAAGGACTTGATAAGCGGGATCAGGTGTGTTTAATTAGGGCTGAAGCTAAACTCTGCAGGGCTGTGGACCTCCAGGAACTGAGATTTGCACTCCTGATCTAAACTGTAGAAAGTCCATAGCTGTGTTCAAAATCACCCCCTGTAGCTCCAGTAGTAAGATGAAAAGATTTATCTTGAACTCTGTCATTGAAACTATGTATAAACCGTAATTAAATAATTTAATAATTAAAAAGGAATTTATACCTGTATGATAATACGCTGTACCCACATTGGACCAGCGGTTTGAAAAATGGATGGATGGATGATTTAGCTGCGTGCGATATCTTCTGGCAAGACGTGAGAATTCATTCGGCGTGACCCTCAGTGCATTATGGGTATTCTCTAGCTGTTGAGTGTACATCGGTTGTACATTTGTTATTGCGGTGCATTACGGGATTGAATGAGTCCACTCAATAACATCCAATATGGTTTCAGACACCACTACAAATGGCTGTTCCCTCCAATAGCGCCCTATTGAAGAGAGCGATTTCGAACACAGCCCTTGAGACTACATGTGGATGTTCGGATGAATCCTTGCCAATCTAATATATACCTATAATAGCTCAATGCACATTTATCTGATGTTTAAAAAATTCCTAAAAGGTCTTGCGAACCTTTGAATGTGCTTTCAATCTGGAAAAATTGTCATTTTTTTATAGGTTTCAGATGCAACAGGGTCAATGAAGTTGACCAAGGTATCGGAGAAAAGTCCATTTGCCAAGGACTTACTGGTACGTGATGACTGCTTTATCCTGGACAATGGGGCCAATGGAAAGATCTTTGTTTGGAAAGGTAAGAAAAAGTGTGCATGCATGTCACAATAACACGATTAGTGTCTGGTGAATAAATCACTTATATTCTGTATATAATATACACTACCATTTAAGTAAGATTTGTTCAGCAAGGACGCATTCAGCAGTAAAGACAATTATAATGTTACAAAAAAATTCTATTTCAAATAAATGCTGTTCTTTTGAACTTTCTATTCATCAAAGAATCCTGAAAAAAAAGATTACAGTTTCTACACAAATATTAAGCCGCACAACCATTTTTTAACCAAGGTAATGAGGAGAAATGTTTCTTGAGTAGCAAATCAGTATATTAGATTGATTTCTGAAGGATCGTGTGACACTGAAGACTGGAGTAATGATGCTGAAAATAAATAAATAGCATATTTAAATATATTAATGCTTGGTGAGCATTAGAGTCGTATTTAAAAAAAATATTGAAAAATCTTATTGACCCCAAACTATAGTATACATGCATGCATACATAATTTTCATAATTGAAATGTTTTCTATGATTCTCAGGAAGTGGAGCGAACGCAGAAGAGAAGAGGGCTGCTCTGAAAATGGCAGATGACTTCATCCAGCAAATGAATTACCCCAAGATGAAAACACAGGTCTGCACTTGTAGAATTACTCTTGTGGTTTAAATTTTAATATTAAGTGTGTAATTTATGCACCAGTAGCGACCCCTAACAGAACTGGAAATGTATTGACCCAGGAATAATGGTGCATTCAAGTCATGTCGAAAAGATTGATTTACAAGTTGAACGCACACGAACACCATCACAAAGTCGTAAATTTGAGTGGGGAAGCTCTGGATTTTCTTTAAACCCCGATCTTTATAAGTTGGGGGCGTGGCGGAATACCACAAAATGTAAAGGTATTTAGCAGTGACATTGTCAGGCTTTTTTTATTTACAACAAAATAAGCTAATTCCCTGCACAAAATGTAATAGCATTGTAATATAACAATATAATATGTAACGATAAAGTTTACAGTGGCTTTATACATTAATAAAAACATTAAAAAGCAAAACACACCTAATGCACATTCTTTGTTACTTTTGTAGAGTTTAAAAACCTTGTGTAGTTAATAAAGAAAAGGTACACCGCCATCTTGCTCCAACGAAAGTGACTTAAACGCACCAGACGTCGTAAACTCTACTTCTCAACTCGTTGGCTAAATACAAACTTTTCAGGAGGACTTGCTCCATAAAAAGCCAAAACACACGCTATTGGTTGAGCTAATTTTATTGTGCCTGCTTAAACAAACAGTGACATGCAGATACAATTCTGATTATGATATGAGTAGATGAGTTGGCGATTTATAATTAGCAATTTACAGCATCTGTCTTCTAAGTTGATGCGTCATACAATCTTGCTTGGTCTACAAAAGTATTCTATGAAATACTATTCTATATTCATTGTGTTTGGTCTGGCCTTTCAAAGCAAAAAACTGTTGAGTTTATACCCATGTGAATAGATGCCAGATCCTCTGAAAATCTAGTGTTTTTCTGTCTTTCAGGTGGAGATTTTACCACAGGGCAGAGAGACTGTTATCTTTAAACAGTTTTTCCTAAACTGGAATTGAACCTCATTTCACTGCATGATCAAAGAATAAACTGCACTCAACCAGTTGTCAAAAAGATACTGTAATTCACTTAAAGTCACAGAGATATTACATTATAAACAAATGTACAGTTTTATTAAATAAGATCATGCGTATGAATGTGAGATGCTTTACTATTTGTCTGTTACCATATTTTTATTTCTTTTAAAAGATGTTTATATTGATCCATACAAATTTTAAAGAGTTTTAAATATTTCCCCCTTTTTGATTGAGAAAGTCAAATCTATGTTGCAGCCTTGATAGCCACAAACCGCTGAGTAGATGCCACTTCTACTTAAAAACAGAATAATGTTACTAATTTTTCAAGCCAATGCACTATTTCACAAACTCTGTGGAAATTCTTGTGCTTGCTGCTTTTTTATTTTTTTTTATTTTGTGTATGTAACTGCAGCATGGCAATAAAAATGCATTTGCAACAACAGGAAAGACTTCTGGGATTATTGCTCAGACGTGCATTCATGCTAATGCACTGGAATCCTTTAGACAGATAAGAGGACACTGATGTTACATAAGGGCAGGTAAGGGTCATTTGCATTCAGGGCATGTTACCGTGGTTTACATAAACTCATAAATACACGTACTGTATGAGAAATAAAAGCTTACCAACTCCAGATTTAAGTAAAGCTAATTTTAAATACACATGTAGCCTGCTGTGTTAAGAGATCATTTTTATTTGTACTATAAACTACTAGAAAGTTTGAACCGTGAACCAATTGGTTTAGTTGTATTATTATTGCTTTACAAATCAGAATTTTGGATTAGTGGAGGAATGACATGTTTTTTTGTTTCATGGTTTCATAAAATGTTCACCAACTTTTAACTGAACTGTTTTATGCTGTGTGATTAGGGTGTGATATTTAGGTCATGATAAGCAGGGTTAGGAAAAGGTCACGGTTTAAGAATATGCCCCTGTGGTCGATTTTTTCCCCCTACGCACCTGACGTAAGTTTACCTGGGTCGCCTCCTAATCAACGTCCCTAAACGACGTTTAATAATATTTATCTTCTAGCGCGTCTCCTAATCGACATCGGCCGAGTCGGTCAACGTCTTGAACGCTATGAACACTAACACTTGGGAAATAAAATCTCTAGTGCTCCACTAACTTGCTGCGCAGCATTAACTAGACAGACTCCAGACAATGCCTTAGAATATGCTTCAATCACGGCCAGAGGACCTCAGACAAATTTCAGAGAGAATCCCACCAGCAAAAAAAAATGCAACAGTTTTTTTATAGAACAGGAGCATGGCAAATGTGACATAATTACATAATTTTTCTGAAATATGATTGGATCATATGTATAATTCAGCAAACCCTACTGTTTCTCGGTATAAGCAAACACTGATTTGTTGATTATCTAACTTTGTTACTTAAAGTCATGAGGTTATATATTTAGACATCTGTCTAGTTTAATTTCCTCTTTTGTTATATTTGGACATGATTCAGACACACACACACACACACACTGACTATGGCCAAAGTGTTGGGGACATTTAGGTTGCAAAAGCACATAATTGTTAATCTTGCAAGAAAAATAAATGTTAGTTATGATTAATTAAAAAATCCTTCACACCCCGTTTCAGTTTATTTATTTGAATTGAATCAGGAACAGTCCACAAAATGTTGAACTGTAATTGGAATGACAGAAAGGGGAATTTACTGAATTGCAATTCAAATTCAACAGTCACTCAACTGGTATGTTCACATGTGCAGATTCAGGACAAGCCACAAATAATGTTGTAACGCGTCTCAGATGTTATGGGAAGATGGAGGCGGGAACCGGTGAACATGTAAACAATTTAATAACAAAATAAAACAAATACAAAATGAAAGTAAAAGACAGCAGCCCCTTACGGACGACTGCTGTCACATAAAACAAATACAACACAAGTCCAGGCCTGTTCCTCTCTCAATCTCCACAGTCGTTGCTCCTCCTATTATGCTTCCGCTCCTCCGTGAGAGATACGAGACAGGTACGTCGCACAGGTGGCGCTCATCAGTAATCACGCCACCGGCCTCTGCTGCTCTCTCACGACCCTCTGCCTCGCCTCGTCCTGCTCGCCACAAATGTATTTTAATGTAATTTTGAGTAATTATGTCCATTGTCCCATGATATATAACATACACTTTTCAACCGATAATACATCTAGACATTTTTTAGTTCAATGCTGTTACATTAACACAGCCATGAAAACTGTACTACATTGTTCAGCTAACTTTTATAAAATAAATATTGACACCTCCCAAAAATGTTAAACTCTCCCATGGTACATAATAAATGAACACATACACATTTCTATTGGTGGCATGTCAGACATTAAATGTTTCTGGATAAAAGCATATTGTGTACAGGATTAATTGTGTTTATATAAAAAGTACTAGACATGTTTATAATGTTTATATGATTTTTAATTTTAATTCTATTTAAATTAAAATACAATTGTGCACCCGGTTTATATACCTAAATTCAGGAGTTTAATAGGAGATTATTATTTATTTAATCACACCAATCAATTTATGGAAAACACGGTGAACAGAAGGAGAGACTTAAAGGTTTATGGATTATAAAATTGAAAATGTCTATTTCAAAAAAAGTATTATCCAACTCTTATGAAATTTTAGTGTGTGAAACAGCATGTTACTGAAATAAAGTTCATGCCAACAGGTATTCAATTATAATAATCATAATTTTCCCCACAAAGTTCAAACGACATGTCATTGCCATTATATTTTTGATTGTGATGATATATATACATGCTTGTGAACAAACAACCATAATGAGAAATACATATTTAAATACATTTTCAAGAAATGCATATCATGCAGGAACTGAGCAGCAGTTGCTCTGTTTCCTGGTATTTACCATCATTCTTTTACAATCCTTTGCTATTGAACTCCCTGACATTTGTACAGCATTACTTTTTTTAAGTTGCGTAACCTGTTTATAGTCATATAATATATCCATCCATATTTTATATCTATGCTACTGTGTGCAGAAGAAGGATGGCCGCACAAATGTGAGGTCCTTTTAAGTATTATGCAAAAGTTTACTGAATGAAATCTGATTAACAACCACATATACATGTATCTCTCAGTGAGTGTTCACTGAATCAGTAAATATGTGGCATTATACACACTGCGTGAGTTTATTCGCTGTCTTTATTCCTGGCATCATGCCATTTTGACTACTGTCTGAATCATTACTGGTAAAAAAAAAAAACTCATATCTCATCACGTAGCTTTCCTCGGCCTCCACCTCATAGAATCATGACCGTAATAATGCAGGTCCAAAGTTCAAACCATGCAGGCGATGAGCTAAAACAAGGGTGAGAGAGCGCCAAACGTTCAGTTTCACCAGACACCTTCAGCATTCACATTCCCAACACTTCATCTAGGGTAAGTCTCATTTGAGTCTCATGCATAGCTTTTATCATGATGTCAGTTACAACGTGCCATTACTGAGAAATTAATATTATTGTTAACTGCTTTGACAGAAGTATTATGATTATTATTGCATCTATGCATTTGGCAGACAATTATCCAAAGCAACATATTTTGCATTCAATCTATTTGATCAGTTCATGCATTCCCTGGAAATAAAACCCATCATCTTCTTTGAGCATCAGAAATAATAATTATTTGTATTTTTAGTGTAATTTTGTTATTTACTTTTACATATATTAATATTACTTTATGATATTTAAAATTTATTACAAAAACATTGTATAATATACATATTTTTATAATATAAGTTAATAAATGTTACTATAGTTCATTATTATTCATTATTCTGTATAATATATGTATTATTATTATTATTTTATGTTCTTCATCATCAAGGTTTAGTAAACGTGTTCCATTAATAAGTTAATTTGCATTAATAATATTAATGGAACACACAAAAGTTTATTAAAATATTTTAATTTGCATAAAATAACTTTTAAATATGTCCCTCTAAAATATATCCCTCTTATAGGTGTTATGCTGGAATATAACACAAAGCCACAATGAAGAGCATCCTGAAGGACAAAAGTATGGCTCTTAAACATGTTCTCTCTCTGTTTTTAATAGAACACAACTAGAGATGTCTGTACTGCTTGTATTTCATAATTTTTTTAACACATTACATTCATTTCAAACTGCTGTGTGAGATGTTGATTTCTACACCAATTAAAATCTAACTAAGTCAAAAACCTTCCCTCTTTCTGTTCCTCTGCAGAAGGGCCCCAAAAGCAGAGTAACTCTATTGGGGCCGTGCGCTGGACGCTACCAGAGGAAACTGTTCAGGTCCACAGTTCTGCCCCCACCAGCCCCTTCAAGAGCAGTAGCGGATTTTCTACCCATTCACAGGTAACAACTCTAACTAACTCGAGGATGTTATGGTCTGTGATCCATGTTGGGTCATGATCACAATAATTTGTGCACCACACTCGTGGTAAATATTTCATGTTTGTTTCCAGCAAAGGCAACGTCAGCAGGGCCTGCAGGACCTCCGCAGCTTGGAAGAGTGCATCAGATTCATCAACCACTGGAGGCAACAGGTGGCACAAGTTTGTAAGGTCAGCCACGAATTATTTAACAATTTACAATATAATTTATTTTACTATATGTGTGTGTGCTATATGTGTGTACTATATATATATATATATATATATATGTGCATGTGTGTGTGTGTGTGTGTGTATATATATATATATATATATATATATATATATATATATATATATATAAAAACATATACATATATAATGTTATATTGCGTGTGTATACGGTATGTATATTTAAAAACTATAAAAAAAACACTTCGTTTTGGGCAGAAAAAAAATATATATACATATATTTTATCTTCAACCACCAGATAAGTGCTTGTGCTCTTCTGCTGAATCTGATTTGTATTAGAGTTCTGAAATGTCTTCTTAACAGGATACATAATGGCACATCCATTTTTAAATCCCTCAGTGCATTACCATGTTAAATATATACATATATAATGTTATTTTGCGTGTATATATTTATATATATATAATTTTAGCTGTGTGTATATGTATGTATATATATATATATATATATATATATATATATATAAAGGATGGAACGTAATTCTCTGAATCGAAACTGAATTGAAATTTTGCTTTTTTTACATTCAAGTATTTTCCTGTAAAGACAGTTGTCTTTTCAATGCTTTCAGTTTACTGTATTATTTTATTCTTATTTTATTGTTATATTGTTTTATATATAACAATAAAATAGTTCAGTAAACTTAAGGCATTGTAAAGACAACTATCTTAAAATCCTTTGGGGAAATACTAAAGCCAAATTTGATTCAGAGATTAACGTTCCATCCTTCAAAAGACTGATGTGTTTAACAGCTCAAGTAATATTTTTTTTTTTTTGGCAAACTCCTCTTTGCGTGCAAACTCAAACCAATAAATTTTTATAATCCATGCTATCATGTGGTAAACGTTGCCATGTGAGACATGTATAGTGCTAGATTAGTTTATGGGAACCAAGGGTAACTGATAACACATATCAATAACCTAGCAATTGTGCATCTGTAATTCTGGGCCTTGTCACACCATGTCTGTGGTGAGGATGTGGGAGGGTGGTTTGGGTCTGGGGGTTAAGGGGTTATTAGATAAGTTTTTTTTAAGTAATATGAATGAATCAGTAAAAGTGCTACTACTACTACTACTACTACTACTAATAATAATAATAATGATAAAAGTTTTCAGATTATTTCAGTCATTTATTTAGTTTTTATCTGCCTTGTTATTAAAGGGGCCTTAAGGGGGTTTATGAGCACTGGAAGCATTCAATAAACAATGTGTCTCTGTCATCAAGAAGAAAAATTGCATTTGGAGGTGGCAGAGGAAGAATGATTTTAGGGGTTCACTGATTTTAAAACTCATGTTACGTCATGTTATGGTTGATTACAGATAAATTAAAACAATATCTATACTATATATCTAAATAAAAAATATTTACTTAAAATTAAAACACTAAACACTACAAGTGAATGTAGGCATTACAACATTATAATGTACAGTATGGAAAATGGATACTCATTTTGAAATTTGCTTTAGATTATGTTATTAAATTTGTGTTTTAAAAGATGAAGTGCATGTTATAGGCCGACAAATATAATATAATAGGGTAAATGAATAAGAATAATTAAATTTCCAACATTGATAAATATTTTAATATCATCAGATAACAGATATGGTACATATATATTGGCCATCCATAAATGATTTGTAAATATGTGCATGTGATTTACAGAATGAAGATGATCCCGGTATAGGATGCAGTGGACCGTCAGAGCGACAGACAGACCGCAGAACTGAACGCAGTATTGAAGAAAGCCGCAAGCTTATTCTTCAGTGGGCCAGTGAACTTCAAAGTGTAGACAAGGTGAAATTGACTGTAATTCAAAAAAAGACAAACATCTCAATCATACTGTACTGTTCTGGAGTACACTAGTGATACAGATCAACTTCAGTTCAACCATATAGGGTGACTTGGTCAAACTAAGCTTTCTGTGTGCCTGTGTGATCCTCAGCTGTCTAAAAATCATTCTTGGATAAAGGAGAGGATTGATCAGGAGGAGGAAGAGGACCCAAAGCAGGATAAAGATCAGAGCGAGGTGGTGCAGAAGAGGATCACGGAGTGGGCCAAAGAGATTCAGAGTGTGTCAGAGGTGGGACAACAAAAATATCTATATTATCTAGAGCGATGGTGTCTTATCGGTTGTTACTAACACATTAAGTAGTCCAAAGTCCAGTTGTGGTTTTCTGCTTTCTTAGAATTGGTATCCACTTGTGAAACGACTCTTTAATATAATACATGGACATTTTTTAATAGTCATATTTGTTCTTTCTTACTGAATGCAGAGCTGTGGAATGCTGGGAGATGAGCTGGCACAGATGTTGCGTCTCCTGGGACTGAGGAAGAAGAGGCTGGTTTCCCTCATGCCACTGCTGGAGTTCATTACTTGGAGTTTGCTGAAGGAAGACAGCAAGGTGGGATGGCTGTGAATGCACTGATTTGAATATTTCTGCTTGGGACATGGTGTAGTGTACAATACAGTCATGCTAATTTTAGGGACGTTTTGGAAAGTGGTGCCTTTTTATGTGAGGAAATAGCAGTTGTATAACTGAAAACCCAGAGACGAATATTTTGTCAATATTGAAGCACTTTATCTTATTGAGGAAACCAACAATAACATTCCATACTTACTATAGAGTATGTAATATATGTTTTATTATCAGGGGCGAAGTGTGAGACTATAAAATGAAATTGCCTAAATTGCTTCAAAGATAAAATAGATCTGATAAATGTATGCATGTATGGAAAAATGAAATCCTTATGGTTGTTTACAGAGCAAAGTTCAAGAAAGTATCTTTGGTTTACTGTACGTTGACCAGTTATTGCCATCTGTGACACAAGTTCGAGAATTTGCATTTGAGTGACATTTATTACGTACTGTACAACCAGTGACAGAAACATCATATATGATGAAAAATCATTTATTAAATGATGATGACATTAAATAGCTGTAATATATAAAATATAACTTAGCTGAATAATGGTTTGATTAATGTGTTATCTGTGTGGGAACAGTTTGCCGACAGGTTCACTTGTTTGATTTGCAACTTAAAGTTTGCAAATACATCATGCATCAAGTCATTTTAACCCTAAAGTACAGTATTAGAGATCAAGGGTTGTTCATATAATCCCTTTATTAAAATTATTTATTAATGCTTGTTTTTGTATTTATTTTAGGGCATGGTTCCTCATCTGTGGCTTTCAGCTAAGCAGCGTACCTGGAAAGCTGGTGAGGGATCCAAAATCGAACTAATATAATGATTAATTTTGTAAATATGAGTAGCCTACAACACTACTTAAATTATTATTCATAACTCCTTTCTCTGTTCTCTTTTCTCAAACAGGCATTCCACGATACATCCCTAATTCAGGTAACTCTTTAAGAACTTTTCCCAGCACATTTGAGATATTTAACAAAGCACTAGTATGACTAACTAACCCAATTTTATGAGGTGGAGATTTCATATAAATTTGTACATGAATAATTTTTAGACAAAAGTAAGCATGAAGGTCCACCTAAACTTAGTCGTCAATGGCGTGTCATATGAAAACGTACGAAAGAGATCATATAAATTCATGCGAATTAGCCACCGATTCGCCAAAATGTAAAATAGTTATGAGTAGCCATAAGAATGTATTAGTCTAGCTGTTGCAATGTCTAATATTCTTAGCAAGTCAATTAAGTAGTAAGACCTGGTATCTAAACTCAATATTGAGGTAATTTTCTCTTATTTTTCACAGTCTGGAGCTGGATTGTCAGTGCAGGAGGTAAGTTTATCTCATATTTAAATAAGACTTTCCCTTCACTCTAGCATTAACAAAGTGTCAAATGCATTAGTCGTAACACCTTCACGTCTTTCTCTCAAATAGCTGATGTAAGTCTTGATCCCATGACCATCAACCCTTGGCTGCAGCTCTCTGATGACCACAAGAAGGTTCAGGAGGGCCTAACCGAAGCAGATCTGCTATACAGCCCTCAGCGTTTTGATAGATTGCCTTGTGTCTTAGGCTGGGAGGGCTACATGAGTGGCCGCCATTACTGGGAAGTGGAATTTGCAAACAATGGTTATTGGAAAGTTGGAGTGACAACTGCTTCTTCAAAGAGACATGGCCGCTTTCCAATGAATCCCTCTAATGGTTATTGGTTCCTGTGGTGCAGCACACGACAGTTCTTCGCCTGCACCAATCCTGAAACGGCCCTGCCTCTGCTGCTGGTGCCCCGGAAAATGGGAATATACATTGATTATGAGGAGGGACAGATTTCATTCTATAACGCGGAGAACAAATCACACATCTTCACCTTCACAGGACACTTTCGTGAGAAGCTGTACCCTTTCTTTGCCCTTCTGGATGGTAGGTCCGTTATAACCATATGGTCTCCTAATGAGCATAGCCGCTTTTAACAACAAGGCAGGTTTTCATCTTTCATTCTGCACTTTCGTTTGAACATTTAGAACTTAACAAATGATTCAAAAAGAAACTCCTAATAGCAACCTTTCCATTCAGAGGATTCAACACGATTGGTGGGCTGGACCCGCTTAATGAGAGCTATTTAAAAATACACAGCTATACACATCCTATTATTTTTTTACAACATGATTGCTACACCTGGATCTCTTTATCCATTTATAAAATGTATCTTTGCACATTTTATCTGGCTCAATAATTATATATATATATATATATATATATATATATATATATATATATATATATATATATATATGTATCTAAGCTTGTCTACTTTCATGTGTATAAGGAACAGCATGTGTTTTGACACAAATATTTAATAACATTACATTATTTAGCCATGCATATCTATGTCCATCCTGTAAACATCAATAAATAAGATATTTATTATAGGCCTATCAATGTTTGTGTAGATAATGTTCATTAAAAGGTTAATCATTCTATTTTTTTATAGATGAACTGGATGATTATATGTAGGCTATTAATAAAACATAAAATGCAGGTCACCATGTGTTTTATTATTGTTCTAACTGCACTGCTGTACAGAGAACACATAATTTAAGTCAAATTTAATGCTGTATTTCAGGGGTTTTCAAATTGGGTGAATGTGAGCCTCCCCTTACAGTAAGTAAGGACAGCCGAGCCCCCCCCCCCCCCCCCCCCCCCCCCCCCCCCTTCCCCAAAATCCCATCCGCCTGCCCAAACCCACACACTCCTCTGCAGTAAATGCCATCTTTTGTGTGTTCCAGGCAATGATGAGTTTCAATAAAAACTGATAAAAATGTAAATATTATTTAAAGGGGTGATGAACTGAGAAATCAAATTTTCCTTGAGCTTTTGACATCTAAGAGGTCATCATATTATAAGAATATCCTGTAAATTTCAGAACTGAAAACGTCCTTGTTAGTCCAATAAATGGTTTTATTGACACCAGGCTCAGCAAACGACTCGTTTTTCAAAGTGGGGAACTATGACATCAAAGAGGATAAAACACCACCCCCGCTCAAGAAGATCAACGCCGACTTCAACACGGCTACTTTAGCCCCGCCCACCGATTCGCGCATTACACGCATAGCTAAATAACATGGGCCTACCTCGTGATGACAAACCGGATCGAGCTACCGAGCAATAAACATGACATTTACAAAATATTGTGCAATGCCTGGTTGTGGAAGAAGACGATGCCAGCCACATAAAACCTCAGATTTAAACAACAAACAAAATGCGCCATTGACGTCATTTGCGCTACAAGAGCGGCATCAATCACCCTATGGCTCAACCAATTTATGCATTTGCAGAGGTGTTGGATGCAGGGCTGCACTGCAGAGAGATATAAACGCAAGTCGTCCTCCACCTGCAGCCTTGATCTGGATTTGTTTTTTAATTAGGGTCAGTGCAGAAAACCCACACTCACACAAGTAGGTGGAGGTGAAGGGGATTAGGACTTTCATAGCCTTAGTGGAGATCTGGGGGAACTTGCTCTTCACAGACAACCAGAAACGCGTAATCGGTACTCAGGATCATATTTCCTACGTTTTTTTGCTGGGTCCTGTCTCCTCTTAATGCTGACTTTTGTTGACTTGGGACAAGGAAACAATGCATTTTAAAGTTAATACACGCACACACAATCACCGATTGTGTGTGAAAAATTTCCTGAGCCTGAATTATTATTTTTTTGGGTTGGTGGGGGTGGAGAGAAACTGCACAGACGGACTTATCTTAAATGGAACCATTTATTTTCAATAGGGCTGTATGTTAATGGCATCTTTGTATGAATGAAGGCCAGTATCACTGATATTAATACAGCTACTGATGTATCCATGAAAATGATTCCCCCCCCCCAAATTTTAAACATTAGGCTTCAAAAAATATAACAATTTTTAATTTAAGGTAACTTAAAACAATCCTCACTTAAACCCATAATAAATGTCATATTTACCTTTACCTTTCCTGTCTAACAGGTATGAAATATACAGAAATTGAATAAGGTTATAAAACAGTCCGCACTGCAAACATTATAAATGAAATATAGATTATTCCTTAACAAGCGTTCTTTAGTCAAGAGCAGTAATTTTCTCTGTTCTCTTTGTTCTTTGGTTAACTTTACTGACAGAGAGAATTAGTGGCTGCTGTCACTTTAAGATCTGCCGCTGCTGACAGGATCTCACGCATCTCATTTTCTCACTACTCTTTACTTACATTTAAGATTTTATTTACAGTAACTCATTTAAGACTGATATTGTGAGGATACTCGACAAAACGGACATTTTGACATAAATGTGTGTGTTATTGTTCGTTCAAGCGCGAAAGAGAAATCGATACTGGGGCGCGTCTTTCTGTGCGTCGTGTGTGTGTGTGTGTCAGGAGGACATTCACTGATAGCGCGTTGTCTTTTGTCTTGTCGCGCATGAATGGTTTAAAAGCATTTGCGTGAATAAGAGCGTGAGCATATAAGGATGACAGAAAGAAGGAATGCTGCGTTAATTGCGTTAAGTATTTTAACACGTTAAAGCTGGACAAAAATGTATCTCATATGCGTTAACGTTGACAGCACTACTTATACATTGCTGACAGAAAATGCTGCAGTTTAAAGTGGACTCGTTTTCATGGTAGGCCAATGTAACAGGGCCTTTAGCCCGTAATGTAGGGGAATATGGATTATGGCTGCTCTGGAAGTTTGGACAACGGAAGGATCTTGGTCCCCGCTCCCCAAACGTTTTTAGCCTCGTTACACGCTAATGTGTGTATGTGGTTTCTTACTTTATTGTTTGGAAAATCTAAAGATCGACAAGGGTAGGCTTCAGGTATAATAATGTCACACGGTGGCTTCCTGAAGAAAAATTGCATATATTAAAACACAGTGTGTTATGCTCCTCCCTCCCCAGATCTGATAAAGTGAGACTACCCCCACTCCCTAGCAGCTCTCAATGAAAATGTACATAAGCACAAAAACAATTAAAACAATTTATTTTTCTTGTGATTGGTTATGTCTTTTTGTCTAAAGAATGAATAAAATAAAACAAAATCAATTCAGTCTTTGAGTTGTCTTTCTTTCTGAATTCACACCAACTTTTCAACACTGAAGTTGTAAAACTCTTCTCTTGTGATATAACAAATCCCTTATGGAACTTCAAAATGAAATAATTTTCAATGTATCAATTTGTATATCAACAAATTATCACCTTTCTCAAAAGATCACCTTCAAACAATCACGTTTGAAACCAACAAACATAAACATACCATCAAATCTCACCGTTGAATAAGCACTTTTAAATGTTCACTCACAGTTCACAGTTTATCAGTTCAGTCACTGGAAAATCAGGAAAATACCAGTTCACGGAACGATGAATTCGAGTGCGTTGTCTGGACGTGGGGTGCGTTGCAACAACTGAGATCCCGTATTGAAGTGTGCAAGTTCAAGTATGCACTCGACTTGGTTTCAACCGTTTCACAAATGAACTGTCTCAAAAATAAAATCAACTTGAAGGTGAATTAGACTGAGATGTCACTTGAATGGCAGGGTTACAACAATCTTCACTCTGGAATCAGCGAAAAAAAGTATCTCTCTTCATTAAGTGCATACTGCGTACTAACTGCTTCAGCGAGCTCACTCTCACGTGCTCTGACTCGTGCGGGAAACTCAATTACACGTGAACCGTCTCGTTTAGCCACAAACTCGACGATACTTATCTATCAAAACAGGAGAAGTGCATAAAACTGCAAAAAAAAAAAAAAAAAAAAAAAAAACGTGTAACAAGTCTCTGAATGACAAAAATCAAACGGAGTTTGCACTTAAAATCAGTGGCGGCTGGTGAAAAATATCTGAGGTGGGGCTGTGTCATATTCTGTCGGTTTCAATAGTCTGGTAACATGGGAGTCTTTTAGTGTAGTGGCTTCGAGGTTGTGGAATGCTCTTCCTCATGTAATTATAAAAATTAAACTTTCATATATTTTAGATTCATTGCACACCAACTGAAATATTTCAGGTCTTTTCTTGTTTTAATACTGATGATTTTGGCATACAGCTCATGAAAACCCAAAATTCCGGTCTCAAAAAATTAGCATATCATGAAAAGGTTCTCTAAACGAGCTATTAACCTAATCATCTGAATCAAATAATTAACTCTAAACACCTGCAAAAGATTCCTGAGGCTTTTAAAAACTCCCAGCGTGTTTCATTACTCAAAACTGCAATCATGGGTAAGACTGCCGACCTGACTGCTGTCCAGAAGGCCATCATTGACACCCTCAAGCAAGAGGGTAAGACACAGAAAGAAATTGCGGCGTGGCATGGAGACAATCAGCCTGTGGCACTGCTGAGGTGTTATGGAGGCCCAGGATGCTTCGATAGCGGCCTTAAGCTCATCCAGAGTGTTGGGTCTTGCGTCTCTCAACTTTCTCTTCACAATATCCCACAGATTCTCTATGGGGTTCAGATCAGGAGAGTTGGCAGGCCAATTGAGCACAGTAATACCATGGTCAGTAAACCATTTACCAGTGGTTTTGGCACTGTGAGCAGGTGCCAGGTCGTGCTGAAAAATGAAATCTTCATCTCCATAAAGCTTTTCAGCAGATGGAAGCATGAAGTGCTCCAAAATCTCCTGATAGCTAGCTGCATTGACCCTGCCCTTGATAAAACACAGTGGACCAACACCAGCAGCTGACATGGCACCCCAGACCATCACTGACTGTGGGTACTCCAGTGCTGCTTCTCTGTAGCCCAGGTCAGGCGCTTCTGCCGCTGTTTCTGGTTCAAAAGTGGCTTGACCTGGGGAATGCGGCACCTGTAGCCTGTGCTGCAGTTCTGCTGTGGCTTTCGGTGGAGCTATTATTTCGTTGTAAAAAATACTGACAGCTGTGTTGTAGCCTAAATGAACATCACTTAATATTAATATTTCGTTTGTTGAACTGTTGTATAAAATCAGTGTCACATTTGCAATCGTGTGGACCTTCATATAATGTGATCAACATTAAACACAGAAACTCACACAGGGAATGTGTCTATATCGAAGAGAGTTTGAATCTTATATCGATCTCCATGCACAGCCTGTGTCTATATTTGTTCTGCATGCTAGTAAGTGCTAAATCTCTTATTTTACAAAGGTACATTGTCTAGAACGGTAGTATAGTGCGATTTGCCAAGGCAGCAATCTGCACGAGGATGTCATGTATTTACAGAATTTTACCTGATAGAAAAACATGCTCAGTTTAAATCTTATTTTAAGGTGAGGTCGACTTAAATGAACGGCAAAATTCAGCATTTTGTTTCCGTACCCCCTTCTGTCACCTCACGTATGTAACGTTACGTACAACAGTTTGAGAACCACTGCCTTTACATATCTTTGTAAAGCGACCTTGGGTGTTGGAAAGACACTATATAAATACAAATAACAATAATTATTATTATTAATAACCACCCAAACACATTTTAACACAAACTGCATGATACTAGCGCTTTGTGATAAAGTCAGTAATTATTTAATGCCATGATATTATAAGGCTGAGGCATTCTTACACAAAAACAAACAAATTGCACAAACTTTCCATTTGCATTTGAAATTTAACTCAAACTGTTTACTTTCTCAGACAGGTGCTGCTTCCCTCACTCCGGTAACTGTCCATGCTGGATCGTTCACTGTTGTTTTAAAAAGTAATCACCAAAACAAGGCATTAGCATGACCGCATCCACCTAGCCAGGCCTTTCTAGTGTACAGCCTCGATAGTGTTGCTGTCTGATAGAGATGCGCGCGCAGTTTGGGGCGCTAAAAGAATCGCCCATAGCTGACCTGATTGGAGCTCGCTGATTGGCTACAGATTATGTCAAACATTTATATCTTAAATCAGCAATTGGCTAAACTGCTCCAGAGACCCGCCTTTCTGGGGCGATTTCTCCAGCGCCCCAGAGCTGATCACGTGCACAGAGCTGGAGGGGACGTGTAGAAAAAACAGACATTTTGAATTTCTATCATATTTTTCACATATACTGGGTGCATTTAATATCTCAAACACACAAATATTGACAATTTGTATGTATTATTTATGTATTTATTTATGTATGTGGCTCATAAACTGTGGTCTGGCTCATGGGGGGGGGGGGGGGGACCTTCATTATATGAAGGTCCACACGATTGCAAATGTGACACTGATTTTATACAACAGTTCAACAAACGAAATATTAATATTAAGTGATGTTCATTTAGGCTACAACACAGCTGTCAGTATTTTTTACAACGAAATAATAGCTCCACCGAAAGCCACAGCAGAACTGCAGCACAGGCTACAGGTGCCGCATTCCCCAGGTCAAGCCACTTTTGAACCAGAAACAGCGGCAGAAGCGCCTGACCTGGGCTACAGAGAAGCAGCACTGGAGTACCCACAGTCAGTGATGGTCTGCGGGTACTCCAGCGCCCTGCCCTCTATTGGCCAGCTGCCCCTGCTTAAAATGTACTCACAGCTTCCGTGGTCTTCATTCTCACAGTAAACGCATACCACTGGAACAAAACTGTCTTCTACAAAATCAAACGTAGGTCACTGCTCACACTTTCACTTAGTGCTGTCTGCGGTTGCTCTTTACTCTACTTAAGCCTCGATAATCTTCAATTGAAACGACTTATCGAACGAGCTTCTCAATCGCGACACTGCACTCTCTTCTGTGTCAGTCACACACTCATCACAACCCACGCTTCTTCGTCTCTCTCCGCTGCATTCACAGCACGCGCAAAAAGTAGATCGCTCGCCAAAATAAGAGTACCCCCCCCCTTTACATCAACACAGAATGTTTTTAGTAAGCTACACAGAATGTTCTACATTAAATATTTAGCTAACGTTAACAGTTCTGAAGTTACCTGAGTCATTCCACGAAACCGGTACGATTTGGACTTTTGGATTTTTTAGCAACATGTATTACTTTTCTGCAGTGCTCGAATTGAGTCAAGTCTTATGGGGGGTCCCCAAGGTGTTTTTTTTACGGGAGGGGGGGTGTATGCAGGTTTAGTCTTGCAATATACACTTTAAACAAAATATACAATATATTCGATCATAATATGCATAAATATATCTTATTTATTAAAAACGCTTGATAAAAAAAAAATATATATATATATATAATTATTCTTTTAAATTACTTACTAAAGTAATACTGGATTTAGAGGGCAGCAGACCCAAAACAACAACTATGGCAAATATACCAGGGCACTACATATAAGGCTCTTGAAGACCCGTAAAAGCAAGTAACTTCAAAATACCTTGAAATGTCTCAAAAACAGTAGAAAATAATCAGATGGCTTCCAGAGTCACTGGATGGTATCACTGTCTGATCTGTGCTGAGCTGCTGTTGGTGGTACAGACCCATATAAAGCTGTTATCACTGCATTTGTCCTCTTCTGAGATCTTGTCGCTGCTAACCTGTGCTGAGCTCCTGCCACTGCCCTCTGCTAAACTGGAATGGACTGTGCTTGCCTTGGAGGTCCTCTTTAACTGCACACTAGATAATGCCATGTTTTGGTTTCAATATTTTTATTTTTAAATAAATACACATAATGAAATGAAATATACACTACCATTCAGAAGTTGAGATCGATACAATTTTTTAAATGTTTTTAAAAGTCTCTTCTGCTCAAAGCTGCATTGATTTGATAAAAAAAACAGTAATATTGTGAAATATTGTTTTCTATGTGAATATATAGTAAAATGCATGATCAACGCTGAATTTTCAGCATCATTACTCCAGTCTTCAGTGTCACATGATCCGTCAGAAATCACTCTTATATGATGATCTGATGATCAACAAACATTTATGTAATAAACATTTATTTTATTTTTCAGGATTTTTTGATCAATAGAAAGTTCAAAAGAACAGTTTCTATTTGGAATAGAATCTTTTGTTACATTATAAATGTCTTTACTGTCACTTTTGATCAATTTAATGCAACCATACTGAATAAAAGTATTAATTTCTTTCCCAACATTTTTTAAAAATACATTCTTACTGACCACAAGCTCTTAAATGGTAGTGTATAATGCTACAAAAGTTTATATTTCAGATCTGAAGGATCATGTGATGAAGACTGGAGAAACGATGGTGAAAATTCAGCTTTGATCACAGAAATAAATGATATTTTATTGTATTATTATTTTAAATTGTAATATTTCATAAAATGACTGTTTTTACTGTATTTTGCATCAAATCAATGCAGGCTTGGTGAGCAGAAGAGACTCTTGAACTTTTGAACAGTAGTGTACATCCAACAGAATGATTCTAGGTATTTTTTTTCCAATGTAGTTTTTACCCTAAAAACAACTGGATGATTAATGTGGATTATGTGACAATAATGTTTGTTCCAAAAGACTTGATTAAATGGATAAAACTTGTTTATTAGATATTAAACATATAGATTGTGACAAAACAGGCAGTCAGTCTGTGTGTTGGTGGGGATTTTTCAACTATTTCAGCACATGCGATTTTTACATAGTTACGTCCAGTCGGTGGCGGAAAAGCACTGTTATGAGTGAGTAAGTCAGCAACTATTCAACGACCATTTCAGTGAAAAAGGCTGCTTTATTCAGAAACAAACAATGCCACGGCAATCAATGTCAATTATTGATATTTCAAGAGTGAATCCCGCATAAATGCTTATGTAATTCCCGAAACTTTGTGTTTACGTGGCCATTGGTCCTGGCTGGCAGCATGAAAAACAAGTTTTATACAAATTCTGAATGGAAATTAGAAAGCATAGAAAGCACACAACGATCGCTCCCTTTACTAAAAAGCTGTTATCCATCTCCGTCGAGATCTCTAGCACTCCCGTAGAACCAGGACTATTAATAATGAAAAAAATAGCAACTTAAGCCTAAATGTTTCCAATTTACGCAAGGAATACAAAATCCCCGATATGGTGTAGGTAACTTAGATATAAAGTAGAAAGATATATAGAGGGAGACAATTACCCCCCAAAAAAGTCGGTAAGTAGCTTTCTCTTCCCGACCTCGAGTGGAGGTTTATTTTTCTCCATTTTTTAAAAGTTAAAATTAGCTTCAACGGAGCGGCGCCAATCAAACAGTCCTGTCAGTCAACGATGTCATGCGCACAGCACTCTTTAGATGTGGGGCGGGGCGTTTACATTTTAAAGAGACATGGCAACTAGCCAACTTTAAAAAAAATATGGTAAATAATCAATTCACGAAATTTACCGTATCCATTGCATGCATTTAATCAGATTTGTTATTATTATTTACTAAAATAAAAATATCTGAGGGACCCCCCCTAATTCTATTTTTTACTTCTTATGGGTGGTCCCTAATACCTTATGGGGGGTCCCGGATCCCCCCAGCCCCCCCTCAATTCGAGCACTGCTTTTCTGAACACCCCACAACATTAATGACATATTTAACTTCCAGAAAAACACATTTTCCCACCTCAGGCATTAAATACTTTTTATTATTGGTAATTATTTTAAGATATGGGCGCAATTAGTCTTCAACCCCGTTATGGACAATATGGGAGCTCTCTGAATATAATTAGGTGTTCAAGCACTTTAGTGCTGAAAACCTATTGTATTTGCTATTTGAAAAAAAAAATCCCCTAAAACGCATCGTGCAGCCCAAACCGTAAGGCCTAGAGACTTGAAACTCGGCCAGATGGTAGGCCACACTTTTGGGGAGAACCTATCAGAGTATGACCCCGATTGGCCCATAGGTGGCGCTACAGCAACCAAAAGTACTAAATTGCTCATAACTCCTAGCCTCAAGCTTTTTACACCACTGTGATCCTTGGCTCAAGACGAACAAGATGTATATCTCAGATTTCGATTTTCGGCGCTATAACTGTTAAAAAGCTTCAAAACCATGTATTTCCTATGGTAAATTGCCTGTATTAGCTGTAAATGGTCTTTTCCATCTACGATCATATAATGTTCATATCATAATGTTCAAAACCATCATAAATCATTCTAGAATGTGGTATATCATGGTAAATTATCCTATAACATGGTAAATCATGCTAGAATCATATTAAATCATACTAGAATGTGTTCAGTTGTGGTAAACCATGCTAGAGCAGGGTAAATCATGGTGAATCATACTAGAACTTGGTATATCATGGTAAACTATGGTAAATCATGCTAGATTCATGGTAAATCATACTGGAACATGGTAAATCATGAAAAATCACACTAAAATTTGGTATATCATGGTAAATCATGCTTAAACAAGGTCTATTCCATCTATGATGTCAGTGTTTAAATGCTTGCTACATGAAACTTAATGTCTTTTGATGCTTTTGAGCTTAACTGCCTTAACTGATTGAACACCGATAAATGCTGCTTAAAGCTTTAATTATAAATTATATTTGTAATGAAATCAACATTTTCCTATTAGTCAGATGTCCCTCACACTAATTCAGTAATTGCAAATGTAAAATGTACATATCATTTCACACTTATGCTATACTAAAGCCTGAAATGGGCACTTTTTGTGACAGCAACCTCATCATTTTTGATCAAAGATGTGGCTAGTTATTGTTACTACGCCCGTCAAACAAATGGTCAAACACGACCAGCGCCACAGATTGCCATGACGGGAAGAGGTATACCCGTGCGTGTCAGTGACCTTTTTTCGAGCTGTACCTCCGCGATATCCTCCAGATCTAGGCAAAAGGGGTTACAGTATGCAGTGGAGGGATATATTAAAAATATAAAAATACGCAATGAAGGAGACACGACTACTATCGAGGCTAATGCTTATACCGGTCTCAAGCAAATCTGAGAAACCCCATGACGACCTGTACCTCAAATGCAACCAGCACAGCCTTGAAGAAGATTTCATAAGCTGGTTCAGTGGCTAATTGTTTGGAGTTAGAAATATATAACTCGTGCTGCATATTTAGTAATTTTGCCTCAGATACAGGATTATACATTCGCTTTAACAAGCAGGTTGTTCATTACCATGGCAACCGCTTGCGTGTCATGCTGAATGCAATTTTCGTGTTTAAAAAGTAACTATACATAAGAGACGGAAAGATGCAGATAACCATACATTATTTAAGGTTATTTGTGGATCCTCTTGATCTGCTTTCTCCATGTTTCTTTGACTAATCTCAGTGTCTCAGTCTCACGCACGCTGCACGCGAGTTAACCATGTTCGACACATTTAACTGGGAGTCGGCCCGTCCACACTGTTTTTAATTCATTGTAGGCACCGCTCACGTTGTGTTTTCGGCTTTGGAAACGGAAAAAACACAACTCCTCCAGACAATCTCTCGGGGTACCTAGTGTCCGATTTACAAACGCCGTGGGCGCACCGCTTCACCATCTTGCTTGGAGTCAATGTTTGACGGACCTGCTCACATAGTAACAGTTGCTATGATGTGTGATTGGACAATGGCCGTTTTGGGGGAGGGGCCGGCGAATGGTCAATTGATACAAAAAGCTTATAATACTAGATTTTGGTGACCCAATAGGTAAAATACACTTAAAAAGGTCAGAGGGACTCAAATCGTACCGGTTTAGTGGAATGACTCACCTAGCAGCAGTGTGTGTTAACGTTAGCTCAGTCAATGTAAGGCTAACATCAAAAGGTGTAGATTTAAAGTATAATTATCCTGACCTGAGCTAATTTACTGATTCAACCAACTCACATCTCCTTTCTTTCTTTTCATCCATGATGACATTAAAGTCACCTGTTGTTGTTTCTGGCGTTTCATCGCTGTCTGTGCCGCAACCGCTATACCTGCTCACTAGAGCGTTCAGTGAGCTATTTTTCACAGGCTCGGTCCTGCTCCTCCGTGGCAATAACGGCGTGCGGTTAAAAATCATAACAAACGAATTTGAAAGTGGGGGGGGACCCGCCCTGCTCTGCTTCTGATAGGCTTGTAACGTGTTAGAGCTGTGTTCCTCTCATATGATTGGTAGGTGAAATCAATTGACTCGAAAATATTAAACCGCATGCAAGTTCCCAATTTTTATTTTTATTTTTCTCACGGCCGCACACCGGAGATCCGGCACGGTGCCCGAATACTTTAAGCCCTGCGATATTAATAGAGCTGCATACAAGAGTTATTTTTTCTTCACGTGTCGCGCCTCCCCTGTGGCTCTTTGGCGCCCCCAGGGGAGGTGCGCCTCACCTATTGAAAACCTCTGTATTTAGTTGACAGTTTCAGCTTTCATTTAAAAGAAACCATTCACAAATTAATATTTATGTGGACATGTTCTCAGACTAAAAACGGAAGGTCCAGAAGAGGACTTTGAGCCAGAGTAAAAGTCCTGTGTAAGAAACCTGCCCATTTAAATATATTTTCATCAAATATCACGGGCAAAGACTCGTGAGCCTTTTAAAGCAATACACAAGCAGACTGTAAAACAAATGCTTCACGCTTCAAACATTTTTTCTCCAAATTACTGAGGCAATGTTTAATTGAGTTACAGATTCATTTGTTACAAAAATCTAATCTCCCTAACCTGTAGGATTGGGCAGGCAGACTGTCACTCAGTAGTAGAACCAACCAATCACAGCATCTCTTTTTAGCCAGGGGCGGGAGATTTTTGCAAATGTCAAACTTTTCCAGTGCCATAGATAGAGGTGGGCGATACTGCAAAATTTGGTATCGATCCGATATCAAGTAAATACAGGGCCAGTATCGCCGATATCGATACCGATACTTTTTCATTTTAAAAGCATGCACTTGAACTTACATGCACTTTCCTCTGCTAGAGCAGTGTGTCATGATTTATGAGGTGAATGCATCATTAATATGCTAAATCTGAATACGTTTTCATGACCACTAAATATTTTGTGATTTGTGCTCTCAACTCGCCTGTAATTAGTCAGTGACTTTTACCAAACTACCCTAATTATAGTAAATGCACTATTGTACACTAGCCTAATGTTCAAAAGTTTGCGGTCTGTAAGATTTTTAATTCTCTTCTGCATTTATTTGATCAAAAATACAGTAAAAACTGTAATATTATTACAATTTAACATAGGCTATTCTGTAATTTATTCCTGTGATCAAAGCTGAATTCTCAGCATCATTACTCCAGTCTTCATGATCCTTCATGATGAGAATTCATTTTAATATGCTGATTTGCTGCTCAAGAAACATTTCTTATTATTATCAATGAAAACAGTTTTATGTTTTTTGTGGAAACCAAATCATTTTGCATAAAATATATCATGATGAACAAAGTTGAAAGAACAGCATTTATATGAAATAGATTTTTTTTAACAATGTAAAACCCTCGACTGTCACTTTGGATCAATTTAATGCATCGGTCCTTGTTGAATAAAAATATTAATTTCATTATACAAATCTTACTTACGTCAACATGTTGAACCGTTATGTAAACTTTTAATTTGTTTATTGCGAAATAACTCCCGATTGTTTCTCTGTCATCTAAGCAAGGCTTCGTTTCCCAAACGCACTGTGACAGAAGCACCAGCTTTGAACGCTCTCTGTGATTGATTAGTTTCGTCTTGTATCCAGATGACTAGGAGAAATAGTTCTACCCTACAGTTATTGGCTAACATTCGCTTATTTTTCAACTTAGAAGCTTTTTTACGCACTGAATTGCGTTCTAAATTAATAAAAATTACATTAAAAACACAATACAAAAACACAAAAAAAACCCCCCCACATTTGGATCGATATTTTTATGTGAGGATCGATCCTTTTCGATACACGTCAGTATCGAAAGTATCGATACTTCAGGATCGATCCGCCCACCCCTAGCCATAGAGAGATTAACTTTTCTAACCTGTTGCTGCTTGTCGCTGCTCACTAAAACGTGTTTTGGTCTTCATTGTTTCTGGAAACAACTTTTGTTATCAGCCTTTGTGTATGTTAATTGCATAATAGTTCATTATTATCATATCTTCCAAACGAGTTTGTTTCTCGTAGACGCTAATAAAACTGATTGTGTCCAGAATCATGCGCACGGACTGGAAAGAAACACCGACGTTCCTGAAAAGGTTTGTTGTGGCATTACGTTCATTTTTGTTTGTTACGCTGAATGTTGCTAATGGTACATAGCCTACAAATACATAATACCAAATCACAACATTTATTATCACTAACGTTACTCTAAATCCACTAGCGGTTTTAATCAGTGACATGGCACATAGGCTAATACTTATTGGCATGTGCCCATGGCAGGACCTAGGGGGCTGGGGGGCCCTGCGCTTGAGTTTATGTTTGGGCCCTACTTACGCTACAAACATCAATATGGAGTAGCACAAATTACTAAATTTAAATATGCTTTGAGGTTCCTAGAACAATTAATATGCAACATGCCTATAGTCAAAGTTTAGTGATAGGCTAATATTAGGTCATTAATACAATATAATGCAGGATGTGCTCTTGGTTGAGAGAAGATGATCAAAACTCTAATAAAGCCAAGAGAAAACAGTATTTTTAAAGTCATTGTCATAGCTATCAGTCCTCTTATGTCAGATTCTTAAATTTAGTCAACCAATTCAAACAGAATGCAAAGACACTGTGTATGGCTATTATGACCAAATAAAATAAAGTTGGTACCAATAAAATCCATTTTTGGATTGAGACAGGCTGTTTAGACATGGCATGTATGGATTTACACAGCAATTTATAATTGCATAAATTATGTTAAGAGAGTAATGTTTTAAATGTAAAAATTTGAATGTAGAAATATGAAATGATTGGAAAAAAATGAAATAAGTCTACTTTTAACTATGAAACTAACACCGCCAGTAGGTGGTGGCAAGCCTCCATCTTAATGAGGTAGTTGAATCCTTTATTCAACTGATTATTTCAAAAATCCTAATTCGTTTAACCTAGCAAACGACTATGTATGAATGGGTAGCCTAATTGAATTATTTACTCGTCTGATTCTGTCAAAAATACAGATATTTTGAGGAACAAAACATGTGTTGCTCCGAGGCGCAGCGGTTCTGCTTGTAGGAGCCATTTGTTGTATGGTAGTTTTTTGTTCACTGAGTGGTGCTGTGGCTGCATAATTAGAGCACCTGAGCTACAAGTGTGGGCGTTGGTAATTGGGAAGCACAGTTTTTTTGACCGCAAGGTGGACTTTAGTATTATGCTGTCTAAGGTATGGCTTTGTGTGTATGTGTGAACAAGGAAAGGCCACAAGAAGTTTTGAGACAAGTTTGAGATCATGTTTAATGGAGCACAACAAGTAATAAAGAAAGACATTTGTTTGCATCTACATCCGTCTGCATGGACTCTGTTAGCTACGCATGACAACGGCATTGGAAAGCCATTACATGAAGTCAAAAAACTGTGCTTCAATGGATAAAGGAGGTCGTTTGGAATAAAAGTCAACATGTTTGTTTCAAGGAGAAGGAGGCTGTTTGGATAAAGTCTTTGTGAGCCTGGCTGGATTAAAGCTTCGCATTTGACTCCGTGGATTCGTTTTGGATTATATTTTCCCTTTTGCTGGTCTCATCGCTGGGTTTATTTATACTGCACTCTCATCCGGATGTTAAAGGGCCGATCGACTGGATTGTAGGTAGGGTACGTTGCTGCAGCATTAACATGGCCATGTGATATTGTGTGCACACAATCGCGTAATTCCAAAGCATTGGTTGCCAAAGACTGACAAACATTGTTTGTGTGTTTGAATTGTTTGTTTGCAAAATGGAAAATTAAAAGTGTATGAATACTAAAGGGTTTAATGAGTCAAATCAAAACCTGCCTAATGTTGAAAACGAGTCTGAAAAAGGGAAAATACCTGTTAAATACCTGCTTTAATGGAAAAACTTGATACTTTGCAAAAGTTAAGAAAGGCTAAGTTAAACAAGGCTCAGACACTAATAGAGTCAATTAACAGGTTAATCTATGACGACAAAGAATATGAACCTGAGGTACGTTTGACTTTTGAAGATTTTAAGAGTTTATGTTCAGAGGCTAAAGAAGCACATGAAGTCACTGTTGGTTATTTTACCTGTTGATGAAGCTGAAAAACATGAAATATGGTTTAAAGGAAAGATGATACCAAATAATGAGTTTATTGAATGCGTGAATAAATGGTTATCAGACACCGCAAAAGGTCAGAAAAGCTCTGAAGTGGGTGAAGTATGTAGAGATGTTGGTCCTGGAGACTGCGTCTCAAACACATCTCATGCTACCTCCAAACGTAGTAAACTCACACAGCAGTAGGAGTTCATCTAGCCTACGTCGTCTGCATGTATTCAAGCGGAGGCAGAAAAGGCCGCACTTATGGCACATGCTGCTGCATTGAAAGCCAAACATGCCATTGATAGTCAGGAGGAGGATTTGAGACAGAAAAAGGAACAATTGGAGTTGGATGCTCAAATAGCAGCTTCAACCGCAAAGATCGCTGTGTTGCAAAAGTCTGATAAAGCAAATGTTCATGCAATTCAAGTTCAAAATCAAGTGTGATTAATGCAATGTGATTCATTGAAGAGAAAACTAGTAATGAAAAGGATTGTTTGTATTTTCTCGAGCAGTTTACTATGGGACAGCCTAAAGACCTGGTCCGCTGCTGCCAACATATGGTCCCAGACAGAGGCTATGCATTGGCCAAAATAACATTTTGGTAATGAATTCAAGGTATCTACTGCCTATCTGGAGAAAGCCTTGGGCTGGCCTGCTGTAAAGGCAGAGGATGTGCAGGGATTACAGGCTTATGCTTTGTTTTTGCGTACATGTTGCAATACCATCTAAGAACTTAACATGCCTAGCAACATGAAGATTGTTGTAACAAAGTTACCTTACAAGCTGAAAGAGCAATGGAGGGCTCAGGTTTTGTGAGATTATGGAGTCCAGTCAAGCCAGAGCAAAGTTCTCACACATTGTCAAGTTTGTTGAAAAACAGGTTAAGGTAGCATCTGATCCTGTGTTTGGAGATATCCAGGACAAACAGGGCACTTTCAGGGTAAATTCAAAATCCAAGTGCGCAAGATATTTAGAGGGAATAGTTTAGCCACTAATGTTGCGGTTTCAGTTCCATCTAAGAAGACTGACATTGTGTCCTCACAGTAAGGATACTGCTCTGTATCTAAGTCTACTGGAAACTGTGCAAATCAACATCCATTGGAAAGAGGTTTTTCATTGAAGAAGAGGACTCAACGAGACAAGATTGAATTCCTGAAAGCCAAGGGAATTTGTTTTGGTTGTCTAAAGACAGGGCATTTGAGTAAGGAATGTGACAATCGTTTGATTTGTGATGTTTGTGGAGAAGCACATCCAACTATCCTGCACATATATCGCAAAGAGGTAACTGTGAAAGAGTTACAGGGAAAGGCGTAAAGTAGTGTCTGCTCAAACTTGTGGTCATACAGGGGCCGGTAACGAGAGGAGTTTAATGGCAATCATACCAGTTCAACTGAAAGCTATTAAAAGGTAACAACGTGATGCAGACCTATGCTTTTCTGGACCCGGGAAGCTCAGCTACTTTTTGTTCAGAACATCTAATGAAAGAGCTGATATGAATGGAAAGAGGGTCAACATTCTTCGTACCATGGGTCAGGAACAATCTGTGTCCTGTAACGTTATTGATGGACTGGAAATCAGTGTAATAAATACCAACTTTTTCTTCCCACTTCCTGCTGTATATACGCAGCAGAAGATGCCTGTTGACTCTGAAAACATCATTACTCAGGAGTTATCCAAATGGTCATACTTGAACAAGGTTAAGATGCCACGCATTCAAGCAGGTGTTGATATATTGATTGGAACTAATGCAGCTTAATGTGATCGAACCATATGAAATACTAAACAGTCACGGTAATGGGCCATTTGCCATTAAAACTCTATTGGGATGGGTTGTTAATGGGACCTTGGAGGGAAACAGTGACCACAAGAATGAAGCTGAGCATTTTACTGTTACGGTTAACAGAATTTCTGTTGTTAAATTGGAGGAGCTGCTAAACAATCAATTCAATCATGATTTCAGCGAAAGGACTGCTGATGAAAGAGAAATGTCAAGGGAAGATCTTCTGTTCATGGACATAATGACCCGTACAGTCATGCTCCAGGATGGACATTACAGTCTAAAATTACCATTCAAGACTGATAATGTCATGTTACCTGACAACTTCTGTGTTGCTAAGCAACGATTAAATGGCCTGAAAAGGAAACTGGAAAGAAACAAAGGGTTTCGTGATAAGTACTCTCATGTACTTAAAGCAGTGGTCTCAAACTCAATTCCTGGAGGGCCAGAGCTCTGCACAGTTTTGCTCCAACCCTAATCAAACACAACTGATCCAGCTAGTCAAGGTCTTCAGGATTGCTAGAAACTTCCTTGCAGGTGTGAGTTTGAGCTGGTTGGAGCTAAACTGTGCAGAGCTGTGGCCCTCCAGGAATTGAGTTTGAGACCACTGACTTAAAGGTTATGCAGAGAAGGTACCATCTCACCAACTAGATTGTGCGGATGGCAAGGTTTGGTACAATCCTCATCACAGGGTGTTTCATCCTAAGAAGGGATCATTGAGAGTTGTGTTCGACTGTGGAGCAACATATAAAGGAACATCACTTAATAGTCAATTGTTGCAAGGCCCTAACCTTACCAATTCTTTGGTAGGTGTGCTGATGAGATTCAGGCAAGAACCAGTACATGGCTGACATTGAAGCAATGTTCTATCAAGTTAAAGTGGCTGAAGAAGAGGTAGATTTTCTTTGTTTCTTGTGGTGGCCTGATGGAGAATTGACTAGAGAGCCCATTACATTTAGGATGACAGTTAATCTTTTCGGAGCCGTCTCTTCTCCGAGCTGTGCTTGTTATGCCTTGAAACAGACCGCAAAGGACAATCAAGCAGACTTTCCAGCAGAGGTAATTGTAACCATCAACAATAACTTTGATGACTGTCTGAAGAGCATCTCTTCTGAGGAAGTGGCCATCTCTATGGTTAAAAATCTCACTGTTCTCTGTCAAAAAGGGGGTTTCTGTTTAACAAAATGGATCAGCAACAGTCGCAAACTGTTGCAGTCAGTTTCGGAGGAACACCGAGCTAAGGATATACAGCAGCTAGGTCTGGATCGAGACAAATTGCCTGTTGAAAGAGCTTTAGGTCGTCAGTGGAGAGTGGAAACCGACACCTTTCAATTCAAGACTTCCTTGAAAAATCAACCATGCACTAGGAGAGGCATTTTATCGGTGGTAAGCTCTGTCTATGATCCCTTGGGTTTTCTAGCACCACTTATTCTGCCTGCTAAAGTACTTTTACAGGAGTTGAGCAGAAAGAACTTGGGCTGGGATGATGCCATACCATAGATCATCCAGAAGAAATAGAACCATTGGATTTTTGAATTGGACAGAATTCCAGGTGAACAGATGTTTTAAACCCATGGAATTTGAACTGCCCTCTCACGCTTGTTTATATCACTTTGCTGATGCTTGCGAAGATGGATACGGCACTGTTTCCTATCTTAAGATGTAGAACAGTGCAAACAAGGTACATGTGGCTTTCTTGCTGGGCAAGGCTAGAGTAACACCACTGAAACCAGTGACCATACCTCGTTTGGAACTTGCAGCGGCTGTCAAGGTTGACATCATGCTAAAAGGGAGCTGCAACTTTCATTGCTTTTGGTTGATTCTGTCTTTTGGACTGACAGCATGACTGTCCTTAATTACATCAAGAATGAGACAAACGGTTTCAAACATTCGTCGCTAATAGAGTGTCTTGCATAAGAGACACAACACAACCTCAACAGTGGAAATACGTTCCCACTAAAGAAAATTCAGCAGATTATGCATCTCGTGGATTGAAAGCGAAAGATTTTCTGAGCAATAAGCGATGGATTGATGGTCCCAGTTTTCTCCGGAAACCGAGTGATACACAGTTTCCAACAACTGATCTGATATTGAACAATGACCCAGAGATTAAAAAGTTGAAAGTCAATGCTGTGGTCTTACAGAATGGACAGAATGCCACAAGTCAACTTATTAATTTCTTTTTAGAATGGAAACGTCTGAAGTTTTCAGTTGCCTGGTATTTGAAACTACAGAAAGAAAGTTTGGGCAGACAAAGTTTGACTGCGGAGGATCGGTCTACGGCTGAGAATGGCATAATTAGTTTCAGTCAACAGGAACAATTCCAAGAGGAAATTGCTGAGCTCAAGGGTAGAAATGTTGGTGTTAAAGGAAACAGTACTGTCTATAGTTTGGATCCTGTGTTGTGTGATGGACTGTTGCTATTGGGAGGAAGACTTGGTAAGTCAGCTATGCCGATTGAAATAAAACATCCCATCTTGTTATCTAAAGATCAGCATGTGTCACATCTCATACTTCGAGACATTCATGAACAGTTGGGTCATAGTGGCAGAAATCAGATGCTTTCCAAGCTCCGGTTTAAGTATTGGATTACAAACACCAACTCTGTTGCAAGAAAGATAATTTCCAAGTGTGTCATCTGTAGACGTTATAAGGGGAAGTTGGGTGAACAGAAAATGGCAGACCTTCCATTAGAAAGGATCACCCCTGCCCTGCCACCTTTTACTAACGTTGGAGTGGATTTTTTTTGGGCCCATTGAAGTGAAAAGGGGACGAAGTAAAGTGAAACGCTATGGAGTGATTTTTACTTGTATGGCAGGTAGAGCTGTCCATTTGGAAATGGCATACTAGCTAGATACAGACTCATGAATTAATGCCTTTTTGTTTCCATTAATGCGCAGATTTGTCTGATGTCGTGGACAGGTCTCTCTCATGAGATCTGATAACGGGACGAATTTCATCGGAGCTGAGCGGGAGTTAAAGGAGACTCTCACTGCATTAAACAACGAAAGGGTTCAAAAGGCCTTTCTGCAGAAGGGAGTTCAGTGGAGCTTCAATCCTCCTACAGGGTCTCATTTCGGTGGAGTGCGGGAGCTTATAATTCAAATGGTGAGACATATTCTTTGTGCAGTCCTTTGACAACAAACATTGTATGACGAAGCACTGCAGACTGTCTTGTGTGAGGCGGAAGCTATTTTGAATGATTGACCTATCTCTAAACTATCCAATGATCCTAATGATTTGGAAGGCCTCACGCCAAATCACATTCTGCTTATGAGAGGAAATCCTGCATTGCCGCCTGGGTTGTTTGAAAGATCTGATCTGTATGGTTCCATTTTGTATGAATTTGTAATTGCTATGTCAATATGTCATAATCAAGGGGCTGGTGTGTAGGAGCCATTTGTTGTATGGTAAAGTTTTTTGTCCACTGGGTGGTGCTGTGTATAATTAGAGCACCTGAGCGACAAGTGTGGGCGTTGGTAATTGGGAAGCACACAGTTTTTTGGCCGCACGGCAGAGTAGCTCGCAAGATGGATTTTAGTATTATGCTGTCTAAGGTATGGCTTTGTGTATGTGTGAACAAGGAAAGGCCTCAAGAAGTTTTGAGAAGTTTGAGATCATGTTTAATGGAGCACAACAAGTAATAAAGCAAGACATTTGTTCTACATCCGTCTGCATGGACGGATGTACCCGTTCTAAACAGCTTACTCCCATTATCAATGACAACGGCATTGGAAAGCCATTACACTGCTGTTTGTTCGGTTTTCTTTGACGGAGCAAAAACTAGGGCTGCACGTTTTCAAGTTTTTCATTAACCGTTAACCGATGCCCTTAGTGGTTAATACTCGGTTAACCATAGTGTGCGTGCCGCAACCCCGAGATACAGACACACGAGAAAGGGGTAGTTCATTTTGAACACCTTTAATAACTGGTTGGACCACATTTGAAACAAAATTAATTTATAGAATTAAAACGCAGTGGTAAGGACAGAGCAGTTAAAGTAGGTCACTGACTTTTGTGTTTGCGGCCTGTGAACAAGGCCCTAGAATTTAATGCAGTCATATTATAGCACACTTTTTTTTTTAGAAACTTTGTGCAAAGAAACAGTCAAATAAATGCGTACAACAACAACATTTATCTACACCCATTTTTAACAGTAACAAGGTGAGTTTTGTGCCTATAGCTTACACTGCAACAAAGGGCAAATTAAATACAAAATTGATTTAAATAATTAAAACACAAGAGCATAGACCCACATTTTTCTTTTTTTAACCCTTTACCTGTCACCCCCCCTTTTGATAATTGACATTAAAATGCACTATTCAAACTTAAATGGTTGTAATTCAAGAATGCTTTGGAATATAGACCTAAGTTTGGTCTTGTTTTAAAGAAAACAATCAGCAGATTATTACTGAAGTGAAAGCACTTCAAAAAATTAAAGTATGAAAAAGTTATGGAAGTTATAATTTACAGTAAATCAAATATACTTTATTAATATTTTTTTTAATATAAATATTTTACAAAATATTTTTTACTATAAAATTACTATAAAATGAAAGCTATATATCTAACCAAGTTGTGTTCCAAATTTAAAGTTGAGATCACAAAAATTGAAGTTCCCATGAAATTTTGTTTAGGCGTTATACCAAAATTAGCCACCGGGTGCCATTGAATTCCATTGAATTTAATTGTATGCATTCTGCCATAACAAATTAATAAATTTCTATCCAAATATCACTTCTGTCACTAAATATGGAACCTTGAGACTCAGACCTTTCTGACAATGTGTTTTGTCAAGATTAGTAAAGGTTTTGATAATAAATTATGAAAGATGATGCCCAAAAGGGGAGGGGCCTAATAAAAAATACCGTTTCTATGGTAACACAACGTCCAATTTCAAAACGGGTTTCACAGGATGAATTCTGAGTTCGTAAGCTTTCAAATGATACCTAATTTATGATAACTACTAAAATATGTGATATAATAATATTAAAAAATTATATATATAAATAATATATATTATACTTTTTAGAGGACTTCTTACTTGACTTTTTAAAATATAATTTTCTTTTTTTATTGACAAATACTAGATTATGTCTTATTATGAACTTTTAGCACTAAAAACCAAAGTTTCAATTATTAAAAGTGTGTGCGTCGACTTTGTGACAAAGGTCAAAAACTCCTGTAATGACGTTGATTTTTTGAGGTTCACTCTTGTCATAAATTCATATATTACTGTTCATTCATAATTTGTAAGAAAAAAACAGCGCTAAAATATCTATTTAGGAGTCTTAGACCTTTCCAACGATATATAGTTTGTCATGATTAAAGCTCCAGTAGGTAGCTTTTGTAAACAAATATTTGTTAAAACTGTCATTATGTCCTGACAGTAGAATATGAGACAGATAATCTGTGGAAAAAATCAAGCTCCTCTGGCTCCTCCCTGTGGTCCAATTGCCATTTGCAGAAATACACCGCTCCCGGTCAGAAACAACCAATCAGAGCCAGGAGGAATGTCTTAGCAGTGTCAATCACGCTCGTGTACGCGCTGATCACCCCTCTCTTGCACAGCGCGAGCGTTCGTGAGTCTCCTGTTCGAACTCGTTCATCCAAATGAACGAATCTTTTTTCGAGTCATTTCGTTCATTCAACGAACGAAATGACTCGAAAAAAGATTTGTTCATTTTGAACGAGTCTTTTTTGGAGTCATTTCGTTCATTCAACGAATGAAATGACTCGAAAAAAGATTTGTTCATTTTGATGAACGAGTTCGAACAGGATCACGAACGTGCATCACAGAACAGAGCAAGGCGAGCATTTGTGCTTATAAAACTTAAAGTTTTGTATTTATTTTTGAAATGACAGATCGTTTCGCTAGATAAGACCCTTATTCATCGTCTGGTATCGTTTAAAGCCCTTTGAAGCTGCATTGAAACTGTCATTTGGTCCTTGAAACTTTTGTGTCCTATTGAAGTCCATTATATGGAGAAAAAGCCTGGAATGTTTTCATCAAAACCCTTAATTTCTTTTCAACTGAAGAAAGAAAGACATGGACATCTTGGATGACATGGGGGTGAGTAAATTATCAGCAAAAGTTTTTTCTAAAGGGTCACTTCACCCATTTGCATTAAGGTTTGTATTGTTAGAAACCCAGTCATATATTATAATGATGGTGGAATTTTGCTTGTTTTTTTTCTGAGATGGGAGAAAAAAGGATTTAAGTGTTTTACTTCCGTCCTATCGTGACGTAAATATCGTCATTTTGCGTCACGATAGGACGGAAGATAAATTTCATTGCATATTAAGAAAACTACAGCCTTTAGCTCATTATTATTCAAGGGCGTGGGACCCACTCACCCCACCGGCCTATTACAGATCAGTGGGTGGGACTAAACCTGAAGAAACTAAACTATTAATCCGCCATCTTGCTTGGAAGACAGCAAGCTAAGCTAATAAGCGCTCAAGGAGTTAGATTTACCATAATGCCTGAATTTACGACACACGATATGGAAGACAAGGATTTTGAAAATCTTTTGCTCGAAACTGATGTTCGTGGCTATTTATACGAGCCACAATAAAGTGAAGAGCAGCTGACAAGAGGCGTCGGCGTCGGCTGCGGCCGCCGCAGGAGACCAGCCCGGCGCAGACGAGAAGCCCGGGCTTGCTCGCGCTGTAGCGAATTGGTGGTGCTCGTGCTGTAACTGTGCGCCTATGGACACCGAGCTAGAGTCTGTCTGCTGCAAAGAATCTCTAAAATGCCAATTCCTTCTAGAAGAAATGTCAGAGGCAGACACGGACATTGAGTGTTGTGTTGTGAACCATCCGAGTTTCGCACCGCATATGGACAGAGGCGTCCTAGATACATATTTCCGCATCCCGAAAATTAACTGGAAACGACAGCCGAAGCCAGCAGGGAGAAATGGACGCCTGACTGTAAAGTAAGTGTTTTACATGTATATATGATTAATCTCGTCAAATATAAACAAGATCTTAAAGCATTGTCACGTTATGATTCCCGTTTAAAACGTAACGTCAACAGTGAACTGTTTGTGCAGTAATGCCGCGTTCCAGGCAACCTGTAACCCGTGTTTTTCCAACTCGTAACTGGGAGTACATCGTTCCAGGCAACCTGTAACCCGTGTTTTTCCAACCTTATACCCGTGAAAGTTCTGGATTAGTGGGAGTGGCTTCTGAAGCTGTTCAAACGCGTTGCATTGTGGGAAATGTGGTTTACCAAACTAATGCGCTACAAAGTTACTTTCTGTCATAACTCGGTCAAAAAGGCACCAAATTTGAAAATTTTGACAGATTTCGAATACATATATGACCCACTTTCAATGAAGATCAAGGTTCCCAGGGGTGAAATGCTCCTTTAAAGTGAACTAATCCTTTAACGTTATCTTACTAGCTATTTATAACTTATAGAAAGAATGCAACGTTATAAAGTTACATGTATTGCAAAATACATAATGATTTGAGGACCAAGTTTGTAGTCAAACTATGGGCAGGCCATAGTCAATGTAAAGCATATTGTTGATGTTTCGTCCCTATTAGTGAATGTTCCATAACTGTTTATAATCCGCCGTCATCGGTGGTCCTGTTTACTAGTCTGCGCGTTCACGGCAGGCTCCGCTGTGGGGGAGGAGCTGTGGAGGGAGGGCTGTAGCGCAGCAGAGAGCAAGGGGGTTGGACCTGGAAGTTGTGCTTGTTCAAATTTTCAGGCTAAGTCAACATTTTCTCAAAACTCCCTACTGCAACTTTAAATTAGGATTTAATAGTAATATAGTGAAGTAAATTTAGGTTGCCCGTATACGGGCAGGTGACAGTTAAGGGGTTAAATAAAAATCCCAAAAAATAAAATGACCAAATATGCTTGTCTGCATTTTCAGGGAATAAATTACCCAAATTAGGCACCAAATTAAATCAGGCTGCTCTACAGAAATCCTTGTATTCGAATTGCTTAGTTTTTATTAAGAAATATTAACATGTCAACGTGATCGGGAGTGAGACTGGTGTGCAGTCTATTAACTGTAAGTCCAGCTGCCGAAAACACCCTCTCTGAAGGTACAGATGTGCCAGGTATGAACAAATACTGTTTAGCAAGGTTGGCCAATCTGGGAAATCGACTGGCGTTTAGTTTCCACCAGTCCACGGGGCTCATTTCTAGGCCAATGGGACTGTCGCTAAGAACATTTTTGACTTCTGTTTCACAACTGGTGAGGGCTGATGAAAAGTAGTTTTCGCCAAGTATGAGTGCCATCGCCGTGGCTGCGCTGTCTTTGGCACTTTGTGCTGGGGCCGCGGCCGCCTCCTCTTGCCCGTGTTCTACACTTTGCGTAATGGCTTCTGTTACATTTGGTACATTGTACGGAACATTTGCTGCAAGGCTACAGAGTTTTGCATTTGCCAGCGCTCTTTTTTTTCTGGAGATAAGAGCATCCCGAGATGCTTATGGTGCGGGTCCAACATGCACGCAGTCATTGCTGAGGATGACAACATCTCTGGCTCATTAACCTGCGCACACGTATTTAGACTTTACTACATGCAAACTTTAACTTGGTGAAATTATCAATAATCGTCTGGTACCTACCTTCATTCTTTCAGACAGGGAGTTTCGGACTTTAGTTTTAAACTCCACCAGAACCCTGTGCGCGTCGCCTTCGCTTTGTAGGTTTGCATTTATTAGTCCAAAGGTGATGGGATAGGTGTTTGAGATGGACACTTCCCTTTCTGCAGACATAACTGTAGTTGCTCACTTGAGCGCTTTTAGAGTTGGCACAACATCTTCAATAAGCTGCCAGTGCGCGTCCTTTAACTCCAAAATCCGTGCATCTTGAACTTTCGTTACAGTGCGATCTGACAGCACCGCAGTAACTGCCCACCGCTGTTCCAATAGGTGCTCAAACATGCCACAGACGCTGTTCCACCTGTTTTTACAGGACTGTATTAGTTTGTGGGGTGGCAGTTTAATTTGTTGTTGTTTTCTTTCAAGTGCTTTTGTTGCCACTGAGCTGTGGTTGAAATGGCTCACAAGCTTTGCAGCAGCGGAGATGACGCGGTTCAAAAAAAGAGAAAATCCATCATTTATAGCTAGCTGAAGCGTATGCGCAAAGCATGACACAGAATGCCAATCAACGCCTCTGTTAGCAGCCACAATGTTTTTTGCGTTGTCGTGCACACAGGCAATCACTCGTCCCGTAAGAGCCCACTTTTCCACGGACTCCCTTAACTTCTCTGCTAGGTTATCAGCTGTATGGCGAACGGGCAGGGCTTCAGTTAAAAGGACGAATGATTTTAAAACCCAATCTTCGTCAATGTAATGGCTCGTAATAGTTATGTAACTTTCCGCGTTTAGAGCAGTCCAGCAATCCCTAGTGATGGCAACTACATCAGGTGACTGTAGATCTTCTTTGAGCGAATCTCTTTTTGCCTCATATCGTTTTTTAATGCGGCGTGTGATTGCCGAACGCGAGGGAATGCTGTAGCGGGGTTGAACAATATTCATCAGTTCTTTAAAGCCTTCGCCCTCCACCATTCTAATTGGCATCATGTCCTTTTCAATCATTCTGCAAATCCCCTGTGTTATGGATTCGGCTTTAGCACCACTGCACATGTTTTGCGCTAGCATCATGGTGATGGTAGGCTGGGCGAAGGTACTCGCAGGCTCCGCGGCCGCCTCTCTAATGATGCACGGGTGTTGGCTGTTGAGATGGTACAACAACGAGGTTGTACTTGAAGTATATCTAAGCACTGCATTGCAATACTTGCATTTTGCCCCCTCATTCTCGATTTTAAAGTGCTCCCACGCTGTGCTTTTCTTTGCCCGCTTCATATTAGAAAACTGGTCATGACTACTTGTGGACATTACAAATGTCTGGGAGCGCTCTGGCGTTCTCTGGTGGTGCAAAAATGTATTACAACTAAATTCAATGCACGCCATTGACGCCACTTAACCGAGCAAAATGTTTCACTCGGTTATGCAATTTTTAACGGTTAATCGGTTAACCATGGACACCCCTAGCAAAAACAGAATGTAGGCTATCTATAAAAGTTACTCAAGTAACTTTATTGAACTGTTGTATAAACGTCACATTTGCGATTGTGCAGATGTTCGGAAAACAGCATTCTTGCTGGTGTGATAACTCGCATATCATAGGCTTGTGTTATAAATATATAAAACGGGAACTCGTTAGGCCTAAATATTTTTTGTTTGTTTTTATCATTTTGATGACATGTATATGCCGATTCCTATATTGTATTGGCAGTGGAGAGAGAGCTCAAAATTCTCCAGAGCACATAATTTAGTGAAAAAATTAATATAAATGATCATTCTCTGTAAAGCAATAAGACGAGAATTTATCAAGATTTTTCTAAATGTGCGCTCTTTTGGACTAAAAGTCTAATTGAAGCTGTTAAAAGTAGCCGATGGAGCAGATGCGGAGCAACACGCGTGTTATTCTTTGTGAAATATCATGGTGCGCCGTTTGATTATGGCCTCGAAGCTCTCGCACTATAGTGTATTGTATTTTGTTTTCAAGCGCTCAAGTCACTACTTTGGGCTGATTATAGCCCTCGCTCTCACATGGCCTACTGGGCTGGGCCCATGGGCTGCAGCCAAGTCAAGCCCAATGGTATGTCTGGCCATGCATGTGCCAGTGGATAGTGGCATATGCCACTGACATTCTTCGCGGAACATGTCGCCGTATGTTGGGCTGTGACACCTCCAGTAGTGACTGACATGAGCTGAGCAGCTACACTGACGTTATTGTGACACAAAATCCTAAATATTTAGCTAATATATGTGACCCGTCACAGAAACCAGGGACACAAGTCGGCAGCACAACTTTCAAGCAAAATGAGAAAGAAGAGTTTTTTTTCAAAATTGGTGAATTTCATTTTTTTGCAGAATCTGTTAGTTGAAATCACGAAGAAGCCTCTCCATGTTTTAGATAGCAGTATTGGTATATTTAAAAGCTTACATTTTGAGGTTGAAATCGGCTTGTTTTCGGAGATTCTAGCACGCAGTAGGGGCGTGGCGTGTTATTGTCTGTGTGTATTTCCATACTGAATATGGCGCTTTTGTCCCCGCCCTCCAAGTGAACCGGATGGCTACTTATTATGCTGTGCTCTGGTAGGCTCTATCTGATATCAAAATTCAATGAAGATGGACGCCGCAAAGATTGTCGCAGACGAGCTGAACCGTGGCAGTTACACCGAAAATGTTTTCGCCGCTCGGGAAACTGAACCGGAGGTATGGGCGCGGCGCGCGCGCCCTCTGTGTTGAATATGGCGGCTCGGCTCGCTGACAGCGGTGGCTGGCTGTTTCATATGTGACGTCCCGATTGCTTTGAATGGGGAAAGTTTTGTGAACTGAACAGACTTAATGGACTGGCAACAATCTCCATAGAACATGAACTGGCACAGAGAATCGAAATAGAGGATGCAGTTAAGACCTTTGCTGCGATGAAGGCGATGAAGGCCTGCCGTGCGCGTTTCTGAAACGTAAGTTAAGCTTCATTTGCTCTTTAGTCGTTATTTAAGATGCTGAACCTGCTGATTATATAATGTGCTTGCGGACATTTCATTTGTGTGTGTATAGTATACGCACATAAGAAAGTGGTGTAAAGAGATTTGCAACAGTAATTTGAGGAGGTGAAATGTGATTATTTGGAAAATTCCTGTCATGACTGCTTAAAGAAAAATGCCAGCAGGCATTTGCCTCCTGCATAAACTTTAATATTGTTGACATTTTGGGCACACGCGCGTTGCGCACTATTTGCGTTATATGTAGGCCTATGGCTTATTGGTCTTTGTGTGTTGTTGCTGGTTTTGCGTTATATGTATGGCATATTGGTCTTTGTGTGTTGTTGCTGGTTTTGCGTTATATGTATATGGCATATTGGTCTTTGTGTGTTGTTGCTGGTTTTGCGTTATATGTAGGCTATATGGCATATTGGTCTTTGTGTGTTGTTGCTGGTACGTTGCAAATAGAGGGGCATCACAATTGTTTTTTGCCTAGAGCTGCTGCAGAAGTGCACTCATTCGAAGTGCAAAAAAAGCTGTAAAGCACAGGGGGGAGCTTTACAGGGGGTATGGCTTATCTAAATTAGATGTAAATGAGCCCTATTGTCACTCCTAGCAGCAGAGAGAGGTGAGAACTGCACAATCTTTCGAGGTCGTTTTCTCATCTTTGAGCTTTTTTAAGTGCCTACCTTCAAATGGCCACAACTTCTCCAAATATTATCAGATTTCCACATGTTACACATCGTTGGAAAGCTTGGAGACTACACTTTCAGAATCTATGAATAACTCAAAATCCCCCAGAACCGACTTGTGTCCCTAGTTTCCGTGACTGGTCACATATAGGCCTAGCCTATTTTAGTAAATTTTTTAAATAAGTCAATTAAACATATTAATAACAGTATCATGATACACATAGTCTCAGTTTTAGCTATGTCTTTTAACTATTATAGCCTTTCGAAGAACAAAAACATGAACTTTAACTACTGGCTTTACATCAAGTCAGCTATCACTTTATTTTGACACAAGGCCCTGTGCGGTTGCACGCTCGGCACAGCCCTTGCGACGTGAAGTGTCAAGACACCGGGTCTATCAGCTCACAGTTAAGGCCAATTTATACTTCTGTGTCAATTGTACGCCGTAGTGTATGCCTCCATCATGAGCATTTATACTTCTGCGTTGCTCTGCAATTACACAGCCAAAATGCTAGTTTCCGGTGGAGTTTCTGTTCCACTGTATTTAGTTTCTTCACAGCTGTTTTGGGTTTAGGCTACTACAAACAATGGCTACTGAAACTGAGCGGATTATGTTGGAGTTGGAGCTGATAGACGTGGAAAAACAGTTAATTTTAGTGAAATTACTAAAACTAAAATGCAGAAACGAGAGAAGGCGTCGGAGGCAGTGGTGGGTACAGATGGGTGGGCCTGGATTAAGTCGAGGTGGGCCTGAATCTAGGGTGTTCCGGAATCAAAGCAGATTTCCCGAATCCAGGAAATTATTGTAGAGCTGCAGAATCTGATGAATTTCCTGATGAAACATTAAAAACTGTTCACTGCCAGGAGTGCCAAATAATTAATCTGTAACGTTCGTTATTTTGAATAGAAATAATCACTCAATGCATTCAATCACGTCTTCTCAGGTTTATTTGTGTTCACATACATTCAATTTACAGGCAGATATGAACTCTATTCGTAATAACTTGGTAATTTCATGAATTACTGGGAACGAAACTGCAACATCACGGGCCAGTAATTTCATTACCATCAGACTGCATTTCTATGAAAATATTTGTTTTAGTATTCCGTATATACGTTTGAAAGACAATAGCAAGTTTAAATGTACAAAAAAACGTTCATTACTGTATCTTTCCCAGCAAACATGAGACACCGGACCTGCAGATCATTGCATTAGTCCAGGACATACAGGTCCTTCTCAAAAAATTAGCATATTGTGATAGTTAATTATTTTCCATAATGTAATGATAAAAATTAAACTTTCATATATTTTAGATTCATTGCACACCAACTGAAATATTTCAGGTCTTTTATTGTTTTAAAGGTGCCATATGTTAAAATTGAGGTAAAAATATCCAAAAAATGAGCTACACGTATCAGAAGAATGAGGTAAAAATATCCAAAAAATGAGCTACACGTATCAGAAGAATGAGAAGAAATAAGTGCAATGATGTCATTAAAAATATGCCAAGTTATAGTGCTGCCGAGATATAAACCTGAATTAGCATGCTAAATTACTAGCCCCGGCCCGGCTGGTGTCTAATACCCGTTTCGGCCATGGGAGGCGGTATGCGGGCAACATACATAACCACCAGCCAAACTGCAACACACGAATAACTCGCACGGCTTGTATCTCTTTAATCTCTAAAAATCTCCAAATGCTCCACGTGAAACTGTGGTCTTACTATAGTGTCAATTGATTTGATTAATATGCGCGAGGGAGAGAGAGCAGGACCGCGCTCGTGTTGTTTGTAGACGTGAGAGTGCGCGCGCGCGGCCGAGCTTTCTCTCTCTCTCTCTCTCTGCTCGTAATGCGCCCTGTCAAACGCAGCGGCAGCAGTCATTCTATTCTACATCCCTCACCGATCAAATTAGGCTTTGGCGGGACAAAGCGGACTATTTGACGGTTTTAGAAGATTAACAACCTGAAACTAAAAAACAGACTAGAGTAGGCCAACTTTCTGGAGGTATACTGCCCCCATTTGGTATGGAATATGTGGAGTATGAATAGATTTTTTGACATAAGGCACCTTTAATACTGATGATTTTGGCATACAGCTCATGAAAACCCAAAATTCCTATCTAAAAAAATTTGCATATCATGAAAAGGGTCTCTAAATGAGCTATTAACCTAATCATCTGTATCAACTAATTAACTCTAAACACCTGCAAAAGATTCCTGAGGCTTTTAAAAACTCCCAGCCTGTTTCATTACTCAAAACCGCAATCATGGGTAAGACTGCCGACCTGACTGATGTCCAGAAGGCCATCATTGACACCCTCAAGCAAGTGGGTAAGACACAGAAAGAAATTTCTGAACAAATAGGCTGTTCCCAGAGTGCTGTATCAAGGCACCTCAGTGGGAAGTCTGTGGGAAGGAAAAAGTGTGGCAAAAAACGCTGCACAACGAGAAGAGGTGACCGGACCCTGAGGAAGATTGTGGAGAAGGACCGATTCCAGACCTTGGGGGACCTGCGGAAGCAGTGGACTGAGTCTGGAGTTGAAACATCCAGAGCCACCGTGCACAGGCGTGTGCAGGAAATGGGCTACAGTGTCCGCATTCCCCAGGTCAAGCCACTTTTGAACCAGAAACAGCGGCAGAAGCGCCTGACCTGGGCTACAGAGAAGCAGCACTGGACTGTTGCTCAGTGGTCCAAAGTACTTGTTTCGGAGTAAAGCAAATTTTGCATGTCATTCGGAAATCAAGGTGCCAGAGTCTGGAGGAAGACTGGGGAGAAGGAAATGCCAAAATGGGTGCCATGTCAGCTGCTGGTGTTGGTCCACTGTGTTTTATCAAGGGCAGGGTCAATGCAGCTAGCTATCAGGAGATTTTGGAGCACTTCATGCTTCCATCTGCTGAAAAGCTTTATGGAGATGAAGATTTCATTTTTCAGCATGACCTGGCACCTGCTCACAGTGCCAAAACCACTGGTAAATGGTTTACTGACCATGGTATTACTGTGCTCAATTGGCCTGCCAACTCTCCTGACCTGAACCCCATAGAGAATCTGTGGGATATTGTGAAGAGAAAGTTGAGAGACGCAAGACCCAACACTCTGGATGAGCTTAAGGCCGCTATCGAAGCGTCCTGGGCCTCCATAACACCTCAGCAGTGCCACAGGCTGATTGCCTCCATGCCACGCCGCATTGAAGCAGTCATTTCTGCAAAAGGATTCCCGACCAAGTATTGAGTGCATAACTGAACATAATTATTTGAAGGTTGACATTTTTTTTTTGTATTAAAAACACTTATTTTATTGGTCGGATGAAATATGCTAATTTTTTTAGATAGGAATTTTGGGTTTTCATGAGCTGTATGCCAAAATCATCAGTATTAAAACAATTAAGACCTGAAATATTTCAGTTGGTGTGCAATGAATCTAAAATATATGAAAGTTTAATTTTTATCATTACATTATGGAAAATAATTAACTTTATCACAATATGCTAATTTTTTGAGAAGGACCTGTACACAATGTTAAAATCTGGAAGTTCAATATTTATGTCTAGCTTGGAGTTTTCTTTTTTGTACATATGTGGACTGCAAGACGTACAGAAAAATGACAGTAAACGTTGTGATCAAATAAGTGTATTTTTTTTTTAAACTAACCTCCCCAGAACGTTACAGGGATTGTTTTTGTGACAACCTTGTAACACTCTTGTTTTGGTCACATACTAAAAGAAGGGGATCCATTCATCCAAGAGTAAAGTTAAGTGTATTTATGTTTTTGTGAGATAACCCAAATTATATAGATATATACACAACAGCAATATTATCAGCAAATCATCACATCCAAAGAAAAGGAAAATAATAACTTCATTATGTTAGAACATTTCAGTTTAACATATGTTTGAGTCTAGGCAGAAATATAGTCAATTCCTCACCACACCACAAGCAGTTCAGGTTAGAAGCAAGTGTTTCCAATATTCCAAAAGTTCATTAGAAGTCCCTGAGTAGAAGTCCAACAAAAAGTGTTTCGAATCATAACCAAGCACCAGTTGAGCAAACACTCAAAGCCATGCCAGTACCTCTCTAAACACTCTTACTTGTCTCTCTTAAAAGGATAGCCCTTCCCAAAGAAACCTCCATAGCTCCCCCTTGAGGTGGGGAGTAGAATTACAGCACAAGAAATGGAACATTATTTCAGAACTGTTACAACCTTAAAGGTTGTATCAGCGATTTCAGGCCCATAAAAAATAAATGATCACATTCATCTAATCTTTCCTAACGATCCGCTAGCTGGCCGCCCCTTAAGCAGGCCGTCAAAAAAACGCGTCTCTGTAGGCAGCCTAGGCTCTGAGATCTGCACACAAAAACAATTGGGTTCACCAACCACTCAAAACCAAAATAAATAGTGTTCCAACTTTCAACCAATCACCGACAGGGGTGGGTGTTGTGAGGTTTTGTGCTCGTGCACGGCTACACACGAAGTCTGAGCTGAAGAAGAAGCCAGCGTCTATTATATCAACGTACAAGAGAAATTGAACATGCCTGAGTCAATACCCAAGAGGAGGAGGAGGATTAGGGCGAGGGAATACCATCGTGTTTATTCAAAGACACGAATAGTTATCGGGAAGGCTTTTGAAAGGAGGAGAGAACTTAAAGAACTGAAAAATTTTCAATCGGACGCCGAGGTTGCACTGTTTCTTCTGGACAGGTGAGTAGCTGCTAGTGATGACGTTTTGGGATGTGAACTGTGTGTGAAAATATCTTTCTTGAAAAAAAAAAAATGAGTGAAGCTCGACTAAACTTGGGTAGCTCTAGCTAACGTAGGCGAAACGGGAGGGATGGGCGAGCTAACTTGGTTTGTTTGGGATCTCGCTTCAAACACAAACAGAAGTGACGTCACCCACAATCGCTGATACAACCTTTAAGGGAACCTACAGGTCCTTCTCAAAAAATTAGCATATTGTGATAAAGTTAATTATTTTCCATAATGTAATGATAAAAATTAAACTTTCATATATTTTAGATTCATTGCACACCAACTGAAATATTTCAGGTCTTTTATTGTTTTAATACTGATGATTTTGGCATACAGCTCATGAAAACCCAAAATTCCTATCTCAAAAAATTAGCATATCATGAAAAGGTTCTCTAAACGAGCTATGAACCTAATCATCTGAATCAACTAATTAACTCTAAACACCTGCAAAAGATTCCTGAGACTTTTAAAAACTCCCAGCCTGTTTAATTACTCAAAACCGCAATCATGGGTTAGACTGCCGACCTGACTGCTGTCCAGAAGGCCATCATTGACACCCTCAAGCAAGAGGGTAAGACACAGAAAGAAATTTCTGAACAAATAGGCTGTTCCCAGAGTGCTGTATCAAGGCACCTCAGTGGGAAGTCTGTGGGAAGGAAAAAGTGTGGCAAAAAACGCTGCACAACGAGAAGAGGTGACCGGACCCTGAGGAAGATTGTGGAGAAGGACCGATTCCAGACCTTGGGGGACCTGCGGAAGCAGTGGACTGAGTCTGGAGTAGAAACATCCAGAGCCACCGTGCACAGGCGTGTGCAGGAAATGGGCTACAGGTGCCGCATTCCCCAGGTCAAGCCACTTTTGAACCAGAAACAGCGGCAGAAGCGCCTGACCTGGGCTACAGAGAAGCAGCACTGGAGTACCCACAGTCAGTGATGGTCTGGGGTGCCATGTCAACTGCTGGTGTTGGTCCACTGTGTTTGATCAAGGGCAGGGTCAATGCAGCTAGCTATCAGGAGATTTTGGAGCACTTCATGCTTCCATCTGCTGAAAAGCTTTATGGAGATGATTTCATTTTTCAGCACGACCTGGCACCTGCTCACAGTGCCAAAACCACTGGTAAATGGTTTACTGACCATGGTATTACTGTGCTCAATTGGCCTGCCAACTCTCCTGACCTGAACCCCATAGAGAATCTGTGGGATATTGTAAAAGAGAAAGTTGAGAGATGCAAGACCCAACACTCTGGATGAGCTTAAGGCCGCTATCGAAGCATCCTGGGCCTCCATAACACCTCAGCAGTGCCACAGGCTGATTGCCTCCATGCCACGCCGCAATTTCTTTCTGTGTCTTATCCTCTTGCTTGAGGGTGTCAATGATGGCCTTCTGGACAGCAGTCAGGTCGGCAGTCTTACCCATGATTGCGGTTTTGAGTAATGAAACAGGCTGGGAGTTTTTAAAAGCCTCAGGAATCTTTTGCAGGTGTTTAGAGTTAATTAGTTGATTCAGATGATTAGGTTAATAGCTTGTTTAGAGAACCTTTTCATGATATGCTAATTTTTTTAGATAGGAATTTTGGGTTTTCATGAGCTGTATGCCAAAATCATCAGTATTAAAACAAGAAAAGACCTGAAATATTTCAGTTGGTTTGCAATGAATCTAAAATATATGAAAGTTTAATTTTTATCATTACATTATAAAAATAATGAACTTTATCACAATATGCTAATTTTTTGATTAGGACCTATACATAATTACTATACTATATTTTTAGCTTACAAGTGCTTGCAGAACATAAATATTAAAATTATTTATTTCACCCAAACTATAACCAGTTAGTTCCACAAACAACTTTCACTTTCAAATAGCATTTACAATCCCACGCATATAGCACTCATTTGTAACATACTATACATATAATGTTATTTAACATGATACTGCCCTGTTTCTGAAAGGAACCTTGGGAACCAAACACTGCATAACATTCATCTGCATAATATGCTATGAGGTAACTAACAGTGACATCAATCTGGAGGTCAAACAGCTCCACTTATTGGAAAAAATGATAGGGAGTCAGGTAAGACATAAATTATGAAAGATTTTTCATGGTTTACCATTACATACACATTGTTGGGCCGTAATCTGTTGGGCAAGCCTAAATAAAACAGAGTTTAAAAGATTTATTAAAGCAGCACTATGTAGTTTTTGCTCTCGGGGTCCCCCTACAGCTGGGAAACAGTATCGTCTTCTATTACGGTCGCAAAATCTGTCATGGTTACACCAGGGCATACACGTGCATTTGTTGACAAGCCGATACCGTCTTGAGTTCTCGCGAGTTCTCACATCTTGGGCAGACTGCCAGCATTGCGTCTGAAATGTCTTCATCCCAGGTGCATTGGCATATAATTCAGCATGTCATATGAATATAATTTCATGGGTTTTATTTTTTTTCAAACGCCAAAAGATCGCGTAGCTCACGTTTACAAGCCAGCGTCATTATAGTAGCCTATTGGCTACTGTTTTACATAATGGATTTGCTAATTCAATTCAATGTTTGTGTGGTAGGTAATAGCCATATATCGTCAATATTATAATATCAAGCTACCATAGATAAATCTGCAAATTTGAAAAATCGATTTGCATTATAGCCTGAGGCAAGACACTTTCACCAGAAAAATAAATAAACAAACATGACTATCATGAAGATAAATGGAGGACCAGATAGATTCCGTAACATGGCCAGGCAGACAACAAATTCGAAAAAATGAGATACTATGCAAGCAATATATTTACTAGTCCAACAGCATTACGGCCAGGTCAGCATCGGTCGGGCACCCCTCCTCTTTTAGCTCACGCCAGCGAGCGAACGCTGGACCAATATTGATCCTCGTCCGGCCTTTTATTTTGTCATTCTCCCTTTTTCTTTTTCTAGTCTTCTTCGTTTTAGTTGCTGCTTCGGCCATGACAACAAAATACAGACGGCAAACAAACGCTAGTTGGGCTCTCACGTCTGAATTTGAGGAAGTGGGGGGTGGTGGGGGAAGTGAGCTATGCCGTAAAGCAGTTGAATTTTTTAGTTCTTTTTGTGCTCGGGTTACTACCCGAACCCCGAAGTTACGTAGTGCCAGTAAAAGCGATAGAGACACTGTCAGGCTATGGGAGACGTGTCATTCAACCTATTGTAAGTCGATATACAATCTCTCATGTCTTAGAAATATATTAAGAAGGTTGAAAAACTACATAGTGTTGCTTTAACACAGGAATAGATAGAGCAACAAATGCGCATTTAGAGCAAATACTCTTTGGTTATCTGTCCTTCCTGTAACACTGACACTTTGTCCTTCCAAACTAGCCATAAGAGAAAATGAGGAACAGATGAACACCTGCAAAAGAAAAGATGGAGATTTTGATTACAAAATAAATAGCACTCCATGCTTCACTTTTTCCTGCTCTTCTGAACAGGAACATAAAAATCTTAAAGGGTCACAAAAAAGAGAATGTTTGTGAAGATGATCGAGCAGAACCTGTTCAAGAACGGCTGTTAAACGACGTTTCAGAAAGGTTTGTTTTTTGTTGTCTCATTACCTTTTAGATACGCTGTTATTTAATTATACTAATTATTGTAGTATTACAAAAAAATAAGCTTCATAAACAAGAATTTCATATAATCGTTCTAACAAATTATACTACAGTTCTCAAAGGGATTTTTTTTAGTAAAGACTGCGGATCTATAGTGATAGTTACTGACTGTATGGCACGGTTACTTTTGTATTTTTAGAACGATTGTAGCCAAATATCTGTCGACAGAACTATTAACCCAAAACGAACACTAAACATTGGCTTTACTGCAGTAGGCAAACACAGAACCATGTCTAGCATGCCTGTAGAAAAACAAGCGATAAACAATACATAAAAGCTCTAATCAAAGAATAATTTATGTCATGTTTATGTTTATGTATACAATGTCATGTATGTTGAACATTGGTGACCTTGAATGTGCTCTTATTATGACTGTTGACTAAGGGGGTGTGAGTCTAAGGGGTGTGGTTCGTTCATTATGTTTTTCAGGTGTTGCAATTAAATAAACGACTGCATGCTCCTGTGTGAGTGTGCACGATAGTCAAACGAAACCCGATGGCTACGTGAGTTTATTCCTCTGTCATGTTTTAGCCTTTAAGTTATGATGGCAAATTTAACAGGTTATGGGCCCAGTGGATGCCGTCCTGGCCAGCGGGGTGAGGGAAAAAGGTCTCATGGTTGATACAGGAGCCACGTCGCATATCATCCGGGACATTACACAGTTCAAGGACTTTGATAAAAGTTTTGAGCCACATAAGCACATCCTAGAGCTGGCTGATGGAGAGAGGACCAGCGGTATCGCCTTGAGGAAAGGTACAGCCAAAGTTCGCCTGAGAGACAACAATGGTCAAGTGGTCACAGGACATCTTCTCAGTCAAGGCAGCGACGTCCCAGGGAGCGACGGTCATTTTCAAAGAAGGTCAGAACAGACTTGTTCATAAGAACGGTGTAACATTTGACATTCAGGAGTATGATAGACTGTTCTATTTAAGCACGGTTACAGATGATGTTGATCAATGTCATGTATGTTACGATATCCACACATAGCATGAAATTCTTGGTCACTGTAATTATGAGGATGTGTTGAAGCTGGAAAATGTTACAAAGGGGATGAAAATTAAAGGTAGAAAATTCAACTGAAATGTCTAATTTAAATTGTGAAGTGTGCATACAGGGAAAATTTGTTCAGAGCAGGAACAGGGAGGCAGATGAAAAAGCAAAAGTTCCCCTTTGACTTGTGCACACAGACTTACCTGGACCTATGGAGCTGGTAGCAAAAGATGGTTTCAGATATATCTTGGCATTTACTGATGACTATTCACGTGCAATCTTTACATATTTTTTGAGAGCAAAGAGTGATACAGTCAAAGGAACAGAGAAGTTCATTGCTGATGTTTCACCTTATGGTAAAATTAAATGTATGAGATCTGATAATGGCACTTAGTTTACATCCAGGGAATTTCAGTCCCTGCTCAGTAAAAATGCAATTATACACGAAACCTCAGCTCCCTATTCACCCTATCAGAATGGGACAGCTGAGAGGAGCTGGAGAACTTTGCTTGACATGGCAAGGTGTATGTTAATCGAGAGTAGCTTACCAAAAATGTTATGGACGTATGCAATCCAGACTGCAGCTGTTATTCGCAACAGATGTTATAACAGACGTGTAGAACAGACCCCATACTATATGCTGACTGGAAAGAAGCCTGATCTTTCAAGAATGAGAATATTTGGGTCAGAGTGCTATGCATACAAACAGAACAAGAAAAAGTTAGACTCTCGATGTGAAAAAGGGATTTTCATTGGTTATGACAGGAATAGCCCTGCATATCTAGTTTTCTATCCAGACTCAGGAAAAGTGAACAAAAGTAGGTTTGTGGAGTTTATTACAAAGAGTGGGACAGAATGCCACACTCAGACAGATCAGTTTACGTGTGAAGATGATGTGCGTAGGGAGAGCGCCGAAACTCACCTACCAAAACCTGAGAAAATAGAATTAATAAATCCCCAGGACATAAGATCTGAAACGTGTGACCCAAGCCCCAACACAGGTGAAAGAGAAGGTGTTGAGAGCAGGCGTTATCCACAGAGAGAGAAGAGGCCTCCACAGTATTTGAGGGATTATGAGTGTGGAATAAAATGTGATGATGACCATGCAGTAGCCAGTATTGATTATTGTTATAGAGTTGCATGTGATGTACCCCACACTCTAAAGGAGGCTATAAGTTCACCAGAGTCAGAATTGTGGAGTAAGGCCATGCAGGAGGAGATGAACTCTCTTAAGGAGAATGATACGTTTACCCTTACAACACTACCTGAAGGTAAAAATATAGTGGGGGGCAGATGGGTCTACACATTGAAGGAAAACCCAGTTGGGACAACATACAAAGCTCGGTATGTGGCGAAGGGGTATAATCAAGTTGCAGGCATTGATTATAATGAAACTTTTGAAACTGCTGACATGACATCAATACGTAGTTTAATGCAAATTGCAGCTCAATATGGTTTAGAACTGCATCAAATGGATGTAAAGACTGCATATTTGCACGCCCCTATTGATACTGAATTATATATGGAACAGCCAGAAGGATTTGAGGTCAAGTCAGAAACAAGTGAGAGGCTTGTCTGTAGACTTAACAAATCACTCTATGGTTTGAAACAGTCAGGGCGGAATTGGAATAAAATGCTAGATGATTTTCTGATTCAAAATGATTTTATTCAAAATCCTGCTGATCATTGTGTTTACAATAAACAAATTGGAGGTGAGAGAATCATACTGATAGTCTGGGTTGATGATCTTCTTATTGCAGCAAGTGATAGTCAGATACTCAGAAATGTGAAAAGAATGTTGGAGGAAAGATTTAAAATGAAAGATCTTGGTAAATTTACACATTTCCTGGGTATTGATTTTGCACAAGGAGATGGTGAGATAAAAATTAACCAGAAAAGGTTCATTATTAAGATTTTGGAGAGGTTTGATATGATTAATTGTAAACCCAGGTCAACTCCATGCGAAAACAGAATGCAATTTGATAATGAAGGTGAACGTGTTGATCCAAAGCGGTATCGAGAAGTGGTTGGTAGCTTGATCTATCTAATGACTTGTACTAGACCAGATCTAGGTTTCATTGTCAGTAAGCTGTCACAACACTTTTCTGAACCAAAGAACCAACACGGGGTAGCTGCTAAGCATGTATTGAGATATTTAAAGGGAACTGTGAACAAGGAATTGTGTTATAGGAGAAATTATGTAAATCTTAATCTCTTTGCATTTAGTGATGCTGATTGGGCAGCAGACCAAAATGATAGAAGAAGTACAACTGGTTACTGTTTTAGTTTGTCTGCCACTGGTCCTGTTATTTCTTGGAGATCTAAGAAACAATCCACAGTTGCTCTTTCCACATGTGAGGCGGAATATATGGCTTTGGCAGCTACTGCAGAGGAAAGCTTATATCTTGTCCAGTTATTAAACAAAATGGACAATGAATGTATTTACACACCAGTGACAATTTATGAGGACAATCAAGGGGAAATTGCTTTGTCAAAGAACCCTATATGCCGTCAAAGGTGTAAACATGTTGACATTAAGTATCATTTTGTTCGATCTGCACTTGAAGATGGAAAGATAACTATTGAATATTGTCCTACAGCAGCCATGGTTGCAGATATTCTGACCAAACCTGTAACCAAAGCCATGCTTGATAGATTTGTGTGTTTTATTTTTGGTGTGATGTAAATGTACATGATAACTGTATGTTATTCAGCCTAAGAGCAAGTGGGGGTGTTGAACATTGGTGACCTTGAATGTGCTCTTATTATGACTGTTGACTAAGGGGGTGTGAGTCTAAGGGGTGTGGTTCGTTCATTATGTTTTTCAGGTGTTGCAATTAAATAAACGACTGCATGCTCCTGTGTGAGTGTGCACGATAGTCAAACGAAACCCGATGGCTACGTGAGTTTATTCCTCCGTCATGTTTTAGCCGGTTTTCTACCCTTTAAGTTATGATGGCAAATTTAACACTCTAATTCCAAGTTCGCTGTTGTGATTTAAAAAAAGTTTGTAACGTTGGGTGTTTGTCGGATAACGATAAGTATGAATGAGCATTTAACAAGCTGGTTTGCAGAGCCAAACAGCGTTGTCATTTGTTTACTTCCTTGCTACAACGTACAATTAACAATACGAACTATTACAGGAAAACGCATCGACGAAAAATAAATCATACTTACAGATTGTGGCCCGTAAACAACAGCTTCTGTTCTTAAAGTTGGAACTGCTCCATCTTTCAGCACAAGCCGTTGTGCGAATCCTGCATTAAAAATCAAAATTAAACTTGATTTATCTTTTTTCAACACTGATAAAATCTTTTTTTCTCATGAAAAAAAAAACATTTTAAAGCATAGATTGGATATAAAGTCACACAACAATGCAAACAAATTAAGATTTCTGAAGGATTTTAATCATATTTCATGGTAAATTTTAGAGAGAGAGAGTGGGGACATGCAGAAAATGCAATTTTTTAGTGTTCTATGTAGTTTTTATTAATGTTTTTAATTATACATTTTAAATTTGTAGTTAGCTTAATGTGCTGGACATTTTGCTTAATAATAAAATGTCTTTTAGAGTAAAATTTCACACAATTTTATACATTTAATGTCCTGGGGACAGAAATGTCACCCTTTCGGTGGAATGGCTCTTTTACCACCCCTTTAAGCACCAGTTAGTTCTCAGCTCAGTTTTTAAAATTGCCCAAAAAGTGGTTTAATATTAATGATATTTTAAATGATGTTATATGTTTTAATTCTAGATCTAGATGTTTATTTAAATGCTGCGTGACTTTGAAGTGTTTTAATGCGGGTGCGCGTGAACATTCGAGTCGCATTCAAACACTGGAGTGCGAGAGCAGATGGAAACGTCATCAACTGAAAAACAGCTAAACTCCCGTTTCCTTCCGAGAACGGTCACTGTAGCAATGGTAGCTATACGCAGTGGGGAAACTCTTTTCCTCCGATTATTGAAGCTTTTATGTAAAACTCATTGCAGCTGCACAGCGAGCACAGTGAGAGACTGGCTCACTCATTGGCTGTGCTGTAGCAACTGCACATCCAATTGCGAAGGCGCCTCTGACATCTAGAGAGCCTATAAAGGGAAGCCAAATTCGCCTTTATAGCAGATTTTCTCTACTTCAGCGACAACTTTTGTCTCTGTGTCCTCTGGATAAATTTGAAGCTATCGCAATGTAAACAAGCCTTTTTCTGCCAGAATGAGCTGTCACACAGCGGACTTCACTCACCTGGAAGCCGCTCTCTCCTTTCGCCGTTCTCCAGTGGCCATCTGGCGATCAACCATACATCCTTTCACTCACTGTTACGTTATACAGTCTGAAAGAGCTAGCGAGCGTTGTTTCAAATGCCTCTCTCAACATGCGCCACGTGCGGATCCCATCTGCAAGAGGGTGACGGGCATTCGGAGTGTTTCATGCCTGGGGGTTGCCCACGCTGAAACTGCACTTTCTGCTGGTGGCTGCTCTCTCTGCAAGGGCATGCCTGTATCTCTTTCAAGATGGCGATGCCGCTCCTCACGATCCTCCTTTTCCCGCGCTACTTCGACCGAAGAGGAATAAGCACCTCAGCCAGCGGCAGCCCGAAGGTCCTGTTCTCACAGGCGGACTAGCACCGCCCCCACCACACGGCGGGCCTGGTTTCATTCGGTGCGTCGGACGACGACGACAGCCTCTCCATTGCGGTCTCTGAACAGGAATGGTCGGGCTCTGTCGACCCCACCCTCCCCTCTCAGTCGGGTGCCAGCGTCCAGGACCAACTCTGACGCAGAGATACTGAGGATCCTCACCGGGGACCTCTGGCTCGAGTGGGACTCGCCCGGAGAATCGCCTCCAAGTCGGCTGGACAGCAGGCCCCTTGTTACAGGCCTGCACCGTTCTTCCCCAAAGTTCACCTGGAGCAGCATGGCTAGCCTCGTCGTGCTCGAGCGCCACTTGTGGCTTAATCTCACTGAGATTAAGGAGGCAAACAGGACTGTTTTCCTCGACGTGCCCATCTCCAGCTCCGGTCTCTTTGGTCCGGCGGTGAAGGGGTTTTCAGAGAGGTTCACTGAAGCACAGAAGTCGTCCCAGGCTATGAGACACTTTCTGCTGAAGCGCTCTAGCTCCGTGTCGAGTAGGCCCAAAACCACGCCACCTTCTCCCCAGCCTAAGCCAGCGAAGCAGGTCCCTCAGCCCCGCCCTGCAGCTGATACCCACCGCCACTCACGGCCAGCTAAGCGCTACCCACTGCCTCGGCGCCAGGGCCCCCGACCCAGCATTGTGTTGGACCCTTGGCCTCCGAAGACCTCCTAGCAACAGGAGTGAAAAGAGAGGGCTCAAGTCTCGTGCTAGCCGGACCACCCTCGAAGAAACCCACAAACTTCACAGCTCCCCGTTCAGCTCAGGTGGCTGGAGAATTTTATTTTGTATAAATGGGCCCGCTGCGCTGTGCGCGCCCCTACACACAAATGCTGTTTCCACAGCGACCCCAATAAAGCACACAAAGAGCATGTTTCAAGCACACAACACACGGGTTCCCGGCCCCCTTCCACTAGGTGGCCCCCTACCAGTTGTCACTCTGACCTCACCCGGGGCGAAATCCCTGGGTTAGGCGGCCCATCACCCAACATGTGTCAAACCCTAGCCACAAAGGCTCTGGCCTGGCAAGCCATCCCCGGTGTGTCGAGTTGGGTTATAAACACAATAAAGCGTGGCTACACGCTCCAGTTCGTTCGCAGACCCCCAAAGTTTCAGGCGGTTCTCGAGACTTCAGTGAGAAGCAGCGTGTGTCATGTACTTCGCTCCGAATTACAGAATCTGTTAGCAAAAGGGGCGATAGAGGTGGTTCCCCCCTCGTTAAAACACTCAGGGTTTTACAGCCGTTATTTTCTAGTCCCAAAGAAAGACAGCGGCATCAGACCCATATTACACTTAAGACATTTGAACAAAGCCCTCATGAGACGGCCATTCAGAATGTTAACTGTCAGACAAATCCTCGTGCAAATTCGCCGAAAGGATTGGTTTTTCACTGTGGATCTGAAAGACGCGTACTTTCACATCCAGATAGCCCCCCATCACAGGCCATTCTTGAGATTTGCCTTTGAGGGGCAGGCTTATCAATACACAGTTCTGCTGTTCGGTCTGTCCCTAGCACCCCGCACGTTTATGAAGTGCATGGATGTGGCGCTCTCTCCCCTGAGATGTCAGGGAGTGGCTGGTTCTGGCGCAGTCCTGAGCCGAACTATTGAAACGCAGAGATTTGATCCTCGGCCATTTGGAATGCATGGGGCTCAAAATCAACTTATCAAAGAGCAAACTAACCCCCAGTCAGAGTGTGATCTTCCTGGGCACAGTTATAGACTCTACGATTATGAAAGCGCGGCTCACGCCAGAGCACGCTCTCTCTATACAACAGCTGACAGCCGCGCACACCCCTCAGAAAGTTCCAGAAAATTCTCGGTTTCATGGCGGCCGCATCGCCAGTACTCCGTTTGGGTTTACTGTATATACGCCCACTTCAGCACTGGCTCAAACGGCGGGTGCCAGCCCCCGCATTTGCATTATGGTGAATCACGGCTGTTTACGAACCCTCAGAATTGGTACCACGAGGGCGTGACCATGGGTGTGGCCTCCAAAAGGAAAGTGGTTTTCACAGACGCTTCCAACTAGGGTTGGGGAGCGCTGCACGAGGGCAAGCCTGTCTCCGGCCTTTGGTCGAGCGTGGAGCAGAGCTTTCATATCAACGGTCTGGAAATAAAAGCACTTTGTTTGGCCCTGAAAGCATGTCTGTCGAGCCTCAAAGGACACCACGTCTTAGTCCGCACGGACAACATGTCGGTGGTGGCATATATCAATTGCCAAGGCGGTCTCAGGTGGGCAGCCTGTACTCCATGGCGAGAGACCTCCTACTTTGGCTGCAAGCCAACTTGAGCTCTCTGAGAGCAGCGCATATCACGGGCATTCAGAATCTGGGTGCGGATATGCTTTCTCGAGACAACACTCCCTTAGGCGAGTGGTCTCTAAACCCTCAGACAATTCGTCTGATATGGATTGTTTTCGGCAAGGCCGAGGTCGACCTTTTTGCCTCAAGAGACAACACTCACTGCGCAGTGTTCTTTTCAAAGAGCAGGGACGCGCTGGCCCATCCCTGGCCCAGTCGTCCGTTGTATGCGTTTCCTCCTGTTTCCTCCTGTTTCTATGATTCCCCAGGTAATCAAACAGGTCAGGGAACTGGGATGCCCAGTCATCCTAGTGGCCCCCCTCTGGAAGTCCAGACCATGGTTTCCAGAGCTGGTTCAGATGGTGGATGAAGTCCCATGGCCTGTCCCAATGAGGAGAGATCGCCACGGAGGCGGAAGGGACGATCTGGCACCCTCGTCCCAACTTATGGGCCCTACATGTGTGGCCCCTCAACGGGTACTCGGGGACCTCCCTGTGAAGGTCATGAACACGATTACTGAGGCTAGAGCCCCGTCTACCAGGCGTCTCTATGCCCTGAAATGGTCAGTGTTCTTCGGCTGGTGCTCGGTTAGACACTTTGAACCTCAGTCGTGCAAGGTATCAGTGATTCTCTCCTTCCTACAAGAGCTATTCGACGTGGGCTGTTCCCCTTCCACGCTCAAAGTATATGTGGCAGCCATAGCAGCTTATCAGGCTCCGGTGGCTGGCCAATCACTAGGAAGAAATTACTTGGTCATATGGTTCCTTAAGGGGGCCAGGAGGATGAACCCTCCTAGGCCTCCTTCTGTACCATCTTGGGACCTCTCCACTCGGTGGGTCAGGTTTGCCCTATAGGCACTAGAGCCCGTTCAATTAGAGGTATGGCCTCATCATGGGCATGGTCCTCTGGGTTTCCTATTCAGGACATTTGTGCGGCGGCCGGTTGGTCCTCGCCCTCCATATTTGTGAGGTTCTATAATATGAAGGTCCCTTCCCTGCAGGCAAAGGTCCTTTCTGTATGATTAGACTCGACAGGGTCCAGTCTTATCTATGTGTCAGGTCACTGTTCATAAGCACACTATCCCTTGCTATAAACCAGCTTTGGCTGTTTTTTGTATAGAATATAATCAGACCCGAGGGTATCCGGTCTATAAGTATATTAATTTTTTTTATGGTATGAGCTTAGTGACATCACTATATATATGATTTAGACCCGACAGTGTCCGGTCTTATCAGTATGTATGTATGTATGAATTCTGGCTTGTTTCTGTGAGCCCAGGAGTCCTGGGCTTCAGTTGCAGCCAGTTACTTATGGTGCAGCATTTTACATTGCGTCCCCACTGCGTATAGCTACGCAATACGAAGTGACAGTTCTCGAAAGGGAACGGACTTGGTTACTATCGTAACCTCGGTTTCCTGAGAGTAGGGAACGAGTATTGCGTAGCCTGCCGCACTGTAGTAACATGGCAAGTTGTCGATTTAAACCTGCTATAATGGCGAATTTGGCTTCCCATTATAGGCTCTCTGATAGCTGATTGGCGCACACGTCAGAGGCGCCTTCGGCATTGGATGTGCAGTTGCTGCAGCACAGCCAATGAGTGAGCCCGTCTCTCACTGTGCTCGCTGTGCAGCTGCAATAAGTTTTACATAAAAGCTTCAATAATCTGAGGAAAAGAGTTTCCCCACTGCCTATAGCTACGCAATACTCGTTCCCTACTCTCAAGGAACCGAGGTCACGATAGTAACCGAGTACGTCTCTCGCAGTGGGGATTTCCTTAAGACTGCAAGGGAAGCTCGGCTTCCCCAAAATGGTAAAAAATTATTGGTCAAATATGTACTATTGTGTTAACATTTTATTGACTAAAAATGCGTTAGAACACATTCATCTCGAAGACGAGTTTGTTCAGAATCAGCTACATATTGCAGATCGGCTGACTCGATTTCCTTCTCGTTCATTCCTGGAGCGTCACAGTGCATTTCCCTGTTGAAGCCGAGAGTCCATGGACTTCAATGGGGCTTTGATCAGTTTTTTTTCAGTGCTTTGAAACTAGACGGTCATTTGATAAATCTGCGATTAAGTCCCGTCCACGGACGCTCAGCGTCTCTGGGGTGAATGGAGGAGTGGGCAGGGCTGGACTACGGGCTTCTACGTGATGATTGGAGGGTCTGTCGAAAGACTGGATCTCCTTTTGATTGACAGCGATTTTGTACTATAAAAAGTCGCTGAAGCTGTTCGAGTTCAGTCCTATCGCGGATTTTGCAAGTACAGGTCCTTCTAAAAAAATTAGCATATTGTGATAAAGTTAATTATTTTCCATAATGTAATGATAAAAATTAAACTTTCATATATTTTAGATTCATTGCACACCAACTGAAATATTTCAGGTCTTTTATTGTTTTAATACTGATGATTTTGGCATACAGCTCATGAAAACCCAAAATTCCTATCTCAAAAAATGAGCATATCATGAAAAGGTTCTCTAAACGAGCTATTAACCTAATCATCTGAATCAACTAATTAACTCTAAACACCTGCAAAAGATTCCTGAGGCTTTAAAAACTCCCAGCCTGTTTCATTACTCAAAACCGCAATCATGGGTAAGACTGCCGACCTGACAGCTGTCCAGAAGGCCATCATTGACACCCTCAAGCAAGAGGGTAAGACACAAAAAGAAATTTCTGCACAAATAGGCTGTTCCCAGAGTGCTGTATCAAGGCACCTCAGTGGGAAGTCTGTGGGAAGGAAAAAGTGTGGCAAAAAACGCTGCACAACGAGAAGAGGTGACCGCACCCTGAGGAAGATTTTGGAGAAGGACCGATTCCAGACCTTGGGGGACCTGCGGAAGCAGTGGACTGAGTCTGGAGTAGAAACATCCAGAGCCACCGTGCACAGGCGTGTGCAGGAAATGGGCTACAGGTGCCGCATTCCCCAGGTCAAGCCACTTTTGAACCAGAAACAGCGGCAGAAGCGCCTGACCTGGGCTGAGAAGCAGCACTGGACTGTTGCTCAGTGGTCCAAAGTACTTTTTTTGGATGAAAGCAAATTTTGCATGTCATTCGTAAATCAAGGTGCCAGAGTCTAGAGGAAGACAGGGGAGAAGGAAATACCAACCTATTCCTTGGTATTTGCTTGGTGAAAATACTAACCAATTTTCATCATAAATTTCACAAAATTATACACCACATTCCTTGTTTCAGTTTAACCTAATTTCCACATTTCCTCCGAGTTTAATATCTTTTTTTTTAGATTGTTTGTTCATTCATTAATACAGCTTCCCCTCTTTGAAAGACCAGCAGCCGCCACTGGTCTCTCGCTGTTGTTTTCACTGCTTTCAGGTGAGTTTAGTCAACAAAATCACACAAATAATACATACAAACGTTCCTGACACCTTTCTTGCGTGTAATTTACACACTTCTGTTGAATATTTACTTTATAGAAATGGTTTTGTGTCTTCGAAAAAGTCCGTTAGCATCTCAACCATTTTCAGAAGAGGTAAGTTAAAGCTAACTCTATAGACTGGAGCTCTTGTTTGTGAAAGTTTGGGGTTTTAACCACATCTTTGTGTAGATAACAGTTTTTGATAGTTTTGTTTTGCTGGTAATTTGTCAATGGGTGATTGGAAGTAAGCTAATTTATATATGTGTGTGTGTGTGTGTTAAACCTAAAAGAATGCACTGTACTGTTAATCAGTAACGTCACTTACAAACATTGATTAAAAAAAGTGATTTTAGTAGCGACAGAAAAAGAAACCTCTACAACAAAGGGTGAATTATTGTTTAATCATGATGATAATTTCATATGCATTTATTTCACAATATATTAAGAAATTTTTTATATGAATGACATGACGGGTCTTTTTTTTGTCCAAAGGCCTTAATAATGACATCCAAATTATGTAAGTATTTCTTTCTTCTTCTGAACACAAAAGAAGATATTTTGAAGAATGTCGGTAACCAAACAGTTGGTGGACCCCATTAACTTCCATAGTAGAAAAACATACAATGCTGGTTACCGACATTCTTCTTTTTTGTTCAGCAGAAGAAAGAAATGCATAATGGAGAAATGGAGTTTTTTTTTTTTGCGCACTAAAATTATTCTTGTCGCTTGATAAACTTAGGGTTGAGCCAAGTCTAACGAAAGTCTTACGGGGTTGGAACAAAATGGTTCCATGGGTGAGTTGCTGACAGAATTTTAATTTTTGGGTGAACTAACCCTTTAAGTGTCACTTGTGCCATTGTTCTGATGTTTTCAGTCTCCTAAGAGCACTAAACTTCTTTCAGCCTCAGCTGATGAGACTGGGATGACAAGGGTTTCAACTTCATCAAACATTCCTCTCATTTCAACAAGACCAAACAATGTTGCGTTTTTATGATTTATGTGGACTTTTTACAGACATAATGATTTTATACTGTACAAACTGTATATTATATCCCCCTACATTACCTATCACAGAAAACTTTAGGCATTTTTACATTTTCAGCTGTTTTCCAAAAAAAAAAAAAAAAACAAGGACAAGTATTTCGGATAATGCCATCTTTGTCTCTCTCTGAGTGTCTCTCTGGGTGTCTGTGAGGGTTCTCACGAGGGGAGGGTGATCATGTGATTGTTTCAAACTTTTCTAAAACTTTTTTGTTACATTTTCCTGATTAGACTTAATTTCGTAGTGATAAGAGTATTTTGAGAATCAGATTGGGAGCGGGATGGCGTCCCTTGCGCCACCTGTTTCCCTCCGTCATGGAGTCAGGTGTGTGACGGCGAACGGGGTGAATGTGGAGGAAGTTTTAGCTAAGTTACTTGACGTTGGAGAAGAGATCGGCTATCAAAACATCTCATCGGCTTCGCGAAGGAATAAAGCAGTGGTTGTGTTTGTAAAAGAAGAGAGCCAAGTGAATCTCCTTATAAGTAGCGGAAGACTTATAAGTGGAGACTTTATTACTGTTTTGTCGTTGGTTGCTCCAACTATTAAGGTAACTGTTTCAAATGTGCCGCCTTTCATCCAGAGTCATGAAATAGAACGAGAGCTTTTGCGATATGTTAAGTTAGCTAGCGCAATTAAAACAGTTCCTCTCGGATTTACATGAAGAGCTGAAACACGTTATGTCGTTTAGAAGACAGGTGTTTATGTTCCTGAATGAACCGGAGTTCGCATGAGGGAAGAGCGTACATGGTTTAATTAGGCTACGCAAATACTGGAAAGTGGAAATATGAAATGTTTTGAGTGTGGAGATGTTGGGCATGAGCGTTTAGCATTGAGCGTTTAGATGTGGAAGAGAAAGCTTCCTCAGCTCCCTGAGGCTCAGTTGAATTAAATGAAGAAAATGACAACCAAATTGAGGATAGTGTGATCGTGAATAATGAAATAACAGGAATGGTTGTAAACAATGTAAGGAGAGAAAATATGGAAAATGTTGCAAGTAGTGAAGAAAATGGTGTTGGAAGTAATCCAAATGAGAATGTTGGTGATACAGGAATGAGAGATGAAGATGCATGTTCTGAGTTTTCGGACATTGGGTCACAAGTTATGGAAGACGTACTCTTTTGAGGAAAGTAATGATTTTCTTGATACAACATTTGGTAAAGTTGTAGAGGTAGAAGATTTTTTTCCAGATGTGGACAAATTTATAATATCGGTGTTGTTGGTATGAAGTTTTGGATAAAAAGAGATTGGATAGGTTTTATTTAAATAAACAGTAAGGTAATGAATACTTTTATTAGACCTAATGGTTTTTCAGACCATGGTCATATTCAAATTAACATTTAATGAAGACATCCAGATCTAATTATTACTGAATTACAGGATGTCTCTTTTTGTGAAAAATTTAAATTGTTCTGGAATATTTGGAAATTAAAGAAAAATTCATTTGAAAACCTAAGCCAATGGTGGGATGTGGGCAAGGCAAATATAAAAATGTGTTGTCAAAATTATGCTTTCCACTCATCAACTATATTAAAAGCAACAGTGAAAGCTTTACAAAGTAATATTGAATTCATTGAAAGACAAGTTGTAAATAATTAAGCTGTGTAATGGGTTAAATAAGAAAAGACGAGAGCTGAGTTTTCTCCTACATGAGCGAGCAAAAGGAGCATTGATAAGATCAAGATACTGTTCTATAAAAGAAATGGATGCTCCAAGTAATTCTATTTTAACCTTGAAAGAAAACATGTCCAACAAAAGATGATGTGTCATCTTCGTCGTTCGGACGGATCAGTTACATCAGATCCTACAGAAATGAGGAGACTGGCAGGAGACTTTTATAAACAATTATATAGGCTAAAGTTGAGAGTTGTGACATTGACTGTACTGAAGATTTGAAGATACAGCTTGGAAAAAACAAAAACAGGCGCTGGACGATTTAATAAACTTTCAAGAGTTCACAGAGGCTATGAGGCAACTATCTAAAGTTAGATCACCTGGAATTGATGGATTACCGGTGGAATTTTATCAACAATTCTGGGGTCTAATAGGACCAGATTTTAGAATTATAAGAATGAGTAATTAGAGTAATTTTAGAATGTATCAAAAGTAGGCTAATTCACTTCCAATAAGTTGTCTTCGAGCAGTTTTGTCATTGCTTCCAAAAAAAAGGAGACCTTGGACTGCTAAAAACCTGGAGACCAGTACCTCTGTTGTGTCTGCACTATAAACATTTTTCGAAGTGTTTAGCAAATAGACTCAAGCAATGTCTAGATTTGTTGATCAAAAATGATCAAACATATTGCATTCCTAAGAGATCTATTATAGATAGTCTTTTCTTAGTGAGAGATATAATTGATTTCAATCAGAATAATAAGAATGATTTAGGAGTGTTGTCATTGGATCAAGAAAAAGCGGTTGATCGTGTTGATCATGAATCTTTGTTTAAAGTGTTAAAGAGTTATGGATTTGGTGATGTTTTTATGTCATATATTCAGTTGTTGTATTCTAATGTTTATGTGATGGTGAAAGTAGGGGTGGTTTAGGTGCTCCAATACCTGTGACAAGAGGCATTAAGGCAAGGTTGTCCAATTTCTGGACAATTATATAGCCTAATTATTGAAACTTTATTATGTAGGTTGAGGAAGAATTTAAATGGAACTTTAATCCCTCATATTAATGGTCATTCTAAGGTGGTTTTATCAGCAAATGCAGATGACATTACAGTTTTTATTACAGGACAAGAAGACATTGGAATTTTAACAAAAACTATTGAATTATATGAAAAAGCCTCCTCTACTAAGGTTAATTGGACAAAAAATTAAGGTTTTATGATTGGGTATTTGGAAAATGTTCCACAAATTCCAGGAGGGTTGCACTTGCAATGGAGGAAAGATGGACTAAAGATTTTAGTGTTAGAGTTTTCTTAGGAAATGAAAAGGACTATGGTCATGGAGCCACCAGAGGAGTTGATCTCCAATATACAAAGGACAATAGTGAACTTTTTCTGGGATGGACAACATTGGATTCGTGCTGCAGTATACCAGTACAAGAAGGCGGCCAAGGACTGGTGGATGTGAGGAATAGAATCCGTGGTTTCAGGATACAAGCTGCACAGAGATTTCTATATGATTAAGATGTCCTTTGGGGAAAAACTGCAAGTGCGATCTTGAGGAGAATTGGTGGTTTTGGACTTGATAAACAACTATTTTTAATGAAGCTTGAAGAGATGGACTTGTCTGAGCTCACTGGTTTTTATAGAGCTATGTTGCAAACATGGAAAACTGTTATAAGAACAAAAAGGAGTATGGCCAATCTAGAACTTTGGGCACCAGAGGAACCACAATTTTTTTTAATCCCTTGATTCAAACCAGATTTCTGTCTTCTGTGACTATACGACAATGGTTTTTAAGGAATGGAATTGTAAAGCTGGATCATTTATTGAATGAAGAAGGATGGAAATCGATTGATGAACTTCAAGAAGCAACTGGCTTAAGATCTTCACGTCTGGTGTCAAAACTAAAGGAAGAAATTTACAACGCATTACCAAGTGGATACAGGACATTTATTGCACAAAGACATGAGAATATCCAAGACAGGTGGAATGATGTGCAATTTCCAGAACTGGTCATTTCTTCAGCAATAAAGGAGGACGAAAAAGTTGTGGATGCCATTTTATCCTTCAAGAATCCTCAGTTTTATTCCTTTAAAAGCACGTCAAAGAAAGAAATGTACAATATTACAGTAAAAACAATCCATCAAGACTCTTTGAGAAAACAAAAAGCTTTGAAGTGGCCAGATTTGTTGAGACCAGATTTCCTGATAAGAGACAGGTGGAGGGCCCTATATAAACCTCCTGTAGAGAAGCGTTCTGGCGATCTACAATGGAGGATTATTTATGGGGCGATAGCAACAGACGGACATGTGGCACACCTGAATACAGCTGTAAAAGGGGAATTCGATTCTGTGGGGAAAAAGGGTTTGGAGTATTTGTTTTTAAAGTGTGAGAAATTTAAAGGTATTTTTAAATTGCTTGGGAGCTGGTTTAGGAAATTTGATGAGAATTTTTCAGATAAAGTGTCTATTGGAGGAATCAAATACATTTTCAAAAAGAAAAAAAGTGTTTATTAAATTACCTGATTGGAACAGCTAAACTGGCAGTGTGGAAAACGCAGAAAAATAAAGGTTTAAAATAATTATTGGCAACTATAGATCCTGAAGAAATGTTCAAGCGGCTTATAGCAGGGAGGCTTAAAATTGAATTTGCATATTATAAGTTGACAAATAATTTATTGGGTTTTTGTGATGTATGGTGTGTTAATAAAGTGTTATGTATGTTATGAGGATCAGTTTGTTTTACATTTTTGAAAGTTTTTTTAAAGAAGGTTTTATAATACCAATACAAATGTTTAGTAGTGGATATATTGTTCATAATTGTGAAGTAAAAATGTATAAATAAAAGTATTGTTAAATCTCTCGCTCTCTCGCTCTCAAAAACTGATTTGCCCCGCATTTGTTTTGCACAGAACTGTTGATTTCTCCCGAGCTATTATTCTAGAATGATTAATTCTTTTCAAATAGACCTAAGTAAATAATCTGGTGAAATTGTTTTTATATCGCAATATATATAGCAGAAAAAACAAATATCGTATCCATTTAAGTTTTTCAATATCGTGCAGCTCTAATATTGAGCATATGAACACATTGAACCTGGAATGAAAATTTGTGATACCAGATGAGATGTATGTATGATAGATTTTGAACTGTACTATTTTTTTTATTGCAGGTTTTCTGGGATCCCCAGCGTAAGGCATCAAGGCATCAGATGTTGGCCTGGACAGATGTACCTGTACACCACACCGACCTCTGCTTTTGCATGGATGGCTGATTACTACCATGTTCTTAAAATGTCCCTTGGCTTTTAGAATTAAAATAGCCCCACATCATCACATACCCTTCACCGTGATTGGCATGGGGTACTTTCCATAAGATCATCTCTCAATGCAAATCAAACCAGCTATTAGTAGGGTGACCACCATCAAACAAACCAAATGTGGAACGATTATAAGTTTGTATGGGACAATGTGGGACATGTTACCAACACTAAAACATAACCTGAAACTGTTATATAATGTTTATCTAACTTAATAAAAACATTTGTATTCTGCCTTTCAGCTGATAAAAATGGTTTGTTCTTTAGTCCCTTCCAGAAAACACCATAACATCACAATATAACATAACATGTCTTTATTTAAATTCAACATCACTGAGCCCAAAGGCAGCAGGCATCATGCAAATCACTATTTTTGAAACAGTTCAACAAGTCTGACTAAAATCCAACAAAATAAACAATGAACAAATAAAATAAAATATAAAACAACATGAAATTAGATAATTGACAGTCTTGTATATTAAGAATATATTAAACCAAAAACTTGAATATTTATAGAAAGGATGTGAATTAAAACCACAGCAGGCAACAAGTTGATAAATTCTGTTAAATCTAAATGTACGGAATTATCCATTTGTTTTCTGATAGGGAACACATGGAACGAATCACTGCTCCACATTCTGATTGACAGCCATCACAACCTACTAGTGACCGTGTTTACTCCATTCTTTTCAATCATTGGATGTGATTTAAAAAACAGCTGTTGTATTTGTACTACTGTTAAATGTAGGTGAAAAACTATGCCGCAAAATAAATAAAATGCTTTCTTAAAAAGGCAAAATAACGTTGAATGCACGTTTTCTTAATATGATAATTAAAAACCAACAGACTGATGAAAATGCGGGACATTTTCTCAATATGCGACGTGCGGGACAAGGGGTGAAAATGCTGTGCGGTACAACGCAAAGCGGGACGGGTGGTCACCCTAGCTATTAGGCTAACTGAAATAAAACCATGCCAATCTCTAGGTATGGTGTGTAAGGGGATTTACAGTTAAAGACCCAGAACCAGATATGATGAATGAAGACCCGGAGTTAGGATTATAATAAATTAAAGAAAAGATTTACTGAAGATAGTTTGCAGTTTCATCAGCAGAAGTCAGCTTCAAGACTCATACAGGAGTTCGTAGGCCGCCCCACTTACAGTTACAAAGATCACAGCAGTTATACCATTTCCTAGGTCTAAGCTATGTCATTGCTTACAGGTTGAATGATTCTCATTAGCTAAGAAATAGATAAACACAGTAATTTTCCAGAACAAAATCAGATAGACTGATGCATATCTCCATGGATTATGCAGCTGACACTCAGACCCTGAAGTTAGGCTAGTCCAATAATGCCAGTGGTTCCTTAACCTGCAACCAAGAAGACTAACACACACACCAACACACAGCTTTTCCAAGGTTGGATTTGGCCAGGCTCTAACTATAAACAGGAGAGTCCTCTCAAAACATGAAGATAATGCATTCTTTCTCTCAAGGGTAGCTAAACTTTAGTCTAACTGGAAAGTAAGGCTTTAACAAAGAAATGGTCCCATAAACTATTGGCTTCAATGACCCCTATATGTTTTAACACGTTGAAGACCTTTCTCAAACACAAAACAAGTCCATATTTCATTTCTGGAAGCCAGGCTAAATAAGCAAGCACTGTTACTGCATTCAGATATCAAATACAGACATTAAAGAATACATGAAAAGAACATTTCAGTAATCACACTGGTAATAACAAAGTAAAATCTCCAGAGAAGTCATTCAACTCATTTGATATTTAAAAGGAAACATATTGATTAATACCTTGATTATAATCATGGGCGTAGGTTTGGTCTCAGCTTTGGTGGGGACATCCCCCGGGAATTATTTTGTTGTAAGATAAGTAACAGTGCTTTAATGGCGATTTCCTTTGTCATTTCAGACTGCTGGCAATACAGAATATCACAATACAGAAGTGAATATACTTCATCTCATTATATTGTATCCTATATTGTATTCTATATCAAATTCTATTGATATATTCTATTCTTAAAAAAAAAAAAAGATTAGATTAGATAATCTAACTGCATTAGATTAAACTGGGAAGGGTCATAAAACTAGCATATTGTTATCCTAGGTTTACTACTTCTATTGTTCTCAATTGTAAGTCGCTTTGGATAAAAAGTGTCTGCTAAATTAATAAATGTAAATCTGTTGTGGTTTGATGCTGTCTTTCCTGCATACAAAATGGTTAATTAATTTTGTAGTCTATCCTATGGCTAGCAAGTTTAACCCTCCTACCAGATAGTGTTATTTGGATATTATCAATCAAATAATGATTCATTATATTTTAATAACCAACAGTGTTAACTTTTGCCTTTTTAACATTGCCAACATATTTTTCCAGCACATGTGTCTGTCTAGCAAGTAGGCTACACTCACAAATACATTACATAAACAGAATGTAGAAACGAAAAATGTCTCAGATAATCCAGTGTTTATGACTGCAAGATTCTAAGTTAAGGTAGGCTAATTAACATTCAGTGACTTGCTAACGTAGCATTCTATCATTATAGCGCGACTTCTATGAGTCTATCCGTGCTGCACACCCCTAATTAATGCTCCTAACCTTGAAAGATTGCAGAAGCTAGGTTTAACTGTAACAATATCCTGGGTCACCAGTTAATACTATTTTCCACAGTAGAATCTGCATTTGAAAGCCTGGTCAGTCACTACTACTGCTAGTTATTTGTGTGGCTAGTTATTTTTGCCTACTTACACTCTGCTTTATGAAAAAGTATGTCCCCTTTCTTCTTCTTGGGTGACATAGCTGATCTACAAAGTACAAAAAGGGGCAAAAAAACGGAATATTAAAATGTTTTACTCTGGCCTTTGTATATGGCAGGCAGAGAGACAGCTCTGGTTCCCTTTCGAGAGGTCTCTCCTATTGCGTAAGTAGCTTACGCTATGGGAAAACTCCTTTTCTCGAGAATATTGAAGTCTTTATGTAAAACGCATTGCAGCTGCACAGCTGACAGCAATGAACGAAGGAGCTCGGTCATTGGCTGTGCTGCGGCAACTTGCTCGAACCAATGACGGGGCGACTCTGAATGCGCGACCAATGAACGTGCTTCGCGCCCGCGCGCGTCAGAACCCGCCAAGATGGGCGTGGCCAAGCTATATATTGGGCGCCCCGTCATGAGAGTTCTTTAGATTTAATCTCCTTCAGCGAACACCTTCTTCGCTGGATCCTCCGGATTATTGAAAGCCTTCGCCGCCGTGGAAAAGCATACCAGCGGGATTGCTACGAGGACGTCGGCACCTTCAGCCGCCTTCGAACACCATCCTACTGAGCCATCCGGCGCGCCACACACGCAAGTATTTTACATCTGTTCGCCCCGCGACATTTGTAAAAGAGCAAATTTTCTGAGGCGTTGTTTCAAATGCCTTCCTGCGCGTCGTGCAGAGACCTTCTCCCGGACGGGGATCGTCACATCATCTGCGCTCGCTGCCTGGGCCGGAACCACGCAGAAGCTGCTCTGACCAAGGGCGGATGCCCGGAATGTGACGACCTGGGTCTCTCCACACTGCGGGCTCGCTTCGCCGCTTTCACCGCGAGCGAGCCCATCGCCGCCACCCCTCTGTTTGAGCCGCGCTTTAAACAAAAAAAAAAAAAAAAAAAAAACGCCGCTCACAGAGGCTTCCTGAACCTGAGCTCAGTGACGTCACGCCGAGCCAGTCTCCGCGTGCTTCACCGCCGCTCTTGCCTTCCCCACCGCCGGTTCAGTTCACTCAGCCGGACCCACACCCCTCTAGCAGAGCGGTGGGCCTTGTGACTTTCGGCGCGTCCGAGGACGACGGGGGAGTGGATGACAGCCTGTCCATCGACGCTGCATCTGACGACTGGCCGGGCTCCACTTTTGACCCCGCCCCGTCGACGCTAGCTAGCACGAGTGCGGGCTCCACCATGGATACGGAGATTATCCGCATCCTCTCGAAGGCCGTGGAGGACCTCGGGCTCGATTGGTGTTCTCCCTGCCGCACTACCTCTGCTCTCGCCGGTCGCGCCTACGCCGCCGCCGGCCAAGCTGCATCAGCGCTTCACTCAATGGCGGTACTTCAAGTGTTCCAAGCCAAGCTTCTCCGCTCTATGGACGAGTCTGGCCCCGAACCCGAAGCCTTCAGGGACCTACGCAGCGCAACTGATAGCTCTGCGAGCCACGAAGGCCACCGTCCAGTCTATTGGCCGTGCTATGGCTAATTTGACTGTTCTCGAGCACCATCTGTAGCTGACTGTGACTGAGATGAAGGACGCGGATAAGGCGCCATTTCTCGACGCGCCTATCTCCACCAGCGGGCTGTTTGGACCGGCGGTTAAAGGTTTCGCAGAACGCTTCACTGAGGCCCAGAACGCTTCACAAGCTATGCGTCATTTCCTGCCAAAGCGCTCCAGCTCATCGCAGAGCAGACAGAGACCGCCACAGCCGCAGCGGGCTAGAACAGCTCCCACCGCCTCTCAGCCCGCGCCTCAGGCTGATGCTCGACGCCGCTCGCGCTCTCAAAAGCCGTCCTAGCCACAGAAATGAGAAGAGAGAGTGCGTGTCTCGCAAAAGCCGGACCACTCTCTGCAAAAGCTCAAACATTACCCAGTCCCCTTACAGGCGGCTGGATATGTCCATACAGCAGTCAATGGGCCAGTCACAGAGCTCGCTCATCTGCAAACAAACACCGTTTTTACGGCGACGCACAAAAAAAAAAAAAAAAAAAAAAAAAAGTCTTTTTCTGCCTGCGTCACTAAGGGTTAACATGTCCACAAAGTGTGCATTCCCAGATACTGTCAAAACAGTGCCAAATTCATTCCCAGCTCAGGCTGCGCTTCCCATGAATGTAGATCACGTGCCTACGGTCATGTACGCACCACTACACACAAGCACTGTTCACACAGTTATAAATTCATCCCCAGTAAAAGCGGGAAACATTATAAAGGTGACGCGTGTGCCTAACACTGTTTATGCACCCCCACTTATAAACACTGTCCTTACAGTGTCAAACACAACCTCCGCTCAGGCTGCGAGTTTTACAAACACAGCGCGCGCTGTTGTAATCACACACGCGCCCATTCACTCAGCTGCTCAGCGCGTGCCCGCGCCTCTGACGTCACAGCGGCCCGCCCCTAGCCTGTATTCAGCCCATATCTGTACACGCAGCGGCATGGGAAAACATTCCAGATATGCCGAAATGGGTATTGAATATAGTAAAGCACGGATACTCGCTCCAGTTCGCTCGCAGACCACCACGTTTTACGACTGTGGTCGAGACAAAAGTGAGAAAGGAGTGTTCACATGTTCTACGCACCGAGGTGCGCAAACTAATAGAAAAGGGCGCTGTGGAAACTGTTTTCCCCCTCTCTGAGCGGGACAGGTTTTTACAGCCGCTATTTTCTCGTCCCGAAAAAGGATGGGACGAAAGGATCCGCCCCATCCTAGATCTCAGACACCTGAACAGAGCACTAATGATTCGCTCGTTCAGAATGTTAACAACCAAGCATATCCTCGCGCAAATACGCCCAGGAGATTGGTTTCTCTCAGTGGATCTGAAAGATGCTTACTTTCACATTCCAATAACGCCTCATCACAGGCCGTTTCTGAGATTCGCTTTCGAGGGACAGTCATACCAGTACACAGTACTTCCGTTCGGCCTGTCCCTGGCTCCCCGTACATTCACGAAATGTATGGATGCAGCACTTTCCCCCCTAAGACGAAGGGGAGTGCGAATACTGAATTATCTCGACGATTGGCTGGTTCTAGCACAATCAGAGAGTCAGTTAATAACACACAGATCTTGGATTATCAGCCATTTAGAATGCCTGGGTCTAAGAATCAATTTTGCAAAAAGCATACTATCTCCCAGCCAGAGGATTTCTTTCCTGGGAATAGTTCTAGACTCGATGCAAATGACAGCGCGTCTCTCATCAGAGCGCGCGCTTACCATCCGGCGCCTTGCAACATCATTCAGGGCGGGCGCGCGTGCCCCCGTCAAACGGTTTCAGAGGATGCTCGGTCTCATGGCCTCAGCATCGGCCGTACTCCAGCTAGGATTGTTGCATATGCGCCCTCTCCAACGCTGGCTCAAAGAGCCGCGTCCCTACTCACGTGTGGCGTTCGGGCCACTTTTTAATCAGAGCGAACCACGGCTGTATAAAAGCCCTGACGCACTGGAAAGCCGCCGACTGGTACCAGTCAGGCGTGAGTCTGGGTGTGAACACAAGGAGAAAGATGATAATGACAGATGCCTCCAAAATAGGTTGGCGGGCCCTTTACGAGGGCAGGCCTGTCTCCGGCTTTTGGTCAAACCCGGAGAAGCGCCTACACATAAACTGTCTGGAAATGAAAGCGGTCGCTTTGGCTCTCAGAGCCCTGCTCCCACATCTAAAAACGAACACGTCCTGGTCCGTACGGACAACATGACTGTAGTGTCGTACATAAATCGCCAGGGTGGACTCAGGTCGAGCTCCATGCATTCAATGGCCAGGAGACTCATTTTATGGTCCCAGCACAACTCGCGCTCGCTGAGAGCAGCGCATGTGCCAGGCGCCCTGAACCAGGGGGCAGACATGCTATCCAGAGACAAGATTCCCCCAGGAGAATGGGCTCTCAACCCGCTGACGATTCAGTGGTTATGGAAAACCTTTGGCAAAGCGGAGATCGACCTCTTCGCCTCCAAGGAGAACGCGCACTGCTCTTTTTTCTTCACGAAAAGCACGGACGCGCTCGCCCAGAGCTGGCCGAGCCGCCCCTTATATGCCTTTCCCCCGATCGCGATGCTGCCACAGGTCATCAGTCGGGTCAGAGAGGAGAAAAACGCAGTGCTGCTGATAGCCCCACTCTGGAAGAACCAAACATGGTTTCCAGATCTGATGCAAATGCAATCTGCACCACGGCCGATTCCACTGAGGCCAGACCTCCTCAGTCAGGCCAGCGGGATGATATTTCATCCCCGCCCCGATCTGTGGGCCCTTCATGCATGGCCCCTCAACGGGTTCCCAGGAACCTCGCGAGCGGAGCACTAAAAAACCATCGCTGAGGCGCGGGCGCCCTCCACGAGACGCTTATATGCCCAGAAATGAAAGTGTTCAGTGACTGGTGTAATGCCAAGGGCCTGAACCCTGAGACATGCGAGATTACGAATGTACTCGTTTTTCTACAAGGGCTTCTGGAGGCGGGCCGCACCTCCTCCACGCTCAAAGTATATGTGGCGACCATCACAGCGTCACACGACCCTGTAATGGAACGTCCATTGGGAAGAAACGACCTAATTATTCGTTTCCTAAAGGGCGCTAGGAGGATGAACCCTTCACGCCCCCCCTCAGTGCCGATCTGGGACCTAGCTACTGTCCTAGACGCTCTTAAAGGGCCCCCGTTCGAACCACTCCGAACCGTGCACCTTAAACAGCTCTCGCTCAAGACTGCGCTCTTGCTGGCACTCGCCTCGGTCAAGAGAGTGGGCGACCTGCACGCGCTTTCGACAAGCGCTGCCTGCCTAGAATTCAGTCCTAACGACTGCAGGGTCGTCCTTAGGCCGAAACAGGGGTATATTCCTAAAGTGCTCACCACTCCCTTTAGAGCACAGGTTATCTCCCTAACTGCGTTTTCGTCTCCAGCAGACGAACACGACGCTAATCTACTCTGCCCCGTTAGGGCTCTCAGAGTGTATTTGGAGCGTTCTGCCCTATTCAGACAGACAGAACAACTGTTTGTATGCTTTGGCGACCGTACGAAAGGTTCCGCCGTTTCAAAGCAGAGAATCTCTCACTGGATAGTTGAAGCTATAGCGCTGGCTTACGAAGCTAAGGGACTTCAATGCCCCTGGGGAGTCAAAGCACACTCCACCAGGAGTGTGGCTTCTTCCTGGGCACGGTCGAGCGGGATACCGATCGAGGATATTTGTGCGGCGGCAGGCTGGGCCTCACCGTCCACATTTATCAGGTTCTACAACCTACAGGTCCCGACATTGCATTCCAATGTGCTATCAGCATGATGCTAGTTGAACTGCGAGTTCGCATCTAGATTATGTATGTGCTTGTGTCACACTGAGCGCCTTCTAGCCGCTCTGTATTTTTTCCCATATATAAAGCTCGCCTCTGCCGGCTAGTTGGATGATAACTTTGCTTTTTAGCTCAGGCACCTGCCTCTGGCTATCATAAGGCGAAGTTCAGCACGCACGGCGTTTTGCATGGTGTTCCCATAGCGTAAGCTACTTACGCAATAGGAGAGACCTCTCGAAAGGGAACGACTCGGTTACTAACGTAACCTCGGTTCCCTGAGAGGAGGGAACGAGTATTGCGTAAGCTGCCGTGCTTGTGCTTGGTTAGTTCGCTTCAGTCGTTTTAACCTAAAGAACTCTCATGACGGGGCGCCCAATATATAGCTTGGCCACGCCCATCTTGGCGGGTTCTGACGCGCGCGGGCGCGAAGCGCGTTCATTGGTCGCGCATTCAGAGTCGCCCCGTCATTGGTTCGAGCAAGTTGCCGCAGCACAGCCAATGACCGAGCTCCTTCGTTCATTGCTGTCAGCTGTGCAGCTGCAATGCGTTTTACATAAAGACTTCAATATTCTCGAGAAAAGGAGTTTTCCCATAGCGTAAGCTACTTACGCAATACTCGTTCCCTCCTCTCAGGGAACCGAGGTTACGTTAGCAACCGAGTCGTTACTTACCGTCGGCGTCGTCACGCGCGCACACACACACACACACACACACACACACACACACACGCACACACCACCCGCTAGCTGCCAGTGAGTGCAAGCACAAAAAGTAGTCCCGGCCCGCGCGTGTAGCCTGCCTGTCAGATACCCCGCCGCCAATCAAATTACGGCGTATCTTGTACTGTCGTCGTCCTGGCCGTTGGAATCGATCCAAATAGCAACGCAAAGATCCAAATGCAGCCCAAATATCAAAATAGCAGTTCAAAGGAGCTTGCTAAATATTGGTGGGGACAAATTTGTCATCTCAAAATATTGATTGGGACTAGTACCTAGCGTCCCCCCCTAAACCTACGCCCTTGATTATAATCACTCATTACATATACTTTGAAGCAGCAGTGGATTCCAATCCACCCCCTTCAGGTGAAGGGTACGTGATTATGTGGGGATATTTTAATTCCAAAGGCCTAGGGAACTTTATCAGGATGCATAGTATCCTGGATCTGAAATAACTGGCCTTTAAAAATAAAAATCTGCTTGCCTCTATGGGAATGTAACATAGGGGTGTACTGACTTATGCCCCCTGTAATTTAAGGAAGAACATTTATTTATTTACGATACATTATTCATTCACAAAGAAAATTGGTGTCCTCATTTTTTTAATTAAGGCATTAAGATCAATTTCCAAAAGAGGATTTTTTTATTCCTCTTTTTAGTCAACTTTAGCATGAGTGTATTCACTTATGCACTGTACATGGCATTCTGGTAGAAAATAGGCTATGGTTAACAAACATGATACATTTTTATAAAATGACATAAGAAACCATATGTTTTATTTAATCTGCTTGCAAATTGATATTATATTATTCAAATATTTAAATGTGTATTATAAGAATACTCTCATCCAGAATGCCACATTAATACAGTGGGCGAAAAACAGATTGATGCTCATTCATAATGATTCATCTTTCTGTTTTTGGGACAGTGATGCCATTGCTGTATAAGGCTGATAACCACTTTTTCCTCTGCTTGGTTTAGATTTGGGTCAAAAATGAGAAAGCAACTTCACACAAGTAAGTGACACAGTTGACTTTTTATCCTGTGGATCTAGTGTCTTCTATCATCTATCAGCATGTTTCATCTTTATCTCACAAGCAGAAAGGCTGGCGCCCCTCTCAATCCTAATCACAGTAACTAAAGTGTCTCCTTCCTTTGTGATTGTTTTAGTGATTTGTTTTGTTTATTCATTGGATATGTTCCTCAATCAACTTGACTTAATTTATTTTGGTGAACACATCAGCACAAATTCCCTTCAGATGCATCTCATCAATCAAATTCAGCTTCTGAGCCCGATCTCTTTCAGCATTATCACTCTTGCCCTGTCTATACACACAATTGCTATTCTATGTGATTGTCTATCTCTTGTCTATCAACTGTCATTATCACATGAAAAAAGCCACTCTTTGTTTATTCAACCTGCTCTTTACATTTTATCCACTACTTGGCCAGCAATATAAATGGCAGATTAAATTATTGAATGATGATTGCATTGGTTGTTGCCCTATTATTATTATTATTATTATTTTCTTCTTCTTCTCACCAACACTTCAGGTATCAGAATTAGTTCCCTGGGAATTGGAATCAGATCTTGACCAAACTTGTCTTTTCTTTGGAAACTTATCAGTCTTACCATGTAGGTGGGATCACTTGTGTAAAGTTGCTTTAAATGCCGCGTGTTTTATGGAGCTAGAAATGTGTCTTTATTACAAGCGAGAAAATAAATGATCTTGGAGAAGAAAAAAAAAGTTTGAGAGAAAAAGGGATCACACTGATAGCAAAAAAGCATTTCATGAGAGAAAAAAGAATATTTGAGAGAAAAAGTTTTCATACCAATAGCAAAAAATAATATTTGAGACTAAAAAAAGTTTTGAGAGAAAGTACGGAAGAGGATCAGGGTCAAGCAATAATAAAAAAAATAAAACCATCTCGAGATTAAAGTCATTATAATGCGAAATTAAACTCGTTAAATTTCGAGAAATTAACTCGAAATACAATCTTGAGAATAAACTCATTAAATGTCGAGAATAAAGTCGTTGTGATTCAAGAAAAAAAATCGTTAAATTTCGAGAAAAAAGTCGAAATACAATCTTGAGAATAAACTCATTACATCTCGAGAATAAAGTCGTTGTGTTTCGAGAAAAAACTCGTTCAATTTCGAGAAAAAAACTCGAAATACAATCTTGAGAATAAACACATTAAATTTCTAGAATAAAGTCGTTGTGTTTCAAGAAAAAAAATCGAAATGAAATGTAGAGAATAACGCATTCGATCAGTGTTCATTGCATAGCCTATACTGATAGAGGACATGGCAGAGTTGGATCACTTAGTCAAGCTATATTTTAGACTTTCTTTCTGTAACAAAGAAATACTATCAATTTTAGCTAATTATGACAGAATAATAACTGTCACACTGGACACCAGTAATAACTGGACACCCTCCTATGCCAGTAACTGTTTTTATGAAGTAACTGGCTATTACTTTAGGATCGTTGTTGGTTGTGTACGCCTCGCCTCCATCCACAGAATGTAACGACTGTAACCATCTATACAGCCATAAATGGCAATGCCGTACGGTTTTAATTTATCATAGCTGTCCATATATGGACATATCTGGCATGTATGCCAGAGTGCATTTGGGCCAGCGCAAGTGTACTGGCGTCTTCTCAAGCGTCTCCTTCGTCGAAATTCCACACCATGAGGATCAACGAGTTTAATAATGCGTCTTATGGTATCCTGGGAAACCACGAAACCCTGATGAATCGTGCGTAGGTGAAGCCAGCGATAACCTTGCATTTGTCCACTGGTTGTCATTTCATGTTGGACAAAAGCGAGTAGCCTACATCGCGCAAATTGGACTGATTTTTTCTTCTAAAAAGAGCTAGCCGCTTGCAAATTCTCTTTAAAGTTTGTATGCTAATTATTATTCTGTCATAATTAGCTAAAGTAGATAGTATTTCTTTGTTACTGAAAGAAAGTCTAAAATATAGCTTGACTAAGTGATCCAACTCTGCCATGTCCTCTATCAGTAGGCGGTGAACTGATTTCACCAAGTACCACATGTTCCTGGATCAACATCGTTGTTGATCCTGGATCAACTTTCCAATTAACCAATCAGATTTGAGGGACAAGTTTACAGTTTATGTCAAGTTTAGGCTTAGAACCAAGGTGAAGTACTTAAACATCAGTGTCATTCACCTATCATTACCTTCTGATTTTAGAGAAAAGTTATGGGTAGGGTTAGGTTTAGGGGTAGGGATTGGGTAAGGACTACATTTTGGGACAGGAATGTTGATCCAGGATCAACAAAATATGTTGATCCAGGACCATGTCTTACTTGGCAAAATCACGGTGACCTTTTTCTCGAAACCACGACTTTATTCTCGAAATTTAATGAGTTTATTCTCACGATTATTTCGACTTTTTTCTCGAAATTTAACTAGTTTTTTTCTCGAAACACAACGACTTTATTCTCGAAATTTAATGATTTTATTCTCAAGATTCTATTTCGAGTTTTTTTCTCGAAATTTAACTATTTTTTTCTCGAAACAAAATGACTTTTTCTCGAAATGTAATGAGTTTATTCTCAAGATTGTATTTCGACTTTTTTTCTCGAAATTTAACGAGTTTTTTCTCGAATCAGAACGACTTTATTCTCGATATTTAATGAGTTTATTCTCAAGATTGTATTTCGAGTTAATTTCTCGAAATGTAACGAGTTTAATTTCGCATTATAATGACTTTAATCTCGAGATGATTTTATTTTTTTTATTATAGCTTGGCCCTAATCCTCTTCCGTAATTTTGAGAGATTTTTTTTCTCAGAAATAATTTTAAAAATTTCAAATTTATATTTTTTTATGTTCTATGAGAAAATACTTTCTCTCAAAACTTTTTTTAGTCTCAAATATTATTTTTTGCTATTGGTATGAAAACTTTTTCTCTCAAATATTCTTTTTTCTCTCATGAAATGCTTTTTTGCTATCAGTGTGATAACTTCTTCTCTCAAACTTTTTTTTTTCTCTCAGATCATTTATTTTCTGGCATGTAATAAAGACATTTCTAGCTCCATACATTCTGTCTGTCTGTCATTTTACTAAATGCGTTAAAAACTAAAATTGTATTAAGTACGTTAAAAATGAAATTATAAATGAATACACTAATCTAAAAAAATTCTAATTTCTAAAATTCTAATTAAAATTTAAAAAATGAATTGTAAGGGGCTTTTATTTTGAAGTGTTAGTGTGTTGTACCTTCTCGCTGTTGTTTTCTGTTTCTCTCAATGCTCACGGTCACGTGTGACAACGTTCTTCTTCAGAATGATTCTAGTTTACGCTGAATCAACACCACCGCACCAATGGACTTTACACTGCGCGTCAAACGGCTCTGAACACTAGTCCGCTTCTAACTGCTAAAATGGGAATATTATCTAGAGGCCTGAATGCGTTTTCGAGATATGTGTTGTGCACCTTCAGACAGTTTTTAGTCAAGTTAACTTGATTTTACAGTGCATGTCATTGTAAAGAACTGCCCTTCAATGAACTCTCGTCGTGTAATTTTCGCAAGCTGCTCAATCGCTAATAATGTCACTTGTGGAGTCTGATGAAAACACTCCGCTTCTCAGAGGCGATATTCTATGGTAAGTTGTGTGATAATTGCATTAATGACGCAGTCTGGCAGGACTGATCTTTTTTTCTTTTATCAATATTCTGACATGTCTAAACTGAAACTATTTGGCTCGACCAGTTAAACTTGACAATGTTGCCTGTGTGCATGTCACAAGGGAATTTCTGTCACTAATGCACAGTATGATGATAAGTTCAAATTATATTAAGTCATGTCAGAGTGAAAGTTTAGTAGTGCAGTGAAGACATGCATAATATCTTGCATGAGCTGTCGTCCTAAAGCATGAAATTATTGTGACTAAAAAGGCTAAACATCTTTAAGTGTAAACAATCAAGAAAGGTATAATTGTTATTTGTATGTCCAACTTCTCTTTTCCTCTTAAAGTGATGGGGATGCAAACAGAAGCCGATGGAGGTCCATCAGGGTCATGTACTTTACCATGTTCCTCAGCAGTGTTGGTTAGAAAAAAACTCTCTTACTCTTTCACACCCATATTCAGGCTGTCTATCCCACTGATCAGATCAGTTAACGCTGCTGTGTTAATGAATATGAATTCTGCTGTCTGTTTCAATGAACATAGGTACCGATTCAATTTAGAGCTGTAAACCTGCCGTAACTCGCAAGATGTGTCTGTAATGTCAGGACATGTTGCGTTCAATGGTACACTATGCCTTAAAAAAAACTAAAAAAAAAAAAAAACTGTAAAAGTGTAACTAGAAGGGATCTGTCTGTACAGATTTTGCAATTGCAATGTCCTATTTAGTAGATAAATTAATGTTATTTGCATTGATTGTGTAGTACAAAGTACTACTTAAGTGACGTAATATATAAGTGATTGTAATGTTCTTTTTTTTAGGTTTTACGATTGTCATCACTTCCATATGGCCCTATCTGAAGAAAGTAAGTATACTTGCATTTACACATTCAATGTATACATTGTACTCCATCTTTACTTTTTATAAGTTCATGCATTACTTGGGAATTAAAACCCTATTTTCTAGAATCTTCTGTTTTATTTACAGGAACAAAGTATATTCTATGCAGTTGCGATTTGAGTGAAGTGAACATTCATTAGCATTGGAATTCTACAAGTTATATCTGTGCAGTATTTGATTCCTTGAGCTATGCTTGATTTAAAAACTAGAAGTGAAAAAGGGAAGTAGTTATATGTGCATTTCTAAGAAATGGCAAAGAATCAACTAAAACCTGTTTGAATTTTTGAGAACGTTAAATATCTTCTAAAACAATATGTTGAGGTTTAAATTCTGTGATTGAATATAGAACCTGTGTTCCTCTTTTCAAACGTGTCCTTACTCCTTTGTGTAGACTTTGCAGAAGTGTGAACACTTAGAGCTTGGGTTATTCAGGGCACATTGCTTACATTTTTTAAATTTAATTTAAAGCACAAGTTCACAGATTTTCAACCTGCTTTATATTGTTACAATATTAATAGTATATGTAAATGAACAAGATTTACTCTTTCTTAGAGTAACCTGGACCAAGAAATGCCGGTTTATTTGTCAGCAAAAGACGCAAAGCGTGTCTTTAGCCGCACCCTTCAATGCTCTGGATTTCCTGCTAAACTTTTACTTTTTGAATTGTCGCACCTGGTAACAATTCAAATACAAAGTCGAAAAGTATTTCCATCTCAAGCGAGGTGGTGTTTGACTCTGGTTAAGCCAGGGTGGGAATTATACCGCGGCCATGGCCGCCGTTGCCCTACACTTTGGCCTTCATGCCCCGTGAAAAAAAAAATCATCGTACGTGCCCTGGCCCTGTCCAAGTTCCATGTATAAAGCGCCAGTGCGGCACAGTGGGCCACCCAAGCAGGGCCGGCCCGAGGCATAAGTGAACTAAGCGGCTGCTTGGGGCCCCTTGGCCACCAGGGGGCCCCCCAATCGAGTCGAAAAATCAAAAATTAAAATTTAGATAACTTAAACAAGTGACATAAATTAATGAATAAATATGAATGAGTGAATCATTCAAGACAAGAACATTCTGATTTCATGATCAATATACCTGCCTACAACTGCTGCTGTCTCTGCCAGCGTTTAAGTCATGCGCATAATCTAGACACCTCGCGCGTGCATAGACAATTCGTGCGCAACTGCGCATAGTCACGGTAATGTTAAGCCATGTCACAAAAAAGGACGTAGGCTATCCCTCTGGTGCCGAAAATAGAAAGAAGAAAAGGACAGAGGAGGAGAAAAAAAAGAGCAAGATAAAAGTATATTTGCATGATTATTTACGGTATGTTTTGTGCAGCAATTGACCCATTCCTATCTACGGCAAGCCCTGAGGGGAAAAATACATTGCATACACATACAACAAGCGCCAGTACATCATTACCGGTATTATAGTAACAGACTTTGTTGGATTCTGTCATGTACAATCCAACAAAGTCTGTTACAATAATAATGATAAAAAAAAAAAAAGATTTTGAGGACAGTTACACTGTATTGAGACAGTTGAGAAATAATAATATTTTTTACAGTTTTCAACAATAATTGTCATTGTGGAACCCTTGCTCTCATTATTTTTCTGATTTCTCAGTTTTGTCATTATTTTAGCAAATAATTTATTTGATATGTTTTGAGACAGTTTGTTTTAAGAAGTTTCAAAGAGTTAGTAAAAGAGTAAAGTAAAAGTTAAAACTTTTTTATTTAAGTAGGCTATCTATTTTTTTATTAAGTATATATTTTGTATTAATACATAACCTCACTGTATTAATTTATAATGTATCATTATTGCGTGATATTTGTGTCAATAATGGTCAAGCACAGGTGACTCCGCGGGAGGGGGCCCCCAAATCAAATTCTGCTTAGGGCCCCCAAAAGGCTCGGACAGGCTCTGCACCCAAGTAGTCTCTGAACTTCAATTAGTTCGTGGATTCGCGCTGGTGCAGTGTCATAACCAGTGCGTCGGCGCACTGAAGCGTTTTTTTTCCCCCATCACGTTCCCAGTCATAAAAAACTCATGTGCTGTCGTCATGACAGCGATTCACAAAACAACGTCACTCACGGCTTTTAGCTCAAAAGTGTGCAGATTTGGAGAAATATTTATATATTCTCAGTTTACATCTGATTTCTATTAACAGGAATAATATTTTATTGAATTGAATAGAATGGTATACTATATGAAGCCATACTATAGTAGCCTATGATGTGAGATAGAAATTTAAGTCATTAAATTCAAGTTCACGAAAACTTTTCCCTCCGCTGCGACTGTCAGTCATTCTCCATTCAGCATCAAACAGCGCGTCGCGTTCGGTTACAGATGAAACTCTCTCCAAGATGATTCAATGTTAATATTATTATACTTGATCTGTAGATAAAGCTCTATGGTTTCGCATAAAATGACTATCTTGCTGGACTGTATTGCTGTAACTTAATCATGTTACTTTCTTTCGGGTGTCTGTTAGATCACAACACTGGAGAGCACTGTCTATAATTGTTCTTCACGCGCACAGTAGGCCTAACTGAAATTTAAAACTGTTAAAAGAAAAGGCCCAATAAACTATTGCATAGATAGATACTGTATAATACACTACGCATCGATATGTCTTTCCTTTGTGCTTTGAACTTTTCAATGCGGACTCGACGCGCTGCGCGCTGTGACTCTGTGTTGTTTCAAGCGCATCATTCTGCGCTCGGGATGCGCATAAGCGCTTTGTGCCGCACTGTGTTGGATCCTGTCATAATCATATAATACTTTTGCGCAATGAAAGATTCTTAATAGCCTTTTTTGTTCTTTCCTATCTATCATATGTTGCTGCCTCATTAAACAGCTGTGCTATACATTTAAAAAAATGTCTTAATTTTATAGTAGCCTAGACAATATATAAAATAATTGATCTTTCTGATTTTTATCTTGTTTTTCATTCATGTATTTTACAACAATACAAAGAGCAATGTGTAACGTTTTACCAGATTTAGTGCTACACTTATTGTCTCTTATTTGTTCCCCAGTAAATAATGTTTTTTTTCACTAAATGTTCAGATTTGATACAATTATTGTACACTTATGATTTTTCTAGACTAAATTTTACTGCTGAGTTATCCACTAATCTAGTTTATAATAGAATTGTTGTCATGATTGGTTATGATCATATTTTTTTTTATTTGTTGTTTTTCTTTATAATGAAGTTGTCTGTATTAAGTAGATTGTGTTTAACACACAAAAGAGTGATCATCAGTTCAACACAGTTATAGAAATTCTATTTGATTTTTTTTTTTAACTGCGCTGGTATGCAAAAAAATGCATCTAAAAATGCATCAGATTGATGCTTTAAAATATGGAATATATATAAAATTTTCTTACGGGGGAGCATGCCCCCCGGACCCCCTTAGAGGGGTAATATCCTTCTCACCTTTTTCACCCCTGAACCGTTTTCATGCCTGATTATACATAAAATATTATATTTTCTGTCTGATTTTTTTTTTTATCTGAAGCCAAATCAGATCACAGAAGGTAAAAAATTTATTTTTTATTAAAAAAAGTCATAATCCGTGTCTTATTCCAAATTAGGATGTTATGGTATCAATCTGAATGGGAAAACCATCGAATTGTACTCAATGGCCTTTGTGCCCTGTCATATGGCCTTGGTGCCCCTAAAAAAAAAGAAAAGGCGGAGGCCAAATGGCCTTGCCCCTAAAATTACATAATTCCCACCCTGGTTAAGCCTATCCAAAAGGAGCAGACTGGGAGTGGCCTTGGATGGCAACATGCCCAGTGCATTATGGGTGTTAAAGTTTTCCTACCTATTTGGTAAAAGGGAAGACAATAGCCTCCCCCCCCCCCCATTTTCTCTAGTAAGGTAACACCAATTTTTTCCCCTCACCTTTCTACAGCATCTAGGCTGCCAAGTTCTATTGAAAGCCCAATTTGCCAGCGGTGAAGTACTCATTTTAACGCAATAAATAAATAAATAAATATGAGCATAGTCAAACATTTAGGAGCCATTTCTTAGAGAAGGTAACATTAATGTGCCACAATGTAACATGCTGAAGTAGGCATAAGAAAATGGAACTTATGAATTATGACAGAATTCAGGAAAATGTTGTGAGTCATGACAAAGGAGTTACCTTCTAATTAACCAAATTGAACATTTTCAGTTAATTTGACAGGCTGCAATAAAACAGCAGCAGTTCATGTTAACCTTTTTCACCTTGTAAGCACACAAGGTGAAACAATTTAACATCAGTTATGCACAACGTTTTTTGAGCTTGCATGGTTGCCTGAAGGCATGGGAAGCAGCCTACCGCAGTGCGAAATGTTACTCTTGTGCTGTGTAGATGCAATTTGGGAGTTGTAGTTTTATTCAGTTACACACAGTAAGCCTTGTTAGTCTGTGACTGTCTTGTAAGTCCATTAATCTTGATGTGTGTGTTTTTTAAAACATTTTTTAGATTGATGACAGTGCAGATGCCAGTTTCTTGGGATGGCTGGTTGCTGCCTATAGTTTGGGTCAGATGGTGGCCTCACCCCTCTTTGGATTATGGTCCAATCACAGGCCTCGCCGAGAGCCTCTAATCTGCTCTATATTGATCAACGTCTCCGCTAACATTTACTATGCCTACATCTACCTACTTCCCTCACACAACAAAATTCACATGCTTTTGTCCCGCACATTTGTGGGCATTGGAGCAGGTAAATAAAAAAAACACATTTAGTACCTGTCAAAATTTTTGAAACATTAATTTTTTTATTTTTTTTTGAAAGAAGTCTTTTTTATTTAACCAAAAATACAGTAAAAGCAGTAGTTTTGTGCAATAGTATTACAAATTAAAATAACTGTTTTCTATTTGAATATATTTTAAAATGTATTTTATTCCTGTGATGGCAAAGCTGAATTTTCAGCATCATTAATCAAGTCTTCAGTGTCACATGATCCTTCAGAAATCATTCTAATGTGCTTAAGAAACATTTCTGATTATTACTATCAATGTTGAAAACAGTTGTGCTACTTACATTTTTGTTTAATAAATGTATTAGCAATTTTTATATATAAATCTTTTGTAACCTTACAAATGTCTTCACTGTCACTTTTGATCAAATATATTGCATCCTTGATGAATAAAAGTATTAATTTCTCTATTTAAAAAAATATCTTGCCACAAATGTTTTAAAATTTAAAACGGAAAACAATTATTTAAAATTGTAATAATTCACAATAATACTGTTTTTACTGTATTTTTGATTAAATAAATGCAGCATTGGTGAGCATAAGAGCTAAAGATAAATAAATTACAATTTAATATTATGTTAATATAGCAAATACAGATTCAGTGAACAATTATTATCAAGCATAAGGTAAAGTACTTAATTTATTTGCAGTGCTAAGGTGTGTGGTTCTGTCCTGTAGGTAATGTAGCAGTTGTGAGGTCTTATGTGGCTGGTGCCACTTCCCTGACGGAGAGAACCAGTGCAATGGCTAACATGAGCGCCTGTCAAGCTCTCGGCTTTATACTTGGCCCAGGTTTGTGTGAAGTCGAAAGCATTTTACTTACAGATGGCATTTGGTGTAAAATTGGTCTATAAGAATAGTAATTTTACAGCTTAGTTTGATAGTGTCTTTATTTTATACTTTCTTAGGGCTAGTTACTATTAAAAAATGATTAAAAGACGTTGACTGCCTTTATTTTTCAGCTCTGCAGGCTGCTTTGTCATTCATCGGAGAGACTGGCGTCAATGTGAGATTTATCCAGCTTCAGGTTAATATGTACACTGCTCCAGCACTGTTGGCGGCCTGCTTCGGGGTCATTAACATTCTACTGGTTATATTAGTCTTGAGGTAATCATTTAACCTGAGTCTTAAATACATGTACATTGTATATGTTTTATTTGAGGTCTGTGTATTTTCTCTTCAGTACTTCTATATTTCAACCTACATTTAACCCTAGCAATGTGTCATTGTGCTGCAGACACTAGATGCGACAAAGCGACCGTTGCAAATCCATTTGTCCTTCCTATGAGAAGTATCGCGAGTGCTTGGAGTATCATAAATAGAACGAGGCATCAGTTTACTGTCGGGGATTTGACGTGTTGTCGTGCAGCATCCAGTGTAGACAACATCACTGATTACATCACCTTTGTCGTGTCGTGCCACTCGCGTCCACTGTAGACACTGTGTCAGGCTTACATCCTATTTGACTGTATTTGAATAAAGCAATGCATAGAATTTAAAGTGTTTTAAATTATTTAGGGAGCACTGTGTGGATGACCATGGAAATCATATCCCTGCTATTAACTACACCCCAGAAGGTAAGATATTTATTTTCTGGTGTAAATGTATTTATAAATATACTTAAGCAGTGTACAGTTGCTTTAGCATGGTGTCCCTGTACAGTCTGTTTTATAATAATGAATGTAATTATTACATTTTATGTTGTACTGTCTTTCTGCACTCAGAGCGAGTAGAAGTGACTCCTGTGGTAGAAGGTGATATTGACCAGTTTGCAGTGTTAACATCAAACGTCCTTTTCTTCGTTATTCTCTTCATTTTTGCTGTGTTCGAAACGTAAGTGTAGATCCTCAGATCTTGACTCATATTTAAAGTCTAATCAGCTCATATTCATGTGAATGTGTTTGCCTGCAGTATATCTACTCCTCTATCAATGGACATGTTTGCATGGACAAGAAAAGAAGCCGTTTTGTATAATGGCATCATATTGGCTGCCATCGGCTTTGAGTCCATCCTCGTCTTCCTGGTGGTAAAGGTGGTTTCAAAACGGTAAAAAACTTTTTGAATAGCTTTATGCTAATTGGATTTCAGTTATTAGACTTTTCCATTTGTCATAGCTGTTTTGAAGAACCTTGAACAATCAGACATGCTTTTCTAACATCTACAGAGGTTTTAGGTCACTTCTCTTGTATTGGGAAAAGGGAAATGTTCCAAAGGCGTATTTTGCATAAGCACGGTGTAGGTTTTGCATATAACTATTCATATTGGGACTGTACATTACTTACAGTCTCGTTGTGACTATCCATAAAATCTCTGATTGCTTTAAAGTCTTCAAACAGGTCAGGTCAGGAAAACTTTGTCAGTTGCATTTTTTTCCTGCTGTACTCATCAAATCTATATTGGATGCTAACAGTTTTGAACATGTGACTTCCTCTTGTTGCACTTGCAAGCTGATTAATCAGATCTCAGATAAAATCAGTTCTTTTTTTGGCTGTGTTTTTCAGGGTAGGAGATCGGCCACTGCTGCTTGGAGGCTTGGTGCTCATATTTGCAGGGTTCTTTATCTTGTTGCCATGGGGAAATCAATATCCTAAAATACAGTGGACAGGTGAGGTATCCGATTAAAGGCCCGTTCACACTAAGAACGATAACTATAAAGATAACTATATTAGCATCCACACCAGCGGAAGATGTTGTTCTGTTTATTCTAAGTGCGTGCTTGTCTGCCGTTTCAAATGCTCGAGCTGATTGTCAATGTTTTTATTATTCATATGCTGGAAAAAGTCATTGATCTGAAAGTGATTCTAATAATATCGTTTCTCTGTGCCGTTATCATATAGCTGTGATGTGAACTCTGCTTTTCTTTAATATGGAGAACGATTTTTAGAACTATATCTTTATCCTTTGATCCTTGGGGTGAACGAGTCTTAACTCTGTAAAGCTTGTTTCCAAATGCAAATACTTATCTTTTTTTATTGTTTATTAGTCAGTGCATTTTTTTTTTTTTGAAAGAATAAAATTATTTTATTCAGCAAGGATGCATTAAATCAAATATGCATTAGATCAAATATTTGTGTATCAAATGTATCACGCTTTCCACTAAAACGTTAAGCAGCACAACTGTTTTCAACATTGATCATTTTAATAATAAATGTATATAAGAATGATTTCTGAATGATAATGTGACACTGAAGACTGGAGTAATGATGCTGAAAATTCAGCTTTGGAATATATATTAAAATAGAAAACATTTAGGGGTTAGGTTAATTGGTTTATTAAATTGTAATGTCACTTTATTTTTTATCAAATCAATGTAGCCTTAACAAGCAGAAAAAACTTCTTTCAAAAACATTAAAACAATCTTCAAAACCTTTGAAACGGTAGTGTATATTACAGCTGAAATTTGTGTATATTAAACAAATATTATCCCATAAACAGGCATTCAGAATAACACTATGCCAACAATAAGACTGGCACCCACCCAAGCCTCGAACGCTTCTCTGGAGCCAACCGGATGTCCGTCCGAACAGACCTGGTGCATTTTTACCCCAGTAATTCATCTCGCACAGTACATCACCTCTGACATCCTCATCGGAGTGGGCTATCCGACCTGCAACGTAATGTCCTACACTCTGTACTCAAAGATACTGGGCCCCAAACCGCAGGTACAATACATTTTCTTTTAAAACATTGAATCTCAAACTAAAGTAACATCATGATTAATTAAAGTTCATGCTATTTCTTCTCTTCCCCAATTGTGTGTGAACTCAGGGGGTTTACATGGGCTGGCTGACAGCATCAGGAAGTGGTGCGCGGACCCTCGGGCCTGTGTTCGTCTCTCACGTCTACACCCTCCTGGGACCCCGATGGGCCTTCAGTGTCATATGTGGCATAGTACTAGCTGCAGTTGTTCTCCTCAGTGCTATGTACAAACGACTCATCGCCTTCTCCATACGCCATAGAAGGATAGATGAACGATGTTGTGACTGACAGGTGCCTCCAACTACTAAAGGACAGTTCAGTAAAGATGAAGAAAACAGCCACTTATACACATGTGAATGGAATTTTTTAGACGAATGTGGAACTTTCATAATCATGAATCCTTTAAGTAGATCGTCTTCCATGTAAATATTTTTACTTTATATCCCCTATATATTGACCTACACCTCCCATTGTTACCACTATTGGAGCAGGATGACATGGATCGTGTTACCATTTAAAACACAATGACAGTATCTAAACAGGCCCATGTGAACTGCAGTATTAAACATGTTTGGTAGCTCCACCGGTTATGAAGCATTGCAGATTATAATGCCTATTCGGTTGTTTAATCTAAATCTTTATGGATTATGATTGTTTTGGTTTTAATAATCCTTTTAAATAGCTTGAATTCTTGGCGTCGTAAAAAGTTAACAAATGTGACAGCTGATTTATTTAAATTTACACTGATAGGAGAGGCTTGAAGTTTCTTTCTAAAACACTAAGCTTATAATGTACACTAGATGCTGAGCATTACTTGACTTTGGGTGGATCCTGAAGATTAATACAATCACTGGTGATTTATAACAACTACTTTATTTGAAATTCAAACCAAATACTTTGTTTTGATGAATTAAAGCACAATATGGATATTTCTTGAAAATAGGCAATAAATTGTGAATTTTAATGTTTAAAAACATGAAGTATGATATGCTTTTCTGGGATTTGTTTATTTAAATGCATTAAAATGATATTTACCAGAAATAAGTTTTTCCTTTTGAAAAGTACAGAAATGACATCCATTCCAATAATGCAGTAATTGTATTCAAACGTTTTATCCACCGATCGTCACTGTTTGAGCCACATACGCTGGAACAAAGCTTCTTTGAACGTTACTCCAGATCGTTGATAAGGTTTGTTCACAACGTGTTCATTGAACTGGGAACATTCTAGTGTAGGATATGCTTGTGACAAGATGCAGAAATAAAACGGCAAAAAGACAACCGTTGCTGTACATACACGATAACATGTAGGTTTAACACCAGTTCATAGTTTCACACTTTGTGATCTCGCAGTTTGTACTTGTGATGCAATTCTCAGCAGCCACAAAACCATCGTTCCCATAATACACTGCGTGTAAGATCATTTAACTGTTTTTTTCCTTTTGTTCTTAGCTGTGGATTTGCCGGTAATGTGTTTAGACAGGCCTTGAGCTCCACGGCCAGCAGGCAAAGGCATTCTGTTGGCAGAACATGTGTAAGAGAATCATATAATTATATTAAAATACTTGATGAACCAGTTTGTATTAGTGCGTACATGATCATATTAAAGGGTAACTAAACCCTAAAACAACTTTTTTTAGTTAATGATCTGTAAGACGGGCTTTATTAATGCTGTTCATTGATTCGAGTACATTTTTTGACATTTGGGTATAAAGTGTTTTAATTCTACAATATATGGTGTAAAAACATCCTAGTGCTGCCCTCTTCAGGTTGAACGGTGGCTACTGCAGTTGAATTTTCCAATTGGAAGTTGTGGTACCCCTACAGAGAGATGTGTCTCAGGTGCACGCCCCCCTCCGCTGGGCTCTGCCCAATTTTCCAAATATTGCTAGTGGGTGGAGTCAGGCTCTGACCAGTGGTTGAGTTTCCCTTTCAGAGTCTTATTACTACAGTATCATAAGTGCAGCACTGCGACTTATGATCTGAATATCTGGAGAACATTAATAATGTTTATAAGCCATTGTCAGTATTAGTACAGATATGTTTCTGAGGTCACAAGCTACCTTGTAACCAATCAAACTAAATCTCAGCTGGTGTGAGTGAGTGGAGGCGGGGCTAATTTGCTAATTCGGTGTATACCAAATGAGGCAAGTGTGTAGTTACATTCAAGCTATTTTAAAGCATGACGAATTTGTTTCACAGGAAAAAACGTTTCAATATGTAATTTTGGTGATCAAAGACTAGTTTTAAGGGATACAATTATTGATTACAGGGGGACTTTAAATTAAGAGGCATTTTTATTGATATTTCAAATTCGTTTCTATTCTTATATTTTCTGTTTTCCTTTTTATTTTAGTGTTTTGGCAATTTTTTTCTTTTAAAAAAATATATCTGTATAGTTTTTATAAATTTTTATTTCAGATGTAGTTATTTTAGTACAAGCTAAACTTAATGAAAATGGGAAATGTTCTTAAAATAAGTTTGTTTTTTAAATATTTTATTTCAAATAACAAAAACGTCATTTAATGGTTTTAGTTAACTATAATAATCTTAGTTTATACTCGCCGTTTATTGTGTTTCTTAGGGCAGGCTCTAAGTTTGTGTTTTTGGCTGCCACAATTGAAACAGCCAGTTTGTCTCGGACCACAAGGGTGATCAGGGAGAGCACAGTGACCACATGAAGAACAATGGTGCCATGCTGGAGAGAGAAAGCAAGCAGAAAAAACGTGGTGAGAGCAAGAAATAAACATTAGGAGACATCAGTTCAAGTGAATTCAAATTTGCTTACAAGGCTTTACACACCGCCCACATTCATCACAGTGCCTCCATTCTCGGCCATCCTGAGAGATAAAAAGGGAAATGTCAATAATCTACTCCTATTCCATATACTAAATTAGACATCAGCATTTACCTTCGATGGGCATGTGTCACACTTAGGGCAGTGTTTGTTTCCTGCTGACACAAACCTCTCACAAACACTGCAAAATCTGCGAAGGATTGAAAAATTTAAACCACCTCAATCAATACAGTTAATTCAGCATTTACAGCAAGTTAAATTTTTTTGAAAATCAAATGAACGATTAAGTTGCATGTTTAACCCACATAATGCACTCAAAATCTGCATACGAGATCAGTTTGGAAACTGGAACGTAAGCTTATACAACTGTAATAACATAATATTTTTTAATTAAAACAACATTGTACCGGATCATAAACTTCTCAAAGTTTTGAATGTAACATTTACCGTTTTTATTAATTCAAACTACATGAACCATGGAAAAACACTTTTTTCCCCCAATAGTCCTGAGAAACTTTATTTGAATATATAATTATATGAAAGAGACAAGAATATGTAATCTTAGAATTACAATTCAACATCAATATTACACTGGAGTGTTGTTAAATATTTATTTTACTATTTTTCCCCATATACAAACTTTCAGAAGAAAAATCAATGGCTTATCAACAAAATTTAGTCACACAAGTGTATACAATATGGGTAATGGGTGCATTTATTTTTAAAACTATGTATCTCTTTCGGGACAAAACAAACCCTGAATGCATTATGAAGAAGAGATGTGTTTTATGTGCACCTGTAACCTTCATCCTCTGGTAGAATTATATCTTTAGGGCTCATATTGGTGAAAAGTCGAACAGGTGACTGCTTGCGGCCCTTCTTTCCGTGTTTATACAGAGGGTGATTATCATAATCGACCTGAGATTGAAGAACAACACTTGACAACTACACCCTGTAAATGAATCATTATATTAATAACGTTTGTATAACATGATATTCCTATAATACCTGGTAATCCAGCATAGAGAAGGAGGGAAAACACTCAAGGATACGGGGCTCAAAGAAATATGGGAAGATCCAGATCATTGGCATCTCAGCTGCATCACTCACTAAAAATGATTAAAAAAGGTAAGAATGATAACAGATTATGTCTCTGAGTCAACTTCTCTTGGACATTTAATCATCCTCATGCCATTCCAAACCTGTATGACTTTATTTTTTCCTTGGTATGTAAATAAAGAAATTACAACAAATTGTGCTGGTTGAATATTTTTCCATGCAATTACAATTTACATTTATGATTTTGACAGAAAAAAAACAGATAGGAATGGAAATAGGTTGTTTCTGAGACTTGTTAAAAAAAATATTTACTCACCCCTCATTCCAAAGCAAACATGTATGACTTGAGTTAATTACTCCCATGGATCATAACATTTGAAATTATGGTGAATTGTGTTGGTTACTTCTTTTACAAACTTCAAAAAGCATGCAAAAGTACCATAAAAGCAATTTTAAAGTGTCCATATCTTCTGAAGCCATATGATTGTGTGTGAGGAAAAAGACAGACCAGCATAATTCTACTTTTATCTTCCATTAAAAGGGATAGTTCACCCCAAAAAAATTATATTTGTAACCAGACAGTTGACGGCACCCATTGACTTCCATTGTAGGAAAAAAATAAAAAATACTATGTAAATCAATGGGTGCCATCAACTGTCTGGTTACCAACATTCTTTAAAATATCTTCTTTTGTGTTCAACAGAAAGAAACTCTTACAGGTTCGGGACAACTTGAGGGTGAGTAAATAATGACAAAATTGTCTTTTTGCGGTGTAAACTAACTGTTGTAATAGTAAGTAAAGCATACATAAAGTAATGCGTTATGTTTAAAAGTAAAACATGCACAAGTTGTTGCAAAAAAAAGTTGAATTAAAATTGAGTTGCTTATACCTTTATTATGCTTTTTCCAGGTCATCGACATCTGAGAGAAACTGTTGGCTAGTGGCTTCACTAGGCCTCCAAAAGGGGGGTCTGTTACCATGACTACCTTGGCTCCTCCCTCCTCACGCAGAAAGTCTTGAAAAAACGTGACCGCTTCCTGCACAAGTAGCATATCATGATTTTTCAGAATGTACAAGAGGGACCACATTTGACGTCAAAGGAGGTTTGGTTTTTTACCTCATCATCAAAGAAGTGATGGTTGAACATATTATAGTGGCAGAACTCATCTTGACCAAAAAACTGGCAGTACCTAAGAGGTCAAAAAAAAAAAAAGAGGTTGATGCATGCAACTACAAAATGCATGCAATCAGCAAATAAATACAAGTGTCAAAATGCATTTAAAAACAGCTAAACAAAACCCACAATCTGCAGTTACAGTATTTCCAAACCCTGCAGGTCAGCAAGTCTGGAACTGAGAAGACATAATTCTGTCAGTTATAAAACAAAGTGAAAAGTGTGTGTGCATGTGCAGCAGGTTTTGGCATGTTAAAAGGGGCTGCACACCTTTTTCAACACATTCCACAGATGAACATAGAAGTGCTTGCAGGAGAACAGCAACCAAACACATTCACTAATTCTCTTATCAATTTCATAGGTAAGTTGTTTTATTGCATTATTTTATTGCGTAATATTATTCCAGTGACATCCAGCACTAAGAGCCCAAATAATTTTCTCTTCATGAAGTTAAAACTTTTTATAGCACTCTAAGAATGTTTAACTTGATAGTGGGCCAATGTTAATACATATAGCATATGTGCTGCTGAAAAGTTAAGTATTCTTAGTATTTCTTTGCTTTAAGGTATGCAAATATAAATGCACTTTTGGCATCCGGTTATTTTCTAGTAAAGGCTAGTTGTGATTTTTTTGTGCATTAACAAGAAGCAAGAAGGAAGTAGCTGCATGTCTTCTGATAAAATCAGCTGATATAGAACTTTTTGTATTTGCATTTCATGCATTAGATATTACAACCATACATACTGACAAAATTGTGATAATTAAAAACTACTAATGTGAATGTGATGTTTATGATGTTTCCTAAATGAGCTGCATATCAACTCCCATTATGCTCAGAGAACTTAAAGAGATGGCAGAGGAAGACTTCAGGCCTCTATCAGAGGAAACCCGTTCCTTCTGTCTGGCTACCGAGGCTCGTTCAGGGCCACAAGTCACCCAGCCCTTCCCACGCTCTCCAAAACTGATCAGGAGAACTGGAGCCATCTCCCCAAAACCCACAGAGGTAATGATAGATTTCCTAAACTGCCAAACAAAATGAATAAGCTGATAATGAAGTCGGGCAACCTACATGAGACAATCTACAAGGACAACATAAGAATGTAGTTATGCTAGAAATAAAGGAGCTTAGTTTAAAGTTGAACATAAGTTCATGGGCTGCAAACATGAAGGCCCACTTACAAGACATACACTACTGTTCAAAATTCAGCATACAACTAAAAATAACTGTATATATTCAAAATTCTATTTTAAAATGCAATTTATTCCTGTGATGGAACTTAAGTTTGATCTTTCATAAATAATTCTAATATGCTGATTTGGTGCTTTGAGAAACATTTCTAATTGTTATCAGTGTTGATAAAATGTGCACTGGTTAATATTTTTGTGGAAACATATCTTCCCAGGATTCTTTGATGAATAGAATGTTTAAAAGAACAGAATGTTTACATTTTTTGAGATAGAAATCTTTTGCAACATTATAATTTTTTTTTACTGTCACGATTTAATGCTTACTTGCTGAATAAACACTAATTTCAGAATAAAAAAAATCATACTTTTGAACGATAGTGTTTACAGTAATAAAAAAATAATTTAAAAAAAATATATAAAAATATGTGGTCATACTTTGCTTAGGGTCCATTTCTCACTATTACCTAACTATTAACTTTGACTTTTAGCTCAATAATCTCCAAATTACTGCTTATTAATAGTTAGTAAGGTAGTTGTTAAGTTTAGTTATCGTGTAATATTAGGGATGTAGAATATGATTATGCAGAATAAGGCAATAATATATGCGTTATAAGTACTAATAAACAGCCAATATCCTAGAAATATGCATGCTAATAAGCAACTCGTTAATAGTCAGAATTGAATCCTAAACTAAAGTGTTACAAAAAATGTGTAAACAGCTACCAGTCTTGTTGGAGGACTTAAAGAATGAGAAGAAAAGAACAGAGTGTCATCTGGAATCTATTAAAAAGAGGCAAGCCAACCTTAATGTAAGTGAAATTCTATTTTTAGAATTTGATTTGATCTTGAAAAATAGATGACTGGTGGTTGAAGGAAATGGTTTGGTGACACCAGCCAAATAAGGTCGTTTCAGAGGCAGGGGAAGTTATTACATTTCGATTTAAAGATTTTGAAGACAATATTTTGATCTCTCCAAAGAATGATTTAAAATGATATCAGGAAAGTAGATAGACTGAATGTCTCCCTGAATGTGATAAAGCCTCAGCTACTATAAATGTTAAATAACTGCTGAATCCCACATCTCTGCTGAAGACGAGTTCAGAGGCGATGAAGCAGCAGGTACAGGAGTGTTATGAAGAGCTACATATGGCTCTGCAGAAGGATGAACAGGCTGTTCTAGACATGATAGAGCAAGACCGCCGGGAGACCAGCAGTAAACTAAACCGAATTCTTCAAGACTGGAATCAGCACCTTGGTCTCCTGCAGAAACACATCAGCGCTATGCAGTCAGCTCAACAGAGTCCTGGAGAGTCCCTGAAGCAGGTAACAGTCAAAGAGAAACACACATTTCAAGTTGTTGTAATAATCTTGTTGAAAAAAAGCAGGGATCTCTTATATTGTCTTCTGCATGTTCTCTGCTTTCAGTCGTTTCCTGAGGATTTTACGTAAGGCCATCTTTTTCCATTACATGAATGGCAGATTTTGTGATAGGTCCTTAATATAAATATATATTGACAACCTAATTGTATGTCAAAACAATATGCCTTCCATGTTCTTTTCAATAGCAAACATGGAGTACATTACAAGTAATGCAACATCTACTATGAATTCGATTAACTATATAATCCAAACGCATCTTCCGGCTAGATTGACTAGCTGTCATAAGAAAATGGACCCAGCTGAAGAGGAGATCAAAATGAATGAGGAGAGGATCCAGAAGCTCAAGAAAGTTCTTAGGAACATCTCAAAAGATCTGAAAGCCCAGCTACAACGAAAGAGCCTGCTGCTGGGTACAAAACACTCTCAGTCCATAAAACCCATCATTTTGTTGTACTTAAAAAATTCATGCAAAATATATTTAGGATATATACTGTATATATCTGTATATTTAAACTATATTATACATAACATATATAAATAAAAGTTTGAGGTTGGTTTGAAGTTTAAAAAAGTAAATAATTTTAAGAATAGAATGGATGCATCAACAAACAAAAGTGACATTTAAAAAAAACTTTTATAAACTTAAACTATTCATCGAAGAATCCTGAAAAATAAATGTCATGACTTCCACAAAAATATTATGCAGCACAATTAAGTTTTGCCATGACAGAAATACATTTTAAAATAAATTAAAATAGAAAAGTTATTTTAAATTGTTATAATATTCTATTTAAATAATAAATATTTTCATTTAAATTTGATCAAATAAATGCATCCTTGATGAGTGTAGAGAAAAAAATCGTATCGACTTCAAACGGTTGAACAGTACAATTTAAAAAAAAAATTATAATTTATGTTTGCTTAAACTTTTTATAAATACTATGTAATATATTATACAGTATTATTGTAAGGATTAGCTAACATGTAACAAGAAATGCTCAGAATACATAATTGAACCACACTGTGGGTAAATTTTACCCAGCTGTTTATGAATATTCTTGCATTTCATCTCGACAGACTCCTCTAATGTGGCGATTGACAAACTGACCTGTCACAAACAGATCAAGGTGACCTCAGAAGGACGGGGCCTGTCCCTTTCCACAGAGGAAGGCTGCGTTCCCAATGACCCTCTAAGGTTTGATCGCTTATTCTGTGCCATGGGCTCTGTAGGTTTTAAATCTGGGCAGCACTACTGGGAGGTGGACGTGCACTGCTGCCCATCATGGGCTGTGGGAGTGGCTTACGGGAGCCTGCAGAGGAGAGGACGAGACAAAGCAGCCAAACTTGGACGGAACAGGTGCTCGTGGAGTCTTGAGTTTCAGGATGGGCATCTCATGGCCTGGCACAATGATCGACACGTGGCGCTACCCGTCACAGCAGCACGGGCGGCACCGAACAGGGTGGGGGTGTTTGTAAAATATCACAAGGGTCATGTGGTGTTCTATGATGCTGAGACTATGAGAATGCTGCAGGAGTTTACAGCTGTGTTTGACAGAGCACATCATCAGTTTATTGAGCCTCTCTACCCAGCTTTCCGCTTCTTCTCACCCAGAGACAAACACACAGGCCATCATCATATGGAGATATGCGACCTCAGTCTTTAATATTGTTTGAATACACTAACGTTTGGTGTCGGTAAGATTTTTTTGTAATGTTTTTGAAAGTGGTCTCTACTCATGCTCTTAAGGCTGCATTTATTTGATCAATAAATACTGTAAAAATTGTAATACTGTGTAATTTTGTTACAATTTAAAATAACTGTTTTCTATTTCAATTTATTATAAAATCAAATGTAATTTATTTCTGTGATGGCAAAGCTGAATTTTCAGCAATTGCTCCAGTCTTCAGAAATCATTATATTATGCTGATTTGATACTTAAGAAACATTTATTATAATCAATGTTGTAAAAAAAATGTGATGCTTAATATTTTTGTGTAAAAAGTGATGCATTATTTCCAGGATTCTCGGATGAATAGAAAGTTAAAAAGAACAGCAACTTTTGTACCATAAATGTCTACTGATACTTTTGATCAATGTTATGTCTGTGCAGTCTAAAAGTTTTAATTTCTTAAAAATATATAAATAAAATCTTACAGACCCTAAAATTTTGAATGGTAGTGTATATTATACTTCTTGGATACACAACCACCTTTCTGAGATTCAGTTATTAATAGTGCAAGCATATCATATGGCATGAACCAAAAAAGCAAGTTCATCTTAATAGAACAGTCTACTACTATAAACCTTATGCTAAACATGGTCAAAATATAATAAAAACAGAGTAAAGTTAAATATTTAACTTGTATTTGGAAAGAATTGTGTTGTATTATGTTTACTGTAATAAATATTGGAAATGGAGAACAAATGATTATGAATTCTTCCGATAAATCTTCTTCTTCTGATAAACCCTCAGAAATGGTATATATTACAGACTATCTGCATGCTTTGAATGTAACGGATGGAGATGACCCAGAAATAAGAAATGTTAATGTAAAAGACAAGGTTGAGATTTTTATGGACGATCTTATAGTTGAACACCTCCGGAGGGACAATGCAAAGAGAGCTCGCAAGACGGAGAAGGAGAGAAAAGTGCTGGCGAAGATCTTTCTCTAAGGCTAAACTCCCTCGGAATGTACGGATTCATCGGTCACAGAAGTTTTTTGCCTTTTTTGTCTAGGTATTATTCAGAATCTTTTTAAAATAAAATCATGTTGTGGTGATTCCTAAAACTTTTTAAACAAGTCTTAAGAGTAATTTTTCACTATCAATATTTCATGTTTTTTGTAATGAAATATTAATATTGGCAAACCCCCAGTGCATTCAAATCCAAGATTGAACTGGTTAGTGGCACCGCCGAGGACCCTGAATCGACATCTTACATCTTTAATCTAAAGGTAAGGGCAATATTTGAGTGCAGCAACTTATGGGAATGTTTTAGAAGGATCTACTGTAGAGGTTACAGCGGGATAAAAATACAAATTTACCTGTAATCAATATCCAGCAATAAACTCTTGACGGTAGGACTCTGGCCCTCCATATTCCGAAACTTTATCACCTCATGTAATCTGTGAATTTAAAAGAGAATGATTAATTCAATTGCAAAGCTAAAATGTGGAGATATGCTTTCGACTATACATTGCATTTGAAATGTTGTTTTACTATACTATAGCCTATACTATTTACATTAAGTGCAAAGATTCCACTTTATATTAAGTGTCTTTAACTACTATGTACTAACATTTAAATCAAACATTTGATACACTGCAATTGTTGTGTACTTGGAGGTATTTTCTAAATATAAGTACAATGTAAAAACGTGCATGTAATTAAATCATTTCTGTATCTATAACTACACTGTTGACCCTTCTCTTACAGCTTAACCATACCACCAAACCTGTCCCTAACCTTAGCCGTATCCCACCAATAAGTACTTAACTTTTTTAATGGAAGTACATAGTAGTTAAAGACATGTAATATAAAAGTGTGACCAGTGCAAATAGTGATACATGCATAAGTGTTAGCAGAAGTGTCATGGTATTTCTACAAATGGCCCTTGTCTAAGCTATTGTGGGTGACGTTAGTGCTAATAGCCTTTCCCAACAAGTTTGGCTATTTGCATTACTCAAGACTAGTTTTCCATCCACAGGACCTACCGTGGCGTCCCTACGCAGATAATTTTCTGGAAGCCTAACCCAAAGAGAAGATCCAGCAAAAAATTACAGCTCCGGTCTGCAAATAGATATTGTGCGTTACTCTTCTTGTTGTCCAGAGGACACAGAAGTAGACTGGGCCTTTTCAACCGCTGCACTGTGACGTCCTCAGAAAGTGATTTGTGTTTCGCGTGATTCGCCCATTCCCCAGGGAAGATCAACATCTGACAGTCCACACAGAACCTTCTCTGCTCCAGTGGCAGAGAAACAAACTCTCTAAATCTGTGAAAGAAACAAACACGTGCACGTATGAAAGATTTTGTCAGGTCATCGGATTTAAGGTACTTTTGATATTTTACTGTCAGTTCATTAAAGATGGATATAGGCAGGTCTTTGTTGCAGCATACCAGTGTTTAATCTTTAGAGTAATTTCCTTTACCATAAACAGACATGCCAATATCTCACTTGATGAGTGTAACATAGCGTAAATGTCAAAATAAGAGTTATTTACCTAGTGAAGTATTCCTGATGAGTGAAAAGAGGCATCTTGGATCGGTTCTGCTCCTCTCTGGCAACCATTCTTGCCTCTGATATCTGAAGCATGAATAAAATTCATCAAGTGAATGAAATGCAAATATTCACATCTCTAGATTTTATATTTTTAATAAAGTTTTAATTTTAGTTTGTAAATGCAGACGTGTTTACCCTTTTAAAGTCTACTGTATTTTATTTGATACATGGATTTCTAAGGCCTCTAAATTAACAGCATGATCAAAACCTTACTAAAAATAACTGTTGTATAATCTACATGGCATGCCTTCTGTCGCCTAATTTATATTTATACTTTTGAGCCAGTAAAAGGCCTTTTAGTATAATTATAAAAATGTTCAGAGGTCCACTTTCAGTGTCTTTTTGCTTTGGAATATTTAATGATTTTAATAAAATAAACGTAAGAATATCTTGTATAATAAACTAACCTTCTCGTCTGCCCACTGAAAAAAGTTGCAGTCTTTTCTATCTCGACAAGCAGAACACGCGTAAAATCTCCTTCCTTTTTCCTCTCCATGGCCAGTTTTCTCGAACAACAGCGCTGGCCCTGAGGAAATCACGTGTCAGTTATTATTAATTAATAATATTTTAGAATTAGAAAACGGACACGGCAGAAATGTTATTACGATTTGTCTCGTACCATGTTGACACCGTGGTATTGTTTTGTCGCTTTCGTTTTGAATAATCACTTCTATTCCGCCGCTAGCCACGACATCATCCAGTATTTTGCCCATGGTTGCCAGAAACTTTCCGTAAGTATGAGAATCAAAACACTCACATGCGATACAACCCAACCTGTCGCACACATATGACGTCGCGTATCATCAACGTCGCGTATTGTCGATGCTGCGTTCCGGATTTTTACCACCTCGTTATTGGAAATTACGTCGGACATTCGACCTGTGAACTCGGGGTCTGTTTTTGCATTTCGTCCGCTGTTTTCTAAGCGATTTTATGTTGCTTTTATTCTGTTTTTGCCATATTTGACACAAAAGCACGATATGCTCTCGTTGTGTCGTGGCGACATCATGTGGCCAACTTGTGAACGTCACGTCTAATTGCCTGTAACATTTAATTTGGGATAGTTCCACATCCAGCCTCGTCTGGAATAAATGAATAAATAAAAACATTTAATAAAAAATTAACAAAACAGCATAAATGCTTCTTCGCTGATGGCATAAAAACGGATTGAAAAATATGTTTATAGAGTTTATTTTGTAAAACGTCGTGGCACGAGATTAATGAGAATTAAGAAAGACATTTCACTTATATGAATTACTAAATTACGTATCAACCATATGGGTCAACCTGAATCATCTTTAAACTCTGACTTATTTTTAAACAATTTTTTTTCTTTATTCTTATATCCACTTTGTTGTGAGTTGTATAGCAAATTATGACATAATATGTCATCATTTAGACGTTTAATCTAATAAATATTCCCAAACTTTTGTCAGTCAAACCAATTTTATCTAAAATATTTACTTTAAGAAACATCTGAGATTATAATTTAATATTTAAATATTTTAACAACACATTTGCATGTTCTTATCTATCTGATGTTGGTTTATGGCCTATAAGAAAAATGAGTATTTGATTGTTTGTTTGTTTGTAGAAAATCGCGAACAGCAGTTCGGGAAAATCTGATCTAGGCGCATCCAGTCCAGTAGGTGGCGGAAGAGAACCGTATAAATTTGTTTGTCAATCGTCATTAAAACAGAAGAAGGTAATTGCATGGTGCGCACCTGCTCCCAGGTTTGTATTGTTCATGAAAATATCTGTTCTTGTATTATTATTGTTAGCATGGCTCCACGAAGAACTAGAAAAGTCAGTCAGGATTCTGAAGGTCAGCCTGATTATGACCAGAAGACTAGACTCACCAAGAGAAAGGAGCTGTTCATACAACAGTTTGAGAAGGAAGGTCAGTCATATATTAAAGCCAATACATAATCTTTTCTTGCATATGTACTAATAAACCAGTTATTTTGCTTGCACCGAAACAGCTCAGGACCGGATTAATGAAATGGAGGCCAATCTGAACAAATTACTGGCAACTGTGGACCGAGTTTTCAAAATAGAGCTGATGAAAATGCCGCCCTCGCTCCACACGACGCTGATAAAAGACCTAATGAATGGTACGACAATTACACTGCATGTTTGTCCTGTCTGGACATTATTAATGTTATTTGTCTTTTTTTATAATCTGTGTGTTTTTTTTAAAGATGATGACACGTCTGTGGGTGAGGTCACAATGGCACTAAAGGTAAAATGATTTTGCTTCTCTCTGCTGTTTGCTTAAAGGTGGTTGTTGTATACTTTCTTTCTTTCTTCCTTTTTTTTTAGAGTGCGTCTCCAGAAATTCGGAAACCCTTATCTAGAAAGCCAAGCAAAAAAGGTTCAAGGCAACTTCTAGTCACGTTGTTAAATTCAGCATTTATTTATTTTAGTTTAACATTCTTTCTTTTTAGGTTTAAATGCCACAGCAGGGCATCAAAGGCCATCGGGTCAAGTCAAGACCACTCTAGTGGATGGTATAAAGGTACTGACCTTCCATTTGTTTTGTCCTCTTTGTGGGCGCCTAATTGAAAATTGATATTTGAGCTTTCTCATAACAGAAACCTGCGAAGAAGACCCTGCACAACAGTAACAGCACTGGGAGTCTGAGGTAAAGCTTTAATTTCACTGAAACCCTCTGGTTTCTAACCCTGTGGTCACTTTTGACCATTTGTTTTGAGTTTAATTGGAATGGTACTAGAACTTTTTTTTGCACCTGCTGAAAACAAGTTGTGGACATGATTCGAAAACACTAAATGGTCACTAAAACACTAAAAATACCAAATACAGAGCAGTTCAGTTTTTCAGGGTACAATCTACAAATCAGCCACGATAAATTAGTCTTTGATCATGTGTAAATGCATATCCAAATGCAAAACCTATTAAAATTAGTAATGTCTGGGAATACTTAAGCAACTAGGGAAACGACTGCCCTTTACATCTATCTATCTATCGCGCTTAATGGCATCTAGTAGTTACATCATGATATTACTTATCATTTTATTTTTTCTTGTCCTACCAGATAGCGCCAATCTGACTTTCGTTTTTTTATATTAAAAATAAATGGTGCATACTTTAGAGGTGAATATTGTGTATTACCATGAAATATTGAAACTACTAAATTTCATTAAAAAAAAGGTAAGCTTATTGTCTTTGTTCTTGACTGCTGAGTATCACAATTGTGATCTCTCGCTCTCGAACGAACGAATACCAGAGGGTTAAATAATTGCTTTTGTCTACAATGGAATATTCCTAATGGTCAAATATAGTGGAGAGCTCACATTTGGATTTCTCTTTACTCTCACCATCAGGTCTGTCTCAACTATCAGTGCAAAAAGAACCCAAGGACGGGTTGTCAAACTCAGTGACCAAGCGTTTGGTTTAGGGGGTAAATTTAGGTAAAGTCTCCTTTCTTGCTTGGTGTTATCAGTGTATTTCTTTTCAGATGTGCATTTTCACAAAAATGCTGCTTTTCTTTTGACAAACAGACAAGCAAGTCGCTCTGTTGGTGATGAAATGATGGCTACAGCCACAATAGTAACTTCCCATGGAGAAGTGAGTGTATGTACGAACTGTTGCAAAGTTTTTGCTCATAGCTTTCAACAATGGTCCTTTTCTGCATTTTTAAGACACTGCTACTTTCTGAGGACAATAAAGATGACATCAGTGTTGAGTTGCTCGATCATGCGGCTGTAGATCAGATGCGAAAGATCAAGGTAAACCATTTAAAAACTGCATAATTTTAAGTGGTTGCTTAAAGAAACACTGGAAATTTAGCATAACCAGAATTTTAACATCTTTATTGCAGGACCTAATGGACTATCTTTGTAAAAAAAGTGGGGCTCAATAACACGTACTGATGCGTTTTAATCCGATCAGTTGGAGCCAGTGTTTTAATGATGTTTAAATGTAAATCAATAAATAAACTATTGTAAAGAGATGCAATAAAGTGATTTGCTTATGATTTTGTCTGGTATATGCAGTGTGATTTGTAAGCAAATATGTAAAGACTGATAAAGGATGCCATAAATGGTTAACACTCGATGGTGTTAGTTTGCTTATGCATGTTGTCCTGTTGTGAAGTTTCTCAGTACTGGGGTGATTTTTATAGTCAACTTTAATTATTTATAGTCTTATTTATAGTGATTTTTATAGTCTCCACTTTAACATCCTGCTTGGACAACTTCTGTCCCCTTTCCTCCAGGCCAGCCCGCGCCACACCCTCTGCCCCCTGGTTATCTGATATTCTTCGCGAACATCGTACTAAACTCAGGGGTGCAGAGAGGAAGTGGCGCAAATCGAAAGATCCGACAGACCTGGGTCTCTATCAATCCCTCCTCTCTGTCTTCTCTGCTAATATCTCTACTGCTAAAATGGCTTACTATCACAACAAAATGTTCAATTCTTCTGACTCTCGCATGCTTTTCAAAACCTTCTCCTCTCTTCTTAACCCTCCTCCATCAACCCTAACAGCTGATGATTTTGCCACATTCTTCATAGAAAAAACAACCACCATCAGCGGCCAATTTACCAATCCACAAACTGACACACACATTTTACCAACAAACACACACATTCTACCCTCCTTCTCTCTACTTTCAGAGGCGGAAGTCTCTAAACTCCTCCTTTCCAATCACCCTACTACCTGTCCGCTTGATCCTATCCCCACTAATCTACTTCAAGCCATTTCTTCCTCAGTTGTACCCACACTCACGCACATCATAAACACCTCTCTTCACACTGGTACCTTTCCCACAGCTTTTAAGCAGGCTCGAGTAACCCCACTGCTTAAGAAACCCAATCTAAATCCAGCACATCTAACAAGTTACAGACCGGTATCTCTTCTTCCATTTGTCGCGAAAACACTTGAACGAGTTGTTTTCAACCAGATCTCCTCCTTTCTTACACAGAACAACCTCTTGGACGACAATCAGTCTGGTTTCAAAAGCGGACACTCAACTGAGACTGCCCTGCTCTCAGTAATTGAAGCTCTGAGACTGGCAAGAGCAGCTTCCAAATCCTCAGTCCTCATCCTGCTGGATCTGTCTGCTGCTTTTGACACAGTTAACCACCAGATCCTCCTGTCGATCCTAAAGATGAAGGGCATCTCGGGAACTGCACTCCAATGGTTCGAGTCTTACCTCTCAGGTAGGTCCTTTAGGGTGTCCTGGAGAGGTGTGGCATCTAAAACCCAACATCTAGCTACTGGGGTGCCTCAGGGCTCAGTGCTTGGACCACTCCTCTTCTCCATCTACATGACATCACTAGGATCTGTGATTCAGAAACATGGCTTTTCCTATCATTGCTACGCTGATGACACGCAACTCTACCTCTCATTCCAGCCTGACGATCCGACGGTAGCTGCTCGTATCTCAGCCTGCCTGACAGACATTTCTGGCTGGATGAAGGACCACCACCTTCAACTAAACCTTGCGAAGACAGAGCTACTTGTGGTCCCGGCCAACCCAACACTTCATCACAACTTCTCCATTCAGCTAGGCTCGTCATCCATAACTCCATCAAGGTCAGCTAGGAACCTTGGGGTTTTAATTGATGATCAGTTGAAATTCACAGACCACATTGCTAGAACTGCCCGGTCCTGCAGATTTGCCTTGCACAACATTAGGAGGATCAGGCCCTTCCTTACAGAGCATGCTACACAACTCCTTGTCCAAGCACTTGTTTTATCCAGACTGGACTATTGTAATGCTCTCCTGGCTGGTCTTCCAGCTTGCTCTGTCAAACCTCTACAATTGATCCAGAATGCTGCAGCCAGAGTAGTCTTTAATGAGCCAAAGAGAGCACACGTCACTCCTCTCCTCACAAAATTGCACTGGTTGCCAGTTGTCGCTCGCATTAAATTCAAGGCACTGACGTTTGCCTACAGAACAACCACTGGCACTGCTCCCTCTTACCTAAACTCATTACTTCAGACTTATGTGCCATCCAGAAACCTGCGCTCTGCTAGCGAATGTCGTCTTGTGGTACCATCTCAAAGAGGCACAAAATCTCTTTCTCGGACCTTTACCATGACTGTTCCCTGTTGGTGGAATGATCTGCCTAACTCAACCAGAGCTTCTGAGTCACTAGCCACTTTCAAGAAACTGCTGAAGACGTATCTTTTTTGGCAGCACTTGATTCAGTAGTATTAACACTTTCTCTTCTCCTCTATTCTTAAAAAAACAAACAAACAAAAAAAAAACACTGCACTTAAGTTAAACTGAGAGGGGTTATAGCACTTACGTATTGTTGTCCTACTGTTAGTTTTAACTGCTTCTATTGTTCTCATTTGTAAGTCGCTTTGGATAAAAGCGTCTGCTAAATGAATAAATGTAAATGTAAATTAAAATAAAAGTTAACTGAAATATAAGCTAAATGTATATTAATTGCCATCACTTTTCATTTAACTTTATGTACTAAAATAACAAACTGAAATTATAATTTCTATAGAATTAAAATGAGAACCTAATTCAAATTATTAACCTTTTAATACTATCTCAACGGTAAAATAACACTGCTCAGTATACAGCCATTTAAATGTAATTATTTTATGCATGTAATTATTTTATACGTCTAATTAACTTATCAATTTGAATATTTTTCATACATAAATAGCAGGAGCTTATTAACGTAGCTTTGAAAGCATCACTGTTATGTGCTGACTCACCCCACACTGTTAGCGTTATGACAAATGGTGGCTATTACTTTATCCCTCGGTTTCACTGACATGTCTTAAACCTAGTCCCAGGCTAAAATGCATGGTTGAGCTGTTTTAACTGAAAGCTACTTGTGCTGACATATCTTATATGTCAGTGCCATTGTTTTGTCTCAAGATGCACACCTGTAATGTATTTTTTTCTACGGCATGTTTATAAAAGCTATTTAAATGTCCTAATTGAACTAAGCCCTAATCCTGGCTTAAATCTAAGACCTGTCTAGGCACCTGAGACCCCTGGGGTCGCCCAACTATATTTCAGCACAGATATTGGGGTGAGCACTTTGTCTTGTGGCCAATACAGAGGGAAATCCTCTCTCTGGTGGTGAGATATACTTTAAAATGATGGCATTAATATTAATGGTATTTTGCTGTAGTTAATCTTGGTGAGTTTCTTCTGATAATATGAATCCGCGTACATAAACTCCATTTCCCATACGCCCTCCGTCTTTACACGTATCTGGCACAGTGCGTCTCGTGCGGGAATGGTGCTGAGGCAAATAGCCTACGCACGAGCGCATCACAGCCATACGGCAACACCCTGCTCGTGCATGCGCCCGCAACGCTGCGCACTACGTTTATTACCCATTCGACAGCATATATAGCAACAACTTTTCTTCAGTCGCCAGTGCGAGGCGCTTATTTCGTATCTTTTTTTATTACTTTCCACTTCGGCTCGAGCACTTGTGCACCGGGCGATTGGAAAATGTACGGAGCGCGCTGACTGCTCAGCTTTAATGAGGATCTAGAGATATAGCCTACATGACATTGGACTCTGAAAAGGTCTGCGGATAACAATGAGCACCGGTGAGTGTGTTGGGAGTGCATCACGTATACTAATCTCATTACTTAAAAGCCCGGAGATTTGCCTGTGTGTCTGTACGCGGTGTAGTCTGGTGGTTCCACCCACCCATCCACCAGCGCTCATTATGTTGCAGTGCAGCCCTGTTGTACGAAATGCGTAATGTGCTGCTGTCCAAGGTGTATTTACTTAGGTTGTCTCTTTGCGTTTAACTGTGATCTAGCGTGCCCAGATGTTTAATAAGGCCGAAGCACCGTCTTTGTGTTTTGCAACCAGTAACAATGACCCCCTTAAGTTTGTAAGAACTATAATACAATTATTACTTAGGGATTTGTTGCATTTGGCTTTTTTTACTTTATTTTGAGAGATCTGGCTCTCTTTATCTATAAAATAAAATACTACGTTTTTGTAAAGTCTAAAATTTACTTGTATAATATTTTAGTAACCAAACAATTGGATTTTGTCCATGGATTTTTAACTGCAGTTTTAGGTCATTTTGGAAGCTCCTTAGAAAGTCCATTAACTTAACATAGCACGATACTTTGAAAGTAATGTAATAATAGAGCTACAGTAGGTCTACTGTCATGTGGTAGTTTAAGTTAACAATGGGGGTGTTGAGGAGAACATCTGGTAATTGGGATAATCCGCAAGATCTCGGGTATTCGATGATTTTGCGGTCAAGGTGTCAAGTGCAATTTTTATGTGGAGAATGATGTTCTGCAACCTCATAACCTGTTCTTACCTGTGCATGAAGGGGTTGCTTAATTAAATAAACATATTTTAAATAACTTTATTTCTCTTTCGAAATGTTCTTCTGGAAAAGTGTATTTGAAATACATTATGCATAATTTGGTTAATTATACAATATGTATAGCCTTATCTTCAGGTCAGCATGATGTGCCTTAAATTCAACTCATGTGAAACTGACTGATGTAATAGCAGAGCAGTAAATCTAAATCACTAAATCGTAATGGGAGTGACTTTGGAGTGAAGCTAGTACACCAGAGCAGTAGTTCTCAACTGAGTTTGGTTCAGAACAGAAAATAATTTCATATGGGACATATAAAAGTGCTGTTCCAACACTGTGCCAGATTCTTTTTTTTTTTGTACAAAAGTGAACATGTAAAACATTGAAATTAAGCAGAAATTCACAGCACAAAAGACTGGTTGGCACATTTTTTTCCCCCCTTAAGCCAGGGTTCCTACCAAGTACAGTCATGGTCAGAATTAATGGCACCCCTGGTAAATATGATAATAAAATGCCTGTAAAAAATAAATCTGCATTGTTTATACTTTTGATCTTTCATTAAAAAAATGGCAAAAATCTAACCTTTCATTAAAGCAAAATAATTGAAAGTGGGGGGGAAATAACATTATGAAATAAATGTTTTTCTACAAAACACATTGGCCACAATTATTGGCACCCCTAGAATTTTTTACGAGTAAAATATCTCTGAAGTATATTCCCATTAATATTTACCTTTTTTTTTAGTACACCAGCGTGACTAGGAACATGAAATTGTCTAGCTATGACTTCTTGTTTCGCAGGTATTTAAGTATGAGGAAACACAAAGGCCAAATTCCCTCAATCATTCATCACAATGAGTAAAACCAAAGAATATAGTTCTGATGTGCAGCAAAAGATTGTTGACCATCACAAAATAGAAAGTTGCTGTAAGAAAATAGCTAAAAGAATTGAAGATCCCCATTTCCACCATCAGGGCAATAATTAGGAAGTTCCAATCAACAAAAGATGTTATGAATCTGTCAGGAAGAGGACGTGTGTCTATATTGTCTTAATGCACGGTGAGGAGGAAAGATTGAGTGGCCAAAGACTCTCCAAGGATCACAGATGGAGAATGGAAGAGATTAGTTGAGTCTTGGGGGTCAGAAAGCCTAAAAAAATATATATCAAACAACCCCTACATCAGTTGTTTGGAAGGGTTTCAAGAAAAATCCTCCTCGCTCCTCCAAAAACAAACTCCAGCATATTCAGTTGTCAGACATGACTGGAACTTCAAAAGGGACCTGGTTTTATGGTCAGATGAAAAAAAAAAAGAAAAAAAGGCCTTTTTGGCAGCAAACCCACATGCTGTGTTTGGTGCATACAGGGAAAAAGTACCCCATGCCTACGGTTAAATATACTGCTGGATCTTATATGTTGTGGGCCTATTTTTTTGCTGGAGGTCCTGGACTTCTTGGTCAGATACATAGTATTATAGATTCTAGCAAATACCAACAGATAAAAAAAAAAAAACCTGACTGCCTCTGCTAGAAATCTTATAATGGGCCGTGGTTGGATCTTCCATCAGGACAACGGTCCAAAACAAACATCAAAATCAATACAAAAATGGGTAACTGATCACAAAATGAAGCTTCTGCCATGACCTAAACTGAACCCTATAGAAAATGAGTGGGGTGAACTGAAGAGAAGAAGCACCAACATGAACTTCTGAATCTGAAGGATCTGGAGAGATTCTGTATGAAGGAATGATCTCTGATCTCTGGTCAGGTGTTCTCCAAACTCATCAGGCATTATAGGAGAAGACTCAGAGCTGTTATCTTGTCTAAAGGAGATTGCAAAAAGTATTTAATAAAAGGGTGCCAATATTTGTGGCCAACGTGTTTTGGAGAAAAACATTTATTTCATAATGTGATTCCCCCCCCACTTTCAACTCATTTACTTCAATGAAAGGTTAGAATTTTGCTAATTTTTTGAATGAAAGATCAAAAGGATAAACGATGCAGATTTATTTTTTATAGCCAGTTTTGATCATATTTACCAGGGGTGCAATTAATTCTGACCATGACTGTATGTAAAAGTTGGAATGTGATTTGAATAATCCAGGTCTGGATATGGAAAGATATTTGTGCTTCCAAACTATTGACCCTGTTTAGTTTTCTAAAATATAAAATTTAGACTTTCTATAATAAATAAATGTATCATACAAGCAGTGTTTTCATGGCAAAATTTGAGTGATCATTTAATTTAGCACGACTGAATTCATTCAAGGCACATATTTTCATTACATGAAACTGTTTGTCTTTACCATAAACAGGTCTATTTTGAACTTCATTAAACAAATGTGTGTGTGCGCCATTCAAACCAGCAACAGATAAAAGAGTAAACGATTATCTAAATTAGACTGTACTTTGCCGTTTAGTGATCATGCAACATCAGACCACTTTTACAGTATGAAACTGATGCATCCGCAGTGAATATATGCAGGCTATAAAGTGTTTTAGGTTTCTTCTCATTATGCAAGTGCATGTTATCACTTTGAGAAAACCAAAGAAAACAAATTTACAAATGACTACCAAATATAAAGTGAAAATAATGTTGTATGAACTGTTTGTTAAATATGGTCTTAAAAATCTTTTGGAAATTTAAGTCAAAATTTCATTGGACTTATTAATTTTTTGAGTCAAATACATTTTGAAATGGAAAATGTGTAGGAACCCTGGCAAGTTAACCATTTGGCTTATATCTTATTTTATAGTTTTGGTTATAGTATCTACTAAGTAACAGATGAATTTGTGCCAAAATACTGAGTTTGATGCATGACATGGCCTTTGTCATCGACAACAAAATATGTGCTATTCTCTTGCTTTTAAAAAGATAAACATTTATTTTGCTGTTGCTAAGCATGATCGTATGGTTAGTTGCGCCTCTGTATTAGGGTATGCAGGTTTAGATGTTTGTTTTTAAATCCTTTCCTTTTTTGAAGGTATTTGGTTGCAATTAGACAGATTGTGGATTTTGTCTCTTTGAGGAGCTGAGCAGACTGTAAGATTTTTACAGCTGTTGGAAGCAAACAGAGAAATAGCTGATGATATCACTGCTGTACAGTAAGTCCCTGAGAAAGAGACACTAGTAATTAGCCCTGAAATCTAGAGTGGGTCTGTGACATTTTCCTTGTCCTGGTTTATTGGGATTGACTGTGAGAGGAATGGCCTCCAGCTTATTCATCAAACACTAGCTACGGTAGGGTCTAAATAAGAAGGCTCATTTTTCATGTGAAGTGGAAGCTGTTTTTTCAGCTATTTAAGGTGCTGCTCTGACCTGCAGAAATCAGAAAGGAGACACAAATTGGATATCATACGTATTAAAAAGTGTTTGAAATATACACCCTTGCCTTCTGCATGAACCCTGCTGGTGTGTTAATTGACTCTTGGCAAGTTGGCATGCTGGGATAATGCCGTTTCATCATCAGCAGGATTTTGAAGGGGCATTTCAAGAACAGGATCTGTTGTTTTTAATACAGCATAACTCTTTCCACCATCATATTGTCTGCCATATGTCATTTGATGTGCAGTAATGGTTTTAGACCGTATTATACCACAAAGTACTTTACTTATTATTTTGGACATCCCTTCCTGCAAATGCCAAGTTCACATTATAATACACATTTTTAAATGTACTATTCTTGGTACAAAACTTGTTTTGTAAATTGACTTTTGTATAATAACTAAATGAAAATAATACATACCAGTATGTGAATGTGCATGTATTCATATAGAATTGTTGGATGATGGTTTATTAAGCTGTTTAAAAAAAAAAAAAAAAAACCCTTCCCACAGTCAGACCATGAAGCATTTGATATATGCTATTTGCTTTGAGCTGAAAGGTGTGTGATTTTTAGCGGCATCTAGTGGTGAGGTTACGAATTGCAACCAACAAAAGTTACGGTAGCCGACAGGAAAATATGTCATCGTCTGAGACAGCAGAGAGTAGCCAGTTCAGCAATGAGGTTTCTTTACAAGGATAAATTAAGAAATTATGTTTACTTAATTATTCAGTAAAACTATATGTTATTGCGAATATTGTTGTTACTTGTTCACCATTGTGTCAGTGTTTTATTCGCTGAACTAAGCTTGCTTACTTGCACGAAGAGCAACTATGGGGGTAGAATTGTTGCATTATTCCAAATAAATACATTGATCCACAAATAAATGTAAAAAGATTCACAAAAATATATAAAACTCACAAATAAATAAAATTAGCTTTGCAAATAAAAATATATTGGCCTGGTATTTATTTGTGAACCGCTTTCTGTGCATTTGTAAATCCCCTCACACATTTGTGAATCGGTTCCTGTGCATTTGTAAATCCCCTCACGCATTTGTGGATTTTGAAACACTTCTAGCGTCGACGTGCAGACAAATCCACAAATAAGTGGACTCCACCCACCCTTTACCTAAGCCAATCAGATAACGGCCACATTAAGCTGACCAATCGTAGCACGTTCTCGCTACAACCAATCACGTTAGGCTTTACACTCGGGGCGAGAACTGGATCTGATTAATTTAGCAGATATTGACACCCCTGAAAGCATCTGTAATGGGAGCTTCATTCAAATTAGCTGTTTGTGTGGTTAAAACACCCCGTTTCCAAAAGATTGTTGGAGTTTAAGGCTTCTTTATATTTATTATTCTTTATTATTAACTCAGGATTACACACAAATGATCATCACAGATCCCGAGCATCATAACACCCTCTCTTCCGGAGTCAAGCGGCGCGTCAAAAGCAAATAGCCGATTATCTTCTGCCATAGCAGTTTCAAATCATGTAACATGTTTGCAATGTTAACACATTTTGCCCATTACTTCGGTTTTCTTACCTGAAGATATATGACGTAGGCTATAATCTTCTTTATTGACTATGCTGGCTACATGAAAATTCATAATTCGTGATAGTGTCTACTGGACGCGGCGCAGCGCGACACGATGATTCACTGATAGTAAACGGATGCCGTTCTTCTTCTGAAGCGGCTACTACAAGCAACTAACGGAGGACACATCATTTGCTCCTTTGTCCAATGTAGAAAGCCTCGCACGGGGTAGACACGATGTAATAAATTACAAAACTGATGATTTTGTCTTTTAAAGCACAATAGTTGTGACCAAATGGCCAAATGACCGTCATTGAAGATGTAACAGCATGTAGGCTAATGGGGTTTTGAGTGGATAATGCAATGCTGAAAAAATACATATTTGCATTTATATTGGATGCTGTAAGTAACTTTTACAATACAATATTATTAAGTCTGATTCATATGAAATATTATTTGTGTGATCAAGCGTTTTAATGGATAAATTCAAATCGCTTGTCTGCTGGGCATTTCACTTTTAAATGCATGTTATAAATTGAATCATTACATCCACGGACCTGCTTTTTAAAACTTGAATGAAGAAGTGGGAAAAGCTGTTGTGACAGTAATTTCCCCAATATTACACAAACTCGCATATTTATCACGAGGTTGAATTCAGTTATTCATTAGTCAGTAACGCATTGATGCTTTTCTGTTCTATCATGAATAACGTGACGCTTCCATAACGCGTTGTTCCCATAACGTAAGCGCTGTTTCTCTGCCATTTTCAAAGGCTCATAAAAATGTGTCTTGGCTTGATACACAGTCTAATGGTCTAACTCTAACGGAATCCAAATTCTAAACATATTTTACTGAAGCAATATTATGGGCATTATAGCCTTACACTTCCTATTTGAGCCAATGCAGATGAACGAGCAAAGTTATTTCAGGGCAAGACCACTCTGATTGTAAAGCCTAACGTGATTGGTTGTAGCGAGAACGTGCTACGATTGGTCAGCTCAATGTGGCCGTTATCTGATTGGCTTGAGTAAACGGTGGGTGGAGTCCACTTATTTGTGGATTTGTCTGCACGTCGACGCTAGAAGTGTTTCAAAATCCACAAATGCGTGAGGGTATTTACAAATGCACAAAAAACGGTTCACAAATAAATGCCAGGCAGAGTTGTGTTTGTGGTATAAACAACATGTGTAAATATATTTTTTATTTGCAAATCTCATTCTGTTTATTTGTGAGTTTTATAATTCTTTGTGAAACTCTTTACATTGTGGATCTTAATCTATTTATTTGTGAATTTTATATATTTTTGTGAATCTCTTTACATTTATTCGTGGATCATAATCTATTTATTTGGAATAATGCAACAATTCTACCCCCATAAGCAACATAGTAACGAAACGTGTTTGTCCGTTTAGGGCTACTGTAGAAACATGTCGGCGCATTTCAATGTAAGGGGAGCCGCGGTGTATGTAGATAGAAACTGCTCATTCTAAGGTAATGCAAATATTACCTTTTATTACCTCTATTACCTTGGGTTTCATTAAGTAAGGTCTTTATACACCACTGAAAACTTTTTCAAGGTAGTGACAAAACGCGTTCTGTAGCGCTGTTTGTTCGCTGTCGGCTACGGTAGAAACATGACGACACAATATGTCGACCTCCATAGAAGGGGGTGCCCGCGGTTATGGAGATATAAATGTCTCATTCTAAGGTAATAAAAACATAACGGTTCATTATGCAAGGTCTTTATACACCACTGAAAACATAGTTATGGATCTTATATTGCATTACTGGCAATTAGGGGTGTCACGATTCTCCAAATCATCGATTTGATAAAAATTTCCGATTCTAAGGTCACGGTTCGATTCGATTCTTGATTTTTACATTTATTTTTTTAAAGCCGAAACCGGCCAATCAGGATGCTCTCTGTCTTACATGCGCTTCATGAGGCACATACGCAAGATCTCTCGCTCTCTCCCGTGCATGCGCTATACGGTTTTCTGTCTCGCATGCGCGATTGCGTGCTCTTGCTCGCTCTTGCTCGCTCGCTCACTCACTCTAGATTCCAGGAGATTAACGAATTAGCGGGCATCAGAGAGCCGCTATCAATATGCAGGAGACTCCAGGAACTTCCGCGAGACTTGGGATGTCTGCAAAGTAAACTGTGGCTTTTTTTAAGCGCGAACGTAACATAACTCACTGGAAATCCAAAAAACTGACACACCTGCGACTTCGATGAAAGAGGAGGGGGTTCAAATTCTGTCGATGGGTCTCCTGCATCTGCAGTTGCCATGCTATCTTTTGAATGGCTGTAGCTAAGTTAGACGAGGTTGACCATAGACTCGCAGCTTTTCAACACGCGTGTTTTTTTCCCGCTTGGCACGCCGACCGGATGTGACATGGGGGCGTGGCAGTATCGACGATTCCATTTTTTAATTCGATCGATTCGAATTTTTTTTAATTTCGATCGATTTCGATTTAGGATCGAAATCGTGACACCCTTACTGGCAATAGATTGTCAGAAATATTACACAATGCACCTTTAATTTTTACACAAAGGTAAGAGCTGTATTTGTTAATAAGACCAGTTATTTGCGCTTTCATACAAAATAGGCTTCTGTTTACCCATCATACCCTAAAGGCAAGCTTTCCAGAGATGCCCTGCCACAATACTGGTGACTGTGTGTGTGCATATTCTGCTTAGTTTTCTTCAAACGCTCCAAATAACAGATATGGGTTGCTTTGTTGTCATGTTTTATGATTGTACCATAGCCACTGCACATGCACAACAGTAATAAAACTCATATGATGACTTTTGCTTTGAACGTTTTCATTATTTTATAGGAATGAAGCTCTGCTGAATAAAGTACTGCTGAGTCAGTGTTCATGAACAGTTTGCATGACACCCCAGATGGAGCTTCGTCTGGTTTCATCAAAATTTGTTGCCGGCTTGTTCATGAGATACTGAAACCATGTCAAACCACAGGCAATTTGCATGCATGTACTCTTTCCTTCATTTTACACACTTTGAATATCTCTAAATATATCTTCGTCTGATCAGGCATGCCTCTCATCCCAAAAGTCAAGCCTGAAACATCAGATCTTAAAAATAATGGTTGTTTGCAGCTCCTTTGGTTTAGCAATAAAGCCATCTGGATATTCAGAACTGTTTTGTGCTATACAGGGTTTTTGAATTGGCCTTGTGGTTCTTTTTTTGCAGATTTTAAAACAATGTTCCAGTTTATATGTATGTGTCAGGGGTTAATTTTTTCAATATTCACTTTAATCATGACAGTTGTATAGATTTAGTTTATTTGTGCAGGGTAATTTTTTTTTGCCCTATTATCTTGATTATGCAGGGATTTTTTGTTCATTTTGGTGGCATTTTATTTTCCCCCAAAGCCCCTGTTCATTTCTGATCCTGCTGTGTGTATATTATTGTGATGTATATTTGACTCTGAAGGGAATGTAACAGCAGAGTGTGATGATTATCTAACCATCAGCCCTCTCATCCATGGAAACCAAAAGTGCTGAGGTTATGGGGGACACATCCAGAATGTAGCATCCCTGTGCTAAACTGGATTTACCAGGTCTGTATTTACTGCCAGTCATTGTTCTCCATTCAGAAGCTGTAAATCAGTAAAAAGAACAGAAAGGACTGTCTTTTCTAGTATTTTTAATCTGTTTTTGTTAACTTGTTTTTGGTTAATCCTAGAAAAACTGCAGTGATAAATTCGTACAGTAATATTTTTGTAATACAATAGTTTTTGAATAACGTTATCAATTTTTGCTAAAATAATGATCGTTTTCAGACAGGTTGTTTTCACTCCCCTGTCTGCCATTAGTTTTGCAAACAGATAGTCCAGCCCATAGTCTGCTTTGCTACAATAATATGATGCATTGATGGAGAATAGTCATGACTGTTTCCTAAAACATCTTGAACATCTGTTGTTCGAACAATTTGTTAAACAGTAGAAACTAGAAATTACTTCTGCTAATTAACCATGCAGTTTGAGCTCAAATTGGCTGTAAAAAATGAACATGGGATCTTAGGGCTAGTACGATCAATATTTCTCTTGTGACAACTCTCAAAGTGTTTGGCATGGTAATAGATATGACAGTGTTGATAGATCTGCTACACTGCTGCAGAGCAAGTATGGGACTTGCTCACAGCAGCGTCTCATGTATGTATTGGCAGTAGCAAGTAAGACATGCTGCTGCATGTACATGAATTATCCGTGCCAGGTGGAGCTGGGGAAGGTGGAGGGTTTCAAAGCGGACTGCACTGCTAAGGCAAATGTTTACCAAGTATTTGAAGGTTGAGCACGTAGCTCATTGGCTACTGATACAACAGGAACCAATCAGCTGCGCCCTATAGAGAATGGTGTGACGCAAGCATGTTGAGGACCTATTAGCCTGCGCCATCTAGAGATTTATGACATAACTTTGTATACATGTTCTCCACTGTTTTGCTTTGTATTCAGATATTTGATTCAATCGAGGTTTCCCTCCATCACAAATTCCCCGGTGTACTGAAGCACATGCGCATATATTTATATATGTGTCTTTTCAGTGTAATCAATCTACAGTGAAAAAAACATTGCTGTAGGATTTGCTTTAAAAGAGTTTCCACGCTGTAATTGTGAAACACACCAGAAATTTCTAAGAAACGGCAAAGAAACATTTTAATTAAACACGAAACTCCAAAGTAGAAATACTCAAAATTTCTTGAAAAAGGTACTGCAATAATTGTGACCATTTTTTTGTACTGTTTTAAAGAATGGCTTAGTTACTGTTGTCTTCATAGATTTCCATAACCTAATGTATGTTCTCACCCATAGCTGCATGTGTTGCTGAGATTTGACACCTGAGCACCGCTGCTGTGCTTTAGAGGAGTCTCGGGTTACGTGGAGACAGTAAAGGACTGCAGTAAATTATTCATAACTTAAATCTTAAGGGTGTCTGAGTTGGAGTAAGCAGAGTACATCCCCACCACTGTTTCTCTCTCTCTCTCTCTCTCTCTCTCTCTCTCTCTCTCTCTCTCTCTCTCTCTCTCTCTCTCTCTCTCTCTCTCTCTCTCTCTCTCTCTCTCTCTCTCTCTCGCATCTCTTATCTCTCTCCTTCTGTGGGCCCTATTACTCTCCATTAACTCAGGCAAAAAAGATAGGCTACAGAATGAAGTTGAAGTAAAAGTGCTGAAGGACTTTTAAATTCAGATCAAAGTATAGAGAGAAAATTTGATCTTTTTTTACACTGGCAGTGTTCGTGTGTGTGTGTGTGTCTGTTATTTTCTTCCTGATGAAGTGCAGTGCAGGCTGTGCTTTGTCAGCTCTCTGTACAATGTCACCTACAGACAATGAATATGTTTATGTGCACCAGTAATGTGATTATTTCCAATAATCAGAGTACGAACTTAATCAGGGTAAGATGTTTACATGACACGAGCAAACCTCTTCATTTACATGCAATTTTCATTATTCTGATTGTTCCAATGCACAGCATGAATGATGAACTCGCATTCATGGTTGTTACTGGCCACTGTTTTAATCTACTTGCATCAAATGCAAAATGTATTGGATTTTTTCAGTGATGCCTAAAAATGCATTTTTGTTTTCGACCATCACTATACTGCATTTTATACATGTTGTGCAACGTTGTCAACATGAACTTCCTTCAGCACCCCAAAAAAGGGTTACCACTATGTGTGAATGGAAAAGATGTGATTAAAGTGTTGACATGCCTGTTTAGTGCGATTAAAACAACAAATTTTGGTTAAAGTGTATTTGGTTTGGTCATTGTGTAAAGTTTAATTGCAATATTGCCTAAATATCATTATAATCGCATTATGAGGGTGCATGTAAACAGTCAATATAAGTTTCATCTAAAAAACAGTGTTCGAACACTATAATTCATAATATTTACTGTTTTATACTCTCTCACATAGTCACTTAATTGGTACAGGATGGTTAGTGGGTAATGTATTTTCGGGGTTGAAGCAAAACATATTTTCTACAAAAATCATGTAGAAATCGTAATATATATGATTGACCAAATATGTTAGATAATGGAAACAAAGCACGTTTACAGTACATACTATATTTTTATGGACCAGAAGATTAGGCTATAACCCCAAAGCTGATATTATTTTTTATAATATATAGTAAAAAAAACAAAAAAACTTTAAGTTTAAAAATGATGTATAAAATGAGGTATACATATAAATTAAATGTTTATTATTTTATTTAAAATGTAATATCTTTTTTTGTAAAAATGTTATATATATTCATAATTTGTTTGAGGAATTAATTATACATATTATTAATATTATATATTAAATATATTTTTAAATGTAATAATTTTTTTTCTTTATTATTTTAAATAGTTTAATTCCTCTATAAAATTGCTCTATAGAAATTTGGTATACTGTACATTTACATGTTTTATTTTATTTTAGTGTATTGTGTTTTTTTTCTGGCCCATTTATAGATCTAAATTAGTCAGCATAATAATACGGTGTTGGGAGCAACTTGATAATAATTTCTGAGGATTAAAAAAAAATTCTGTTTACGTAAATATATCCAGAAGAGGTCTGTAGATTTGGTTGGGCATCCTAAACAACTTTAGAGGTTTTGGTGGTTGGCAACTCTTCCGCCTCTGACTATCCTGCTGTATCTATTGATTCAGTTGATGAATAGCCTGAAAATATCCAATAATGTTTGTAAGCATAATTGTGAAAGAATGTCACTACGTGAAGAAAATGCCCACGGTGTGTCAAAACTTTCAAAATAAATCATTTCGATGGACAAAAAAATTAGCAGTTAGATTTGTACATGTTCTCTATTTTTGCATATCATACAAAGGAAATGATGTAATGTGTTTTCTTTGAAGGAGCTTGGCTGGCTCTCTCTCGCTCCTTTTTTCTCTTTTCCCATCTTTCACCTTAGAACAATGCCTCTTTCATTATTTTTTTTCCATGGATTGCCAGCCTAGATTTTCAGCAGTGTCTAAACAAACATTTTTAACAGTGATTACAGAAACTGAAGCCAAATTGCAGCAAATTGGCACAGTAAAAATAAATAACCATAATTAATTACTTGTTTGGTCTTTGATTTAGTGTGAATCTTCAACTTTGTAATGTTCATGGAAAGGAGAAAAACATAGAAATTCTAGTGAAGTATGCACTGATGTGAGACAGCGCTGGACATTGAAATGGCCCCTGTCTTTTTTGCAAAACCCCTTGACAGGTGCTAGCAGGCTATTCACAAGCCTGATCATTATTCAAGACTTATAGAGGACATGTGAGAGAGTGAGATAGCAGTATGACATTGACTCATGCTTTGTGATTAGACATCAAAGAGTGAACTGTGTATAGAGACAGATCTGGAGTGTGAGTGAGGGCTCTTCTGAACTGGAACAGATTTTCGCCCCTCTGACCTCATAAATTCGTTAATTAAACGGACCGGGTGTGTGAAAATTTCTGCGGTTCATAAATGCCTCTCATGACTCTATTCATATTTCGGAAACCTTCATTAGAGCAATACATTCAAGTGTGGTCTTGCTGATGGAGCACTGATGATCTCAGATATCATAACTGTTGTTACAGGCATCTAATCCATCACTATCCAGTCCTTTTCCAATGAAAAGTGTATTCAACACGACTATAGGCTATAATAATAAGATATGATCTTGTTTGCAAAGATATGTAGAAATAAAAGTCACAAAATAAGGATTCTCACCGAGTCAGGAAGGGCAGAATGTTGCATTGTGGGATAGCAAAGGCTGTAAACATCTAAATGCCAGTGGATTCAGTTGGTCATTTTGATAGGCTATTGTTTGCCACTTTCATGTGTATTTGGGACATTGTAAAAAAAAAAAAATTCCTCATTATTATATGATTTTGTTTTGTTTTTTTCAATAGCCTATCTTTGTGTCCGTCCATGTAACTTGTCACAATAACTTGTAATTTATATTAATATTATTTGAAGATAGTTTCACAGTCTTTATTTTCTTTACTCTTTTGTTTTCTTTATTCATATTTGGTAGAAAAGTGCATTGAACTCATCACTGGGGGTTGTCACTTGTCACCGCACAAGTTCAGTCGCTGACTAAATGCTGCATATATTTTTGGAAAGTTTACATAGGCCTATATATGTAAACTTATATCCTACACACACACACACACACACACACACACACACACACACACACACACACACACACACACACACACACTCTGTACTTTGGTCCATTCTCATGGTTTTGAAAATGCTTAATAAAAGTTGAGTTGTAGCCATCTCATGTTGTTATCAGGTTGTTATGCTGTTTTCCCAACTGGGCTGAATGATAGTCCATCTGCGTACCTCACACAGAGAACATAAGGTGAACGCCCTCAGATATTTGGGAAAGGGTGTCATGTTTTTGACCGAGAAGCTTCTATTTATAATGGATTGCTTCAATAGCTCGAGTGTGTGCGCTGTCCTGTCAGGCGCTGAGGCGGGAATCATATGACATGCGTTCATTCCTGTAGTGTCGCGCGCTGTGTGTGAAGCGCATTTCTCCGGTGCTCGCGACGTGAGAAGAGCTCAGCATTAACATGAACCACACCGCTGTGCTGCACTGACTGAAATACGGTCGGATATTTATTCAGACAGCAGTCTCATTCTCTTATTTACAGAATAGACGAGACGATGCCTGAAGAAAAAGGTATGTTGCGCTTTTACGCTCTGGTCATGTTATTTTTTCAAATGGGGGTTGTGCCTCTTTGTCAATGGGAACCTGTGTCATTGATGCTATATGTCGACTTCATTGTAGTAGCCTAATATCGAAGCATAATAGCGTATTCTAATATTATGATATTCAGTCTGTTCATCATCATTAGCCTATGAATTTTAATTGACATTTTCAGTAAAATTTTCATTCGGTGAAACAGCTGAGATTTAATAATGCATTTTGTGACAGTTAGCAAATGGTAATTAATGTATGGTGTTATATATATATATATATATATATATATATATATATATATATATATATATATATATATATATATATATATAGAGAGAGAGAGAGAGAGAGAGAGAGAGAGAGAGAGAGAGAAAATAATAATAATTTTTTGCAACCTCAATCTTAAAATATTATTAAAACCTTAATTTTTAAAATATATACAAAAAAGTTTATTTAGGGGGTTATCTATTAAAAAAACAACAACAATAACAAGAGCCCACCTAGAGAATATGCATGTCTTTGGCAGAAGGACATGCTGTTGCACTCCAAGAGCTCAAATGCAATCTGGCCTCCTTGGAAAGCAGTCTAGAGATGTTTTTGCTTGTGTGTGCGTGTATGTGTCAGTGTGTGTGTGTGTGTGTGTGTGTGTGTGTGTGTGTGTGTGTGTGTGTGTGTGTGTGTGTGTGTGCGCGCGCACGCGCGCGCGTGTGTGTGAGAGAGAGAAGGATAGTGAGATATATATAGGGGAGGGAAAATACATACTGACATGCTGACACAGTCCTTTTCTGAGTGGCAATTAAAGAGCACTTGATTGTTATTATAGGTTTGCATGTCTAAAAAAAGCCAGGTTCTATTTTTATTGTCATGTTTAGACACTACAATGATGTCTGAATAAGAAAGTAGGCAGTTAATTGATTTTGAATGAGTTCAGTAAAATTGTCTATGTGCAAAAATGATTGATGAATTTTGAGACGGTTAATGATGTAGATAGCTGATTGATTTCCAATTAATACAGTATGTGATATAGGCTGATAAAAATTATGTAATTGTGCAGTATCCAGTGACAAGGCTTACTTTGTAACTGAGAAGCAGGTACACTTATCCATTTAAGCCGATAATCTAAAATGGCCAAATAATGTTTAATTCGATGCCAGGTCAATATATCAGTCTATAACTAGTTGCAACATGTGAAAGGATTTATGTGTGTGACCACAGGGACAAAAATGCAGTACGGCACTGGACACTTTGAGATTTCAAAGCAACTACACTAAACTGCTGGGTAGGTCTGTCACTTTCACAAGGGCGAACACATTCAAGTCATGATATAATTGTTGGAAGAGTCTCAGCAGCTGCAGATATACCCGTTGAATGTGGTGACCGTAAACAAACTCTCTTCCTCTGCTCCGCCTCTTCACTAAACAGATCTGGAAGAAAGATGGAGAAATGAAATATGACAGGTAGTTGTTTTCTTTGCAGATTTTCAATTGGATTTCTAAAGTTTGATTCGTGCTACATTTAATGGTGCCTCAGAGGTAGGGTACTTTTGTTTCATGTATCCTTGCGAAATTGGTAGATCAATAAACAGAAGTGCACAAATATAATCTGTGGACTTGAGTCTTGGATGTTTATCTTGATTTTTCAATAGTAGGACTTAGATAAAGTGCTTACAATCCATTACTGTGGTTTCTGTTCTGGTCCTCCCAGGCAGAAAGCTGCTAAAATGGAGTTACCTCTGGTTGGCTTAAAATGGGCACTCCAAACTTACAAGCGTGTGATTTGCTTTAAAATCCTTTAATCATCCTGCCATGTCGGAGGATCATCCTCTCTCTCTCACACACACACACACACACACACACACACACACACACACACACACACACACACACACACACACACACACACACACACACACACACACACACACACACACACACAGACAGACAGACAGACAGACAGACAGACAGACAGCTGCAAGCCTTGTGGATAAATTAGTGATTTAAGTTTCTTGTAGATTTAAGTATCTCTTGAAATATTTGCTGGGACTTCTTCAAATTCTTTTAATTTCATTGGATTTTTCCTCACCAATGCACAGCGAGCTACATAGCTGCATAGTGATGTACAGTATATACTTGTCTGTGGAATTCCAAGTTATGCTTTTATGAAATGTGTTGTTTTGTATATATATACAAATATATATAACAATATTTTAGGTATACACTATATATCAGTGTTGTATCAGCCGATATTTGGTATTTCTCTTTATTTCTTGTCTCATTTTTGTCTCTGTATATATCTTTCTTGCTGTCTGGATATGTGCACAGCCTATAACCTTTCAACATTTTAGACTCATTACATTTAGATGATTTAAGAATCACCAAAATCTATCTTTGACCATTAGGTCATATTGAGGTCAAGATGTGATGTAATTTGATTTCATGAACCTGTACACTTCAGTGGGAGTGAATGAGATGAAGGTGATGTAGAAAATGTTAACCTCCTCTCAGGACTTATAGTAAACAGGTTTGACATGCACAGTTTGATCTTTGAAGAATGGAGGTCTTATATAACTATAGACATATACTGGAATATTGAATTATGCTGCAGTGCATGAGAGTAATATGATGACTGTTCTAGCATTCAAAAGCTTTCTATTGTACAATCTAACCCAAAAAGCCACAATTGCATTTGCAAAATAAGGCAAACGATGAGTGATTTTTGGCTAGGTGAGTGGCAGAGGGATTCTGCGGTGGAAATCCGAGCCCTTCAAACACACAGACATGTCAGCCATGCATATGGACCTCGAGCAGAATGTAGCAGGTCATGATGGAATCCCCACGGGTTGAGTAGATGCTCTATTTATGGACAACCTGCTTAAAGATGGATGACTCTCTGTGTAAAAGCAAGTCTGTGAAAGTATGGTGTGTGTGTTTAGGGACACGTAGAACAAACTCCTCCCTTAAGCTGACCTTTAGCTGGTTGCTTCCAGAGGTTTTGACGATAAATGTGCAGGCCCGCATTAATGCACGGGCTTACTGGGGCTGAAGCCCCAGGGCCTATGAAGACAAGGGGCCTATCATAAGCCAAAAAAAAATCACATTGTTTTGTAATTTGTCGAATTTTCTGTCAATCACTTGATATTCATGTTTTTGGCTGCTGATTGATCCAATTTACAAGTGACCCACGTGGGAAGCATGATATGACAGCCTATCAGAATGTAGAGAAACAGTTGCGTCATCTTCTCTAGTAGTTTATTCAAATTTATGCTAGTCACAGAGGCTGATGATAGCTATCAAAATGTTGAGCAAGAAAAAGTTTGAGAGTGGTGCTCATAAACGAAAAATATCGCGACAGAAAGAAAACAGTGAGAAGGAATTGTTAAAAAAGATTCCAAAGCTAACAGGATTTTTTTAACCTGCAAATGAAGGTGAGTCGAGCTCATTAAGTGGAGCACCGATCGATGAACAGTGGAGAGGACAAGCAAACAGGCGGGCAGTGTTAATTTCGTTGACGAATCATTTGCGTAATTATTTTCGTCATAAAAATATGCACGCTTCGGTCCCGACCCGAAGCGTGCAGCCCTGGCCTGCACATATAGACAGACAGTAAATCTACTGTAAATTTCGTCGACTAAAACTAGACTATTTACTGCTTTCCAGTATAGCCTGTGCTGTGGAGGTTTTACATTGCTGTTGTTGTGGATTTTTTTATGGAATACTGTTTTCGTTAGGCTATATCTCCCCGAGAGAAACTTATTTCTGCTTTTATTGTATAGACAAACGTGATCATTAGACTTTTTTTTTTAATTGTGGGCCTACAAAACCTCTCAGCCCCCAGGGCCTAACGGCAGGTTAATGCGGGCCTGATGATGTGGACATCTGAAGAGCGGGGTGTGACAGTGATAGGGATCTTACTACTGCAGTACGGCTTCTTGACTGTATTCCTTTAACCACAGATCTTTGGCTCAGGTTGAAAGGAATCATGAGACTCAGAAAACTCTGATCGTTTTTGTACTGTACTTCATGAGAAATGTATAGTGATCCACCCTGACTTATCAAATTCTTATCAGAGAAGATGTGATTAGGCCTATAAGATTCATTCACTGTTTTCTCTCTTTTATTGTGATGTGGTTTGCTTGTTTATTGAAGTCTTGTGCTTGCTGGCACCATGATCCTTTACACATACAGTATATGGGCTTTTCACACTTGACAGATGTCGTCACTTGAAAGCTATAGTAATAGTGCACCCTTTCTTTATTCTGCAGAACAAAGAAGAAAGTATTTCGAAAATTGTCTTTTTTTTTTTTTGTACATACAATGAAAGTCGATTGTTTGGACCAAAACTAAAACATTCTTAAAGATAATTCACTGGTTGACAATCTCTTCATCATTTGTGTTTTTAGTCACTGTTCAAAATGTTTAACTTATTTCCCTCAGATGCTGAAATTAAACACACCATGTTCTGGGAAGTAGAAAGCTCTTGAGTGTTTAATGAGGTAACCTTTGAGACCGTATTAATATGATTTCATGAACCTGTACATTTCAGTGGCAGTGAATGAGGTGAAGGTGATGCAGAAAATGTGAACCTCCTCTCATGAATAATAGAAAACAGCTTCTACATGCACAGTTTGATCTTTGAAGAATGAAGGTCTTTTATAACTATAGTCGTGTTATGCTGCAGTGCAAGAGAGAAATATGATAGGCTGATGTTTTTGATTGGCTGTTTGTTGCCATAACATTTAACTCACTTTCAAAAAGTGTGAAATTGTTACCTAGTATTATTTTACAACTGGTATTAATTAATATTATGAATTAGCTTTGTTTTTATATTTTCATTTTTCATTTTAATGTTTGTTGATAATGTTTTTTTAGTAAATTTGTATTAATTTAAAAACATTTTTATTTTATTTTACTCAGGTCTAGAATCAAGTTTGTCATTCCTGTCTTCATGGGTCTTTGTTTTTCCTGTAGTAGCTAGAATGAACCTGGCATTCATTAAACGCATTGACCTCTTTATGGTTTATGGGCCTTCATGCTTGCTTTTCTTTATTGAAAAAATACCTTCTGCTAAAGACCTGTAGAACTGTTTATAAAAACACTGTCAGTGTTCATTTGACTGTAACCTCAAATGAGTAATTCATGTATAAATCATTACCATATACCATCAGCTTGCTAAAAGTAAGTTTCCATAGTTGTTGTGTTTTTAAGGTTGGATTATCGTAAATTCCCACTGTTGTTTAACAATTCTACCTGATCTGTGAAAGCAGGAAATAGCTTTAGCTTTAAAGGGGTCTTTAAACATTTCCAGAATGCAGTTTCTGAGGTTCGGCAGCACAAGAATCTCTCTTAGGATCTATAATGTTGATGTAGTGGAGGTTCACAGAGCGTATTTGCGTCAAGTATAAATGAAATGCTGTGCCAACTGGAGGATGACTGGTACAAGTGAAATGAATTTACTGTAATGAATCCTCTGAGGCAAGTTGAAGTGAGAAACCAAGTGCAACTTTAATTAGCAAAACGTGATCAAACATAAAACAAAGGCATGACAAGGCATGGAACTCAAACAAGAACAATCGACAGGGCTACCAACAGTAGTTACATTAAACAATCAATACTAGACAAAGACACAGGGCAAACATGAGGGCTTAAATACACAAGACTAACGACTAGACAAGGGACACCTGTGAACAATGAACCAATGACAATATGACACATCAGACAAGGGAACACATGGCAGGATCACATGACTTGAACACGTGACACCCTCCCGACGCCCAACAAAACCAAAAAACAATAGCTCAGGAGGGCGGAGGAGGTCTTGGGGGAGGGATGAAGGGCCAGGCCCATGCAGGGGAACGGGACCAGGACATGGCAATGGCGGGCCTGAGCTGTGAAGCATGGGCAGACCTGGGCCGTGGAACGGCGCCGACACTGCAGGAAGCCAGGGCGGAGCCTGTAGTGCAGAGGACCAAGGAGGCATGGCCTCTGAGGCCTTAATCGGGTACCTTAATCAGGCTCGGCAGGACTGACATGAAGCTCAGGCTCGGCAGGACTGACATGAAGCTCAGGATCGGCAGGCATGACGTGAAGAAGCTCAGGCTCGGCAGCAGCCATTACGGGATGAGGCTCTGGCGTGACTGCGCTGGCGAGCGGTGTGAGCACTGGAGTTGCCAACATTAGAGTGGGCATGACGTGAAATGGCTCAGGCTTAGAGGATACCGTGGGTTTGCGAGGCTCCTCATCCGCAAAGCCCACAGTAAATGACGAGCCGCTCCACAACAAAGTCAATATATTGCACCAGAGTGTTGTGAGGGGTATCGCCAGGCATGACGTGGTAAAAAGGCTCATTAAGTCCATGGCGGAACATGTCCTTTAAGATATCCTCACAAAAGTCTACCTCATGGCAAAGCTCACAAAAATCCCTCACGTAACCCTCATTTGGACAGTCACCTTGACTGAGGCGGAAGAGACAAATTGCTGAGTCTATAGTATTCTGTAATGAATCCTCTGGAGGCAAGTTAAAGTGAGAACCCAAGTGCAACTTTAATTAACAAAAGGTGATCAAACATAAAACAAAGTTATGACAACGCATAGAACAAGAACATCGACAGGGCTACCAACAGTTACATGAAACAATCAATACTAGACAAAGACACAGGGAAAACTTGAGGGCTTAAATACACAAGACTAACGACTAGACAAGGGACACCTGTGAACAATGAAACAATGAACCAATGACAACATGACACATCAGACAAGGGAACACATGGCAGGATCACATCACATACATTAAACAGGACCAAGGAACAAAACCCAAAACGTGACATTTACACCAGGCATATTAACCAGGCTGTTTCTGCTCTGTCGTCAGCAGTGATGGGATTAACGCCGTTATAAATAACGCCGTTACTAACGGCATTACTTTTTCCAGTAACGAGTAATCTAATTGATTACTCTTCTCATCTTAATAACGCCGTTACCGTTACTGCCAAAAAATGCGGCGCGTTACTATAACTGATGAAGCTGTTTTTTTTTTTCATCAGACCAACTAGATCTCTGAGCGAGAGGCAAATACTTTTTTTACTGTTCTTCCTTGGTTAGTGGGCAGAGCACGAGACAAGCGCATAAATGCTGACGATTGGCTATAAGGTAGAGTAAAATGTCATTGTAAGCCAATCAGAGGTAGAGTTGGGCGGGTGTTCGAAAGCACGCATAGTAGTGATGGACATTCAGCTCTTTTGACTCAGCTCACTGAAAAGAGCCGGCTCTTTTGGCTCACAAACGGCTCTTTAAATGACTTTGACTATAATATTTCAATTTGTATTACATAATTATTTAATTTCTATAGGCTAAATTTGTAAAAATAGAGTCGGCTCTTCAGATATGCGAGCCAGCTCCCAACGTTCACCTAAAAGAGCCGGCTCTTAGAGTCGGCTCATTCGCGAATCGCGAACGACCCATCAAAAGCTCATTCGCGAACGAGTCGATCCATCATCACTAACGCTCATTCGCGAACGACCCATCATCACTAACGGCTAACGCTCATGAATTGCGAACGACCCATCATAACGCATAGTCGGGCAGGACAGGACACACAAGGAACAACACAAGCCAGTCAGTCAACGAGAGACAGGTATGGCGACGAGCTTAACAAGCTTAATTTAATTTTGCCCAGTTGTGGCCTGTTGAGGGGCAATAAATATCAAAATTTCCAAAACATCTATTGTGTTATTTGCATTGATCCACTATATAAACATAATATCTACATACATGGCGTTTGATTGGAGGCTAGTCTCACTTTGTCCCACAGCAACATTTTTTTTTTTAGATGCGTGTACAATGTTTCATGTTTCTGTTAATAATGTATTGTATTAAGTGTCCATTTCATTATAATATTCAAATTTATCATAAATAATTGAACATGCACATGTATTTTAAGTTCCGTTAAAGAGGGGTAGAGGTGGGGTCACATTTGAGCATTTAAAATTTAATTTTACTTGAAAGTAACGCAATAGTTACTTTCATAAGTAACTAGTTACTTTTAAAATGTGTAACTGAGTTACTAATTTAGTTACTTTTTGGAAGAAGTAACTAGTAACTGTAACTAATTACTTTTTAAAAGTAACTTGCCCAACACTGGTCGTCAGCCAATCTAAATGATTAGTACTAATTCTTAAATTAAAGGACAATTCCGGCCAAAAATGAACCTAGGGCTAAATAACACACCGAGTACAGACAGTTTAATAAGAAGGTACTTATCTTATATATAAAGACAGTACACTTCGTACACAGTGCCTCATGTTATTTAGCCCTAGGTTCATTTTTGGCCGGAATGTTAACCAACAGCTAAATAGCTTTTTAGGCTTTGTTTTAGAAAAGTCCCCCCAAAAAAAGCTTTACAAAAGAGTTTAGTGCCTACTTTCCATTATCCAACAAATTTCGATGATGAATGAAATGGATGAAGTCCTACTCTGTTTTTTTTTTCTCTGAAATGTGTCACATTGCAAAATTGGTTGCCAATGGCAAGTCACACAGACTTGGCACATGGGTTGTCTTTCCCCAAATGCAATCAAACACACACATACAATGACTGCTGTAGTTTCATCCCAAAGTACTTTTATCTAATTAGTGTCAAAGGGTCAGCCAGTCTACAGTAAGTGAGCGAACTGAAACCAGCAGCTCTTCTCAAAACAAAACTTCACAACGAATAAGGGACAAATACAGGTTCTCGCCTTTGAGAAAACGCAATAACACATTTCTCTATAGCTGTTTTATCCCTTATAGTTAGACTTCACAAAGTGAACACCTGTTTTGAAAATCCTACTTCAGAACGTCCAACAGAACCAGTTTTGCTCCACGCCCCTTTTAAAAAAAAGAGGTTGAAGGTCTTTCTCTGGCTTTGTCTTGGACTATTATGAAGTGTTTGTTTGAGTTTACACACCTTTGTAATGGAGTAGGTGTGAAGATTGGGTGCCAAACAGGCTCAAACGACAGCTTAAAAATTCACAAAGGAGAGCAGAGCACTGGCGTCATCTATGGCTACCGCAAACTCATCCTTATCAGTTATATGAGATTCAACTCTATTTTTAAAGTTCAGTTTTAATTACTTGTACACACTTAAGAAAAATGTTTCTAAATACCAAATTAGGGTTCTTCGGCGTGTAACAATTGCAAAATCCTTTTTGGTGCTAAATAGAACCCTTTTTATAAGATTCCATAAAGAACCATGCTTTGAAAGTGCTATAGGACCTTAATGGTGCATAAATAAACTTTTTAACAATATTGATTTTCATTGAAATTAGTATAGTATCTTAATATTATTAAAGAGATAGTTCACCCAAAAATGAAAATTCTGTCAGTATTTACTCACCCTCATGTTGTTCCAACCCCGTAAGACCTTCGTTCATCTTCGGAACACGAATTAAGATATTTTTGATGAAATCTGAGAGCTGGATCACTCCTCCATACTCCTCCATAGGCTTCTTCAGGGATTGAAACTTGCCAGCCCCGAAAAGTCATTAAAGACATCGTTAAAATAGTCCAAGTGACTACAGTGGCTCAATCTTAAGTTTAACAAGCGACGAAAATACTTTTTGTGCGCAAAAACAAATAAAAATAACGACTTTGTTTCAACTATTAATTTCCTTCTCTGTTGGCCTCTAGTCAGTTAACTTAGTATGATTGCGTAGAGCTACGTCACACGTAGGCTCACTATTGGTCGACGCTGGTCATGTGTGTGATGCGTGTGACGTACGACAACAGAAGCTTACGCTATTACTCTAGTGAACTGACTCGAGGCCCACAGAGAAGGAAATGAATAATTGAAATAAAGTCGTTATTTTTGTTTTTTTGCGCACAAAAAGTATTCTCGTCGTTTGATAAACTTTAGATTGAGCCACTGTAGCCACTTGGACTATTTTAATGATGTCTTTAATGACTTTTCGGGGCTGGCAAGTTTCAATCCCTGAAGAAGCCTATGGAGGAGTGATCCAGCTCTCAGATTTCATCAAAAATATTTTAATTTGTGTTCCGAAGATGAACGAAGGTCTTATGGGGTTGGAAGAACATGAGGGTGAGTAAATACTGACAGAATTTTCATTTTTGGGTGAACTAACCCTTTAATACTACTAGAATTAATATTTTTCTATATAGTATTTATTAATGTTTTTTTGGTCCTCTATCTTCCTGGTCTTATATCTTGTTGCCTCTATTTGGGTTTTACATAAAAAAACAGCATGTTGTGTCAATTAGGTACATTTAATTTTATTGACATGGCAGATTGTAGCAAAAATGACAGTGCTCTAACAACAGTTGTTAGCTGAATACATTAATATGCAAATAAGGAGGTGGTAACAGGCTAACGTGTAACACACTTTAATAATACATATTGGCATGCGATAATTGCATCAGCTGCTATGCTTGCAGCGCGAGCATATAAGCAGCAGGTGCGTCGCATATTGTTTTACGCTGAGGAGCCGAGATAGTGACGGCCGTACAGCGATGGTCAGCAACTGTGGCGGCGGGACGTCACGTCTACCGTTCCCTCCTTCAGGGAACGAGGGTTACATAAGGAACCGAGACGTTCCCTTTCAGTCGCTCACGTTCGACGTGACGAGGTTAGGGGATCCCATGGAAAACGCCATCGGTTGCTGCCACATCCAGCGCCCTACGCAAGACTCTCAGACCCCCAACTGCTGGGGCGGAAGATCTGCGTAGAGGGAGTCAACTGCTGTTCCATATACCCATACAGTGAACTCTTGGATAACACTGGGAAAGCGTACCCTGAACATGGAAGGAAGGGACGCTGCGGAAGCCACATCCTGCCCGAAGGGAGGTAACATGTGGAGAATACGCATATGGACTGGCCGGAGGGCAGTGCAACATATGGTATGTCACTGGGGTGGCTCCAACCTAAGAAGGGGGAGGCTACACCAGACAGTGACGGCAGAGCGAGCTCTGCCAAGGGAAAGACACGGGCTCACCGCAGGGAGCTGGTCGTGGAAGAATACTCATATGGGATCGCCGCAGGGATCACCACATATGGAAACCAGCCTAGCACAAGTTACACAAGCATACGAGCACTAGGCCTGGCGTCGGACGCTCCGCAACGTCCGACTGCCGAAGGGGTGCGGAGGAACTCACAGGGTTCGCCTGAGTGGGGAACTTGACTGGAGCAAAAAAGCGCACGTATCCGCTCCGTGGAGGGGAATGGTGCAGCAAGCCGACACTAGAGCGGGAACTTCGGTGTTACCGGCTGGTTGAAGCGAGCACACAGGAAGAAACCGGCTCAACACGTAGGCTATAAAACCTAGCGAACGTGTTAGGTTTCGCCCAGCCCGCAGCTCTACAGATATCTGTCAGCGAGGCGCCGTGTGCCAGCGCCCAAGAAGAACCCGAGCGGTCAAGGCACGCCTTGGGCTTCATAAGCCAAGGCGATGGCATCCACTATCCAGTGGGCCATCCTCTGCTTGGAGACAGCCTTTCCCTTCTGCTGGCCTCCGTAACAGACGAAGAGCTGATCTGAGATCCTGAGGCTTTGCGTTCTGTCCACGTACAGGCGCAGAGCGTGGACGGGACAGAGAAAAGCCAGGGCTGGGTCTGCCTCCTCCAAGGGCAGCACTTGCAGGTTCACCACCTGGTCCCGGAAGGGAGTGGTAGGAACCTTGGGCACGTATCCGGGCCGGGGTCTCAGGATCACGTGAGAGTTATCCGGGCCGAATTCCAGGCACGATTCGTCGACCGAAAATGCATGCAGGTCCCCTACCCTCTTGATAGAGGCCAATGCAACCAGGAGAACTGTCTTACAGGACAAGATTTTTAACTCAGCTGACTGCAGAGGCTCAAAGGGTGGTCTCTGAAGTGGCGAAAGGATCAGAGACAAATCCCAAGAGGGTATACAGAGTGGGCAAGGAGGATTCAGTCTCCTCGCCCCCCTCAGGAATCTGACGATCAGGTCGTGCTTTCCCAATGACTTATCTTCAACTGCATCGTGATGTGCGGCAATAGCGGCAACATACACTTTAAGGGTGGAGGGAGACATCCTTCGCTCCAACCCATCTTGCAGGAAGGAAAGCACGGCTCTGATCGAGCAAGTTCGGGGGTTCTCCTCGTGAGAAGAACACCAATCAACTAATAGGTTCCACTTCAATACATAGAGGCGCCTCGTAGAGGCTTCCTCTAGCGGAAGTGATGGTGTCAACTACCGCTGGGGGTAGGTCACCTAGAACCTCCGCGTCCCGTCCAGGGACCAGACATGGAGTTTCCAGAGGTCTGGACGCGGGTGCCACAGGGTGCCCCGTCTCTGAGAGAGCAGGTCCTCTCTCAGAGGGATGGGCCAGGGAGGGGCTAGGGAGGGGCTGTCGCGAGGAGCACTAGTTCGGGGAACCAGGTCCGGTTGGGCCAATACGGCGCAACTAACAAGACCTGCTCCTCGTCCTCCCTGACTTTGCACAAGGTCTGTGCCAGAAGGCTCACTGGGGGAAACGCAAACTTGCGAAGACCCCGGGGCCATCTGTGTGCCAGTGCATCCGTGCCGAGGGTCCCCTCGGTCAGGGAATAGAACAACTGGCAGTGAGACGTGTCCGGGGCGGCAAACAGATATATCTGTGCGGTCCCGAAGCGCCTGAAAATCAGCTGGACAACCTGGGGATGGAGTCGCCATTCCCCCGGTAGCACCTGCTGCCGTGAGAGCTCGTCGGCTGCACGGTTGATGCTTCTGACTCCAAAGGAGGAGATGGCGGGCGAGTTGAGACATGCGGCTGGAGCGTAGACCACCCTGACGGTTGATGTACGCAACGGTCGCAGTGTTGTCCGTACGGACCAGTACATGCTTGCCTTGTAGCGACGTTTTGAAGCGGCCCAATGCAAGATGTACTGCTAACAACTCAAGGCAGTTGATGTGCCAATGCAGTTGAGGCCCCGTCCATAGACATGAAGCTGCATGCCCGTTGTACTTGGCCCCCCAGCCGGTGATAGAGGCATCCGTGGAGACCACAGAGTGCCTGGACACTTGTTCTAGGGGAACACCTGCCCGCAGGAACGAAGGGTCCGACCACAAGCTGAAAGTTTGGCGACAGTGCGGGGTCACTGGAACCCGTCACGAGCCGCTCTGCCACGCCCATCTCGGGATTCTATCGTGGAGCCAGTGTTGGAGCGGTCTCTTATGAAGCAATCCGAGCGCCGTAACCGCGGCTGCAGATGCCATATGCCCCAGGAGCCTCTGAAATAGTTTCAGTGGTGCCGCTGTCCTGCGTCTGAGCGTGCTCACGCAGTTCAACACTGACTGGACGCGGGCCTCGGTGAGGCGAGCTGTCATGTTGATCAAGTCCAACTCCATACCGAGAAAAGAGATCCTCTGCCCGGGGGTGAGTTTGCTCTTCTCCCAGTTGACCCGCAGCCCTAGGTGGCTGAGGTGACAGAGCACCATGTCCCTGTGTTCGCACAACTGCTCTCTCGACTGGGCGAGAATAAGCCGTAATAAGTCGTCGAGGTAGTTGAGAATGCTAACACCACGCTCGCACATGGGAGCAATGGCCACCTCCGCGACTTTCGTGAAGACACGGGGCGACAGGGCCAGCCCAAAGGGTAAGACTTTGTACTGATATACCCGTCCCTTGAACGCAAAGCGAAGAAACGGTCTGTGTCGAGGGAGAATCGAGACATGAAAGTAAGCGTCCTTCAGGTCGATCCCTGCAAACCAATCTTGGGGACTGATGCATTTGAAAATGCGTTTCTGCGTAAGCATCTTGAAGGGTAGCCTGTGAAGGGACCGATTCAGGGCGCGCAGGTCCGAGATTGGCCGTAACCCACCTCCTTTCTTGGGTACAATGAAGTCTCAGGGCTGCTGAGACGGGTGGTGCCGTCCTCCTGTGAAAGCTCAACGTCACAGTAGAGCTGGCTGTGGCGGAGGGTTTTTTTTTTTTGCAGGGGACTGACACCCTTGGCGACAAACAGACTAAGGGGCCCACCAGTGACTCAGGGAGCACATTGTGGCAAGCTTTTGGCAACCTCAGCCTGCTTTTGAACTGGGGAGAACCGCTGGGCACAGTCTCCAACAGTGTCGCCGAAAAGCCACCTCGTGAGATGGGGGCATCGAGAAAGCAAACTTTGGCGATGTCCCACACCTATGCAAGGTTTAGCCAGGGGGTGCTTCTGGACCACTAGGGTGGACATCATCTGGCCGAGGGCCAGCGCTGTGACTTTAACATGGTCAGTCACCAGGCGCAGCTCAACCCCGACTCAGAACTACCCTCATGCACTATGACTGTTGGTCACATGCAGGGAAGAGGCGGTCTGCAGCGGTCTGCGCCGCCCCACCACTGAGGGTAGTGAGAGAGGAAAAACTTTCTGCAGCTTTTGGCACGTATGACACCCCATATTGGCACCAAAATGCTTCCATACTGCAAAAAGGTTTTTCACACACATCCGGGAAGGCATGGGCGGGGCAAGGCGATTACGCGTTGCACTGCGCCCTCAGCGTAACCCGGGAAAGCATGGCTGTCAAGTCTGAATCTGATTCAACATGAGCATGCACACCATTATAGTGAAAGCTCAGCATCATCTTTATTTCCAGAGCGTAACAGCCCTCTCTCTGATGCAGCGATCGACGTCTAGTCCTCCTCTGGAGCCCTGAATGAAATGTTAGGTCCATCATGAGAATGACCAGCATCCCATTCAGAAGCTGCCAGGCATGCGAGACAGTGAATGTGGCTGTCAAGTTGACAGCACACAGCACGCTGATCGCTCACCTTAATGAAAAGGCAAGACGAACAACGCGCTGACGTGATTATGTTCTCATAAGAGAATATAACCACTCACAAACAGAGTCTCAACATGTCTGCGATGCGATAGAGGAGTGAGGGGCCCACACGGATGGTTACCGGGCGGGAAAGCCCTCACTATAATCCTCCGGTCACCCTGGCTATACACAGAAGTAGCCCTTTTCTGGAGCACCAGAAAAGGAACTAGATCGGGGTATAGGCGAGGGGACTCCACCTCGTTTGAGGCACTTGAGTCTCGACCGCGCATCTAGAGCGCCGAACGACGCGCGCTGGTTTGCCGTGACAACCCGCGCTGTCAGCTGGCAGCTCGACGGCACACTGCACGCTGATCACTTAAACCTTAATGAGAAAGGCAAGATTAAAAACGTGCCGACGTGGTCATGCTCTCAAGAGAGAACATAAACCACCCACGAGCACAGTTTCAGCACACTTAAGCCCAGGCATGTGAAACAGTGATCGTGGCCGTCACATGAGGATAGGAAACGACCGCATCCAGAAACACACGGTTGAATGACGTCTTGAAAAAGACGCAGTGTCAAACCGTGTATGCTCTTAAGGAAAAACTGCTCTCTCTGGTGCTGAAGCACCCAGGGATGACCGCGGCTACACAAACAGGACGATAGTGCAAGCCTGATGTGAGCACTCACATTCTCATTGAAGGCGCAACATTGTGAGCTGTGAAAACAGCTGTTTTGCCGGCTCTCTGTGAGATCGTGGCCAGCGCTGTCTGCGCTGTCACACCAACACCAGCTTGTAGAGGCGTTTCTTCTTTAGAATTTCAACTCTGTCAGAAGATTGTAGAGCAGGAACAGTAGAACCGCTCGGCTCCGAAGCGAAAGACAATATGCGACGCACCTGCTGCTCGTTATATGCTCGCGCTGCAAGCAGAGCAGCTGATGCAATTATCGCATGCCAATATGTATTGGCTCGTTTTAATACTCTCGAAGTAGATTGGTCTCTCAAGGCGATCCCCTAACGTATATATATATATATATATATATACAGGTCCTTCTAAAAAAATTAGCATATTGTGATAAAGTTCATTATTTTCCATAATGTAATGATAAAAATTAAACTTTCATATATTTTAGATTCATTGCACACCAACTGAAATATTTCAGGTCTTTTATTGTTTTAATACTGATGATTTTGGCATACAGCTCATGAAAACCCAAAATTCCTATCTCAAAAAATTAGCATATTTCATCCGACCAATAAAAGAAGTGTTTTTAATACAAAAAAAGTCAACCTTCAAATAATTATGTTCAGTTATGTACTCAATACTTGGTCGGGAATCATTTTGCAGAAATGACTGCTTCATTGCGGCGTGGCATGGAGGCAATCAGCCTGTGGCACTGCTGAGGTGTTATGGAGGCCCAGGATGCTTCGATAGCGGCCTTAAGCTCATCCAGAGTGTTGGGTCTTGCGTCTCTCAACTTTCTCTTCACAATATCCCACAGATTCTCTATGGGGTTCAGGTCAGGAGAGTTGGCAGGCCAATTGAGCACAGTAATACCATGGTCAGTAAACCATTTACCAGTGGTTTTGGCACTGTGAGCAGGTGCCAGGTCGTGCTGAAAAATGAAATCAGATGGAAGCATGAAGTGCTCCAAAATCGCCTGATAGCTAGCTGCATTGACCCTGCCCTTGATAAAACACAGTGGACCAACACCAGCAGCTGACATGGCACCCCAGATCATCACTGAGTGTGGGTACTTGACACTGGACTTCAGGCATTTTGGCATTTCCTTCTCCCCAGTCTTCCTCCAGACTCTGGCACCTTGATTTCCAAATGACATGCAAAATTTGCTTTCATCTGAAAAAAGTACTTTGGACCACTGAGCAACAGTCTAGTGCTGCTTCTCTGTAGCCCAGGTCAGGCGCTTCTGCCGCTGTTTCTGGTACAAAAGTGGCTTGACCTGGGGAATGCGGCACCTGTAGCCCATTTCCTGCACACGCCTGTGCACGGTGGCTCTGGATGTTTCTACTCCAGACTCAGTCCACTGCTTCCGCAGGTCCCCCAAGGCCTGGAATCGGTCCTTCTCCACAATCTTCCTCAGGGTCCGGTCACCTCTTCTCGTTGTGCAGCGTTTTTTGCCACACTTTTTCCTTCCCACAGACTTCCCACTGAGGTGCCTTGATACAGCACTCTGGCAACAGCCTATTTGTTCAGAAATTTCTTTCTGTGTCTTACCCTCTTGCTTGAGGGTGTCAATGATGGCCTTCTGGACAGCAGTCAGGTCGGCAGTCTTACCCATGATTGCGGTTTTGAGTAATGAAACAGGCTGGGAGTTTTTAAAAGCCTCAGGAATCTTTTGCAGGTGTTTAGAGTTAATTATTTGATTCAGATGATTAGGTTAATAGCTCGTTTAGAGACCCTTTTCATGATATGCAAATTTTTTGAGTTATGAAGTAATTATTTAAAAAACAAACAATATGGATCATAAATTCCATATCTCTGCTACTTACTTCGTGGAGAAGAGATCCTTAACTGAACAGAGCTGCTCCACTTACATGTTCAGTTAAACTAAAAAGAGAAAAAATACATTATTGGTAGGAAACCAGTTACAATTTTTAAAGTTATAATTTACAGATATTTTAAGAAAGAAATAATTTACCTGTTGAGAGTATGATGACAGTCTGTGAAATCAGTAATGAGGAGGCTTTGACAGTTACAGAATTGAAAAACAAAAAGACGGGAGTAATTAAAGAACCCTAAACTACAACAAAAAGAACAATTTCAGCATATAAAGGGTTCTTCAGGACGATACAGTTCTAAATAGAACTGTTACTACTTGTAAAGAACCTTTAAAGAACCATATTTTTTTAGAGTGTACAACCAAGTTGATTATACTTAATGTAAGGCAGCAACTGAACTTAAAGGGGTCTTGTTGCTTGAGGTTTACTTATAATGTAAATAATGATTTTTGAACAAAATAAATATATATGTCGAAAATTATATTATTTTCATATTCATTCTTACCCTCTGTCTGATAGTATCCGTTTTTAAGGATCGCTCCTTTAAAACTTGTCAGTAACGGCCACTGTTATGATTGTCTAACGTCATTGCATAGGAAACAGTATCAAGGCCCACTCGCTATTGCACGCGAGTAAGTATTTTGAAACCATTATCCATATAAAACAGTAATTTACAGACAAAGCATTATGAAATCATTTACTTATGGTTTGTGATGTAGCTGCTGTCAGATCCAAGACATTTGGCTGCTTTAGCTTTTAACAAACATTTCTTTGCGAACTCTCTATTTAAACTGTGCCTTGGTGACAAAACAAAATGCTCCGAACAAATATATAATCCTCTGGAGCGATCCGGGACGACATTAAAATAAATCATCCACATGTTTCCGACACTGGGATCTTCCAAAGTCTGTACAGAGACGCAAACGAGCTGTTTAAACTGGATGCGTCAAAGTGAACTTTTTCTTTTTCTTTTTTCTGTTTCTTCATTCTTTTCCTTTTCCATTTGTCCTGCTGTCGACAGACTTAAATGCGTGGGGCATCTCAGAAACTGAGTGGTCATCTTTATCCAGTGTAGACAGTGTGACTGATTGTAATGGGTTCTATTTGCTTTTGACGCCACACTACGTGACTCTCACATCCAGTGTTGGCAAATGACAGCCTTAAGTGACTGAACTCCAGTGGGTGTGGCCTATGGTGTGATGATGTCAACTATTGATGTCTTGCTCTGTAGGCAGTCATATGCAAATGTACAGTATTTGCCCGTGTGACGTCACAGATCCTGCAATATCAAAACGAGCCAATTTTAGAGCATGATTAAAAAAATGCTTTGTTTATAATGAGGAGGATGTTTTAAGCTATGAAACTTGGTACAAAGACTTCTTATATGTAGTGAAGGCAAATTTGATTTCTCATGTCTCATGATTTCACCCCTTTAAAATTTCCACCTATTTCAACTTAAATTTAGTCAGTTATCTGAATTCGAAATAGTATAGTAGCATACAACACTTACTATTTCTGTTAGTTTTACTAATATCCACCATCGACATTTAAGGGACATGTTTACCCCAGTATTCAGATTAATACGGTCAGGTTAGATCAATATGGTTTGTTGACTAATTCTTAAACTTTTCTATACCTGTCAGTTGGTGCTGTATGTGGGGATATTGAAATGAAACTTGTCTCTTTTTCTCATTGTGTCTCCACAGCGTTTCACCAGCAGGCTGTTCACAGTCCCTTGGAGCAGCAGAAGGGACAGCGGCAGAGCGGCCCCGTCCCGTGTCAAAACTGTGGCAAGCCCTGCAAAGGCGAGGTGCTCCGGGTGCAAAATAATCACTTCCACATCAAGTGCTTTGTTTGCAAAGGTAACACATCGGTCACAACCCACTCCATTTTTATGTTCTGTTATTGTGTGACAATTTTCAGACAGTTACATAAGGGCTTTCATGCCTTGAAAGCACTTTGAATATACATGTAATAGAACCTGAACACAAAACAAATGTGATGAAAACATAAAGGTATTTTATTGTGCAGCACTGCAACAAACTCAATCATTCTCCATGAACGGGGAGGGTGGGGCGTATACTGTTGTTCTGACAGCGGTGTACCAGAACCATAGACTAGAGAGGAAGTTTATTTAGGTGACTGTTTCATCTGTTTGGAATCTGATTTCATCAAAAATAGCTAAAATTAAGCCAAACACATGGATGACTCTGGTTTGTCTGTCAGTGCATGTGTGTTTGCATGTGTGCTTATGTATGCGCAAGACAATTTCTCCCAGCACCGGCTGTTTTCAGCTTGATGATGTTGTGAACACAGACAGTGGTTGCTAGGTGACCTCAGGGTTCAGACAATGTGAGCTTCTTAATAGAGTTTAACACATTTATTCTTGCCTCAGAGCGACAGTCAGTTCAGTTGCTACACGCTATTAGTCAAATTACAGTTGATGCTCTAATTTTTTTATGGTCTCTTACCCATTAATCTTTGTCTTTTAAATAACTGTCATTTTTAAGTTTTTTAAAACACAGCATAGAGGGAGTCATATGCAGTTCACCATACTTTTGTAGGTGTGTATGCATTTAAGTTTGTATTCTCTGAAAGGTCAATGTGTCCTGTCCTGCTTATTTCATATGCTCTAAGGGTCCAAAATGAAGACATCTTTCCTTGGATATGTGTGCATGTACTGTAGGTACCTAAAAAAAAGTGTGCTCACAAAGGCTGCATTTATTTAATCCAAAATACAGTAAAAACTGTTTTTGATGCTTAAAGGGTTAGTTTAACCAAAAATGAAATTTCTGTCATTAATTACTCACCATCATATTGTTCCAAATCCGTAAGATCTTCGTTCATCTTCAGAACACAAATGATGATATTTTTGATGAAATCCGAGAGCTTTCTGACCCCCCCATAGACTGCAATGTTATTACCACTTTCAAGGCCCAGAAAGGTAGTAAAGACATCATTAAAATAGTCCATGTGACTACAATGGTTCAACCTTAATTTAATGAAGCGACAAGAATACTTTTTGTGCTCAAAGCCCCACCAAAAATAAAGACTTTATTCAACAATTTCTTCTCTTCTGTGTCAGTCTCTGACTCCATTCATGTTGTAAGCACATTGCAGCGCTTCCGGGTTATATGTCAGAATGCCGTCTCCTGCATTAGCATCACATGCATGCGTCGTGGTACTTATGTGAACAGCGTCAGAAAAAGTATATTCATCTTTCCTGTTTACTCCGCCTGAAATATCCCATAATAAGCGTATTGATGGAACCTGATCAGCAAGGAATGTCAGTATTTAAGGGCATCAATGCCTAAGTCTTTAATTTTAAGGTAAAGTTTGCACTTACATTCTTAGCCATACATTTTTTCTTTAACTTACCATTACAAGTACAATGCATCAGTATAATGTATTATAGGAGTCATTCTAGGAACACTGGTTATATGGGTGGGTGAATGTGTGTCATTCCAGCACTCAGTTTGCTGTCACACCAACTTCAACTCATTTGTTATGTAAAACATCAGACAAACCAGATGATATTGCGTCATTCTAAGATGTTTTGGAGCTTTCATATGGAGGTCTGGAGAAGGACTGAGACATGTGGGGGAATTCAGTTATCATAAAACTCCCTGTATTTGTTTCATGCACACCATGACAACATGGTAATGCTATTCTGCACAGTGGGGATTTCATTGCTCCATAAAGGCCGGACTGAGCACGCCCAACACTCGTTCCAAACATGTGAGCTCAAACATTCGAATATGTTATTTAATCAGAATATGCATATACTTCATAAAAATGTATAGTACATGCAGCCTTTTTCAGCAGGCTTGAATAGATAGGAAACGTATTTTTAACAGATAGCATTATGGACATAAACTCCCCTTTAGTGTATCATTTTTATGTAAATATAATTTTGAATTTTGGATGTAACTGGAGAGAGAAATCTGTTCAAAACACGCTCAAACTGAATAGTAATAAAGCAGTGCATATCAAATACCAGTTTTTTTTAAGACCTCTTAAAATGTATGAGGTTGTGTGTGTGTGTGACCTACACCCTACTGAAAACATCCTAATACAGCTGCCTTTTGTTTGCATGAATACCCTAGTGATTTTTTTCATTATAAACACACAGATACACACGTGCCAACTATCCACATGCACACACACATCACAGTAAAGTCTTGAATCCTGATACCTCATCTGGGGAAAGTGTTGAAATTATTTGGTTTGAATTCTTAGAAAATCTGTAATTTCCCGAACCTAAAAGTTTCCTTTTTATTCTTCTTTTTTTTTTATCGAGGCAGACATTGTTGCTTCTCTTTGCTCTATCCTGACAGCATCAGAGTTCAACATCTGAAACATTAAGAGCCTCATATATTTATAAGCGTGTACTTGGCAAGTGATATGCTTTCACATACTGTAGGCCTGTACGTATTCATACTAGTATGCATGGACCTGTTCACATGGTATCTGTGTAATTCAAAAATATATTGATTATAATGTAGTTTTCTAAGTACAGTGATGTAGAATTCATATCACACACTTGCTGTCATAATATAGCTTTTGATTTATCTTTAATCTGTATTTACCTGGGTTTTGATTTGTTTTGTTTAGTTGTCATGTCATTGCTGTTTTAGTTGAAACCTCCAAGTACATATTTCACAGCTAAATTAAATCATGCCAGACTGATTTAATACACAGAATTAAATGGTTTCCTTCTCAAGGACAGAGCACAATGTGTTTGTGTGCTCAAAGCTATGTCAAGATTCTTGTTTCAAGCTGTTTCCCACCGCAACTGACCTTATATAACAACTCTTCAGATCCATAAGGATTCAGCAGAATTAATAAATTACACACTTTTTATTTAGTTCCCCCTTTAGAAGCGCTCATCCGGGAAATTTAGCTGTAGAGTCTTTTTATTCATAATCTATCACTAATATGGATTTCCCCATTATCTGACATCTTCATTGGATTTGGTGTGAACACGTACTGTAATCCCATCTGTCATATTGGATTATGATCAGCTGAGAATGATTCAAATATCATTGAGTATCTCTAAAAAGATAGGCAGGATGCATCTGCATAATGAATATTTGCTCAATTTTTCTACTCAAACACTCAAATATCATTAAATATCTCTAGAAAATAAAGACAGGATGCAACTGAATAATGAAATTTTTTTTTTTTTTTCAAATTTGTTACAGATGCTGGATCATCTATAAATAAAACTGCTTGCACAGTAGCACACTTTTAATTAATCACATCTTGGGCTCTGGGTGTGTGGGATGTTTGGGACTTTTCATTGCTGTACTGTAGTCAGAGTTTCCAGCAAGGATCTAAATCTTACAAAACCTCATTTGGTGATGTCCTCAATTGAAGAAAAAAAAACAAATAATGCACAATGATTTCCTTGAGGGTTAATGTTGGATTTGGGTTAGTGTATAGTATTGATTGTTAGATTTATCTAAAAATTGATAATATTTCCTGATTTGGATTTTATGCCCCTATTTTGGATTTAGATTTTAGAATGTCCTAAGTTGTATATTTATTTAAGAACACGGTATTGTGTAAACTTTTGATGTTTATTGTTAATGTAATATACAGGGGTTGGACAATGAAACTGAAAACCATGTTTTAGACCACAATAATTTATTAGTATGGTGTAGGGCCTCCTTTTGTAGCCAATACAGTATCAATTAGTCTTGTGAATGACAGATACAAGTCCTTCACAGTAGCCGGAGGGATTTTGAGTCATTCCTCTTCCAGAACAGTGGTCAGGCCACTGTGTGATGCTGATGGAGGAAAACGATTCCTGATTCGCTCATCCAATACCCCAAAAATGGCTAAAAAATATTTAGACCTTGTGACTTCACAGGTCACTTTCATGTTCATCAAACCATTCTGTCACAAGTCTTGCTGTGTGTATTAGTGCATTAACATGCTGATACACTGCCCCACCTTCAGGGTGCAATGTTTGAACCAATGGGCGCACATGGTCCTCCAGATTGGTTTGGTAGTACTTGGCAGTGACGTGCCCTTCAAGTACAGTAAGGAATGCCATAATATTCCAGCCCAAACCATCACTGATCCAGCCCCATGCTTTACACTTTGGGGCTTTTCCACACCGTAACTCACACAAATGTGGGAAAGACAGTGAAGGTGGACTCATCAGAGAACAATAAATGTTTCACATTGTCCCGGGTCCAAGATTTGTACTGTTGAAGCCGACATTTGGCATTGGCATGAGTGACCAAAGGTTTAGCTATAGCATCCCAACTATGAATATTAACTGTGGAGTCCACGACAAACAGATTTGGTGGAAACAGGAGAGTCGAGGTTTGCATTTAATTCTGCAATGAGTTTGGCAGCTGTGTTTAAAAAAAAAAAAATAATAATTATACAATCTGGGTTAGTACCTGGACATCCCTTTCAGACAGCTTCCTCTTGCGTTGACAATTACTTCTTTTGGATGAGGTTCGTACAACGTGGAGGTATGCCAACATTACCCTGGGTACCATAGCTCTCGATACACAAAGACTCTGCTGTCCCATTCGCAGATGCAGCCAGAGAGATGTGCACCAACAATTTGTTCTCTTTTGTACTCTGATATGTCTCCTATTATGTTGTGTGGATTGCAATATTAGCTGTGCTATTGCTCTGCTAATTCAACCTTCACACACTGCTCTTATTGATGGAATGTAAAATCAGTAAAGATTTGGCCACTAGGCCACAATTTTAATCTCCAACACAACACTATATTGGCCAGTGTTTGTTTCATTGTCCAACCCCTGTATATACATACACATACATACACTACCATTCAAAAATTTGGGGTCAGTAACATTTTTTTAAAGTAATTAATACGTTCATTCATCATGGAAGCATTAAATTGATTAAAAGTGACAGTAAAGACATTTTTTGTTGCAAAAAAATCTATTTCAAATAAAAGATGTTCTTTTAAACTTTCTACTCATCAAATATGAAAAAAAATGGTTGCAGTTTCCACAAAAATATTAAGGAACATGCAGCTAATCTGTAGTGCACATTTTACATATAACAACAGCACTAATACCTCTAACCCAATTATGTAGTTGTTATACACCCTTCACACACACAAGACCGCAGATTAAAAGATAATACCCGGTATGACTTTTAAAACAATGTGACTGTTTTTATAGTAATTTCTAATATGGAAAATGTGCTATTTACAACATTACACAACAATGCAACAACACATATATTCCATCTATATTTGACATAAAACACTTCATTTAGGATTGAAGTAATTCAATTGATGTAATTCCTGATGTAAATAAATCAAAAATAAATAACCATTATCGATCGTAATTAAACACATTTCACTTTGCTCTATTGGACGAGTGGTCAACCTGACTCTCTTTATGTGTATGTGTTTTTTTTTCTTTTTTGCTGTTGTGCAAGTATTTATTCAGTACTCTAGTTCTGTTTGGCTAGTAGCCCAGGCCTTTCATGGACAGTGGTTTGGATTTGTCTGTGTGCTTGTTCAGAGATGTGTTTTCTTTATAATTCTATTCTCTCTGCTGTGTAGATAGTCAGGTAGTTACACGTCCATGTTTCCTGCATTATACTGGTACACACTAATTTGCACTCATGTGTTAGTTATCGATCAAATTAGTGTTTGATTGCAGGTAATTAGAGACACTCAGCAGCAGTTAGAACAGAACACTCTGTACTGTAGTGCAGTGAACGCTCAGGACTCTCAAGGTGAATGTCACAGCTAGAGCTTGTGATCATCGGCCAAAATGAAGATGCAGAAGCTCTTCCGTTCATCAGGATGACAAAATTGATGAACTGTTCATTGTCAAAGGTGTGTTGATACCTAACAGTGTTGTTTTCTGCATCATCTGCAGGATGCAATATTGTAATACTGTGTTTATGATTGGGTAGTTTTAACCTCAAAGCTATCCACAAGTTAATATATTGTGCTAAATTGGAACTTTGTCGTTACAAATGTGTAATAATTACAAATATATTTAAATACATGACATACAAGTTTCAATAAAATTACAGTAATATTTTGGTAACACTTTATTTTAATGTGTCCTTGTTACATGTTACATGCATTTACTATAGTAATAACTATAAATTAGGCATAATTACATGCAACTAACCCTAAACCAAACCCTAATCCTACCCTAACCACATAGTAAGGACATGTAGTTAATTACTATTACTCAGTACTTAAATGTATAATTACAATGTAACAGGGACACATTCAATCATTTTTTCATATTTTTGTTTTTTAGTTTGCACATGAAATTATATATAAAGATGTATTGAAGTCCTACTTAATTGGGTCAAAAAAGCACTCTTAAGTTCAAGTAATTGCATATATTATAAATGTAATACACTTTCATTTAATTGTAAATTTACTAACATGCAATTGTCTGAAAACATTATATTCAGTTTGCAATCAAGTATATTCTTTTAAAGTATGTTATTTCTATAATATGTAGTTTTAAAAAGTGTGCAGAAGTGTATTTCTGTACCCTTCATTGGGGAGTTTAGTTTGAGGCATTTATTTTTTAAAGGGGAGGTAAAACACATTTTTTCAAAGGCTTGATTGTGTTTGTGGGGTGCACTGTAGTATGTGTTCATGCTTCGTTTTTAAAAAATTGCATTATTTTTCATATATTTTACCTTTATTATACACTGCTCTGTCTCTGATGGTTTCCGGGTTCTATGAAGCCAGTCCCTCAAAACTATGCAATAGGCTCAGATTGGTTAGCTGGCCCAGTGTGTTGTGATTCGCTAACCAACCAGTGCACGTTTTCCGGAAACGTCACGCCCCTTACCTTTACCGGTAGTTTGTGCTGTGGTGTATTATAAACGATGGCGTCAATAAAACCATACCAGTTTGAGCCCGAATCAGACCCAGAGAATGTTAGTGAAGGTGATCGAGCAGAACCTGTTCAAGAACGGCTGTTAAACGACGTTTCAGAAAGGTTTGTTTTTTGTTGTCTCATTACTTTTTACATACGCTGTTATTTAATTGTACTAATTATTATAGTAATACAAAAAAATAAGCTTCATAAACAAGAAAATAAGCTGTTCATAAACAGTCCTCAAAAGGATTTTTTTTTTAGTAAAGACTGCGGATCTATAGTGATCGTTACTGACTGAATGGCACGGTTACTTTTGTATTTTTACAACGATTGTAGCCAAATATCTGTCGACAGAACTATCAACCCAAAACGAACACTAAACATTGGGTTTACTACAGTAGCCAAATCAAACACAGAACCATGTTTAGCATGCCTGTAGATAAACAAGCGATAAACAATACATAAAAGCTCTAATCAAAGAATTTACTCTAATTCCAAGTTTGCTGTTGAGATTTTAAAAAAGTTTGTAACGTTAGGTGTTTGTCGGATAACGTTAAGTATGAATGAGCATTTAACAAGCTGGTTTGCAGAGCCAAACAGCGTTGTCATTTGTTTACTTCCTTGCTACAACGTACAATTAACAATACGAACTATTACAGGAAAACACATCGACGAAAAATAAATCATACTTGCAGATTGTGGCCCGTAAACAACAGCTTCTGTTCTTAAAGTTGGAACTGCTCCATCTTTCAGCACAAGCCGTTGTGCGAATCCTGCATTGAACTCGCCAACATTTTTGTGGAAGCTTTCCTCCGTAAAATGTGCAGCACAGAGAGCGAGATTTGGGTAATAATTAACCATTGATTCCTAACTCCTGCGACCCTAGGAAGGCTGAACAAAGTGGACCTGCAATCCGGGCACTGATGAAAATAACAGCGTTTCGACGACATTGCGGCAGCAACAACACTCCTATACCACATTAACTCTTCTCCAACGCAATATAAAATGGCCTCGCCCCCCTTATTTAGTATTCTCGGAGGAGGGGTTTATTAGGGTTGCTGACGTCCAAAACCAGCTGTTTGCTGTAGTCCTTAGAAATTGATTTCTTTAAAAGCAAATATCTCCGTTTGCTTTGAACTTTGAGCGCTGTAACTTTGCAGATGTTGTTTATGCTCAAACAGCAACATTACACACTAACTAAAGTTAGAAAAGTGAAATAGTGTTTTACCACCCCTTTAACATGTCCACTGACAGATTTGATACAGGTTGTTTGTGATGTCTGTAATTTGTGTATTTTATTTATTTATTCATCAGTAATCATTTATTACTTCATATTTATTTATTGTGACATATAAAAACAAACTGTGATTGGTTGTTTGACTTTTTGTTCAGATGGTCTCTTCCTGTCTGTGAGTGGGTGGTTTTTGGCTAGATAAAGCTGCAAGTTAAAATTACGGCTCCATGATGAGATGTTGAGGAGATTAGGCAATAAAATAATAAATATTTAATTAATGTTATCTGTACAATAAAAGACAGAGTTTGACCCCATTGCAAAATAACATCCATGAACAAAAAATAATTGTCTGCATTCAAAATTTTATGTTAAAAATTTTTCTGATTTATATTAGATGTCAGGTAATTAAACTCAAAAAAGATTTTTCATCACAATCAAAGATTTCCCAGTTTTCCAAAATTCTTATTTTTTGAAGCTGCTGTCATATATAGCCACTTTTCCATAGTCCTAAGAATGATTCCAGTTATATTTCCACTTCAGCTTGGCTCGGCACGGCACGATTACAAACACTCAGAGATGGTCACTTGTGTGTTGCCTTTGAGCAAAGTAACACAAGTTAATAATAATGAAACGGTAAAGCAACGGTTTAAGAATGGTTTGGCCCGATGGTGGAAAAGTGGCATATGTGAACTCATGGAATGCCTACAGGGTACACAATATTCAACTTTTGTAAAAAAATGTAGAGGAACAGCAGACCCTCTCCAGCCAACCAACTCCCTGAAAGCATGCGAACCAGCGCCATTTTAGATTGCCAGAGAATTCAGTTGGAACATTGGAGCTAGCTTGGCTTAGACTGTGTGTAGAGGGGTTATATTACCCTTCAGGAATAAAACGCATCCCTCTGTTGATGTGAGTCCTGCCAATTACATGTCACTGGTGCTAGCTTTCGCAATCCCTTGGCCTTGAGGAAAGAGATTTACACTTGCTGTTACACCAATAGCTTTAACTCTTTCACCGATTGCGTCCAAGATTGTTGTGTTTATCTTAGGTTTTCAGTGTCTCAGGTAGGAAATGTGTGCAAAGGAATTGCTTTTGCCCTCAGTGTAACCCGTTTTATTATCTTGTTTACTTGCTCTTCTTGCATTGCAAAGTTTAGGTTTCAGAGAGTCAGACATGTTGAGAATTTCCATCCAGGGATTTGATTTCAAGTCCAATATCAATATGCTGAAGTTTCCAGGTTCACTCACTCTCCCGATTACTCTTGTTTGCCCTCCTTCCCTATTCTATAGTCTGCTTATCTTCCTCCGCCATAATTTTTCCATGTTCCATTTCTTCTAGCCCAGCCCATCCCCTTTTTAGTGCTGCTTGTATAATATAACCTCCTCAGCTGTGATATTGTTTTTATTTCATTTTTATTTCATGTTGTCTAATTTATCTGCTTTTTTGTAAGCAAAAATCATACTTCCAGTATCTATAATCTTCCAGCTTTTCAGTCATCATAAAGCAGGTGTGACATTCATAGTAGCTTAAGCACCCAAAGTGTTTATTCCCAAAGTGCTGATGGGGTGTCCATCTGGAGCACTTAACCTCAGGGAGGGATGTTCCAGGAATTGTTCTGGTGTTTGCTGTTTTGGATGAAAACATCCTTCAAAAGTATAACTAGCATTATAACTTGCACACTTTCAGATCAGCAAGGACTGTGGCATGTGTTTGATCATTAGAGCAGTGTTGCTTGCAGACATTCCTTCGCTCCTCTTATTCAGGTGTTGTTTTCTGTCTGCAGCTGAGCTAAATATACTGGCAGGGTGAAAGACATACCATGCCCAATGTTGAGGACTTCTTATCACTGCACGGTTTGGGTTACATACTTCAGTAGTTAATGGGCAAAATTGTGCTTAGAGCAGAGGTTTTTGAACTGGGGTCCATGGACCCCCGAGGGCTGCAATGGAATGCTTGGGAGTCCACAGAAAAAACAAAGATTATATTAAATGTATTTTAAGGCTGTCAAAGTTACAGTATTAAGATAATAATTAAATGTTTAATGCAATAATTAAACACATTTAATAAATTTAAATGTGTCTAAAAACGGGATCAATCACAACTATTTAAAAGTATTAGTCAGAAACCATTTTTTAATTATACATTTACAAAAAAGAATCCACTCTCAACTCAATACAAAGAAAATATTCTACAGATAATATTTAATCATTCTTATTTGTCCCATAATTGGCTATATTTGGCTTAAATTACTTTGACTTAATTGAATTCTTTATAGTATAATATTCATTTTCAAACATGCTGTCTCAATAATATCAATCCCACGTAATATTTTTCCCACACAGTATGTATCTGTAACGATAGTTCAGTAGGAGGGATGAAAGAAGACAAGGGTCGGCGTAACGTGGACTCGTACAATTTATTAAATCAACACAAAAATAAAGAAAAGGTGCGCCACATGCGCGTTCACCGTAGACTCGTCTACAGCACAGTTCATAAATACTCCTTCCTGCTGACACAGCTCTCAATCCACTCTTCCCGATGTGTAACTCAGTCCATTCATAAAACTCTTTCCGATGTGTAACTCAGTCCATTCATAAAACTCTTTCCGATGTGTATCCTCAGTCCGATTGTCAGCCAGCAGGTCGTGAGTGTTTGGTACGAGTCCCCAGTCCTTCTCTCTCCCACTCTCTTGCATCAGCCGGTTTATATTCAATTCAATTCAATTCAAATTTATTTGTATAGCGCTTTTCACAATACATATTGTTTCAAAGCAGCTTTACAGAAAGTGCATTTCAGAAATGTACGTAAAAAATACAGTTAGTTAATCATCATGTATTAATTTAGGGTATAACATATCGCCGGCGTTGAGTCGTCTCTTCACAGGCGTCGAGTCGTCTCATCGCAGGTGTTGGGGACTCTGAAGTCTCCGTGAGAGGCTGGATACAGACTGTAGCTGAAGAACGCTATTTACCTCGGGACTAGCGTCCCGAGATAACAGCAGAAAAGCAGATGGGAAATAATTAGCGTAGCTGCTGTTCATAATATTAATGCATTCGATCTGATTCAACAGTAGTATAAGAGGCAAGCATTATGTGAATGCTTGGCTGAAGAGATGCGTCTTTAATCTAGTTTTGAACTGGGAGAGCGAGTCTGAGCAACGAACAGTATCAGGAAGGCTATTCCAGAGTTTAGGAGCTAAATGCGAGAACGCCCTCCCTCCTTTAGTGGATCTGGATATCCTAGGAATGACCAGAAGCCTCGAGTTTAGGGATCTTAAAGAACGCGATGGATTGTAGGGCGATAGAAGGTCCATTAAATATACAGGAGCTAGACCATTTAGGGCTTTATAGGTCAGTAATAGTACTTTGTAATTGATACGGAACTTAATAGGTAACCAGTGCAGAGATGATAAAATTGGTGTTATATGATCATATTTTCTTGACCTAGTAAGAACTCTAGCAGCTGCATTTTGCACTAACTGTAGCTTGTTTATTAAGGATGTAGGACAACCAGCTAATAAAGCGTTACAGTAATCTAGTCTTGAGGTCATGAATGCATGAACTAACTTTTCTGCATCAGAAACAGATAGCATGTTACGTAGCTTAGCAATATTTCTAAGGTGGAAAAAGGCTGTTCTTGTAACATATGAAATATGATTTTCGAAAGACAAGTTGCGGTCTAGTATAACACCCAGGTCTTTTACTGTAGTGGATAAAGTAACTGGACATCCTTCTAAATTAAAGTTGTATTGTACGAGGTTTTGTGGGTAGTTTTTTGGACCAATAAGTAATACCTCCGTTTTATCTGAATTTAATAGCAGGAAATTACACGTCATCCAGCATTTTATATCTTTAAGACACTCTGTCAATTTAGATAAGTTAGTGTTTTCATCTGGTCTTGATGAAATATATAATTGAGTGTCATCAGCATAACAGTGGAAATTAATTCCATGTTTTCTTATAATATTACCCAGTGGCAGCATATATATTGAGAATAGCAGAGGGCCTAACACCGATCCTTGCGGCACTCCATAGTCTACTGACGTTATCTTCGATTTTTCCCCATTTAAACAGACAAAATGGTAACGGTCTGATAAGTACGATCTAAACCAGCTTAATGCCTGTCTCTGAACACCAGTGTAGTTTTGTAGTCGATCCAAGAGTATTTTATGATCTATAGTGTCGAACGCAGCGCTAAGATCGAGTAGAACTAGTATTGAGATACAGCCTTGGTCAGAAGCTAAAAGTAAATCATTTGTAATTTTAACTAGCGCAGTTTCTGTGCTATGATGCGGTCTGAATCCTGACTGAAATTTTTCATAGATATCATTTTCTTGCAAGAAAGAGCACAATTGAGCGGACACAATTTTTTCTAGTATTTTAGATATAAATGGAAGATTTGAAATGGGTCTGTAATTTGCTAAGTTATTTTGATCTAATTGCGGTTTCTTAATAATAGGTTTTATTACTGCCAGCTTAAATATTTTTGGAACATGACCTAAAGATAAAGACGAGTTAATAATATTGAGAAGAGGCTCTTCCACTACAGGTAACACTTCTTTCAGTAGTTTAGTGGGTATTGGGTCTAATAAACATGTTGTTGGTTTCGCTGCAAAGATAAGTTTATTTAGCTCTTCCTGTCCTATAGTTGTAAAGCGGTGTAGTTGTTCTTGAGGGGCGATAATTGAGGCTGAATCATAAGACACCATAGAGGATTGTACATTTACAATTGTATTTCGGATGCTTTCTATTTTCTCATTGAAGTAATTCATAAAATCATTACAACTATACTGTAACGGAATATTTTGCTCTGGTGATGTCTGTTTATTTGTTAGTCTAGCCACGGTGTTAAATAAAAACCTTGGATTATTTTGGTTATTTTCTATTAGTTTGCGGAGATGCTCAGCCCTGGCTGCTTTTAGAGCCTTTTTATAATGTGACATACTGTCTTTCCACGCGATTCTAAAGACCTCTAAATTAGTTTGTTTCCATTTACGCTCTAAGTTACGAGTTTCTCTCTTGATAACATGTGTAGTACTATTGTACCATGGTGCTTTAGTTTTCTCTCTAACCTTTTTTAATCTAATTGGTGCAACAATATCTAATGTACTAGAGAAAATGGTGCTCAAACTGCTAGTCATTTCCTCTAGTTCATCTGTTTGTTGGGGTTCACTGAGCAGCTGAGATAGATCAGGTAAGCTATTTGTGAATCTATCTATAGTGGTTGGAACGATTGTTCTGCCTGGTCGATAACGTGGCGCAACATGGCAAATTTCAGCAGTACGTAATATGCACGTTACCATACAATGATCAGTGAGATCGTCACTTTGCGCTATAATATCTATATCGGTTGGATTGGTTCCATATGATATAATTAAATCTAGTGTATGATTTAGACGATGAGTGGGACCACTGACGTTTTGCTTGACCCCAAATGAGTTTAATAAATCTGTAAACGCAGCCCCTAACGCATCATTTGTGTTATCTACGTGTATGTTAAAATCTCCAACAATTATTGCTTTATCGGCATTGACCAATAGATCTGAGAGAAAGTCTGCAAACTCTTTTAGGAAATCAGCATAGGGCCCTGGAGGTCTATATACGGTCGCCAAGGCTAGAGATAATAGGGATTTCTTTCTTACATCTAAGAGCGTAACATTTAGCACAAGTACTTCGAACGAATTAAACCTGTGACCTGTTTTCTGAGTAACATTAAGGATATCTCTATAGATTGTTGCAACACCGCCGCCACGACCGATCGGACGGGGCTCATGCTTATAACAGTATCCTGGTGGAGTAGACTCCTTTAGACCGAAATAATCATTTGGTTTAAGCCAGGTTTCAGTAAGGCACAGAACATCGAAATTATTATCTGTGACCATTTCATTTACAATAACCGCCTTAGGTGTGAGCGATCTAATGTTTAGAAGACCTAGTTTTAGAAATTCTTTTTGTTCACTGAGATTTAGATTTTCTGGTTTAATTACAATAAGATTTTTCCTAGATCCTAAACTAGATTTATTGTTTGGCCTCACTAGACGAGGAATAGACACAGTTTCTATATAATGTTCTACACTACTTGTATCAATTAAGTTGGGACAGCAGAGATTGTGATTTGGACTTTGACTTACTAGTCAGATGGTGTGTAACGTCTTGGAGATGTTGTCCGACAGCACAGCCGCTCCGATTCTGCTGGGGTGCAGGCCATCAGCACGGTAGAGCCTAGGTCGCTCCCAGAACAGATTCCAATTATTTACAAAGAGCAGTTTCTGTTCATTACACCATGATATTAACCATTCATTTAGAGCAAATAGTCTACTGAACCTTTCTTGTCCTAGTCGGTACGTGGGAAGCGGTCCAGACACGATGATCGTTGCCTCAGGCGCTGTGCTGCGTACCGTCTCGATCAGGCTCCTGTAGTCCTTCTTCAGAACCTCCGTCTGCCGCAGCCGGATGTCGTTCGTTCCCGCGTGCAGCACCACAGCTCCGACGCGCTCGTCACCGTTCAGGATCTCGGTCGCCAATCAGGATTATATGCGGTCTCCCCACGCCAGTTACTGCAATCAGACACAGGTGTTCGTCATTTTGCACTTGACCCACTTACTTACCGCTCGGCTCTTCCCTCACTCTCCCACTGCAAAGTCCGCAAAACCACGCCCCCCTCATCACATACCCCCACCGCCCGACTCAGGCCCGGGGAGCCATCTGGCCTGCAGCCTCCCCCCCCCCTCCTCCTCCTGGAGAGGAAGTCAGCCACAGCCATCTGCGCCCCCGGCCTGTAGACCACCTGAAATTTAAAAGGTTGTAATGCCAGATACCAACGGGTCATCCGCGCGTTGGTATCTTTCATGCGGTGGAGCCATTGGAGGGGAGCATGGTCCGAACAGAGTTCAGAATTCCAGTCCCAAGAGATAATAGCGGAGGGTGAGAACGGCCCATCTGATGGCAAGACATTCTTTCTCAATGGTGCTGTACTTAGTCTCTCTCTTAGAGAGCTTGCGACTAATGTACAGCACCGGCCGCTCTTCACCCTCTATCTCCTGGGACAGGACAGCACCCATCCCCCTGTCCGACGCGTCCGTCTGCAGAATAAAAGGGAGAGAAAAGTTAGGAGCCTGTAAGAGCGGTCCGCCACACAGAGCAGCCTTTATCTGGGTAAAGGCCTGCTGACACCGCTCCGTCCACTGGACGGTATCTGGTGCATCCTTTTTAGTTAGATCAGTCAGCGGGCTAGCGAGGTCCGAATAATTAGGCACAAACCTTCTGTAATATCCCGCTAGCCCCAGGAACTGTCTAACCTCCTTTTTGGTCTTAGGTCTCGGACAGGTCGCAACTGCTGCAGTCTTATCAATTTGGGGACGCACCTGTCCATGACCCAAGTGGAAGCCCAGATACCTAACCTCCACACGCCCAACCGCACATTTCTTCTGGTTGGCCGTGAGCCCGGCCCCTCGCAGCGCCCCGAGGACAGCCCGCAAATGCTGCATATGACGCTGCCAATCATTACTATAAATGATAATATCATCCAAGTAAGCAGCGGCATATGCAGCATGTGGCCAGAGAATTCTGTCCATCAGGCGCTGAAAGGTTGCCGGAGCCCCGAACAAGCCGAAAGGAAGAGTGACAAATTGGTGTAATCCAAACGGCGTTGTGAAGGCAGATTTTTCTTTAGACATTGGAGTTAAGGGGATCTGCCAATATCCCTTCGTTAAATCCAGTGTCGAATAAAATCGAGCGGTGCCGAGCCGATCAAGCAACTCGTCAACCCGATACGCGTTGAATTTCGACACAGCATTCACCTTGCGATAATCCACACAGAACCAGACCAAGCCATAAGGTTTTGGTACCAAAACTATCGGGCTTGCCCAGTCACTGTTGGATTCTTCTATTACCCCCATGTCCAGCATAGCCTTCAATTCCTCCTGAACTACTTTCTTTTTATGTTCAGGTAAGCGATAAGGCCGGCTGCGCACTACTACACCCGGCTCGGTCTCTATGTGGTGCTGAATGAGGTTGGTTCGGCCGGGCAGGGGCGAGAACACATCAGCAAACTCCATTTGTAAATTACGTATATCAGTGATTTGGAACGGCGGGTCTCCACCAGCGGCCAGCGGGAGTGATTGAGACTTTGAATTCGCCTCTGGACCAAGATCCTCCTCCCCACTCACTACCGTTGCCAACATCACTGACTCCGCCTCGCTCCATTTTTTAAGGAGATTGAGGTGGTAAACCTGATGTGCCCCTCGCCTATCTCTGCGAGTGACTTCATAGTTGAGATCCCCAACTCGCCGTGTGACCTCAAAGGGTCCTTGCCACTTCGCGAGTAATTTCGAACTGGACGTGGGGAGTAATACAAGTACTTTATCTCCCGGTGCAAATTCGCGTAGTCTAGCCCCCCTGTTGTACAGCCGACTTTGTTTGTCCTGGGCCTGTAACAAATTCTCCATAGAAAGCCGCCCCAAAGTGTGGAGTTTTGTTCTCAGGTCCATGACATATTGAATTTCATTTTTGCTATTCGAAGGTCCGTCCTCCCAAGTTTCTCTAAGCACGTCCAGCACCCTGCCGGGCTGACGCCCATTAAGAAGCTCGAAGGTGGGAAAACCCCGTGGAGGCTTGGGGGACCTCGCGTACAGTGAACAAGAGGGGTTCTAGCCACTTATCCCAATTTTTGGCGTCTTCCTGTACGAACTTCCGAATCATTGACTTCAACGTGCGATTAAAGCGTTCCACCAGTCCGCCTGTTTGTGGGTGATAGACGCTGGTGCCAACCGATTTAATGCCCAATAATTCGTAAAGCTCGCGAATAGTACGTGACAAAAACGGCGTGCCTTGGTCGGTGAGAATCTCCTTTGGGATTCCCACCCAGGAGATTAACTGAAACAGTGCGCTCGCTACGCTCTTGGTTGAAATGTTGCGAAGCGGCACTGCTTCTGGGTATCGTGTTGCATAATCCACTAGGACTAATGCAAAGCGATGCCCTCGTGCGGATCGTTCTAATGGCCCGATGAGGTCCATGCCAATTCTCTCGAAGGGGACCTCCACTAAAGGAAGGGGGCACAACGGTGCTTTTGGGTTGGCCGGTGGGTTAACCAACTGACATTCACGACAAGACGCGCACCACTTGCGCACATTCTCGTGAATGCCCGGCCAAAAAAATCGGGTCATTAGACGATTTATTGTTGCTGTCTGCCCTAAATGCCCAGCCATCGGATTACAATGAGCCGCCTGGAAAAGCATTTCCCGACGGCTTTTCGGAACTAACAACTGTGTTGTATCTTGCTTTGTCTGGGCATCCTGGCTCACCCGATACAACTTATCTTTTATAATTGCGAAATAAGGATATGAAAACGGTCGGTCTGGGTGGAGAGGCTGTCCGTCGATTGTGCGGACCTGATCAAATGCATTTTTAAGCGTTTCATCTCGGGACTGCGCCAGAGGAAAGTCATCACTCTCCGAAAGATCCTTTCTTTCAACAGCGTTCCGATCCTCTGGCGCAGGTTCCGATGGTCCCGGCACAGCCTCTCCCACCTGAGCAACCGCTCCCTTCCCCCTCTTCCTTTTATTCCCAGAAACACCCGCACATAAATGTCCCAATAACACTTTAAACCCCGGCCAATTGGTTCCCAAAATTAGCGGGTGTCCGAGGTGCTGACTTACGGCTACCTCCACACTATGCTTTTGGCCCCTAAATTGGATCGTGACTGGGATTAAGGGATATTCCACTACTTCCCCGTGCACACACCTTACCTTAACCATGCGGCTATTATCCAATGTCCCAGGTTGAATCAGATTTTGATGGATGGAGGTTTGGTTACAGCCTGAATCCACAAAAGCCTGAAAAGTACCCCCCTTTATACTCACTGGTATTTGATACAACCCAGCTCGATCGGGGGCGGCCTGCGGTGTGTCAGGGACCCTGACCAGGGTCCCCACCTCCATTACTGGACACTGATCGATAAAATGACCAGGGTCCCCGCAACGCCAACAGGCCGGCCCAGTCCTTCCCGCCGCCCCAGTGGCGAGAGAGAGAGAGAAGCTGCTGGAAGGAGTTCGCCGACCCCTGGGCACGCCACCATCTGGTCCTCCGCCAACTGGATGGCCTGGTTCAGCGACGTCGGGCGGTGGCACTGGACCCACTGCGCGGTCCTCCGGGGGAGCAAGAACTGCTCCAGTACCACCTGGTCGATGATTGCCTCAACGTCGCATTCCTCGGCCATCAGCCATTTGCGGCACGCGTCCCGGAGCTGTTGCGCGAAGACGAAGGGGCGACCGGACTCCCCGAGCTCCAGGGTCCAGAACCACTGTCTGCTTTGCTCAGGGGTCCGGCCGACCCGCTGTAGGATGGTGCGCTTGAGGTCCTGATAGACCAGGAGGTTCGGGACTGGCAGCTGTTGTGCGGCGATCTGCGCCTCTCCGGACAGCAGTGGGATCAACCGCACTGGCCAGTCCCCGGGCGGCCAGCCCCAGGCCTCGGCCGTTCTCTCGAACAGGTCGAGAAACGCTTCCGGGTCGTCCAGTGGACCCATTTTATGGAGCGGGATGGTCTGAGCCGAGGCTGAAGCTGGCATTGATGGTCCGGCCCGTCCCTCCCGGTCCATCCAGCTCCGGAACAGCTCGCGGTCTTCCTGCTGGCCGCGGAGGAGCGCCTCGAACCGGCGCTCCTGTTCTTCCTTCACGGCCAGCAGGCCACGATGTTGTTCCTGGTGTAGACCCGCGAGCGCGTGGATGACATCCGCAAATGGGGACGGAGACTGTCTGGCGGCGGCAGCTTCTTCCATCCCGGGTTTCGACACCAGTGTATAGTTCAGTAGGAGGGATGAAAGAAGACAAGGGTCGGCGTAACGGGGACGTAACACATGCGCGTTCACCGTAGACTCGTCTACAGCACAGTTCATAAATACTCCTTCCTGCTGACACAGCTCTCAATCCACTCTTCCCGATGTGTAACTCAGTCCATTCATAAAACTCTTTTTCGATGTGTAACTCAGTCCATTCATAAAACTCTTTCCGATGTGTATCCTCAGTCCGATTGTCAGCCAGCAGGTTGTGAGTGTTTGGTACGAGTCCCCAGTCCTTCTCTCTCCCGCTCTCTTGCATCAGCCGGTTTATATGCGGTCTCCCCACGCCAATTACTGCAATCAGACACAGGTGTTCATCATTTTGCACTTGACCCACTTACTTACCGCTCGGCTCTTCCCTCACTCTCCCACTACAAAGTCCGCAAAACCACGCCCCCCTCATCACAGTATCTTTAACATATATGCTTTTATATTTTAGGAAGAGGGTCCCTCGCAAGGGGATCACCATATTTGGGGGTCATTTGCAACAAAAAGTTAAATTGCCCAGCAAAAATCCCCCTCAAAATAAATAATAATAAAAAAAAAGCCCAACCCCCAAATAGCTTAAACCACCCTATAGTCTGTTAGAAGTATCTTATGAAACAGACTAGGATATTTTAATCAATATATTTTTTTTTTTTTTCAAGTCTATAAATTGTCAAATTCATTTAAATAAAGCAGCCATGGCTTCTATTGGAATATCAATTTTGCTTGATGAAATAAGTTGTTCAATGCTGTTTTCAGTCTTACCCTGGGTGTGTGCTGCCCTCTTGCCTTACAGGTTATCTTTGAGACTGTTTGTACTTTTAGGAGGAAGTTTTAATATGTTTGGAACAGAATTCACACATTGTCACACCCGATATGGTTATAACCTAGCTAACCTTCCATATCACGGGCACCAACCAATCACTTTTGAACAGATGCGGAAAATATGCCTGCTATTTCCTGACCAACATTCCTATGTTATTGTTTGGATTTTTACTACGAGTGGAACATTAGAATGCATTGTGTTGTGCTAACACGCAAATTAGTACACGTGTACGTGTGTGTGTGTGTGTGTGTGTGTGTGTGTGTGTGTGTGTGTGTGTGTGTGTGTGTGTGTGTGAAAGAGTAATAGGGAGGGTCTGTTTTCTGAGTGCTAACACTGTTAAGCTCTTATGTAATAACCAAGTGAGGTCATATAAAATGGGATCTTACAGAGGCAAGCCGATGACTGTTAGATGCTCAGAGAGAATAGGACGAATTATATATTACTGGAAATGTAGCAGTTTTACTGCTCAAAAGATGCTCTTTTCATATTAAACTTTTTTATGTTTCAACATGGTCTCAGTGTTTCCCCTGTTACTCCTTAAAAATAAACAGACACAAATGAGGCAATTGCTGACGAACATTAAGAATATAGAGCTATAAAATTAGTATGGATAGCATAGTCCAGATTTGATTTTGAATTTGTACTGCATTATAATGATACAATAAATGTTAATTTAACAACATACTGTAAGATGTATCGTATAACCCTAATGTACATGACTGATAGAAAAATAGGAAACAAAATGATTTAAATAAAAAAGAAAACATCAAGTGTTACATGTCCCCGTTAGTTTTTCAGCATATATACTAAGGAAACTTACTATTAACCAATTAGCAGGTTTTTACCGTGTCATTTTTACAGTCCTTTACCATTAAAATTACGATAGCAGACAAATACAAGGACTGAAGAAAGAGGTTAATTTCTTTTGATTATTCACAATGAGACATCTCCGCTCTGGACAGACAGAAAGAAAAGCCATGGGAGAGAAGGAAATTCCACAGTTATCATTTACCTCAGAGGAGGTGGAAAATGGATCGGCCCTGATAATGATGTCATCGGAGCATGTCTGTGTGTATTGTGTTCCTGATGTGGTTCCTGTTTTAGTGGAAAAAGGACTGTGAGAAAAGGAAAGAGAGTGCGGGGAGAGATGGAGAGAGTCAATGAGGGAGAGGGGAAAATTAGGGGAAGGTTGCGTTTCATTTTGTTTTGTCCTGTCCACTCATGCACCTGCCCAGTCTACTATCTCCATGTGACTTGATGATGTCATGGTGTGCTGATACTGATTAGACACACACAACAATTACTTCAGTTATATAAACAAATAGACACACACCCAAATGTGTGATTTGGGTTGTCATTATGGATTTTTATTGACAACTAGTGTTGTCATAATGCTAGAATTTCAGTAGTTGATATAATATCAGTGAAATATAATGATTCTCAATGCTATTTTCAGTAGTTGCTATTCAATACTATTCTCTATTTAGAAAGATAAATATTAAAAAGAACTGAGCCGATTAAATTTTGCCTATTCAATAATCATATATATGTTTTAGATAATTATTTAATGGTTTGATTTTTTCTTGTCAATATTGTATATTAGATATTAGTTTATTAGAGGACATTCACATAAACAGTTTAAAAACTTGATTCAACTTGCAAGTGGCTATCAGAGACAGTACACAGAAGCACCAACAGGTTTCAGGATTTTCACATATTAATTTGACTTGAGTGAATTAAACATTTTGGGCAATTTATGTTATCATTAAAGTTTAGCCCTCTGTAGCTTTAACTGTATTGTCTCTCTTTCTTTCTGCAGTTTGTGGATGTGACTTGGCTCAGGGAGGCTTTTTTGTGCGACAAGGCGAGTATATCTGCACTCTGGATTATCAGCGACTCTATGGCACCCGCTGCTTCAGTTGTGAAGAGTTCATTGAAGGGGAAGTTGTGTCCGCCCTGGGCAAGACATACCATCCACGCTGCTTTGTCTGTGCCGTCTGCAAGTAAGACTCGCATGCATTCACTAGCAAACACTAGCATACATTCACTATTGGTACATTTAACAATTTGGGTAAGGTAAGGCATCAGTATCCAGACTTCAAAATGTTATTCACAAAGCTTATTCAATGTCAAATGTATGTATGTATGTATGTATGTATGTGTATATATAATCTTGCAGCCAGTAAGTCATTCATTCATTCGTTCATTCAATTTATTGCAAACAGCTGAATCATTTTGGAATGAAGTAAATGCCTCTCTTTATGAAAGGGCCATTGAACCATTGGTTCACCCGATTCGTTGAAAATGCAGATTCTTTTTTGTTGGCAAAATTGAGCAGAAAGAGGCAATACTGTGTCTAAAATATAACACAATATTAGCTTATTGAACTTGTATAAAATCAGTATTACATTTGCACTCGTGCTAATCAGAAAAAAAAACAGCACTCGTAACTCGATATTGCTTAACTATATCATATATCAAATTATAACTATATAATTTCTAAAGGTTCTGCCACTAACTGTGTGTGTGAGTGAATTTTATAATTGAGCAGTCTTGTTACTGAGGGATGGGAAGGAAAGGGCACACATCAGCCTTCAGTAAGAATGTGAAGTGTATGCTCCGCTCTCAGGCCTCTTATTTCCAGAGTGGTGTAGGGTGTCCCTCAGTCTCTGAATGGATGTTGTGTATGTGCATGTGACATGTTGCTCAGGAAGCTTCCCTCCTACATTTCCATAGCGATGCCCATGTTTCTGTGGACACGGTATACCCAATTGATATCTTGGGTGGGACTAGATCTTAAATCACCTTGTAAATATCTAATTTGTAGTTACGACTCTATACAGCCTATTCCAACACATAGTGTTTCTATGTTTGCCAGTTAGAAATATTTGTTACTGCTATTATTATAACTTTAATGGCAAGCTAGTAGGTGTGAACAGAGGTCTGCCAAGTAGCTCTTCTTTTGAATGATGTTTTTTTTTTTTTTACTGAGTATATTGAGCCAACAACCACAGGAACAGAGTATTCATTGTTATACCAAGAAAAAACGGGAATCAACATCCATCACAAAGAGTTTGGCATAACATTGGCTAGCACATCAGGTTTAAATTCAAAATCAGGCAATGGTGTGTTAATAGGATTCAAACATTCACTCTCCCGTTGGGTGATGAGAGCTAGAGAGATGATGATCAACATACCACGATATCATCAGCTTTCAAACTGAACTATCAGCCAGATATGATTGAACCTGTGCCATCAAGCCTCTCTTATGAAGGCCTGCTTCACTCAACCAAGAGGTCTTATTCCTGCCCTATTCATTTTAGCACAAACATAAAGCTTGTGAAACACAAATGAGATGTTGGGTTGAATATTTAAGATGTTTATTTTCATGCACTTTAAATAATAATGCTAAGACTATTACTATTAAGCTTGTCAATGTGTGCATGCTAGGGCAGGGATCTTTGCTAGTTTTTTGCTAGTACAAACATATGCTATTGCTACAGTAGCTATCCATTAAAAAATCAGTTAAATTGATCTTTCTGGTTTTAATATTCTTACTTAATTCTGTTAAGTTTTAGCTGTAGTTTATACTGTAGTTATTCAATATAGTTATTATACTTATTTAAAATTAGTTATTTTAATATAGTTGTTTAAAAGTGTACAATCAAACTGATTGTGCTGTCAATCTCCAAAAATGACAAAAAAGCACCATAAATGTATTTGGCTTTATATGTGACACTGTATACTTCACTGTAAGTGTAATGTGACACTGTAAGTCTTCTGAATGATTATTTTGAGTGAATAATTTTTCTCTAAAAACCCTCCCCACACCTCTGAAATCTCTTTAATTTCATGCAGAGACCTGTTGCAGCAGGTCTGACACCAATAATGTTTGTCATGTGTGTAATAACTGGCTGTGATGTGGCAGTTTGAATATGCAAATGTACAAATAAGTTACAGTAGGCCTGTTATTGCTACTGAGAAGTTTTTTTTATTAAAACGGTGACTGGTACATGTTTTAGAGGACTTGAAATGTAGTGCACGTCTTTTTGCTTTCTTTTATGCGGCTTTTTTGTAACTTGTGGAGCTCGACAACATCTGTCCCCATTGCTTTTCGTTGAATGGGAAACGTCTTGGTTACGTATGGTAACCCTCGTTCCCTGAAGGAGGGAACGGATACGTTGATACGTAGAATGATACGTTGGCGTGCAATCATTTGCATCAGCTGTTCAGGCACGCAGCGCCGGTATATAATGAGCAGAAGGTGCGATTGCACTTCAGTTTTTTGCTGAGGAGCCGAGCCGATGAGCTGGCTGCCCCGGTGGGTCGCAGCAGATGTGGCGATTCCGTTCCCTCCTTCAGGGAACAAGGGTTACCATACGTAACTGAGATGTTCCCTATCAGTCGGCCACTCTCCTCGTACCTCATGACCGACGAATAGGAATCCCTACCAAAGTGCCACAGCTGCTGACCCCATCCAGCGCCCTGTGCGAGCCTCTTGCCTCTTCCGTTTAGGAGCAGCTGTGGAAGAAATACACATATGGGATTCCCGCAGGGTCACACATATGGGACCCAGCCTAGACCCGGTTCTCAAGGATTCAGTGGATAAAGGCCTGGCGCCGGACACTCCGCTATTTCCGGGCCGAGGGTGTTGGAGGACTCAACAGGTTTTTCACTCTAGAGCAAGAAGGGTGCACAGTAGGGTGCAGCAAGCCGACAGAGCCGGGCCTCTCAGTGCTTCTACCCATTTAGGGTGAGAACACGGGAGGAGACTAGCTCTACACGTAGGCTATAATATCTAGCGAATGTGTTAGGTGTGGCCCAGCCCGCAGCTCTACAGATATCTGTTAGTGAGGAGCCACGTGCCAGCGCCCAGGAGTATGCAAGGCCTCTCGTGGAGTGAGCATGCAACCTAAGCGGGTAGGGCACGCCTTGTGCTTGGTAAGCCAAGGCGATGGTATCCACTATCCAGTTGGCCATCCTCTGCTTGGAGACAACCTTTCACTTCTACTGGCCTCCGTAACAAAGAGCTGGTCTGAGGGCCTGAGACTTTGAGTTCTGTCCACGTACACAGAGCGTGAACGGGACAGAGCAAAGCCAGGGCTGGGTCTGCCTCCTTCAGGGGCAGCGCTTGCAGGTTCACCACCTGGTCCCTGAAGGGAGTGGTAGGAACCTTGGGCACATAGCCAGGCCGGGGTCTCAGTACAACATGGTTGTCACCTGGCCCAAACTCTAGGCACGATTCGTCGAACGAAAATGCCTGCAGGTCCCCTACCTTCTTGATATAGGCCATTGCAACCAGCAGCAAAGTCTTCATGGAGAGAAGCTTTAAGTCTGCTGATTGCAAAGGCTCAAAGGGAGCATCCTGGAGTGCTCGGAGCACCAGGGAAAGGTCCCAAGAGGGTATGGAGGAGGGTCAAGGAGGGTTTAACCGTCTCGCCCTCCTAAGGAACCTGACCTTAACCTGAATCCTCGTCCTCCCTGACTTTGCACAGGGTCTGTATGAGTAGGCTCACTGGGGGAAACGCATATTTGTGGAGGACCCGGGGCCAGCTGTGTGCCAGTGCGTTCGTACCGAGTGTTCCCTCGGTCAGGGAGTAAAACAGCTGGCAGTGGGAGGTCTCTGAGGAGACAAACAGGTCTACCTGAGCCTCCCTGAACTCTCTCCAGATCAGAACCGCCTGAAGGTGGAGTCTCCATTCTCCCGGGAGCACAGCTCGTGACAGCTCGTCGGCCACACGGTTGAGCACACCGGGGACATACATGGCTCGAAGTGACCTCATATACCCTGCCCTGTTGCGGCCTTTTTAAGCGGCTCAGAGTGAGACGTAATGCTAGCAACTCGAGGCAGTTGATGTGCCAATGCAGTTGGGGGCCCGTCCACACCCCTGACACTGCATGCTCGTTGTACGTGGCACCCCAGCCGGTAGCAGAGGCATCTGTGAACACCACAGCATGCCTGGACACCTGTTCCAAGGGCACTCCATGAGGGGTCTGACCACGGGCTGAAGGTCTGGCGGCACGCCGGTGTGATTGTCACCCGGTGAGTGCCATGATGCCACGCCCATCTCAGGACTCGGCCGTGAAGCCAGTGCTGAAGCGATCTCATATGGAGCAGCCTGAGCGGAGTTATCGCTGCTGCCGCTGCCATATGCTCCAGGAGCCTCTGAAAGAATTTCAGTGGGACCGCCGTCCTGCGTTTGAACGTGTTCAAGCAGTTCAGCTCCGACTGAGTGCGTTCCTCTGTGAGGCGCGCTGTCTGTGCAACCGAATCCAACTCCATACCCAGAAAAGAGATCCTCTGCACGGGGGAGAGTTTGCTCTTTTCCCAGTTGACCTGAGGACATTCAGTGCCTTGGCCTGATGGACCGGCAACAACGCCATGGCGTGTATGGTAGAGGCGGCTTCTCCACAGGCCTTGTAAGTATAGTCGGTTAAGTCTGACGAGTACTTACAGGCCCGGGAAGGGAGGCACGGTTCTCCACGCCTAGTGGAGTTAGGGGACAGTTGCATAGCAACTGCCCACTCCACTGGTGGGGATACGCGTGTAACCCTTAGCCAGCGCCGAATCGTCATCCTCAGAGAAGTCTGACCCACCCTCCGATGCAGCGATTGACATCTGTTCATCATGGGGATCGCCAAAGGAAACAATGTGTACACTTCGTGGATGGTCCAGCACGTTCCGTTGGCTGCTCTATTGGCTGCGGAGCGTGAGAGGGATGAGGGTTTTTAGGAGGTTGGTTCCCCGAAGGAAGCGCGCTCACCGTGATCCTCAGGTCACCCGCACTAGCGCCCTCGGAGGAGGGTTAGATTGCGGCGGAGGTGCAGGGACTCCACTTTTGCAGGAACGAGAGTCTCGACCGTAGCTCCGATATGGTCGTTTTCCCACAATGGGTACATGACTCATCCACGAACGCTGCATCAGCGTGTTCAATGCTCAGACATGCAATACAGCGCACGCTGGGGAACGGTCACAGCGAACACAGACAGGAATGTGCACCTGTCGTGGGCTGTCTCTCGTGCTGGCGATCTTACCAGCCGTGAAAACAGCCTTTAAGCGCTCTCATGGCGCACCTTACCAGCTGTAAAAACAGCTTTTTTATTTTTACTCTTACAGAAAACAAAAAAGACAGAAAGAGAGAGATCGATCACGCTGTTGTGCTGTATCGCCCGCACCAGCCTGTAGAGGTCTCGTTGAGAGCTCGCTTGTCTTGAAAACACTCTGTTGTAGAGAACACAGCATCGAAGTGCTCGGCTCCGAAGCAAAAAGCTGAAGTGCAATCGCACCTGCTGCTCATTATATACCCGTGCTACGTGGCTGAACAGCTGATGCAAATGATTGCATGCCAATGTGCATTGGCTCATTTAGTTTTACTCGAAGTAGATTGGCCTCTCTAGCAAGATTCCTATTCGTCGGTCACGACGTACCCCAAGAGTGACCGACTGATAGAGAACAAAACTTTTCTTTTTTTATTAAATGTATTTTTTTGGGCAAACTGTCTATCCCTTTAATCCTGATTAATTTTAAAAGATTAACAAAGCAGTGTTTGTCTCTTGACAATTTCTCGCAATTTTTGCAAACTGCTAATATGCTGAAATGTTTCGTTTTGTCACCCTGTTGTGCGTTTTCACATTTATGTTGTAGTGTCCCTACATCTCAGCCTAATTGAAAATGGTTTACTAAAAACTAGTTTAAAATTCATCCTCATATGAAAGTGACTTTATAACCTTGGTAAATGACAAGGTGACTGTGTGTGTGTGTTTCTGGCAGGCAGCCGTTTCCAGCTGGGGACCGCGTGACGTTTAATGGGAAGGAGTGCATTTGTGAGAAATGCACTCAGCCTGTGCCAGTCAACAGCACAGCACCCCCACAGGCTGTGTACAGTAAGTTCTCTGTGTTTTTGCATTGCTATCTGTTTCCATTATATGTAACATGCACCTTCTTGCCCGTTCATTTCCTAAATGTCTGCAATGACAGCCCTCTCTGGCGTTTTATTAGTACTACACTACACTTTTTTCTCGCTCTCTCTGCAGATTGCTGTGGCTGTGGAAAGGAGTTTAAAAATGAGCAGTCTCTGGTGGCGTTGGACAAGCACTGGCACCTTGGGTGCTTCAAATGCAAAGTGTGCAATAAAGTGCTTAATGCCGAATATATCAGCAAGTTAGTCCCACTATTCCTGTTCATGTGTGTGTGAATGTGTAGATGGGTGCTTGTGTGTCTTTTATCAATCATAGTAATGTGATATGAAAGCCTGCTGAACCCACTGGAATGACTCAACGTTATTGATGTGCTCTAATAGGAAAGAACAGTGTGGGATTTCTCAAGGCCAGAGAGCAAACAGAGACTTGTCACCATCTTGGAGTTCAAGTGAATTACATCTACTGTAATGTGTGTTGATGTTCTGTAGGGATGGGATCCCGTATTGTGAGGCAGACTACCATGCCATGTTCGGCATCCAGTGTGAAACCTGCAAGAAATACATCACTGGAAAAGTACTTGAGGTTTGAAGAAAATCTTTACTATTTGGCAGTGATCCTTTAATGAATGGATTCCTTAATGGATGGAAGTAGATGAATGGATGGCATAATTATATTGTTAACATTGTTTAAATTCAACATAAAATCAAAATGGACACTATTTTCTTCTTTAAAGGTGCCTTATGTCAAAAAATCAATTCATACTCCACATATTCCATACCAAATGGGGGCAGTATACCTCCAGAAAGTTGGCCTACTCTAGTCTGTTTTTTAGTTTCAGGTTGTTAATCTTCTAAAACCGTCAAATAGTCCGCTTTGTCCCGCCAAAGCCTAATTTGATCGGTGAGGGATGTAGAATAGAATGACTGCTGGCGCTGCGTTTGACAGGGCGCATTACGAGCAGAGAGAGAGAGAGAGAGAGAGAGAGAGAGCTCGGCCGCGCGCGCGCACTCTCACGTCTACAAACAACACTAGCGCGGTCCTGCTCTCTCTCCCTCGCGCATATTAATCAAATCAATTGACACTATAGTAAGACCGCAGTTTCACGTGGAGCATTTGGAGATTTTTAGAAATTAAAGAGATACAAGCCATGCGAGTTATTCGTGTGTTGCAGTTTGGCTGGTGGTTATGTATGTTGCCCGCATACCGCCTCCCATGGCCGAAACTGGTATTAGACACCGGCCGGGCCGGGGCTAGTAATTTAGCATGCTAATTCAGGGTTATATCTCGGCAGCACTATAACTTGTCATTTTTTTAATGACATCATTGCACTTATTTCTTCTCATTCTTCTGATACGTGTAGCTCATTTTTTGGATATTTTTACCTCAATTTTAACATATGGCACCTTTAAAGACCAGAAAATTGTGGAAGATTGAAACGTTCTTATTAAAATGAAAAGTGTTATGTATTATTTTAGTATTTATTAATATTTGGAATTATTTATTGTAGTATTTATTAATATTTTGAATTGGATTTTTAAAAAAAAAAATTGATGTTTTAATTTTTTCTTTTTTTTAGATGTCTTCATTTGAATTTTGTTTTAAGTTAATGTTACGTGCTTTTGTCTTTTTTATTAGTTTAAAACTATTTCTATTTAGCTTCATTTTTATTTAAGTTTTTCAGTACTTTATTAGTTTTATATTTTAGTACTACAGGTCCTTCTCAAAAAATTAGCATATTGTGATAAAGTTCATTATTTTCCATAATGTAATGATAAAAATTAAACTTTCATATATTTTAGATTCATTGCACACCAACTGAAATATTTCAGGTCTTTTATTGTTTTAATACTGATGATTTTGGCATGCAGCTCATGAAAACCCAAAATTCCTATCTCAAAAAATTAGCATATCATGAAAAGGTTCTCTAAACGAGCTATTAACCTAATCATCTGAATCAACTAACACCTGCAAAAGATTCCTGAGGCTTTTAAAAACTCCCAGCCTGTTTCATTACTCAAAACCGCAATCATGGGTAAGACTGCCGACCTGACTGCTGTCCAGAAGGCCATCATTGACACCCTCAAGCAAGAGAGTAAGACACAGAAAGAAATTTCTGAACAAATAGGCTCTTCCCAGAGTGCTGTATCAAGGCACCTCAGTGGGAAGTCTGTGGGAAGGAAAAAGTGTGGCAAAAAACGCTGCACAACGAGAAGAGGTGACCGGACCCTGAGGAAGATTGTGGAGAAGGACCGATTCCAGACCTTGGGGGACCTGCGGAAGCAGTGGACTGAGTCTGGAGTAGAAACATCCAGAGCCACCGTGCACAGGCGTGTGCAGGAAATGGGCTACAGGTGCCGCATTCCCCAGGTCAAGCCACTTTTGAACCAGAAACAGCGGCAGAAGCACCTGACCTGGGCTACAGAGAAGCAGCACTGGACTGTTGCTCAGTGGTCCAAAGTACTTTTTTCGGATGAAAGCAAAATTTGCATGTCATTCGGAAATCAAGGTGCCAGAGTCTGGAGGAAGACTGGGGAGAAGGAAATGCCAAAATGCCTCCAGTCCAGTGTCAAGTACCCACAGTCAGTGATGGTCTGGGGTGCCATGTCAGCTGCTGGTGTTGGTCCACTGTGTTTTATCAAGGGCAGGGTCAATGCAGCTAGCTATCAGGAGATTTTGGAGCACTTCATGCTTCCACCTGCTGAAAAGCTTTATGGAGATGAAGATTTCATTTTTCAGCACGACCTGGCACCTGCTCACAGTGCCAAAACCACTGGTAAATGGCTTACTGACCATGGTATTACTGTGCTCAATTGGCCTGCCAACTCTCCTGACCTGAACCCCATAGAGAATCTGTGGGATATTGTGAAGAGAAAGTTGAGAGACGCAAGACCCAACACTCTGGATGAGCTTAAGGCCGCTATCGAAGCATCCTGGGCCTCCATAACACCTCAGCAGTGCCACAGGCTGATTGCCTCCATGCCACGCCGCATTGAAGCAGTCATTTCTGCAAAAGGATTCCCGACCAAGTATTGAGTGCATAACTGAACATAATTATTTGAAGGTTGACTTTTTTTGTATTAAAAACACTTCTTTTATTGGTCGGATGAAATATGCTAATTTTTTTAGATCACTTTTAATAGTTTTGTTAACAATAACAACTCAGTTTTGGGAAGGATATATTAAAGGGCTCATCCAATTTTTTAATTAGCCAATAGGCTTTAGTTATATCACATCCATGAATCAAGTGGAGGGACACTCTCATTCTAGAAAACATTTGATAGAACAAAAATCTGCCTAGTACAGGATGAGTTATCAATATTTTTGGTCTATTTTCCCAGAAGAGACAGACTTCAAATGTCTCTTCTGGAAATTTCGAATATGCTAAATTTCTTAAATGAATTTTGTCAACTAATTTAGGAGTTCACTAATATAGATGATCTCAAAGCTAATCGACATGGACTTAAAGCCTCAAAATTATGGTGTGATTCTGGCCACTTTTCATGTTCCAATCAATTCCCAGTAAATATGATCAAGTCCTGCGATACACTTTTCTAATCAAGTATTATATTTCCCTCAGAAATATGTCACATTTCCAAGTAAAATGGGTTGCAAATTCTGTTTCATGTTGATTTTAGCATTGTTGCCCCTAAGATTTGTTTGCGTTTATCATATATTTTCTTTGAGTTTGTGTGAAAAGCTTTTATTCTCATCTGAGAGCTGGTACTCTAATCCCAGTGGTCATGTTGGAGGGGGCAGAAGCTGAGTGGGTGCTTACTAAGAGAATCTCAGACAGTCATTTCACAACCCCTCTAAAGCCTAATTATAGTATTGAACAATCTATCTCCTCATATTGCATCTCACTTTCACTTTTTCTGTTTTGTTCACTTTTTTTTTTTTGTTCTTACATACAAACTCTTCCTCGTTTTTCTTTAATCAGCTATTTTGTTACACCCTAACAAGCCCCCTACTGATGTAGTTGTTTTTTGTATCTGCTTAGTTTCCCATTGGGTGGTCTCATATGGCTAAATATTGCTTGTAAATCAACAAGTTATGTGTGCATTATCATATTTGTCACATACATAAAGATCTACAGCTTTGTGTTCTTTTTAGAGCTCTATAAATCTGTGTGTGTTTGTGTGTTTGTTAGATATTTGTCAGAAGTTGCACACTGTTGCTATAGTGACTCTGTCCCATTGGCACTGCCACCGTAACCCAGAATTAGATTGTGTGACATCATAGTTTAGGATGGTATTTTTAACTACACAACTGCCGTGCCAAGTGCTTTAAGGTGATGTGAAATAAATGAAGTCATGCAAAATGGTATCTTGGCATATTCTTTTGCCTTCGGCAATTTTTTTTTACATGAACTGAAGACTAGCTGATACAGGTATCCTTATGTCAGTAAGATTAATTAGCCCACCTTTCAGGAGTATTGCCAGTTTACAAGCTTATACACCATCAGGATACTGAGATAATCAAAGGTAAAGGTTTTTATTGTGTATTTGAGGGGATTTTGAAAAATTTTGTTCCATTTGTATAACTGCTCCGATGGAAAACAGAAAGAGAAAAAACAGAGTATGTTTTTTTAGGCCCAATTTAATCTTTAGCACTGATTGAGAATCGTATCTGAACCTGAAATGTCATGACATTTCCAGTGGCAGGACTGAAGCTGTGTTTAAAGAGGATGGCCTTTGAGGTGGAGGGGGCTGAGTAGATTTTCCAGTGCAGTTTATGATGCACGTGAAATTAAATCAACATCTGTGTTGAACACTAAAAGCAGCATGCTGAACATTTCCAATAGATGAGAATAGATTAGGAAAATATAAAAAATGAAATAGATTTGACAAATCTGTACTCTAGAACAGTCTAGACCTATTTACCTCATAAACTAAAACTAACCTGGAAAAGATTTACACCAAATATTTCAAGGAAAATTACAAAACTACAGCCTGACAGAGCTCTTAGAAACACTATAATGATTAATTATCATATTAATTAATAGAAATCTAGAGAAAATATAAGGACAAGACATTATCTTTTTATATTTGTTGCTGTTGATATTGAAATATGAGACCGTACCGTTTATTTATGGCATATTATCTTTCTGTTTGTCTTTCAGTCTGGGTCATATTTCACCTTAGGGTCAAAAGGAACTGAAATATTATATTTTACATTTAGAAAATGAATGTTTTTCTACTTTTCTTTTCAATTTGCCATTGTTTATGAAAAAACAATGATAAAACCAGTACAAATTCAAATACTACCGTGATATATATTTGCACTTTACAAAGGTACTTTAAAATGTCATGCAATACATATTTTTTGGTGTTACAGAGATTCTTTTAGTATAGTACAGTAAGCCTGCTGAGGCGGAGCAATTTTGGAAGCCATTTTGTTTATAGTGGTCTTGTCAAAGTTTAAAATGAAATTAACGTAACCATAAGAAGTAAAGTGTGGCAGCTTTGCACCGCCAGCTCCTCTTTCTGTGTTCCCTCTACTGTTCAAACATATATAGTGCAAACAGGTTTTTTTCTCGGCTATCAGCATTTGAACTTTATTAGGTAACTGTAATTGTTTGTGGAGTAAATCAATTAATTACATTGTCAGAATGATTATGGAAAATTTAGTCTCAATATTCTCTCCATGTGATTAAATACATATTACTTTGAGTTATATGTAAATCAATTTATTACATTGTCAGAATGATTATGGAAAATTTAGTCTCAATATTCTCTCCATGTGATTAAATACATATTACTTTGAGTTATATGTTTTGTGTATAAATTAATGCATTAATGTTTTGATATTAAAGTGAATGTGACACGTGATGGCCAAGTATGGTAACCCATACTTGGAATTTGACCTCTGCATTTAACCCATCCAAGTAAGTGCACACACATTAGGAGCAGAGTAGTGAGTAGTGAACACACACACAGCAAACGTGGATACACACACCCGGAGCAGCGGGCAGCCTTGAGTGGCGCCCGGGGAGCGATTGGGGGTTAGGTGCCTTGCTCAAGGACACCTCAGTCATATTCCTGCCGGTACTGGAATCGAACCAGCAAAACGTTAACGACCCTATACAATTTTTACAAAAAATGAATGGGTAAAACAGCCATTCTTTTATAATTTTTTTTATTTATTTATTGTTAAATTGTTTATAATCAATTGATTGAGGAATACTAAGAAGGTTGATGTCTAACTTTAAAAAAATGAATGAGGAAGAGGGTAGTGAATGACGTCCCGGGTCACTAAAGACCCGAGGTACGCGTTTAAGGGTTAATTATAATAATTTCGTGCAGTGGAATTGAATGACTGATGTGTGCTCTCTGTTTATCTTTTGCAGGCTGGAGAAAAGCACTACCATCCCACATGTGCCAGATGTGCACGCTGTGAGCAGATGTTTGGGGAGGGCGAGGAGATGTACCTGCAAGGTAACTTAAATATCATCAAATCTGCATGATGAAAAGGTTTGATTCTGATGCTGAAATTTCATTCTCACAAATTCTACAATACAATAAAACTCTTTTTATATGTAATATTCAAAACAAAAAACTCAATGAAAATGCTTGAATGAAACAAATGATCAAAGTTGTCAATATACTGTGGATATACAATATACATATACATAAATAGATGCCTGGACACTAGTCAATTTGGATCACAAATAATTCATCTGGATGGAGCCTAAGTCTCATGAGTGACTTAATCTCTGTGCCTCGGACTGCCTCCCAAATCAGCTTGTAATGTTCTTGAAAAAAATGAAGAAAATTGATTAATTGTGGAGATTTCATTTGATGATTTGTGCCAGAATGCTGCAATAAACATTTTTCTCTGCTAAGTTCTCTAATTTTAGACCATGAAACCAGACAGACAGACAGTGCAGACACAGCTGGGGTCTATTGATGAGGATTTTTGAATCATTTTTATATATGTATTAGTGTACTTTGAGTTTTATGCTTAAGAAAAACAGTATATGTACTGATAAAAACATGGATAGATAGTTTGTTTTGTATTTTAATAATAAAGCAATAGACAGTCATATAAAGCTAAAAGCTCACAAATAAATGCACACTGGAATCTGCACAGTGATTTCGCAAAGAAACTCACTGCACTGTAGTTTGTAAAAGGAGATTTATAGTCAGATGTGGACAAGACTCTGCTTTTATAGCAGAATCAGTTAGAAGTCTTTTTCAATCTGGCTGAAATAAAACGAAAGACTGCTGACTCATTCTAGGGGTGAATGATTGTGTTACTTAGTTTATGAATGGCAGTTTATATAGGGGTATATATGAGCATGCTAACACCTCAGGTAGACAAGTTATGTGAGATAATAAATCCTGTGGGCCCAAAAATATTTAAAACACACTTAAAAAACTACACTACCGTTCAAAGGTTTTGGGGTCCGTAATATTTTTTTAATAACTTATGCTCACCAAGGCTGCATTTATTTGATCAAAATACAGTAAAACAGTAATATTGTGAAGTATTATTACAATTCAAAATAACTTTTAGATTTTAATGTATTTTAAAATGTATTTTTTTCCATGTGAGGGCAAAGCTGAATATTCAGCATCATTACACCAGTCTTCAGTGTCTCATGATCCTTCAAAAATAATTATAATATCATATCATTGTTATATCATTCTAATATTTGATTCACAAGAAACACTTGATGTTATACATGATAATTATCAATGTTAAAAACAGTTGTGCTGCTTAATATTTTTATGGAAACAGTGATGTTTTTTTAGGATTATTTGATGAATAGAATGTTCAAAAGAACAGCCTTTATTTGAAATAGTAAAGTCACTTTCTGTCACTTTTGATTGATATAATGCACCCTGAATAAAAGTATTAATTTCTTTCAAAAAAATCATACTAACTTTTGAACTGTATTCATCCTATATAACAAAAGATCAATCTACTAATAAAGACACCAGTTTTTTAAAAGTATTTGCAAAAATGGCTCAGGGAAGTGAGTACTGTATTTTTTTATTTTTTTTTTTGCTGATGCCACTTTTAATGCAATGACATTCAGCTATTACAAGTGTGACTTAAGTGTCAAATACTGTAGGGCCACTGCATTTTTACATGGACTTTTTAGTTATTTTTTGCTTTCTCTTCCACAGGTTCTTCCATCTGGCATCCTCCTTGCAGACAGGCAGCACGTATAGAGGAGAAGAGTAAGGTAACTGCAATCCAATTTGATTAGGAGTTAAATGCTCTGAAACAGTCATTCTCTCTATGTAAATAAGGCTTATTATATATTGCTCCTTTTTCAACAAACTTGCTAATTTCACCCACAGGAAATAGGTTGCCTGTATTTTAAAAGAAAAATGTAAAAATATTATCATGCCAGTAAAAAAGAAACAAGAAACAAGAAAAATGTTGTAATCGGCAAACATCCAGATGCATGTTGTTGTCAAGCGCACTTTTGGCTTTTTAAAGAGCCGATTCAGGTGCCTGGATCATGGTGGTGGAGTGATACTCTATAGTTCCAGTTAAGTACTTAAGTAATTCTTAAGGTGCGTCTCAATTCGCATACTTGCGCACTATTCTATGCTAGAGTTATACCGAAAAAACGAAGTGTGGAACGTTGGACACTTCCTTCACTCAACTGGCGCAGCTTTAATTAAGTAGCGGAGGGGAAGGGGCTATCAGACTCCGCTGTTGAAAGAGAAATCTATCTGTAACGATTATATCCACTGGAGGCAAGTTGAAGTGAGAACCCACATGCAATTTATTAACAAAACGTGATCAAAGATAAAACAAAGGCATGAAACTCAAAACAAGAACATAGACAGGAAACATTCAATACTCGACCCAGACACAGGGCAAACATGAGGGCTTAAAGAGGCATTCGGCAACTATTTCAACTTAATAAAACCGTTTAGAAATCATTTGGATGGTTTAATAACCTGTTCTAGTGAGAACTTTCCCTGCTCCCCCCAGCGTTCCCGGGCGGAAAACCAACCTTACAACATGGGGACTAACGTCCCGGTAAGTTGGAAACAGAAAGTCTCGTGAGAAGCGAGAACGAGCGAGAAACACAAACTGCTTTACGGCAATTCGACATAAACACACACGCCGCCCTCAATGTGTATTATGTATTAGCCACCTCGGTAGACATAGCTCCACACGATAAAGTTGGCCGGCTCCGATAATAACAAATGTACATGAGCAGCGGTAGAAAGGGGGAGGAGGGTGCCGCAAGTGAGTTTTTTACGACATTGTTGTGAAATATACGCCTCACAGCTGTAGGGGAGCTCGTTGAGAAAACATGCGACAACAAAAGTGAAAATCAGCGAAGAAATAGCTAGAGTTGCCGAATGCCCCTTTAAATACACAGACAAATTACAAGACAAGGATGAACACCTGTGAACAATGATCAGACGATTAACCAATGACAAGACACATGGCAGGATCACATGACAAGACACAGAAACATGACATGATCAAGAACCCAAACCAAATCGTGACACTATCGTATTGCATATCTTAAACAAAGGTGATATGCAGTATGTGGAAGCGCTTCACTGTAACAACCCTTTCCCTGCAGAAACAGGTGCGGATTCAGCTCAGTGATCTCCATTCCAATGTACCTGTGCAGGTTTGTGACATGCGGCCCACTTCCCTCTGCATGGGCTTACCTCCTGACCTGCTTTCAGCTTTAATAGAATGCTCAATGAGGTCCAAAATGGGCCTGCCAGGCCACTGTAGGCTACTGCCTCACCCACCTAGTAGAAATCAGGAACCAAAGAACAGGTCTTAACATCTGGACAAATACCCTAAATGAGGGTGTCTCAATCGGCTCCCAAGTTCAGTAGTCAGGGCATTGACCAGGGAGTCAGCCATTTTAAGGGCTGTTTCAATTGCAAAATCCTACCAGTGCACTAAAAGGTTTGATCCCTAAAAAAATCCAACAATGCACCATGAAGCATGAATGCTCACTATGTTCCCTTAACAGAAGTTCTGAAGCTCGAAACATAAATCTTGTGAGCCAACTCACTACACATCTGACACACAATAGATGATTTTTTAAAACACAAACCATTATTTAATTATATGTCAGCATAAACTTACATCGCTAAACAGGTAATGAACATAATCTAGATAACATTTATAATTCATTTACAGCTGAAATGTTGGACATATTTTTAACAATCAATGTATTTATCATAATGTACTTTAAATTACTAAAAAAAAAAAAAAACAATGTCAGAAAGATATAAATTTTGCTGTTGACTATATTAGTAGTGATGTTGAACAATGAGGACGTTGTCATGTCGCCGGAGTCATCAATAGAGTCATCAGTGTGCCAATGTGTAGTGAGCCAGGGTGCCCTTACTAGTGGTCAAATTCATGTATACGATATACTGATTCACGAGCTAGGAAGCTAGGGAACTGATTGAGACACACCGGTGTGTAGGTATAGAGAAGATGCTGTAAATTGACCCTGAATGCATTACTAATAAAATGGAAAATCTTTAATATTATTTTAAAAATAATCTCTAGAGTTTAGACTGCCTGATGTTGGTTGATATATGACAGACATTTCCCCTTAACTATGTAACTTTACCATTTGTCCAATGTGCCATTTATACTGTAACATTATACATCTGCATTTGAATAAGATAAATAAGTTTTTTTTTATTTTTAGCATTATATACCTTTACTTGAAATTAAGTCAGAAATACAGATTAAAAACTATTTATTGCGGTTTACTGTGTATCCTTTCCTATATTACAAGAAGTGTTTGACAAAGTAAAGAAAAAAACATTGTTCTTAATGGCAAAACCTTATCTACAGTACCTTTCTGTTGAATCCTTCATAAACTGTGTGAAGACTGATAAATTGTTGTTACATCCACACAATAGTAACAGCAACATGGAAATTTCTCTATAATCATTTATGACCTTAAGAGTTAACATGACTGTTACTTTGTATGATTTCAATTGAGTCAATAAAATATGCTAGAACTTTACCAAGTTTTTTTTACTGTCTTTTTGTTTGCTGTTCCCTTCTGGTTTAGTGCCGTTGTGTTTGTATTTCTTATTCTTACCTTGTTTTTGTTTCCAGGTGACGAGAACCTCCTCTGAGAGCATCACCTCTGCTCCTGCCTCCAGTGCTTCCGGCTCCCCTAGCAGAGTTATCTATGTAAGTGCACATCTGAAAAGGATTCCATGCTTTATTACTTTTCATTTGTTCAAGTTTGCCACCAGTGGGCAGCAACACACAAGCATACAAATACCCATGTGAGAGTTATCCAACTTTTTCCTGACTTGCTTACTGTGAATAATAGGAGACACTTCCGGTTTGGAGAACTCCACTCAAAAAGACTAAAACAAATAATTTCAAATCATATGGTTGCTCTACAAATAATCCATATCAGGGATGTTTTATGTTATGTTTTATTTTTAGACGTCAGAAGAAAACGCTTGGCATTTTCCTGCGTTCTTTACCTCCTGATTATTTTCTTTTTTATTTGTATTCTGCTGTAACAGTATGAAAAAAGACAACAATACTGCACATTTGTTGTCTGCTCTCCCGATTTACTTTGCAATATATCCCATGAATGATTCACTGGAATGCACAAAGAACATCAGTTTTTTTTCCCCCAAATCCTCACGTCTCTTTTCAGGTTTGTTTTCACATGGATGCTTTAAAATGTAATTGTCTCCCCTTTTCACTTATTATCATTATTAGCAGTGTGTACTGGAACGTTTCTAAAGCAGGTAAATATAGTATTTAAAAAAAAAAAAAGTATTTGTTATCTGTCAAAAAGATGGAAAGTACTTTAAAATATTATTACTCTAATATAATTAAGTTAATGAACATTTTTGATTAAGGCAACATATGTTACATAATATAGACCAATATTACTACAGTTATATGTAACCCGTCTGTAATATTGCTGTGAAAAGAATAGAGCAGGGCTATTCAACCAGTTTCATTCGAGGGCCGGATTCTCAAATCGAAAAGTTGAGGTGGTAAGGTCGTTTTTTAAATAAACCTTAAAAAAGTATTGTATTTACTTGGAAATGTGGTACCCCACAGTATGCAGATATAGAAGACCATGATAAATAAAAACTTGATAAGTTACAGCTGTGTACAACTATTTTCCTTGGGACAAATACATTAATTATACAAGCTCATAGCTACTGATAAGAAATAAGAATAATTTTATTTATATAAATTATATAATTATGCTTAAATGACAATATTCTGACAGTGAGACTTGATAACCACAGGCAAGTATAACCAACATAGTATTCCATATAAATATTCCACATTTCTGCCCAAACCATGGTGAATTACTACAGTTCATTCATGGTAAATGTTTGTAAGAGTGGTGATTAGGGGATTTAAAGTATTCTAATTTCGTTCATGGCACAATGTTTCCACTGGTTTCCTCATCAGTCTTGTTGGGAATGTTGAGGCTGTTTCATCCGATATAATACTAGTTAAATCATCGAGTGATTTGTGGTTTGTAACAAAGAGGTGTCTGTCGAATTGAAACGCTTCCCACTGGGTGTCGCAACGCTGTTTAATAATAGCGTTCGGGACCGGGAGTAAATGCAACTCCGTGCTCGGCCGTGCTGAAACAACTAGTGAAACAACTGAAAACAGCGCTATTTGTTGTTACTGTACTGGCCGAGAAACCGCTTCAGATGATTCAGTGACAGAGCGGTCCTAATGAATCCGAATAGTTTCAGACCGTTTAGAAAGAATCGAACCAAAAGAATGATTAATTCACAAATGATTGGCATCGCTGGTTCAGTCGACAGAAATACGGGACACACATAATAACTGCTGAAATATTCGCACGTAAAACGTTTCAATCAGAGCGCGTATCAAACTAAATTAGCCGCACCGCCAGGAAAAGAGGAGGAGGGAGGTTGGTGCCCTCGGGCCGGATGGAGATGATTGGCGGGCCGCCAGTTGAATAGCCCTGGAATAGAGCTTTTGGGGTTATTCATGGTCTGTTGTAGTAATTTGTTAATGCTTTTACACTTTTAAGAGTCCTTTTAATCTTCGATGGTTGAAGAGTGAGTAGAATAATGTCACTTCATTGTAAGTTTTATTTATTTATTTTAAAGAAGCTTATTATTGCATTCATAGAGCGGGCCTTTCACTGATTGTTTAAAGTTTATTGGAAGTTACTCACATAATTTGCGCAAAGCATCAAGGGCCGTGCCGTAGGAAAAAGGTGGATAGAGAGAGTTATAATGCTATAATGTTTCTCTTTCTCAAGGCAAAACTGGGTGATGAGCTTCTGGACTACAAGGACCTGGCTGCTCTTCCTAAAATCAAAGCGATCTACAACATTGACAGACCTGACATGCTTTCATACTCGCCCTATGTGAGCTACCCTGTGGAGGACAGGACCTTTGGAGAGGTACAAACACACCTAACACTGGCGAAATTTGTAAATGAATAATTGCCGGATCTAAAACAACAATTAAAAGGTGCTGTGACCGACACTGACCATACAACTTCAGTTTTCCCGTAACATACAATGACGTCACTACATGGTGGTAGCACAACTAAATAAGAGCATTATTCACAAGTTTTAGGCCCTAACTATAGCCTGGTTTGTTATCCTGTCACATATACAATAGCTACATTGAGAACAAATATCATTCTTCTATAAAAAATCATCTTTTTCTCACCGATGACGTCGTTGCCTCTTCACATCGATTTGTGACTGATCTTGTTGCTTGTGTCTCCTGCTATCCTGATTAGATTTTGCACAGGGGTGCAGTTCCATCTTCTCTCTATCTTTTTTGATCAGAAACACCATGAGCTTTACTCACGGATACGGATATGACTGTCTTTTTTGACAACTTGGTGATATTAACTTATTTTTAATAGAATAATTTGTCCGGTATATACACTCTCTCCAAACTTTCCGCTGCTCACTACGCACAAAACAATAAACAATAAGCACCAACCAATAAGAATGATTTTGAACTTAAAGGGCCCTATTTTAACGATCTGAAATGCAATTATCAAACGCAAAACGCAAGTAACTTTGTGGGCGGATCTCTGGCGCTGTTGCTATTATACCGGCGGGATAAATTACTCTTGCGCCTGACGCAAATCTAAAATGTGTTGGTCTGAAGTAGCTACATTCCTCATAGGTGTGGTTTAAGTGTGTGAAATAAACCAATCAGAGCATCATCTCACATTCCCTTTAAAAGCAGGCGCCCTTGTTCCAAGGCGGATTGCTATTATGATGGCAGATTTGCCAGGCGCACACCAGGAGCGGTTCACAGCCGAGGAGACCGACATTCTCGTCAGGGCCGTAAAAGACAGAGAAGTGACATTGTATGGAGATGGGAGAAACCCACCCAAATTAGCTTCGGTTAAACAGACTTTAGACTAGGTTTTTCCTGGTCTGTGGCGGAATTGTTTTCTCAAACTGCAAAATAGCACCAGGGAACGTTTGTACCGGAACACGCCTCCTCTTTTCACTGAACCGCCCCGGGAGCGCAAGTTCATTCCCTAATTTACCGACATGCGTCTGTGGAGGGAAAGGTCCGCTGTGCGTCAGGTGCAAAAGAGGAATGATACATGCGTCGGTGTACAAAGTCACTTGCGCTGGGTGCAAGATAGGGCCCAAAGTCTCCTTGTGGTGGAAATCAAGCTTTTAATGTTGTTTATATGTCTACAGTATGTGGTGTTTCTAATTAAATTTGCACATGGTTTGTCTTAAAGCATAAGTCAGCACCATTGCTGAGTGTTCTCTCCTTAAAACTGCAGTGAACCACAGACAGTCTCAAAATCAGTTTGAAATCGCTGGTGTTTCTGACGTCACAAACTACCTTGTAACCAATCACGTCAAAGTGTGATCGTCAACGATTGGATCTCTGAGCTGATGTGAGTGAGGGGAGGCTTGACTAATTTGCATATTCATAGAACCGCGTATACTAAACGAGGCAAGGGTGTAGAGTTACATTCAAGCTATTATAAGGCATGAAGATTTTGTTTCCCAAGAAAAAAAGGTTTAAATATGTAATTTTGGTGATCAAAGATGAATTTTAAAGGATAAAATTATTGACTACAGGGGGACTTTAATAAAGCTGATTGGTCAAAAATATACATGTTTAGGGACAATAGAAAAACATAACCTCCATCTGCACAATACATCTGTATAACCCGTGTGTCTTGCTCTGTCTCACATACACGCAGCACTGTCACCATGTAATGCACTTGTTAATGCCATATCGTTTAAAAACAAATACCGGAACACAAAAATCCTAAATATTACATTTTGCTGAACAGGATCCGGCTCAAATGAAGCCCTGATGTCCTCCACTTTTGACAGTTTTAACTTATCACAGGTGACTTAAAGGATTAGTTCACCTCAAAATGAACATTTCCTAATAATTTACTCACCCCAATGCCATCCAAGATATCCATGTCTTTCTTTCCTCAGTGGAAGAGAAAATAAGTTTTTTGAAGAAAACATTTCTGGATTTTTCTTCGAATAATGGACTTCAATGACAACCACTGTTTTGAAGTCCAAATCAATGCAGTTTCTTGAAGTACTTCAACAGGCTGTGCACGATCGCAGCTGAGGAGGAGGGTCTTGTCTAGCGAAACGATAGGTCATTTTCCAAAAAAAAAAAGCCGGGAACTACGTCATCACGTTAAAAGGTCACTGTCAATGCCGCCAGCGGAAGTACCGCTCCACTCGACCATGCGAAGGAGGATAGTTCAGATTGTATTGGTCACTTTGTAAACAGTAGGGCGGTACTTCCGCTGGCGCCGGCGACATTGACAGTGACCTTTCAACGTGATGACATAGTTCCCGGCACGTTGCAGATCAGCTCAATCCGAACAATTGTAGTTAAAATGTATATATATATATATATATAAATTTTTTTTTTAATTGACCTATCGTTTCGCTAGATAAGATTCTCTTCATCAACTGCGATCGTGCACAGCCTGTTGAAGCACTTCAAAGACCTTTGAAACTGCATTGATTTGGACTTCAAAACAGTGGTTGTCATTGAAGTCCATTATTCGAAGAAAAATCCAGAAATGTTTTCCTCAAAAAACTTAATTTCTCTTCCACTGAGGAAAGAAAGACATGGATATCTTGGATGGCATTGGGGTGATGAAATTATTAGGAAATGTTCATTTTGAGGTGAACTAATCCTTTAAAGTAAAAGTCTTGCATAATTACATCATGCAACAGCTGCAGCATGTGTACTCCATTGTTATAACAGTGCCATTTTTAAATCTAATCATCTTCACTCATCACTCCAGCATGTCTTGGCCAAAAAGTATAGTTTTGCTATTTCATTGGAGTATTAGAATAGTTTCAGTCATGTAAAGTGACTCAGTTAAGGAGAAAAGCTAAGTTCTTCATTAACATAGCTGTCATTGCATTCCAGTCCATCTTACTCATTTGCTTTCTTTGTTCACAGTCACCACAGCAACTCACCCCTACTCCAACGGAGGTACAGTAGAGTTGATATGAAGAAACAGGCCCTGTTATTGTTTTAGTAGGTCTTATTTGCTAATCATGGCATATTAATTGTGTGATTGTATGTATAGAAAAGGTTCTCACACAAAAGGTCTGCCAAATTATTTTTTACCCTCTTTTATTTTTTTTATTTTTATCTTTCTTTTTTATAAATTTGATTAAATTAGATTTTTTTTTTATGCAGATTCTGTGGCAGTTTAATAATTAGTCTTGCTCTAAAATAAGTAGTGCGTTTTTGTAGGGTCACTTGGTTGTAATTTAATTTCTTTCCATTTATAATTGTAATAAAAAAATATCAATTTGGCATAAATAGACAATAGAATAAATGTACTGCACTTTACTTGATGAATCATGAATTCTAATTGAAAATGTTTGCACAAATGTTTTATGCATATGTGTGCATGATTAGTAAATGAGACCTAGTGTTTCTTCATATTTTGTGAATAGTTGTAGTTTTGAACAGTTGTGGTTTGGTGACATGAATAGTATTGTGTGTTCGTCTTCAGTTTTAAAACTCTGTGGTGTAATGACTCAATGATCAGCCTATTACTATAAGGACTGATTATTGTAGATTGGTTTATTTTCAGCTTTAAAATTTCCTCCTGTGTGTCCCAGTGCCATAGTGGTCACTGTTTAACTTTGCTAATTCCCAGCAAGCAATTTTGCTTTTGAAAGACGTCTAATAGCTGTCCAAACACAGCCCTGACGTCTAGGCTAAAACAAGGCAAAATTTGGGCTATCAGTGAAAATTTAATAGACGTCTAACCGTAGCCCAAGAATAGAAAGAAAATAAATTAAATCAAACACCTTGTAATCACTGTTGACTTTGCTTACATGATGGAATATCATAAATCTCACAAGTTATTTTGGCAAAAAACGACATGTAACCAAATTCAAGGTTATTTTGGCTAGAAGTGGGTTACTCATAGCCGAACTAATTCGAGTCTATAGTTAACCTAGACGGTGAAATGATGGCTATTGCTTGCTGGGTTGTCTGATACTTTCAGACTAAATAAATAATTCTGTCTCTTTGTTTCTAGGGAGATGGGGAAAAGTCTCCCCGTCAGAGGAGGCCCTCCAGCCCCAGCTCCAACAGCTCTTTAGGGGGTTATGGCCGCTATACGCCTTCCCGCTCACCACAGACCTACAGCAGACCAGGTATCCCTCCACATGCATGTTGATACTTACATGAACACAAAGTCATTCTCACCTGCACAGTTATTCTGTAACTATATATGAGTCTTTTCAGTGATTTGGATGTACTGGAGCTTTAAACTCTTAAGTGTTTTCCCTTCTACACCATCACACGCTGTTCCAAAACCTAGTGAGTCGTCTCCATAGGCAGCATTTTAAGGCATCATAGGCTTAGGTCAGGGGTCGGCAACCTAAGGCACGCGTGCCAACACTGGCACGCGGAGGGTTAATCGCTGGCACGCAAGCAAGCGCGAGAGGGGTGTATGTATTTCATTCAGATAAAGTAGCCTACCTCCCACCTATATACAGATCTACATATTGTAATAATTCCTTGTAGTAACAGCTTGTTTTATTAAGTTAGGAGTTATTCATATTATTAAAGTGTGAGTATTAAACTGCACAAGTCAATGAAAGCGTGCAGCTCTAACAAACCATTGGTCAGAGTGGTCGCGCTGACCACTGCGCATCAGCGCAAACAAGTTATCCAACTGACACCTTAAAGCTCTTTCTGCTGTAAATAGTTAATGCTATAAATTTCAACCAAGTGTATAGAGTCCTTATTAAACATTCCATACATATTAAAATGACTGCGATGCATGTGGAAACTCCGTTCATGCGTACCTGATCACTTCATGTTTTTTCTCTGATTGGAAAGCTATCCAATCGTGAGACAAATGCCCTCTGATTGAGAGCACACTTTTACATATTCCAGATGAAAATGAACAAAATGCATATATGCATTATATATGCTTGTTGAAGTCACAAATGTAAATTTTACTCCTCCCAAATTGGTAAAAAAAAAAAACATGCGAGTGTTATAACGGCTCCCGGTTTATAGATATGACAGCACTGCTGCAACACGCATCTCTTCAGCAAGCCGACGTGCAAACTGGCGCAAATGAAAATGAAAGTTTAGCTTACATTCTGAAGCTCAACACACAGTTGTCTTCATTAAAAGTAGTGAGATGCAGTTATGTTGCCAAGTGGAAGTGTAACACTTTTAACAAAACTGAAAGAAGTCAGTAAAAACACGAATGACCAGGTCCAATCTGTTCTTCAAAGTCTAATTTAGGCCTGAAAACAAAGATGACAAATCTAAAACAAATTTCATGAGAAACAATTTAATTTCTGTACTATTTCTGTGTTAGCCATTATGAATATTTAAAATATGTTTATGTTTATTTAGACATTGGGGTGGGGGGTGGGGGGGGGGGGAGTTATGGCACAGTGATGAACTCGGAAACTTAAAAATGGCACTTTATGACAAATAGGTTGCCGACCCCTGGCTTAGGTGATTACTTACTTAATCCACAATCCAAGTTATTGTCCTGTAAATAACTTCTAATTAAAACACGTATTATTTTCTCCTATGTATGCTTATCTATTATACACTATAGCACTTTTCACCCTGCATTGCGGTGCCAGACGTGTGGAGTGTGAAACGATGCATTGTTAGAATGTTACGATTACATGCTTAGGAACCGACAACCAATCGCGTGCCTTATATTCGCGTTCTTTAGACCATCACAGAAAAACCGTGAGTTGTATATAAAAAATGTCAAATGGCGGCAAAAAACGCATCAATTGGAGTGAATAAGAGACCATTTTATTTTTACGTTTTTGTCCGAAAAGTCCAATCAGAAAAAAATCTTGATAGTAAAGTTGACAATGTGTAATATAAAGGACACACACTACTAGAGGCTTTAGGTAAACAACCTAAAGCTGACACGACAAATAAGGATGTTACCCAGGATTCAGGAATTTACAGCATGAAACGACAGCTTATGAATACCCAGGATTTACCCTGGGTACATTTTAAGTAGGGCTGGACAATAATTCAATATCAATATATATTGCAATATTTTTTTTTCAATAACGGTGATATGATTTTTAAACACATTTTCGATATTTCAATATACATAACAGCATTTGTCACTGACTGACGTTAGGCGTGCATCCGTCAGAGAGAACATAAGATAATCGGCTACTTTCGTAATGACGTACACCACAGACACGCAGCCAGTTCTCAGTAGTATCTAATCAATCGCTGATCTCCAATGCGGCCAGGTTTAACTACAAAATGAGCGCCCCTGACCCAACTTCACGCAGTTATTGACAGGGTGGGAGGGGGCGTGATCGGCTCGGAATGCATTTTCAATTTGCACATTGAATTTTGCTACATTAATTGCGGGACATTTAATAAAAATGCAATCGCAAGTGTCTTAACTGTGAGTGTAAATGCAATTAAGAAAAATAACAGTTTTTGCTTGAACATTTTAAACATATCTAATCATTTCTGTAATACATTTTAATTTTGCAACTTATAAAGCGTTAAAATATGTATTCAATTTACATATTAAAACTAGTGTATGAAATGGCAAATGTAAATTATATAATTGAATTTTAATTTAAATTTTGCACCAAACGTTGCACAAATGTAATGGCAAATGTAAATTTAAAAACAGAAATGCTTTGCCATTTTAAATATTGCATTGTCATTTTGCATATTACATTTCAATTTGAATATTGCTACCCATATGCTTCCATAGTCTTGTAGCAGGTATTGAGAAGAGAAAATTATTGTTATGATGGGTTATTTCATTGGTTCATGTAGTTTGTTATGGTGCAGTACCAAAAGACTCCAGCAGGTTTCATAGACTTGGCAAATTAATTTTTCAGAAGATTGTAGGTACAGACATCTGTTCTGGGCGTTCTTGGCAGTTTTTCTGAGGCTTTTATATTGTTCATATCGATATCGGAATTATATCGTATCGACCGAAATTAAGAAATATATTGTGATATAAAATTAGGCCATATCATCCAGCCCTAATTTTAAGTAGTGTGAAACGTGAAGCAAGATAACCCAGTATTCCGTTTACCCGGGGTGTAGAATGATCCAATGTTAACTATTTTAAGTGTGAAAAGCCCTTATGTGTATTTATATTTTTAAACTACAGGTCAAAAGTTTGGGGTCAGAAAGATTGATAAAATAAATCAATACTTTTATTCATTGAGGATACATTAAATTGATCAAAAGTGACAGGAAATACACTTGTTATAGATTTCTTTTCCAATTTTTTTTTTACTTTCTATTCATCAAAAAATATAAAAATATTAGGCAGCACAACTGTTTTCAACATTGACAATAATGAGATGTTTCTTGAGCACGAAATCATCATATTTTAATGATTTCTGAATTATCATTTGACACTGAAGACTGGAGTAATGATGCTGAAAATTCAGCTTTGCATCACAGGAATAAATTACATTAAATACACAAAATATATTAAAAAAGAAAACTATTATTTTAAATTGTTGTAATAATTCATAATTGTACTGTTTTTTTTATATATATGTTTGATCAAATAAATGCAGCCTCATAAAAGTGATCATAAAAAAACACCAAGTTTTGGAACAGTGCTAAAGCATTCCATTCTACAATCACATTTTAAACAACAATAAACTGATTTGAGGTAGAATTTCAAGAACAAAGTAATTAAGAATTATTTGGTTTTTAGTGTAGTTATTCACTATTCTCACTATTCACTATTCTCATATTACTGCCATTCTTCCCTGACCGTCTGGGTCTCTTGCTCAGAGCAATATCTGAGCGTCAAATACACCACCCAACCAGAAAATTCCAACTTGTTGTCTGTACCAACCTCGGGGAGGAGTAGCACCCATGGTAGTGCCAGAGGCTTCTTCCCACTGCCCTTGTACAGCAGCAGTGGTAGAAACACTCCACAGGCAGGGAGCGGTGGTGTGGCCCTGTCCCTCAACCCCACTACTCTGGCTTTGCTCCAACAACACAACTACATCCCTTACTTAAGAGGTACCACAGCTCTTCCGGCAGGCCTTTGTCTAGTAACAAACCACCTACTGACTGCACTTGTGTGAACTTAAGTGTGCACTTGAATTTTATTGGTAAAAGATTAACTTCCCCTTGACAAAATGAATGAACGAGTGCAATACTAAAAACTCTGTAACCCTTAGAGCTGCATAAGGGTTTGCATTCACAATGGACCAGCAAATTGCAGACATGAAATTACTACCCTATCCTTCATCCACCTTTCCCGAACAGGAATTGATACAGGATTCAAACAGGAAGCAAAGTCTGAAAGTAGGCCTATGACAGCCCTTCACCTCAATTTGCCATCTCACGGTAAACCCTAAAAATCAGTCTCTCTTTCACTGTGTATCACCAGTGTATTACAATGATGTGAGATTGTAGGTGTACCGCAAGGTTCTGTCCTCGGACCAATTGCTTGCTGGTATTGTGTTTATATAGAGTTTGTATGTCCAATCATTTTGCATGGAAAAACTGTGGATATTCATTATATTTGAGATGAAACAGTAACTTTATGCACAAGAAAAATGCGAACATTGGTGGTGAACATTAATATGCATTTATTTGTTGTACTGTTAGTTGATGTTGTGCTTTGTCTGGTAAGGTGAAATTTTCCCCCATGCGTTTGATATTCAAAGTGACTGTCTGTATGTTTGTGTTAGTGTTGCCATTTACTCTGCGGTTGTCATTTCTTTCTTTTCAGCATTTTTCAAGTGTTATTTGTAAATATATGTTATTTAACATATCATGCGTACTCAGACAGGCAGTAATTTTCAGGTGGATATATGGTATAGTCCAGAAGTCTGAGACAACTAGTGAACATGCTTGTATTTTGGATTTTTAATACTATAATCATTTCATTTCAAATTATACTATAGAATCATTACCGAATTTCAAAACAGATCAATATTAGAACATACAGCAAATTTGCTTATTTAATTACTGACCTAGAAATAATGCAGAATTTATTTCAGAAACTATTTCTTCATTTACATCATAACTTTGTTTTAAATCCTTTTTCATTTTAAATTTTAAATCCCAAAAGTAAATACATTCTATGTATATTTAGGAGATATTGGAGAGTATTTATTCGTCAATAAAAGATGTCTGTGTTGAGGAGGAAAGTATGATGGAAAACAGGAAAACCCTTTATATTTACTGTAAATCAGGCTACAGATTTTGGCTTTGTGGTTTCTCTGCAAGAAGTAGAAAGAGCGGGAATAAAGTTTGCAGGAGAAGATTAAAGGGGTAAATTGATGAGCTGTAATTTTGGGTTGGTTTGCCAGGCACAGTTGCATAAACTTCGGCCTTGTGCAGTTCCAGGCCAACCCTTTAATGCAGCATGAATGTACATTGAGGTTGTGTTTGGAGTGTGCCGTTTATGATTCACTTAGCTGTCTAATTGACTTCTTATTGGTAAAGGAGCCACACAAGAGGAAAATCAGCTCTTCCTTACAAATGCAAAACCATCGCATACTGTAGCTGCCTCAATCTGGTCATATCACCAATGAGTTTGGTTTCTACTTAGAGTGGTTGTTGATTATGATTTCACTTTTCTAACTTTAGTTTGTGTGTAATGTTGCTGTTTGATCATGAACAACATCTGCAAAGTTATGACGCTCAAAGTTCAAAGCAAAGGGAGATATTTTCTTTAAAGAAATTGCTTTTTAAGGACTACAGCAAACGGCTGGTAGGGACTACACGACATTCCTCCCGGGTTAGTGACATCACAAACCCTAAAATGTACATAAACCCCGGGAACGCGATTTATAGTTTATCAAGACAGAATATGCTAATTTATGACTAGAAGATAACTGCACATAAGCTACATCAATTCATCAACTAACCATTTAGAAATGTTTTCTACATGTTGTCACTTCTTGAGTCTCTCCATATTGTCTGACTCCGGTTTGAACATAAAAGGCTAAAAGTTTTTGAAATGTTCAGTGCATGTCTGTATGAGGTAATAGAAGCTGCTAAGAAGGAGCTGTTGAAACTCCGCCCCCTGTGCTGGGAGCAGAAGCTCATTTGCATTTAAAGGAACTGACAAAAAAAACTGTGCGTTTTTGCTCACCCTCAAAAAGTGACAATTTTACCATGCTAAATAAAAATATCTGTGGGGTATTTTGAGCTAAAACTTCACATACACACTCTGGGGACATCAGAGATTTATTTTACATCTTGTGAAAGGGCATTATACCACCCCTTTAAGATATATAAATGAATATGGAAATCATTTACAGAATATTTGTTAGTGATGAAATACATGCTGCATTACACCCAGCTGACACAAGGGTGTCGCAATGGCAATAAAATCATATTTTAATGAGTAATGGGGAGCATCGAGACCTTCATACTCCACTATGTGCTCCAGTGTTGTGATTTGTGTATGTTTGGTGTGTTTTATGACAATTTCCTGCTCCCCCAGCTCCAGATGTGTGGATGATTTTCCCCTGATACAGGGTGAATTTTTACTAACAGCACTTGGTGTGTTTAATGGTGTGTGCATGTGTCTGAAGGACAGTTGCAAGTGTGTATGAACGAGAGATTTAAAAGAAAAAGGAGAAAAAGACAGTTATGTTGGTGTATTTATTTTTTGCTTTCAAAATATGCAAATGACTTCACAGTGATTTAAATAAAACATTTTAGTGAATAGTTGAATAAGAGATTCTCTCTCTTTTCTTTTAGTCTCAGTTTGGTCATAGACTATGATTATAAATACATAATATTTTCCCCTAAAGATGATGAAGACGTCACAGTTCAGCCTGCCAATAACTGTCTATTTTTCGGTCTATGTTCAATTCATATTGAGTTGTCTGCTCAGAGCATGAAGCTTGAGTCTCTGCTGAACAGATGCTATCTGTATAAACAGACTTTCACAATTTCCAATGCAAAGACAAATTGGTCTTTTTTAAGCTGGCTGTATTGTGAGGTTTATCGGAACATTTAAAACTCAATGCAGCATAATTCGGGCAGCCCTGTTAACTCTTCTTCTCTTTCCTTTTCTTTTTCGTGTCTGCCGTGACCTTCACCCCCCCCCCCCCCCCCACCCCAAAAAAAAAGGTAGTGAAAGTGGGCGGAGTACCCCCAGTCTCTCCACCTACTCTGATGGCAAATCTCCTTCTTCTACATATGTGGCAGCTCCACGGCATTTCCATGTCCCAGGTAGGTGCTAAATCTGGTCCTTTACTCGCATCTCTTATCCTCTTCTGTCCTGTCTTCTGTACAATGTTTAATCCTCTTTTTTCGACCACATATATGTCTATTTCATGAAAAAAATCTGGCAGAATCAATAATTCATTTTCATATAGTGCCATTTTTGTGCATCAATTTTGTACATTTATAATTCATTATTGCAAGCAAAGCCCTATTTTTAGTACATAAAAGAAACTTACTGTCATTGCTCGTCCCTGGATATGTTTAAAATAAACCTAGTGATCAGTTTCATGTGTTTTCTGCCCATTTTTTCTAATGACGCCTTGTTTCCAATGCTGGCAGAGGCTGAAACGGCTCTTAAAATGTCCCACATGTGTTACACTAAATGACTGATTTTTTTCTTGAAGTAATGGTTGAGAAGCAGACGTGAGGTTGAGATGACCTAAACAAGCTGTAGAGATGCACATGCTGTGTCAATTAATAAGATTTATCTCTCCTTTTCCTCTTGGCGTAGCTCATTTTAGGTGACATTTCTGTCTTCTAAGTTGAAAATGAGATGAAACTTTTGTTATTTATAATAATGTTTATAATGTATAATGCAGAAAAATCCATATTTCAAATCCATTTTTCAAAGCCGAGGATTTTGTCAAAGGCAAAATGCTTGATCGTTGCATGCCGACCATGAACATTTCTGCACACAGTGATAATGAAATGAACTGCAATATCTAGAATCTTTTACAGCATCATATACTGCATTTGCTGCCTTTTCTTTTGCCCTGATTCCATGCTCTAATAACTCATGCTTCTTTATTCATCTTCTTTCTTATTCTCTTACTCCCTTCCTCTCTTCCTCTCTATGTCTTCCATTCTCAGAGGCTAAAGTCAAAGATAATATCTATAGAAAGCCCCCTATCTACAAACAGCATGGTACAGTCCAGTCTCCGTACAATCACGTTTCTTTGCATGCTGTTACGCATGTCACCATGGTACCTGTTGCCATGAAACTGTAACCTTTGACCCTCCTTCTGTCTGCTGGTTTCCATTTCAGCTCCAAACAGTAGGCCTTAGGTTTTACAAATCCCTGAAAAAGGTTTGGATTTGACAAGGTACTTGTTATCAAGCAGTCAGTACCTAATTGTTGGTTGTGCATCAGCAAATATCTTGACCACATGCAAAGGGTCATATTTCATGCATATTTATTGGGTTTATTTGGAATAGCAATTAGCCCTGAAGCATTATTATTGCTGATTAATGTCAAGTTACTTGCAGATTTTGTAATTGTTGTTTTGTATGCATTTGGTGTTACACATATACTACCGTTCAAAAGATTTGGGGTTGGTATGATCTTTTAATTTAATTAAATTTTTTTAAGAACTCTCTTACTTATTACTAAGGCTGCATTTGTTAGATCAAAAATACAGTAGAAACAGTAATATTGTAAAACATTATTACAATTTAAAATAACTGATTTCTATTAGAATATATATTTTAAAGTATATTTTATTCATGTTATGGCAAAGTGGAATTTTGCTCAATTCCTCAGTGTCACATGATCATTCAGAAATCACTCTATATGAATAAAAAGAGCAGCATTTATTTGAAATTGATGTTTTGTAATACAATTTTTATTTTATTTTTTACTGACCCCAAACTTTACATTTTATGTAAATAATGCCTTTGATATGATGTTTTCATAGACAAAATCCTATCCTACAATTTTTTTTTTGTGTGTGTGCAATTTTATGGTATTGGTTAATCCTGACATGGAAACAGCAGTCAGATATAATCTTTCTTTAATTTTCCGGCCTCTGTCCATCCATACATATGTCAGTTGCAGTATAGTTTCCCATCTGTCTGTGGTGTTGTAATGTACTGTTGATGCTAGACAATGTTTGGTGTCTGTGTAACTCATTGGTTTGGTGAAATGTCAAAGGCATTTGTGTAACTCATTGTGATTGGTTCAAATACATCAGAAAAGCTTATTGTGATTGGGTGGTAAAGCTATTAATCACTTGACTTGTTTCTTTTGTCCTTTTTTCTGAACTTGCCCCTTCACCCTGATTGACATTGTGTTTGGTGTCACACTTTTTGTGTTTGATTAAAAACCATTGTGTTTGGTTTTCACTTGCTTGTTGATTTTGTCCATACATTTTTTTTCTCACCTAGTAAATAGTGAGATTTTTTTAAACCCTGTCTATAATCAAACTACACTGAAAAAATCTGATAAAATGTGAAATTTTTTGTTTGTGTTTGTGGTAACTTGCATGATGTAACTTGTGTCAGTCACTCTCTCAAACAGTGCAAACTGTCCATTAGGATATATTTAAACTTTCTTACTGTGATGCAGCTTCCAGAACCTCCTGGCAAGATGATGACGTAGACAGAAAGGTGATTTATATATTTACATAAACATCTCTGTGTTTTCGTCTATTCTAAACTTTCAGAATCAAGATGTTTTGGTAATTTAATCCAACTGACCCTTGTGAAAAGGAAGTACACCTTAGCATACTTTAAAAAGAGTACTTATTATGGAAATAATATACTTTAAAGGGTTAGTCCACCCAAAAATGAAAATCTGTCTTTTTTTACTCACCTTCATGTCGTTCCAAACCCGTAAGACTTTCGTTTTCTCTTCGGAACACAAATGAAGATATTTTTAATAAAATCTGAGCTATTTCCATCCCTCCATTGACAGCTACGCAGCTACCACTTTGACGCTTCAAAAAGTTCATAAAGATCTCGTAAAACTAATCCATATGAATCGAGCGGTTTAGTCCAAATTTTCTAAAGAGACACGATTGCTTTCTACGTTGAACGGATTTAATTTAGGCTTTTATTTACACATAAACATTCATCAAGGCACACATACTGTAAAGTTATGATAAACGAAAGTTCAAGAATGCTTGCTTGAGAACCAATGAGGTTTGTTCTCGTGTTACGCAGCACGTTTGAGCTTCCTCAAGAACCAGTGAGGTTTGTTCTCCTGCATCAAGCAGGTTTGGTTGATTGTCTGTTTATGCTAGCTGATCAATGTTTATATGTGAATAAAAGCCTAAATTTAATCGGAAATTGAGGGTCTGATGTCATTGATAGGCGACGCACAGACAATGTCCGTCTCCTGGTTATATACGTATACGTAAATACACATTTGCAATGATGAAGTTGCAATTTAGTACATTAAAAATATATTCACTTTAAATATAATTTCGAATAACACACGACAGTTAAAATTATAATCAAGTAGTTTACTAGTTTTAGTATGTTGGTCAACACATCAAAATAAATGTTCTCCTTTAACGCAAGACAAAATGTTATTAAAATATAATGATTTAATAATGAATGTTTTAGTAATGTAATCAAACTTAAATGTGTTCCATCCTGTATTTTTCATTAAATTCTTTAGTTGGTTGTATAATCTGTATTTCTGACTCAATAGACCAGAACAAGTTGGATGAACCTGAAGAGTGAGATTGATGGACAGTCTCCAGATCTTGACCCCAGGACCTCCACCCACAGCTTGCCCACTGATATGTCTCTACCCAGTGAGTAGCCAAATAATGATTTCATGAAATCCAACCTCCAGTCATGTCAATTCACTCAGCGGCCAGCATGGGAACATCCATAACCAGCTATTTTCTATGTAGGCAATAGGAATTATGAAAATGCATGAATGGAGAACAACTAAAATATGCAAAACTGTTTGTCAACATATTAGTAATTTAAGTGAATCTGACAACTGTTGTATAATCAAACCGTGCTTAAAAAAAATATTTTTTCAGGCTTGTTCTCTGTGTATGTGCTTTCTAGAGTAAATAGACTTGTGTAATTGCCTCTTTTAACTTAAACGCAAGACTTTATTTCTTACAGCTATCATAATAATTGTTCTTTCAATGTCCCATCTTTTACTCCTTAAACTGCCAGTCCCTTTGAACCTGATGCTAGAGTAAAGCGCCATACGTCTATATAAACCATTCAACCAACTCTGTTTTACAGACTTTCCATACAATAAGTCTGCTTCGCTGCCAGGATATGGGCGGAACGGCATATACAAGGTAAACCTTATAAGACCTGATAACTGCACACAAACACAGCACCCCACAAACTTTTTAATACTCCATCTGTCCGTGATTTTGGGGAATATATGTGAGCTGTGGTCACAAATGCTGTCATTTGCTCTCTCAGCAGTGAAGAATGTAGTTTGATCCTAGTTGGATTTGTCAAACCCAGCTGCTGGGACACGGAGGGCTGTTGTAATCGCGCACATGAGGACACACAGTCACAGATCAGTTAGTGTAGAGATTTAGCTGAGGAAGCCATAATGCTGAGAGGGTGTGTCTGTGTTTGCGTGGAGTTAGAAGTGTGTCTTGCTCCCACCCTCTGGCTGTTTTCCATGTTCTACTTTGATCTTGAACTAGAAATCTAGCTCTCTTAATGAATTATCCTTTGTAATGAAGAGCAAATGTGCTTCCACAGCAGAAAACCCAGCCACACACGTTTACTAATAATCTAATTCAGATCTTTTATCTTGCATGCAGAGTGCCGGTGTCTTCTTTGTTTTGGGAATAGTTTGAAAGCTTCTCCTGTTCACTAGGTGGCAGTATTTTGCAACTGTTCTTTGTATCCAACTCCCAGGACAATAAACTACTTGAAAACAGAAATTTTACCTATTCATTATATCTAATCTGGTCTGACTTAGTGTCAAATTTCCCTCTTACTTTCCACAAGCATTCACTAAAGCATGTGAAACAGAGAGATGGTCATAGATCAATATTTAACCAAATACAAGCTCCAGACCTGAGGATTCAAGCCTCTGTCTGCACTAGACTTTAACCTTTAACCTCAGGAAATGAAAGAAAAACTTTCACAGTTACAACAGCCGCTCTGTTCCAGCATGATATTGTTACTCTCATTTGATAGTAGCAAAAAAGAAATGGTCACGGCATGGCGAAACGTTTCCAATGAGATTTTTGTGATCTTCTTAAAACCAGACTTTGAAATCGGTTGATCCTTTGGGGCATTAATGTGCCGGTTGCTGAAAAAACTGCCACCTACTGCTTGAATAAAAGAGGGATATTTGTGTTGATTTCATAAATGCCAATTTCTCCTTACTAGGCGGCTGATCTTGGTGAAGATGATGTAGATCATGACTCATCTTGGAGTGGAATGAGAGGTGAGTGAGTGAGTATTTAACTTGTATAGACGATAGACGAGTTGCATTTGTACCACACAAGATTAATGTTTGTAATTTGTCTTTCCCTTTCTCTTTTTATCAACCTCTTTCCTGTTTTCCATCTTTTACTCAGATTATAAGGTAAGTTCTCGTGTGTTTAATGGACACACAATTTAAAACGACTGCTTTCTATTTTAATAAATTTTAAAATGCAATTTATTCCAGTAAAGGCAGAGCAAAATTTTCAGCTGTTAATACTTCAGGCTTAATTCACAAGAAACATTTCTTATTATTATCAATGTTGAAAACAGTTGTGCTGCTTAATATTTTTCTGGAAACCATGATACTTTTTTTCAGGATTCTTTGATGAATAGACAGTGCAAAAGCACAGCATTTATTTGAAATTGAAATATTGAAAACATTATGAATGTTTACTGTCTTTACTGTCACTTTTGATCAATTTAATGTATCCTTGCTGAATAAGAGTATTCATTTCTTTACTTACTTACCCCAAACTTTTGAATGGTAGTGTATGTGTGCATTTGTGTAATTGTGTGCTTTTCACATGCATGCGTGTTGCAGGTCTACCCCTATGAAATGCTAGCTGTGACCCACAGAGTCCGAGTAAAACTACCACGTGATGTGGACCGCACCAGACTGGAGGTAATATTTTATTAGATCTTCAAGTAGACCACTTTTCTTTCTTTCTTGTCTATTCTTCTATGTACTCCTCTCTATGTGGCCTGTTTGTGGAACAATACTCAGCCTTATGCTGTAGATGATATTACTGCGTTAGTGTTTAGTGTGATTATATTTTAAATAGAGGCATTGGGATGTTCCAAAGAGCAAAGTCATCATCAAGCGATGATTTTATAATGATTTACACTTAAATGCAATTGTGTCATTTTGTTTATTATGGAGCATGGGCTGTGTTATTGCAGTTTAATAATCATTTTGTTTGATCATCTTGATCAAAATATACAAAAAGGCAGCCAGACAAAGAGTTGTTTATGCCCACGGCCAACACATAATATATCCTCAGTGTTCCTGGACATTGTGTCAGTGTTATTAGTGGGTTTGAATGGAAAAGGGAGGGAAAATGTCTGGCTCACTTTAACTTCAGCATGAGTTACGAGAGATGTTGATTTATTTACCCCCCCCCCCCATAACTGTTAGCTTGGAATCACTGTGGTTAAAATTGCAATATCTCAAAATGTGTGTGTGTTTGTGTGTGTGTCCATGTTTTTCTATCACGGTGGGGACTTCAACATGAATGCACACTGACTCATGGGGACGTAAATTGAGGAAACAAGCTTATAAATCATACAGAATGAGTTTTTTGAATATGTAAAAATGCATAAAGTTTTCTGTGATGGGTAGGTTTAGGGGTATGGTTTGTGTAAGGGATAGAATATACAGTTTGTACAGTATAAAAACCATTACGTCTATGGAGAGTCCTCATGTTTTATCATATGAATCCTGTCCTGAAATGAGAGGGCATTGTCACATCTGTTTGAACTGAGCATGATTGGAGTCAGTCTCCCAGCGGGAGACACTTGCAACACCCAAAACTTTCCTAAGAGGGTGATTTCAGCATCTATTTGGAGGCATGCAAGATACCCACACATCTGCAAGTGTTACAGTACCACATACAACAGGGCTTAAAAGAATAAAAATGTATACAAATCCTTTCTGGAATGGTTTAAACCCAAATTGAGGTCATAGGCTTAAAAGCCTGCCAACTTTTATAGCCCAGTCGTGCTCGTAATCCTGATTGTGCTAAAGGCAATGAATGTCCTTAACAAGTGCAAAGCTTTAGGTGACACATGGAAATAGATGGTTGTAATTATTGTCAATATTGTATTTTTCACTCTGTCTTTAATCTGTAATGACGTTTGCGTCATGTAGATATTGTTAGCAGAATAAACAGTGCTTAGATTCCTGGCGGGAAGGTCCTTTGGGTTTGTTCTGATTAAGGTTTGATTAGCTTTTTGACAGTGTTAGTTTAGGCCTTCATAGATGGATGACTATATCATAGAGCTATTCTGCATGCTTTAAAGTGATAGTTCACCCAAAAATGACAATTCTGTCATTGTTTCATTATTTGAATGACATTCTTCTGTGGAAATCTATCTATCTATATATATATAGCAGAATGTCCAAGCTGCTCTTTTCCATACAGTGTATGGTGAGCACAGCAAGAATATAGCAAGATTATTATTTAATAAATAACCATTTCAGTTTTGGTCTGTTCCTCACACAAAGTTTTCATAAGATTTATAATTAGCTTCACGATTTGAGGGAAAAATCTAATTGCGATTTTTCTGATAAAAATTGTGATCTTTCTGCAATTTAAAATGTGAACCAAAAGAATAAAATCAGGTGTGCTACAGGTGCTTAGGGCTGCACAATTTGGCAAAATGTTGTGATTATTGGTATCGTTTTCAAAACTCGTTTTCAAAAATGTGTGCGTTCTCAGGCCACCAAACACCGTTGTTGTGTAAATGAACGGCCAGAATTTAAAAGTTTTCTGTTTTCAGTTGAAAACTGTGTCGTGTAAACGGCCCTTAAGTAATATCTAATGATTTTTGCAACGGAAATGAATCAATCAAAAACTTACTTAAAGGGTTAGTTCACCCAAAAATGAAAATTCTGTCATAATTTATTCACCCTCGTGTCGTTCCAAGAACTTTGTTCATCTTCGGAACACCGAAGATCTTTTTTGATGAGATCCGAGTGGTTTCTGAACCATCCATTGGCAGCAAAGTCATTGCAACTTTCAAGGCCCAGAAAGGTAGTAAAGACATTTAGCCTGGGAAAACCCAGACAACTTCCGGCAAATTTAGATTTTGGGATTTTGAAGCAGATTTTGTAGCCTACATTTCAAAGATGGATGCCGCCGTCGAACATCACTCGTTCGAATCAGCTATCGCGTCTGTTTTAAGCGATTTGAACGTTTACTTTTTGTTAAAAACCGAGCAAAGAACAACACTCAGAGATGTTTCTCCGCCGCTCTGCATACGTCATCTCCTTCATCGCTCTGATTGGTTTTAGGTCTATCCGTGACGTCCGCTGGTGACGCCCCTCTGGAAATGATTTGTCTATGACGCTTTGCCAGACCCTATCTCAGTTACAACTGAGAATGGTCTGGTTTTAACCAGGCTAAAAGACATTGTTAAAATAGTCCAAATGAATAGTTCACATAGGAAACACAGTGCAGCTCTTCCGGGTTCTACGTCAGAATGCCGGCTCATTATTGGCCGGTTCCTGCGTCAGCATCACACGCATGTGTCGAGGTGCTCACATGAACAGCGTCGTCCAATAATGACGTCGTAGCAGACCGGCATAGAGGAGAAGAGATTGTTGAATAAAGTCGTTATTATTATTTTTTTTTTTTTTTGTGCACAAAAAGTATTCTTGTCGCTTTCTAACATTAAGTTTGAACCACTGTAGTCACATGGACTATTTTAACGATGTCTTTACTACCTTTCTGGGCCTTAAAAGTTGCAATGACGTTGCTGCCTATGGCTGGATCAGAAATAATAATTATTATTATTATTGTACATAGACATATTGATTTATTCTAAATATAAATATCAGTATATTGTAATAGTTCACTGTAAAATGTATTTATAATTATATTTTTAATTATTTAAGAAAATATATTTTCATTTTACATTACAACTGTAAAATTATTAAACTAATACTAAAAACAATCAGTGCATAAACGTATTTGAAACAGGTAGTGCAGAACATCTTTTGTGTTCTGCTGAAGAAAGAAAGTCATTCAAGTTTGGAACTACTTGAGTGCATAAATCGACAAAATGTAAACTCTTTAAATTGTCCAGTTAACAAAAGTAATTTGTAATGTTTAAAAAATAATAATAATATTGCGTTTATCTTAATTCTTATCATTGCAGAGGCACCTGTCACCAGAGGACTTCTACAACGTGTTTGGGATGACCATTGAACAGTTTGACCGTTTGGCTTTGTGGAAGAAAAATGATCTCAAGAAGAAAGCACGCTTGTTTTAAATCACGTCGAATCGCTTAAAGGAAAGCAAAAATAAAGAGAAAACCTCTTCTCATCCATCCTGTGTGCATGGAGGGATGAGTGTGAGAGAAACATATATGCACCTTCATTCTGCTGCATAGCTACTATCATCCCATCTCACGCTGAGGAAGAGGGAGCGCTTTCACATCGCTGTTTGCCACCTATCTTTGTGCGCGAACGCCACACCACATGGCCTGAATGTTATTCTGATGACAGAGAGCCTGGAGTCAGAACTGAATTCTCCAACACTCTTTGTTTTTCTCTTTGATTGTCTTTGATCTCACTCCCTCAGCTGTCTTTGTGATTACTGTGTTGTATTCTCTCTTTGTGGAAAAGGCACTCAATATTGATATAAGCCACTTTCTTTACATTTTATACCGTTAATAAACATGGCCAACATGTAAGTCTTTATGATATGTAATACTACCCATCTTCCCCTGTGCCCTTGTTTTTGACTGCAATGAATGTTGTCCAACGTCTAAGTCTTGTCCACGTCTACTCGTGTTCTTTGCTCAATGTCTTTCTCTCTCTCTTTTCTCAGTCTCTTCCTGCCTGTTCCTCTTCTTCCCTCTTAGACATGATACTCAGCCGCTGCTTGGACTGTAACATCTATCACGTGATATCAGCTTTATGGAAGCTCATTCATCCATGGCTTTAGCATGACCAGGCCAAAGACTCATTCAGAGCAAGTCAACAAAGCACCCTTACACGTGACCTAACCAGAGGCGCAATAAAGCGACAAGAATAAAGCGACACTTTTTGTCCTTTCCATTCTCGACCGTGACAAGTGAAGAGCAACAGGACACTTTGTCGATCAATTGGTTTCCATTTACGCAGCATCATGCTTGGCAGCCCCGCCCACTGTGAAATGTCATTGGTTCCTCGGAACTGTACATTAAACATTAAATAGCTTCTCATTGGCTGTGGTTGCGTCTCATCACACATCGGATTGAGAACTTGTCGTATTGCGCCTGGTTAGGAGGACACAGTGTTAGTTGAAATGTTTATTAATCTTTACTGTTGCTCAATGACTGTGAGTGCGGACAGCTGGAACAATGCATAGCTTTTGTGTCATATTATGTATCTGTTGGCTTTTTCAGGTCAATGTGCAATTCATCAGATGTCATTATTATGACAACACAGTTAATCAATAAGACATTTAGACATTTAAACTGATATCGGGACTTGGCATACTCTCTTCATATATCGTCCACATTATGTATCGTCATAAATCTTATCAAATGCATCAGCCAGATATTGCTTTGGTCTTTCTCGTTGTTTGAAAATGAAAGTGCTCATTGCAGAGTAAACCCTTATTTTTGTATGCAATTTTTTTTTTCATACAGATGTTTGCCAGATACTTTATTTTCCATTTGCAAATAATTGCAACATTGACTTTAGCATGGAGCCATGCCAAAGGTAACAGTTTCTGTAGCAATTAGTGAAACTAATACAATACAACACTTAATAAAGCATGCAGTTCAGTGGCGCCTCATTTCATTTAAAACAAATATGATTTTTTGTTTGATTGTTAATAAATGTGTGTGCTGTATATTTATACAAATGTTCATTACACTGGTCATGTCAACCTGTAGGCATGCACTGCATATACTGGAAGCATCACGTAATGGCTTCATATTCAACTTTAGAGTGTAATCATGACGTGTTGTTTGATTTGAGATCTGAAAGTTACTGAGAGATTGTTTTGTTTCTTCTCACACATTCTTAAGTTGTATCACGTTTGCTCTAGATATTTTACTCTGATGAAATTTAACTTGGTTCTTTTACTGATGCCAGTTACTCAAATTAGCAAAGAAACATGCAAAGTGTTTTGTCCTTTTATTATATGGATATATTACTTAAAGATGTCAGAAATCTGGAACTGTTAGAAAAACAACATTCAGTAAACTAAGTTTTGACTAATAATAACCATGTGTAATGTGCCTATATCTTATACAATATCAAGGCTTCTTTGGAATTTTTTTTAACTGCTCAGCAGGGAAACTCAGATTGGTTTACTTTATTGTTGATTGTGAAAGTATGATGGCTTCTAACCAACTATAAGTGTGTGCATATCCAAATCTCTTTCTTCAGGGTCATAATGCAACATTTTTCATGCAGTAAATTTTAGCCTTTGCCGGTCATGCCAAAATCTGTTGTGCTTGGGAAAAGACAGTAAAGCTGGTCTAAAATACATGAATGTGTTTTGGTCTGAGTGCGTAGGTGGGAGCCTTCCCAGAAGAACCATGTTGAGCTGCGGAGGACAAATGCGTTAGTCTTATTTAAACAGCTGTAGAAACAGGCACGTGTGTGGGTGTGAGTGGTGTTAGCCTCCAGTACAGCAGTCCAATAGTTCATGCTAGGCGAGTTCAGATCAGTGTGTTTTCGATCATCTTCATACTTTAACATCACTGTAACCCTTAAAAAAAACACACCCAAATCTAGACTAAACAAGGAGGTCATTTAAACATCTGAATTGGTTCAATGTTTGTGTTTTTTAAAAATATGGTTTGTTTTTGGAAATTATTTCAAAATGTATTTTTCTTTGTGTGTGTGAAGTCTGGATGAAGGCAGATGTAGGACTGTGACCCAAGAGAACTCTGACCCAACAGTTTTGAGAGCTGCTGGACTACTTTTGCTACTATTACACATTTACATTTTATACCTAGAAAGTTTGAGAGACCTTATGAAGTTGTCTTTGTGTTATGATGAGGTCATACAACATATATGGTTTCCCATGGGTGCGCATGGTTTTGTGCTAATATGCAAACTAACTACTGCGTATAACTGTGATTGTGATGTTATTCTGACTGTGCAAAGTTTGGGAAATGTAAATGCACTCCTTTTATTCACTGTTTCTTTGAGTTGCTTTGCAAGAAATATTGATATTCATCTCAATAAAAACAGCTATACTTCAACTCAAGTGTTTTTTTTTTTTTGTAAAGAAAGTAAGTAGCTGAACCAGATAGATAGATAGATTCATATCAATAAAACCATCTACTTCAATTTAAGTGCTATAATGTAAAGAAAGTTGCTGAACCAAACAGACTACCCACAGATAGATAGACAGACAGATAAATAGACTGACGACCCACAGATATATAGATAAATAGATAGACAGGCAGAGAGATAGATAGATAGATAGATATATCTAGATCTATAGATAGAATGAAAAACTAAATAAATACAGGCCTATAGACGTTAAATATATAGTGGAAACTAAAAATGTCTTACAACACTCCATCTTTCCAATGTGTAAATGTTAACGCCTACCAGTTCTGCTATTGGTTAGAATGTTTTGTAGCGCGCTGCCGGATTGGCTCACACGGTTGTCAATCTCGGGAAGATTTGACAGCGTGAGCGGTCCCCGGAGCCAAGAAATGAATCTGAAGAATCTCACACAGGCCAGAGGAACAACAGAGGTGCCCGTTATCAAGTGCACGAGGAGACAGGGCAGGTCCTTCTTCTTGCGATAAAGTTATGACGGAAAATAACGGAGAAGGTAAGGATGTCACATTTAAAATTATTAGACATTTGTCTCTATTTATCCTTGAAATGTTTCTTAATTTGTCTATTTCAGTAGAGCATTTGGGGTTTGATAAGGTCAAGCTCTGCTCTGTACAGTCATTCGACATGCATGGAGAAATGCAATTCTCAATTCTCCCTTGCAAATTTAAGTGTGATAGGTTTGCTTTCCATTGTTTATTTCTTTACAAATGGTAATAATAACATAAAACAGTTTTTGAAGTTGTCATCCTGCATTAATATTAGTAATTTTTTGGAGCTGCCATCACCCCTTTTCTTGTTTTGGAGCTGAGGCTGAGCACAAAGAAGCACGAGGCATCCTGATGAATGCGCAGAGCTCGTGGGGGCCCTTGTTGAATAGCGCGAGCTTGCAGGGATCAGCTGGCGTCTCGAGCCCCAGTCTCTGATTATGCTAAGGGGGGAGGGGCTGAGAGAGTTAGAGGTGAAAAGCTAAATCATGAAGAACAAATCCTATTAATTTGATACTTTTCAGTGGGATGACTCTTAAATAAAGAAGCTGGATTATGTTTTTTGTGGTTTATATGAGGATGAAGCATGTTTGTCAATGACAACATCATAATTGCCTCCCTATGTCTAAGATTTTATTGTTAACTATATTTACCTTAGTTTACCCTAATTTTTGTTACAGTTATTCTCAGGTGTTTTTCAAGTTCAGAGGATGTTTGTTTAAACAGGCTATTTATGTAAAGAATTTTGGGACCATGTGAAAGTGTTTTCCATCTCCAGTTCAGTTTTCCTCAGGGAATTACTGACAATAGAGCGGACAAGAACCGTCATCCTGTGCATTGTTAGCATTACTGACTCTGGCTCTGAGATGAGGAAAACAGGACAAAACATAAAAAGCCACCAAAGTTGCATGCTGCGTCTCATATCTCATTGTCCAGACTGTCTCAAAACAATCAAACCAGGTAAAGAAAATAAGAAAGAATTGACTGGAACAGGTTGGGTTTGGCCAAACACAGTCCTTGGACTTCTTGGCTAGAAATACGATCATTTGGAAAAACAAAGATAAGCATGTGGACAAAGCTCAGCATCTTTGATCAATAGCCAGTGTAGAGTTTAATGGGTGTGACCAAGCGCTTTGAGGGATGTTAGTCAAGGACCATTTGGTAAAATGGGCGATGGAGCATAACTTGACCTGTTCATCTGCATTTGGCTCATTTGGGAATTTGATTCGTACAAACAGGAGGTTCAATTCAGGATGTTCTGCATCCTAATCAGAGCAGAAACAAAATACTTTTCTTTATTGCATCCCACCCTTGGTGGGAAATAATATTTCCTTACATTCTTAAGTAAATGCTTATTTTACTGGTGGTTTCATATCGATCTGGTGGAGAATGAACACCATGATTTTTTTTTCAGAAGTAGATTGATGCCATTTAAGGTGAAAAAGCATGTTGCACCCTAATAGCTTGTTCATTTACACTTTATTTGAAGAATTCTGTAACCACACAAAGTGAGGTCATCCGAGGGCTAAATACCATAGTGTTGCATGGCCTTTGTAAGTGGGAGTTTGGTATTTTTCTGATAGCTTGATGACTGGTCTGTACATGTGGTCCAATGTCTGGACCGGCATTGTTGCATCATCTGTGTAGGCCAAAGATCGATGGCTGGTCTTGCTTAGTTTGCAAGAGAAAAAAAAGCAGTCGTACAGACATTTAGTGGATGTTCATTAATCACTGTTTTGAATGATGGGGAATATGTAGTGATAATGTACAGTACAGTTTTTTTTCTTTTATAGAAGCCTGAATTCTACCAGTTCCCGTCCAGGCTGTTTTTCCTCTCTTGTGGTTCTAGTCTAGCAGTCTGTGCCTTAGGATAGTTTTCACAGACTAACAGAGTCTCCAGTGGGTTTATATTAGTCTGCCTCAGGATGCTGCATGTCGTTTAATTGTGTGAGTGTGTGTGTGTGTGTGTGTCAAATACAGCTGTAAACAGCTGCTGATTCTTTTTTCTGACTCAATACCAAACCACTTCCTGACCTCTGATGGTGATTTTATGGGAAATTCTATTGGTATATGTAAAGATGTATATACGCATTAGAGAGATAAGGAAATGTAACATCATTACATTTATGCATTCAGCGGACACTTTTATACAAAACAACTTTAAGTGGCAAACACTTTGTTTGGGAATCAAACCCATGAGCTTGAAGTTGCAAAGCACCATGCTCTACCAGTTGGGCTCATGTCTTTGTTTTATTAAACCTTTTTATATACTCTCTGTCCTGTTGTGTTTATGTGAGCTGAAAGGCCCTTTTGAGAGCACATAAAGACCACTCACTCTGTCTTAAAGACGCCCAATGAGTTTTTTGGTTTATAGTTCATGTGTGTTTACTTTGAAGCCATCTATCCACCTTATTTTTAATGTAAGAGCGGACGCAGCCTTTTTTAATTTGAATGTGGAAGGCTTCTAGACTCAGTTTCCAGCTATTTATTTTTTTATGCAGTATTTTAATACAGTAGTTATTTTAGCTGTACAAAACAGTCTGTTATACTGCTTGATTTCACAAACTGGTATGTATCATATTATTTTAATTTACTATCACAATCATAAACACTGGTTTGTTGAACAAATAATTTTATAGTTTACTGCACATGGTTATTCTTCTAGTTAATGTATTTACCTATAGAGTGGTGCAGGTATGACATCACTTTGTAGGCTAACCAACCGGCAGTTAGCATTACACTGGTTCCCTCAACAAAAACCCAATAGGATTTTTCCATAGGGTTTTGGATTATCGCAAGAAAAAACAAGCTCTGTGATCGACAAAAGTTTATGATACTTACACGTTTTGTCAAGATCAAGATATTCAAGATAATTTTGACAGATGAACACAACTTTTATGAATTTTGAAGCCTAAATACAGTCACCAAGTAAAAAGCTAAAGGTTGGCTATAAACAAACTAGGCCTACACCACGGTCCTACGACTTCAACGTCACCATCACTAAGCTTCCGACAACCCATTGACATCAGGACGTTTTGGCCTACAGAGTGATGTCATACCTGCACCACTCTATTGCGGATAATGAATCGGAAGTCTCGCACATTCACAGGTCATGGCTTACTTCCGCATTACACAATAAAGTGGATATGCTTGTGATTTTTAAAGGTTGACTATTCACTTTTAGCTAGTCCTGTCATGATTGTTAAATAACTGTCTGATTGCATTTATTTGATCTAACCGTGTTTATTTCAGACAACTGCGATTGAGGGGGAAACATAATCAAAAGACATAGACACTGAGTACCCCCTTTGTTGAAATCGCTCTCTAATGTGTGTTCGCTTTCACTTTTGCTTTCGAATTCTTTTTCAGTTGGGGGTAGCTACCCCCCTTGGTAGTTGGCATCCTATGCAGATTATGTAGGCTACTCTGCGTATACTAGGGAGTAGCAGTATTGGTAGAGCTGCATGATTAATTGTTAAGAGATCATGATCTAGATTCAAACACCCACACATTCTTATTCCTAAATGACAGCGATTCTCCTGTGTCTAGTATTAAACCTTTGACAAAATCACACCGGAACATTAAATCTGTGTTCGCTCTGCCGCTGAGCCAGAGAGAGCATTTTCCATGTAACGTAATAGGTATGAAACAGCTTCACAAACAGTCTTTTCAAAATCACAGTATGGTTATTTCTGTTACAAATATTTAAATTATCACAGTGCTGGGATAAAAGTTATATATATACACTTCGCGATCAAAATATAGTCCAGTCATTTTAAGCCAAAATGGGGGTCAACCTTGAACAAATTGCAACAGAAGCAACTGATTTTGTATCCTCAATATGTCCTGAGTAAGGAAAAAAAAAGCCCTGAAGAATCCCATTAGGGGAAAGTTTCGAAAAAGACCCACATATAGTCTATTCATTCGCCTATTCATTATTTTTCTCATGTGAATAGGGTAAAAATTTTAACCTTTAAATATCACCATGAAAATTACTGAGTTGATTACTTACATCAAGACAAACAAAAAATGTATTACAAGTTTTTTTTAATTGTTTGTTAACATGGACAAACGGTGCATAATCTAATTGCATATGTGCTAATTTGCATAAATACCACAACAAATCTAAACATTGGGTATAGCAGGTGAAAATGTCTTGTTGAATCTTGTTGACATATAACAGTAAAATACTTAATGTTAAGGTCTGAATTGAACACATTTAGTCTACCCATGAACATTAATACATAGAGGCAGGAAGAAGTACTTTAGAAACCAGCCTTTATTAATTATTATTGCAGAGATGGGGTTTGGGCATTGAGTGCATTGTGTACGTAACTAGATTTTTTGATCCAGACACTTTTTATTTTACCTACCTTTTGTCTTCTGCATTCTCCGAGTCCTTATCCATGTCTCCTGTTCTTCCCTCAGATTTATCCCCCAGAAACAGTCCCACTTACCCAGCCCCAAACCCCATCTAATAATAATTAATAAAGGCTGGTTTCTAAAGTACTTCTTCCTGCCTCTATGTATTAATGTTCATGGGTAGCCTAAATGTGTTCCATTCAGACCTTAACATTAAGTATTTTACTGTTATATGTCAAGAAGATTCAACAAGACATTTTCACCTGCTATACCCAATGTTTAGATTTGTTGTGGTATTTATGCAAATTAGCACATATGTAATTAGATTATGCACCATTTGTCCATGTTAACAAACAATTAAAAAAAACTTGTAATACATTTTTTGTTTGTCTTGATGTAAGTAATCAACTCAGTAATTTTCATCATGATATTTAAAGGTTAAAATTTTTACCCTATTCACGTGAGAAAGAGAATGAATATGCGTATGAATAGGCTATATTTGGGTCTTTTTCGAAACTTTCCCCTAATGGGATTCTTCGGGGCTTTTTTTTCCTTACTCAGGATATATTGAGGATACAAAATCAGTTGAGTTTGCTTCTGTTGCAATTTGTTCAACCTTTTTTCATAAAATGACTGGACTAATAGAGCAAATCACCTTTTTAAAGTATCTTGGCACTTCAAATAAAGATTGTATCATTATATTGGTACGGCACTAGGTGGTGACAAGTGACTGTTGAAAAATGTATTTCTCATTCAATTATTAATTCAAGAGATTCCTTTAAAAACGGTGATACATCCAGTAATGAAACAATAGAAGTATTCATGATTCATTGAATCATACCTTTTTTTAATTTTTATAATTCATTCAAATGTATTAAACATTTTTAAATACTCTGCAGCAATTAACTTTTTGTCAGAACCTTCGGTAAATTACATGTTATTTTGTTTAGTTTTTCTGTTTAGAATCGTGATTTATCCAGAATTGTGCAGCTCTAGGTATTGGTCATTTGCCAGCATTGACAATATGCTAAATGGATGGGTAAGATGGTTAATTTTTGTTAGTTATTTTGGCAAAGCATAAATACATTAAGCAAAATACATAACACAGTCAACAGGGTTGACATTTTATCACATCACTTTATTAACAAATCAATTCCAATGCAGGATATTCAGTGAAAGTACCTTTGTGGCGAGCAGGGCTGGGCAGAGAGCTGTGGGAAAGGAGCGAGGCTGTGCGCCACACCGGCCTTTTGTCTCTCCCGGAGGAGCTCCGGAGGGATAGAAGGAGCAGTGATACCAACGGTTTTCCTCAGGCGTATTTTGTGCATGCATATACAGTTTTTTGGATGTATAGGACTTGTTCAGCCAAAACAGATTTTTCACTTTGACTTGATAGATTGATTGAGCACAATTAAATATGTTCAGTGAATATACAATTTTAATTTTAAGTTGAAGACCTTGAGCTATTATTACAACAATGCTTCTTTTTGCAAGGGGATAATTATTTGGAAGTCATTTATTGAGGCAATATGTAATTGTCAATTTCCTCAATTTTCCAAAATATTTTGTTTTTACAGTGAATGAATTGGTGTGTGTGAGAGAGAGAGAGCGGAAGAGAGAGAGAGAGAGAGAGAGAGAGAGAGCGGAAGAGAGAGAGAGAGAGAGAGAGAGAGAGAGAGCGGAAGAGAGAGAGAGAGAGAGAGAGATTAATAGTGAAGAGAGATAATGAAGCTATTAGTTTAATTACTTCAAAAACAGCAATGCTTCCATCTCGTTGCTGAGAAATACAATGCAGCCTTTCAGTAGCAAAGCTATTTTATTAATACAAGTCGCAGGACAGTGTTGACAACAAGTTTCTGTGCTCCTGAATCCTGAATTGTTCTGTGTGCGCTGCGTGATCATTCTGTGTATGTGTGAGCTTGTGCTTCGTTGAAGGCAGCGCATTAATTTAGAACGGTGATTAATGACTCATCCTGCACTACACAGACGTTTGTCCAATCAAATGCTTTCCCTGATACCATCTGCAACCGACTAGCTAGTAGCAAATCATGGTTCGTTGCTGAGATGCTAAAGGCTTTTGGCTAGTAATTCAGGGACAAGCCCTTCAAAATGTCCTGTCTCAGACTTGTTTCAATAGGAAATATGTCAACACAAGAAAGACAACTGTGCTTGTCAAACAAATGATATATGAATTTATAGGTTGTACAAGTTGGACACAAAAAGTTTTAAAAACCTAATTTCATTTTATTATTATCAATAATTATTATCACAAGTTCAGAAGTAACAAAAACAGCTGTGCAAGACGTCTCTTCAGAGTTGTCATTCATTCATATTCCCTGCGGCTCTGTAACATGACTGGACTGGAGTGGCAAATCTTTCAAGTGAAACATGAAAAAGTGGTGTTGCATGCCTTTGGCTCTTCTTCAGCTTTGGATATGTTGTCCCATTAGGGTTTCACATCGAGACACAGCCAGAGGGAAGATTTGAGGGTAGCTTTGCTTTTTTTCCTTTATGTCAAACTCAAAACACTCAAGTGTGTTTGAGTTTAAAAAGTAGGTGCTTATACTTCAACTTGCCCATTTGAGTATGTGTGTGTGTGTGTTTGTAGACTCAGAGTGTCTGTACTGTAAACCAAGCTGAACTCAAGGCCTCTGAGTCACTGTCTGAGAAAGCTGATGCCTCATGCTGTTTAGAAAGATTTCATTTTCTTCAGTTGTCTCTTTCTCTTGCTCTCATCATTGAAATATCTCCGAGTCATTTTAAATAAGTAGAGGATTACTGTAATTTCTTTCTCTGTCATTATTTGTTTCCGCCCCTTTCTGGTATTTGTCTATGAGTGAGATGGAAAGTGAGAGAGGGAAAAGCAAGTAATTGAAGAAGGTGCTGTGGAAACTGTGGCAAAGATACAGAAGATGAAAGTCGTTTAGGTTCTTAACACTCCTGACCACATCATAGGCGGAGAGGGATCCGATTAGAGCGATGTGGTCAGCGTTATATGCTGGGTGGAAACTCTGATGAAGTATTTTGTTTTTAGGTTGTGTTGTCACAGCCAAGGTAACAGTCTTTCTGTAAAGACTTCTTTTATAGCTAACAGATGCTAGAATAGTTAGCATGAATAATTAATGCACAGTGCACTGTAATTGTTTGTTGCTTTTAGGAGCTGCAGCTAGCTTAGGTTTCTTAAAGCAAAATTATTATTTGTTTTCACAGATTCTAAAGATTTTCAGTTTGATTAACTCGATTTGATACCTTACATCAATATTCAAATATAAAATCTGCAGGCGTGTGTAAGCGCATTCCCGACGTCAAATAAGTTGTTATTGTTAACTGAAACTGACACTATTGAAAGACGTTTTTTTGCTAATTGAAAAAAGCTAAATTAAAATACAAAGATGAAAATTTTTCTAAAAAAAATAGAACTTTAAATTGAAAGCACATAACAAAATCACTTGAACTAAAATTTAAACTTAAAATATAAAAAATTAGAGCCAATTCAAAATATTAATAAATAATACTATAATATAATACTAAAATAACACTGTCTCAAACACGTGTAGGCATTAGGCAATGCAGACGATCTTAAATTCCTGCTGTATCTGTATCTTTACTATCCTATAAAACAGCTGACCTTCATGAACTGTCTTTATCTGTCTTTCTTCGCCAAATTCTTTCTTCTCTAAAAACAAGCGCCATCTGTGTTTTTGGGTTATTGATCCTGCAGGTGTATTTGTACGTGGTATTTAAGCCTTGAGGCAGCTCTCTCATCTTTGTACAGTCATTTATTTTCCTCTCTGCCGCTCTGCATGCCTTTTCGTGCCTATTTTGTGCCTGTCGTTACTTATTTCCTTGCACTCATTTTGATTTGCCAGATGAATAGAGACAGGAATTAAAGAATTCTTACATTCACTGTAGTGCATAAAACAACAATGTGATGGAAACATAAGAGGCCCACTTTATAGGAATCACTTTATAGTCCATGGGGAAAGTGGCAGTGACTAATAGATTATGCCACTTCCTGTAGTGGGTCAAAAAGGGAGTAAGAGTGAGTCAGTCTTTGGGTTCTAAATCTCAGTGGGAGTGCGTATATTTTAATGCTGCAAAAATATGCTTGTATGTGTGCGAACAAACTCACACACACACACACACACACACACCGCACGCACACGCACACGCACGCACGCACACACACACACACACAAACACACACACACACACACACACACACACACACACACACACACACACACCTCTTTTTTAATGCTTTTCCACTCTTTCATGTTATTGTAACCCACTTTCCATCAATTCCAATTTATTTTTAGTAGGGGCGTATGATAGGGTGATGATGAAGGCAACCTGTCCTTTGGGTATTTGGGTAAAATGCTTAGTTTGGATTTTAGCCAAGACTTGTTTTCCACGTGTGTTTGGAATAGTGGACTCAGGCTTTTCTGTACTAAATGGATGTGCTTATGTGCATGTATAGATCTGCTGGTAAAAATAATCAGGTGTTCAGTACTATGTGTGTTAAAGGTTTAGCTTAAGTTCTGGAAAGTTTTTGAGCTTTTAAGTGCTAAGGCCTCCAGACTTGTCCTTTTAAATTGACTGTGCATTTAGGTTAATGTCAAGGTGTTATGATTTATGGGAATACTTTCCTTCGTCCTCTGTATTTCACCCTTGACACACCCACACAGATCCCAGAGGCTATTCATACTGAAGCTTCAAGTTTAGTGTGCTTTAACACCAGCACTTTAACACGTCTGCTTTTGGTCCGTTTGGTGTCAGAGTTTGGTTTGCTTTGGTTGGTGGGGTCATCCCAAAAGAGGTCATCTTAGACTGATGCATACATAACAGCACCTAGTCCATTGTGCACCTAACATTGTGGAAAAACAAGCTGGCGCTGAATTCATGCAAATCTACTTGAAGAGAAATTTTGAGAAGTAAGAATGTTCTTAAGTGCTGTTCTTGTAAGCTTAAGACGTTCTCAAAAAAAAAAATTCTTAAGAAGAAAATAACTATAAGGCTATTGTGTTATCTGATTGATGGGGGTTCTCTCCTTAGACTTGCTGATCAACTCAACAAAAAGTTGTGCTGCTTGTAGATTACCTTAATAATAATAAAAAGCATGCACACTTTTTTCATTGCAATTGGCTTGACAGCAGTTAAGCAATTTGGGTCATGCATTTTTTAATACGCCATGTATTTTATATAGTCCCAGGATGGAGCAGTCTGATGCATTCCTTTGTGAACTTAAAGTGAATGTGTTTGTGAGTGTGTGCTTCCTTTCTATGGCCGCTGTCATTCTGCATGTGCTAAATGTTTCCGAAAATTATGTTGTAACTATGTCATTGCTGAATTTATAACTCAGAAAAGTCACATCACACATAATCATGACCGATCATTGTTTACATTATTGATTATAGGTGTCACTTCAGTACTCGTGCACATCCCTAGTAGTAGCCAAGCTGCGTACTCCGTAGCAGTGTCACCCTCACATGACACTTCTGTAGATGAAATCACGCCTGTTCCCAAGACAACGGTTTTCAGTGTTGTACTGTTGTATCTTCAAATACAACAATTTTCAGAGTTGTGATGTTATATCTTGTGTTGAAACAGGTGGTTCATTTAAATCCAGAGGAAATTCTGTAGAGGTCCATTTCCAGTGTTTGTATTTGTGTGTTTGAGTGAGGGGCACTGAGTGCACAACATGTAAACCGTAAATGTAATGTTAACAAATAAAACAAAAGATTATTGAAGTACATTTTACAAGATAATTCAGATTTAGTCTTTCTACTTTAAAATGTCATGTTTGATTCAATGTGTTACTTGTCGTTTCTCTGTAACTGGTTGTGACACTGACTGAGTGAACATTGTTTCAAAATAAAAAAAAAATCCCAGTGTATAATTAGTATAACCTATAGCAGCTTCTACTTCTAGTCCGCAGTAAATCTTTAGTCTTTGTGGCCATACAAAGTTTCCATAGCGGAACTCTCTCAGAGGTGTGAGCATTAAGATCATGGCATTCTTTAAAGGATTAAACCACACATACTGTAAAAGAGGCATTTGCTGTCTTAGATTATAAACACACTTGGTAGGATTGGATTTGAAAGCCATGTAAGGGAATGGTTATGGCATTTTAATGCAGCAATATGAAGAGAAGAATCAGCAAGCAAGCAACATTTTTTTTCTGTATTATATTTTTACTGAATGTTTCTTTAGTTAAAGATTTGCTAATCACTTTAAGAAGCTGAAAGTTTTTATCCAGGAAGAACAGGATATAGCCTATACATTTATAGGCTATTCGATGCATCACAATCTTAGATTTAACACATCACATTATTCAACAATTCTGTAACATTTCACATTTTTCTCCATATTGCACTGCATTAGTTTTCATTTGGGTGGACGATTTATCTGAGTAAATATGTTGTGGCTGTAAATGCTGTGAGTGAGTGTGTGTGTGTGTTTGTGTGTGTGTGTGTGTGTGTGTGTGAGACTTCATCAACACTCAGCCTTTGTCATATTTTTACCTATTCTCCCGGTCTCTTTTCACTCAGTGTGTGATAATTGTTTGTTGTTGCTGTCATTCGCCACTCTTAAATTGAAGCTTTGTAGGTGTTTCTTTGGAATGCTATTCCCATAACCCCTCTCTCCTCAATGGTCCTCTCAAGCACCGCCATTGGCTGCACACAGAGCCGCCGCCTCTTATGCTGTCCTCACAGAGAATGATGAGTATATTTTTACAGTGTTTACAGAACACAAATCTGATAGATGGGAATTATATTTTGTCTTTACATGCTACACTACACGAAACAACACAAAAACACAACAGAAAAGGTAACAAAACAATATAAAAAGATATCAGAAGAAATAAACAACAACAAAAGCAACAGATTTTTTGAATGGTGTTCATGGCAAACTTGCCCACCAATGCTAGGGTATTTTAACCAAGCTGTTTAAAGCTGGCTGATTTAAAATGTTTGCATTTGTAATCAGTAGTTTTGTTTAAAAAAAATAAATAAAATAAAATACTACATCATTCATAATCCAATATGCTACATCTACACTCTGTCAGAAAGGAACCATGATTTTTCCATCAATCCATATGTTTTAGTGTAAAACTTCAACATAGATGACAAAGATCAGTGTGAATATTTGAGGGACTGCTGGATTTTCAAAGCTGGTGGGCCAGATCCCTGACAGTAGGGCCGAGGCTTTAAAATTTGTGTCCGGCAGGTGAATTCTCCTATTTTCCATCCACCTCCTCCCTTCCCTTTCACCCATATCCTCTCCCTTTCCCTCTGGCCTTGCATGTTTTCAATATCTTTCTTTTGTGGCAGTCAGTTGGTATGTTTAAATGAACAATTTTTCATCAATCCGCATGAATCTGTCGGATTTCAGATTCTGAAAGTTCTGTTTATATGAAACTTAAACTTTGCAATCCGATTCACAAATTTGTTTACATGTGTTTTTCATGTATTCCAAACCAAACTCTAGCGCATATGCAGTGCAAGCTTATGCTTATTTTTATGCTTATAACATCACTTATTTCCTATTGATTGAATCATTTCAGGTCTACGCCACCCCTTCCAACACAACGCCTTCTAAATTTTGGATTGACACTTCAATTTAGGTGTTTACATGGCTTTTTAGTTCTATTAAGCAATCAATTTGATACTATTTGCTTCCAAAAAAAGGTAAAAGCATGCTACAGGGGTATAAACATATTAAGCTATTTGCTTATATAAATGTAGCAACTGTCCCCCTCAGTGAAAATCCGGTTGTTAAGTCGTGACGTAACCACTCTCCAATAATACTGTTTCCGGGTCCAAAGGCCGGGTCCTCTCTACCTACCTACCGCTTTCGCCCGAGTTTTAACGTGTTCCCGTGTTGTTTAAATAGATCGGAGTTAAAAAAACAAGTGACATTCAACTGTCATTCTCCCGCTTTCCCTGTGACGAGAAAGATAAGAGTAAAATGGCTGCAGTTGATAAGGTAAGTTACAAATCTTAAACGAATGAAGAAACTTTGGCGCCAGTGGGTGCTATCCCTTAATCCCTAGCAACACCCACTGGCACTGAAGCGAAAAAAGCCCTTTAAGAAAAGGGTTTATTTAGTCTAGGATCTGGAGTGGAGCGCTTGGGCCCGGAAGAGGCTAAACGTCACGCGTGACGTCAGACTTAACAACCCAATAGTCCTGGTCTATAGTGTTCGCTTAGGGTTAGAATTAACATAATGGACACAAATCAGGACTGTGTGACTCAATCTAACGAGAATTGTCATCTAACAGATAAAATGAATGAGCTCCCATGTCTTACTGGCCATGACAACAGTTATCTTGCCTTTGTATTGTATTGTCTTTCTTTTCTTTTTGTGTTGGGATGATTTATCAACACCAGGCTCACTCCTTTGGTCTGTTGTGAGAGGCCAGGACCCATATATGTACAAGATCATATATCAGGAATGCTGTCTCTGGATCAGAGCTGCTCCTTTGCACTCCTTGGCTTTATCCCCAGTAAACAATGTGAAAATCTGATCCTAAATCAGCACTCTGCACAAATACATGATGTTGGATCTCCGGGGGTGTACTTCCTCCCTGAGGTCTGATGAAAATCAATTTCTGTGGTTCTGGCGGAGTCTGGCTGAAACATTTATCAAAATCATCTGATGGAAAGTGCCTGAATCTGAGGAAATGAAGGACCGTATGATGTCCGCTATGTACTTAGAGGATTTGTATTTGATTGCTGTGTTCGGCGATCGAGGGAGAACCAGATAAAAAAAAAAAGCATTGGAAAAAACTGTGGGATGGGGGCTCATACATTTTGCATTAAAGCAGATTGGTTCTTAATTGGGTCTCCTATACCCCCATAGGGCTGACCAGCCATAACCAACAACACGTCTACAGTTCCAGCCTGGCCAGATGGTGGACTGAGCCTCGAAGTAGTGGGGTGGCCTGATGGAGGGAGGTGTGTGTGTTGAGTGTGTATTAGTGGTTGTGACTGTTTGTCCTGCTGGGCCATCCTCCCCTTCGTACATCCATCCATCCATTCATCTGACTGTTTGCTGTGGACCGTTGGAGCTAAAGAGGCACCCTGGCTATAGCAGCTGGGACTTGAGACTGGGTGTGGATTGGGGGAGGGTTATGTGTATGTTATCAAGAATGGGCATCAAGAAGAACAAGAGGGAGGAAGGAAATGTAATGGACAGAGAAGTAGGTGGAGGACTTTATGGATGAAGGAAGACAAAAATACACAAAATTATGAAGAATCTGACCAGTCTGGGAAAACAGAGGAGTTAGCTATTAGTGCAAAGCAGTGGATATCGATAGACGAAAGCACAGGATGAGCTTCATGCAGCTGCTCAGATGGGTCTTCAACATTGTCCACTCCATTAACTCTAACAAATTGACTCAAATGAACCCAAATTGGACTCTTGTCTTGGTCACCTTGCCCTTGTCAACACTTTACTTGTTACTAATTGTACTTTGACAATTTCTGTTAAGACCAGCATGCAAATATGCTTTCATTGCTGAATATGAATATAGTGCTCTGATGCACTTGGAGAGAAAAAAATACTAAAATCTAAAACAGGTACAATTTTAGTCAGACTGAACTATTATATTTCATGACATTTTTAAAAGATGAATTATTGCTCTAGTCTAATGAAAATCAAACTTTAAGTCTGCATGTAAATGCACTTATTTTTCTTGGCTGAGCATACATTTTCAATGTAAAGAAAGTATAAAGCGAGAACATACTGTAGTGTAGCCTCATCTGCACTATTCTGGAATATCATGTAATGAATGTTGAGCTGTTTTTTGTCAAAGCCTTTTTTAGGGTGTTTCAAGGATATAGGATTGTGTATCTCTTCTGAGACCCTTTATTGGAGGTCTTTGAAGTGCACTATCCAGATGATCCTGCCCAACCCAAACACAGCACAATGTATGTCTGAAACTGAGCCAGGATATTACACGTGAGCAGTGTGTCAAAAGGCAGTCATGCTCACTCCGATTCTGACCTAGTTTTTAAATACTCTAACTCCTTACCGTTGCTCTGTCTTCCCTCCATCAAGACTTTCCTCCGCTGGACCACAGCCAGTGTTCCATACTGCCCGTCCATATGCGCTACAGCTTTTTAGGCTTTCTGCACTATAAAATGACTATGGTGTCAAATTACGCAACTGCAGCTGAGCAGAGCGGCCTTTACCTCATAGCCATATGGAGAGTCTATAAAGACTGATTGCATGTGATGAAGACGATGATGATGACGATTTCTCCAGACATGTATACAGAGTTTTGCTTGCAGTTTACCAGCTCAGAAAGTTTTCATTATTCAAATTTACCGCCTGTGTAAGTCGATATGTGTGTGTTTAATTTTCCACGAGATAACATCTTATCAGGGGGGAACTGCGAACTAGAGAGTAACCAATGAAAATGATGTCACGGTTTTTGCCATTGAGTTTGTTGCTCTTGTGCCATTGTGTATGCTGACTGCTGTTTGAAGCATTGCAGTTCATATAGCACATTTCCTTGAGTTTGAACACAGCTGAGGTATTTACAACAGTAACATCTGTAGAAATCACTACAGCCTCTGCAGAATGGCACAAATTAACTTTCTGTGAGACCACAGATCTCAATGTGTTTTATCTCAGGCCAAATATATTAATATTATTTTACTGATATTGTGGAAATCCACCAGTTTATAGCAAACACATAGATGAATCAATCCTATCTACAGGCTTATCTCAAGACTGACTCGAGATTAAGAAATTAAGAAAAGCATGCATTGTTGGGTATAAAGGGTTAGACGGGATTTAGGACCACAGGAGGCACAGCAAATCTGTCAGTCTACTCTTTGTTAATTCCTTAAGGCTTTGGCTTGATTATACTGTGTGTGTGTGTGTGAGGGGGGGGGGGGGTACAGCCAAATGTCTTTTAAAATCTTAGTCTCTTTTCTGCTGTTTGGATACTGGGAGTAGCAGTGCAGATCGGACAAAAACATTGTCCAGCAATTATAACGGGTTCAGCAAGTCCTGCAAGCATTTCAGGGCTGAAAAATAAATGTCAGAGGGTTCATTCAGGAATCTGATTAGAAATGCTAGTTTTTAATAGAGTACAGAAACAACAAAGCATTTAAATTCATTTGTCTTTGGAATCTAAAATCATATTGTCTTGCAGGTGGTGTGCATATGATTTTGGTTTGTGTTTTTTGCCAGCGAGGCCAGCCACCTTAGTAATTAGGTGTTTGGCACAGATTGTTGCTGCATTCCTTGGAGATATGAAAACACATAAGCACTGATGAGTGACACAGAGACACATTCTATGAGATTCACTTTAAAAGACCTTGAATTCAGCTCATGTGTTGCCCCTGAAAAAATAGCCTTTGCTGTAATGAATACCCTGCAGTGGAACCCAGAGGAAACAGTCATTCCACTGGCTACCAGGCTCTTTAATGCTTCATTAGAGATTTGTTTGTTTAAAGCTTACACCCCTCACAGTTACCACTCCACCCTGCTTTCAACATCCTGAGCACGTGATGTGAGGACCAAGTCATGTTAGAAGGTTGTCACATAATTACTTTTTAACGGTGTGTCTAGAGCTGGGAAGAGATAACGTTTATATGTGGTTTACTCATATTGTGGTTAACATCAGATAAAAATGTTTTTCTTTGTTTCTGTATAAGTACAACTTGTGTATTTCATGTAGCCTATCTTTCATTAGAAATGAGTTAAATGACTCAATAGTTGAGGTTTTTTTGGGGGTGGGGGTTCAGCTCTTCTGGTGTATCTCTCTAAAGACTTTTGACTCCTCTAAGATTTCACTGTATTGGATTGTGCAGTTATAATGACCTCAAAGATTTAGTTCAGTGTAACCTAACTCTCTCTTCCTATTCTCTTCGCTACATAATAGATTGCGCCTTTTTTAATGCGAGTAGATAATAAACATGGCTTTGTTTGTCATGACTTTCATGTGATGCCACAAGAGTGTTCTTGTTTTATCGAAACATCTGCAATCGAAGTTAAACACACAAGGTATACCCCAACTGATAAAAAGGAAAGCAACTAAACAAACAGAACACAGATAAGTATGTTATCGTAAAACTGGCACTTGTTTGAATCTGATAGTGTTGAATCTGATACTGTGGGGAATGCAGGCTTTGTGTTGAAACTTCTGAGTCAACGATACTATTGCTCTCCGCTGTGCTGCAGGCTTTGGGTGGACTTAATGTCTGCATATCAATTTGATTCTCTCCCCAGTATGATGTCAGAGCATATAGTTATTTTTTTTGTGCCAAGGTCAAATACATGGAGCACTGTCCAGATACAATATCCTGCTGACACACACACAAGTTCACTTGGCCACTGACATATGTGTACATGGTTTTTGAATCCAGACAGGCTAAGCTTAGCCTTTACATTGACTTGTAGTTCACGAGTTCACACTTACAAATAAGTCAGATAAAATAATGGTATGGGTATTTGGCGTGCCGTCCGAGGAGAAGGCTCCGAGCTCGGTATTTGGCCCGAACCCATCCCCCCGTATTCCTTACCCTAACCCTAAACAGGGACTAAGGTTATTGGAAAAACCTCACTTTTTTTTAGCCACGAAAGACTGTGCTAAAACATCTGTAGGTCAATGACCCTGCTGTTTCCAACCACGCTGACGCTGTGATTATAGAGTTTCTCACTTTTTATAGACACTTTCAGATGAATGACTTATAATTATTAATTCATAAATAGATGATTGATTTATAGAAATGCATGTTAAAACTTGGCAGCGAAGAATGTTCACTTGTGCTAGAATAAAGCAGCTAGGCTAACTTTTTTTTCGTCTGATCTACATGCATACAATGGCAAAGGGTTACAATTACGATTTATTTATTTAATTTAAATATTGTTAGTTGAGCAAGATTGATGAGAACATTTTATTCGAAAATAGATCCATATGAACCAGAATCTAAAGAGTTTATCCTTTTCTTGAGCTTATGTATTAATTTTTAAAGTTTTCTTTGAAAACAGTCAAAGGATACAGATATTCTTGATCATTCTGAGATAATGTATAATCTTAAATATGCAATGATACGTTTATTATTACCATAAGTTTCACTAAACATTAAGTGCTCTTTAATCGTCCCTCTCCACACACACATGCGCTGTATCCAGCTGTGGAATTGGAGAAGTGGGGCTACAGGGCGGAGAAAAGGGAACTAAATAGAAAGGAAGGAGGTCCCACTTTTCGCCGAGCACGACATGGAGAGAAAGTGTAAGATTTTCTTTTAAGTCTCCAAGCAGCTTCCCTTCGAAGGCGCAGCAGTGTGCTGTCGGGATCTCGATAAACAGAAAGCGAACAGAGCTGCTCTGTCTGTGTCAGGATCGAGGAGAAAGTCAGGGGAAGTTTTCAGAGGAAACGAGACATTGCCGGGCGGTAAGCGAGCGGAGTTCTGCTGGTTTGCATAGAGAGAAAGAGGGGGAAACAGAGACGGCTCTGTTGCGCGGATTTTAATGAAATACAGCAGCTGTCGGACACACTCCTGCAACCCCTACCTACCCGGAGTTAGATGCGTTTGACTTTAAGATGCGGAGCGACCCCATACTGTTCGCCTCGAGGGGTGAGTGTCCAGACTATCTTCATGAGTGGATTCATTGCATGCTTTGAGATAGTTGATTAATAATGTGTCATGTCCACGTGTAATAATTTATAGTTGCTATGAAAGAACAATGTATCTTTAGTGAGATGCATGCAGTAGCTATCACAACGTGTAGCCTATGATAGAAACGCATTTCTCATTGCATTCTCGCGCTTTGTGAGGGGAAGAAGTTTTTTGTATTAATTTCATTTAAAAGAAACAGTAAGTGAATAAATAAAAATATTTCACATAATGGACATTACAAAGGCGATATTACCGTCTCGGTTTGGGAAGAGCTAAGTTCACCCCATGAGTCAGACCTTCTCATTTGAAACCCTCACAGCTCTTCTCAGGTCAGTTAGAAAAGCCATTACAATTTGAAATGTGAAGAGACGGTAAATTAAAGGACATGATGTTGGAAGGAATTCGTGTTATTTGTGTGCTGTGTGTTTATTTTTTTTCCTAGTAATGTTCAGATTTGCAATAAATAGGTCTAAATTCACTTTTACATTTTATTTTTATAGTATTAGAATACTAGTGTTAACTTTAATAAGTAAATCAGAAGAGTGATTCCAGTCACCCATAATTGGGTGATACAGGTGCCCTGTTATCTTCTGTCACAGAAGTCTGCACTTTCGAAAACATAACATGAGCTGGATAGGCAGAGCATCTGTGATTGGCTGGTTGGTTGGCAGCTGTGAGGTGTCAGGTATCCTGTATGTGCATCACAACTCTGCACTTGGTTGGATTTGACAGAGCCCTATTGTCCACAGTGGTTTAACGGTATCTGAGTGCAGGGCGTAGCATTGGCTTTGGAGTTTTGTTGTAAAGGGCCAAGTGTGGTTTTTTTTTTGCCATAGCATTGTTGCATTGCTCTCTTAAATACTTGATTCTAATTGGTCTGTTGTAGTAGTCAAACATAAAATTTCAGAATGACTGTTCCAATATATGGGACTGCTGTCTGTATCATTATTGCAAAATAAACTCCTTCAGGTTGTTACAAGACCCCTCTGCTTTGTTTTGGGGTCCTGGTCACCCTGTTAAAGTTAAAGACCATATATGATTATGCCTTACATGAGTTTTTGCACTAAAACATATCAGCATAGTTCCAGATGTGTCAATGTTCCTTGTGGATTTCAACTTTTCATCTTGTTTTAAAGCTCATACTGGGCTGCGCTGGTGGTTAATGTGTTTATTGGCATTTAGGAACATATGGCACTGTGTTGTTAGACCAGTCTGACATGGTATAAATTGGCACTCGATTACAGCGTGTGATGTGGTTATTGGTCTGTTAGCCTACTTGGCTTTATTTTAGGGGGTCTCCTCTCTGACAGTTTCCACACTGATGAGTTTTTAAAGGCTTACACATGCCAAGAAACCCCCAAAGCCCTTCCTTCTTTCCAATTAGAGATGTCTGACCCAAAAAAGACGAGAGGCAAGAAGATAATTCTTTAACTTTGCCTTGCTCTGTATTTTCCACCCATTCTGTCAACTGTTTGGCTCTACTGCAGTTTTTAGCAGATATTTTTGTTTTTCTCTCCCCTCTCTCAATTGCTATTAATATAAAGAGTGTTAATAGCTCTCCACATTGTCCCTAAGAGGAGAGTGCCAGAGAGGTCAGTGTGTTCGCCATGACATTGCTATTAAGTTGAATATATTTTTGTGACCATTGGTTCAGCCTTATTTAATATTCAGTTATTGTTCTATATGCAGATCATGATGGGGATGGGAAGCATAAATGTGGAATAAACTAAATTGTCAACATTCATAGATTTACATAGAATATTTGATGTTGTATTTTACATTAATATTAATAGATTTTTAATTAATATTTAAAAAAATGTTTTGTGTATTATTCCATTCAAAAGTTTGGGGTCAGAAAGATTTTTTTATTGCATTTTTTTGTTAAAAATACATGAATATTTTACAATTTAAAATAACTGTTTTCTATGTCATTTCTTTTTTGTGTGTGTGTGTGTGATGGCAAAGCTGCATTTTCAGCATCCATATCTCCAGTCTTTAGTGTCACATGATCCTTCAGAAATCATTCTAATATGCTGATCTGGTTATTAAAAATGTCTTATCAATGTTGAAAACTGATCATCCTGTACATGGTAAACTCATAAATATGCTTCAATTCATCCAACGTAATTGTTGGAAGGCAAATAATCAAATGCTGGTGAGCATTCATAAATGCACACATAAAAAGCAGAGACAATCACTTCTCTGCTCAGTTTCCCAGGCACCATGGAGTCTCCCCCACCCTCTAGAAGGATGATTCTTAAAGGTTTCTGGAACCAGTGGCTCCTCTCTCCCTCTCTCCCTCTGCCCACTGTGGTTTAGGAGTTAGCGCTCTGTAATTATATACACACACACACACAAACTCATAAACACAAGTACACATTTATGGACGTATATTTTAAACCATCCTTTCATAATTGAGACCTCAGTATTTTCCTCATATGTTCATATGAACACACATGAATAGTACACACATATATAATCAAACACAGAGATGAATGTAATCACACAGCTGAGATTTTCTCTTATTGATGATCCCGGTGCATTTGATATATGTGACTACACAAATGCTGGTATTGAAGGCCATCATTAGTGGGACAGTGGAGCATCTGTTGAACATTTTCTTCTCTTCTGTAGTTTTCTACTATTTTCCAGGCATGTGTAGCCGGAGTGGTACTCTGTTGTGCCCTGGCCTGTGGCAGTGAGCGGTAACCATGATGAGGCTAAACCGTAAAGCAGCCTAATTTCACAAACCACAGATTAGTAGCTGCCTTATTCACAGCTGCCAAACATTTTGTTCTGGGCACCCAGATCTATGAGAGATTCTATACTGTAACCGCCGTATATATTCCATGATTGATAATATTGATATTTTGGACTCGAGTGGAACAGAGATATGGACAGAGACGGATTGCTCATAGAAAAATCGATCGAATTATGGTGGCTGTCCTGCCTTTCAGTTAAAACTAAACCACAGAGGTCAATGCTATCATTTTTCGTAGAGATCTATTAATTAAAAAATCCATTAAGCTGTGAAAATAATCTAATTTTGCAGTTGCATTAAGCTTTTTATTATTGCTTTGGAAAAGATTCAAATTGTAGTTTTCTGAATTAAAATTCATTTTTAAAACTAAAAAAATATATTTCTAAAAGACACTTTACCTTTTAAAAAAATATTTAAATCACTTTTTGAAAATATTTTTAGCACAATTTGAGCTAAAGAAAAAAATGTATTATAGGACTTTGTCCAATTTTATTGATGATTTATAATAGATTATGTAACTTGACGCAAGTTTTAGAAATTTCAGGCAGATAAAAGCTTTATTTGCTATTATTTACACAACAAAACACTGTTAGAGCAGAGTGAACTGATTTGCTTTTAAAGATCTTTGATGTGACTTGATGGAGGTGTTATAAGCAAGATTGGCATGCTTTCCTTTTTATCTTTACCTCCTCCCATCCATCCATCCATCCGTCTGTTCAGCCTCCAAGGCGTTCGGTGTGTAAGACCAGATTGGAGTATGAAGGAGCTTGTGTTGTATGTCAGTCATCACGGCTCTCCGTCTGGATCCTGTCAGCAGACATCAATGAGAAGCACTACACTGGATGAGGAGTCAGGGAGGACAGAAGAGCAAGAAGTTCACGTTTATGTTCTTGGCCGGTTTCTTAACCAAAGCAAAAGGTTGTTTATCTCTTTTTTTCAAAGGTTTATTGTTAGCCGTCTTTCCCCATCTGAAGAAAAAAAGCATCTTGGCTCAGTATGGACATTGAAATGGAGAAGGGTGAGTGAGAGAGATAAAAGAAGAGAACAGTGAATGAAGGATGTGGGACGGTGGGTACTCCACAGAAACTTGGCATGGGTTAATGCCTGATTATATATACGTAGGTCATAGATCGTGTGCATAAGGATTTGAATGGTTCATTAAAGAGAACTGCACTAAAATGTGACGGAAGGGTCGGATAGGATGACAGCGCGGAGAGAAAAGTACTCTGTAATCTGTACGTGTACACACACACATTTCTTTTGGTGAATTTCAAGGATGTTGTTGCTTCTCAGCGGCCTGGGTGGTAGACTGTAACTCTGATTGCAACACTTTGAATACGTACGAGTACGTAACACATACACACACATTCTGCATCAGCAGACAAATAATACAGGTTCTTGCATGTTGGCAGCATCACAATTGCTTTTGCAGACCACATCCATCTATATTATTGAATTTGGGTTGGAATGATAGAATAATGTGATTTTTGTTCAGCAGAGGCTGTGAATGATGTTTTTCTGAGAGTTCACTAGGTCAACTTGTCAAACTGGTTCTAGATAACCATCAAGCTGAATACCATCCATTATTTCTCTCTGTCAACACCGAATTAAAATCAGCTTTGCTTGGTGAAAACTTCTCTGGCATGGCATCAGCCTCTTTCTGGTCAATTTGGCAGGTATTTGTAAAACAAGACTAGAATTGTTAAAAAAAAAATGGGTCTGGATGTGTTAACATATTTTGTCATTCCTCAGGATTTAAGCTTGCGATGTGTCGTTTTTTTTTTTTTTAAGATGGCCTTTTTGGACTAATTTCTTGGATCTTTCGTTATTTAGTTTTGTTTACGCTGGGGTTAGTCAGTCGAGAGTGAGTGGATAAAGAAGAATTAGAGTTAGAGAATTGTGAATGTGGGTGGTTGTTATTGTTTAAAGTTTTCCCCTTGTCCTTTTTTTCTCTCATTATCTTTCTCTTGACTTTGTTTGCCCCCAAGCAGTTTGAAGGTGGTCCTCATTTCTGTGTGGCACTTGGTGCTCTTTAATGTAGCGATTTGGTTCGCTCGGTTGGTTTTTAAAGTGTATTTCCTTTCAAGTTATCTGGCCACCTTTACTGAAAGTGCTTCATTAGCTTTATTCACTCTGACATGCAAGCTATTGGACAGGGAATGATACAGGAACAACTGGAAATGGTATAAGCTCATTGTATTTTTCTTCATACACAGCAATATGAGATTTAAGACCCATCAAAACAGTTGAAAATCTTCCTTTATAAAAAATATTTAACAAACGTTTCTAGTTATCCTTTTGTGATTTTTTTTTTGGGGGGGGGGGTGGATTTGATTTGATGAATACCATATTATTTGCAGGAAAATTATATTTATTTTTTTATATAATAATAATAAAACATTTTTATATAGTAGTAATAAATAAATACATATAGGAATATATTTATATCAATTCCATAATTATTAAAAGAATATTCTGTTTTTAATTATATTGTTGGTTGCAAGAGACACCAAAATGTAGTTATCTTTTTCCCAATTTTAATTTCTGATTAATAACTATTTATTTATAATTTAAATATCAAAATTCAAATTTTAAAATTACATCGAAAACAAAGATGTGTGCTTTGTGGTGTGTGCATTAGAATGCCTGTGTCTTTTATATATTATGCACATGCATTTATAGATCATATCACCTTTGCATCAAGCTAGATTTTCAGAATAGACATTTTAGGAGAAAAAAATAATCCCAAAAAGCTTGTGAATAAATATTTTAGTGTGTTGTCCTGTTGAAGTACGATGGTAGACTGTAGTCAACAGTAACAGAGGAACAGTTCAAACACACACTGTGAGGAAATGTCTATTCAGTCGAACACAAGAACATGTGATTTGAATTAACCAGTAAAACAAGAACTCCAATGATTAAATTATTGTCCTTATGTAAGGACACCATAAAGTATTTCTAAATCAATTATGCTCGGGCAATCAGTTTAACTATGACACATGAAAAATTTTCATAAACATTCTACTTTTTTCTAATAATTGTTTGGGCTGGACTGTATATCGATATATTGATATATTTTTAAATGAGATGTTTATATCAATAAATATTGATATTGTGGAGGACACAGGGTGCTTATGAGGTAGCGTGCTTCTTAAACTTATAGCTTACAGTAAATCGGCTACCCTCCTGTCAGATGCATGTAGCGTACTGTTTAATGTATTTGAGGCATGCTTTCCTCAGTGCATAACTTATGTATTATGGTTGTATGTTTATCTGTAAATGTTAGAAAGTCACATGAGTATTTTCATTTTGCATAAAGGCTCATTCTGACAGTAAGCGAGTCTCTGTTAAACTTCACAGACTTCACTGATGGAGTGCAGACATGCATGTTTACATCAAACAGATGGAGTGCAAAATAATTGGAGCTCAATAATTGTTTCTTAAATTTACATTTTGATAAATGAGTTGTTGTTGGATGTTAAATGCAGTATTAAAATTCTACATTTAACACAAGCAATTGTGCTTTTATGAGAGCACTAACAGTAAAGGGACTATTGTAATGGGGTATTGTAAAACTAAACATTTAACAAATTTTGTAGAAAATACAGATATAGCCTACTGTAAACAGAGAAAAGGTATTTGGTCCATATTGTCCAACTTAAACAATTGTCTTGTGTATCCCTTTAAAGACAAGAACATTTCAAATATTTATTAGAAAAAAAAAATTGATTTGTACATACTTTAAGGAGGGACTTTAAAGGGTAATACCTGCATTCAAATGAACTATAGCCAACCTGAAAAATATCCAGATGTTAGTGCAACGGCAACAGTCATACAGTGACACGCTCAATTCACTATGCACAATTCATTTCATAGCACACACTAATCAGTGAGCTCTATTCTCTGTTTTATGTCAAGAAACTGTCCCTACAGCAGCCCCCCCTCCCCCAGTCTTATGTAAACCCTCAGCTATGTGTTTGTATGGGCCCGAGCCCATTGTAATGCTGTTTTATAGACCTCTGATTTTCCAGGGCTGCAATTCACATTTGATAGCCTTTGATATCCCTCAGGTGCCGAGCCAACAGATACCTATAATTCACTGCTTTTACGAGATGCTCAGGGCAGAGCAATGCTGACGACCCATCTTTACAGTGTCAATAGGAGGAAATCAACAAAGCAGAAGATGTTATGCCTCAAACTTGCGCTCTTATTTTGCTTATTGAATATCTGATTTTATGTTGGTTTTTTTCAGCGATGGAGGAGTTGTTGGCAGAGTTGCGGGTCTTTCTGGAGTTGTTAGACAGAGAGTATTTAACTGCTGGAGTGAGAGAAAAGAAACAGCAAATATTAAACATCCTACACAGAGTTCTAGCCACTAGAGGTAAGCACAAACCCACTTTAGCTGCTCATTTCACCTTTGACTTCAGATGAACTCTTCACACTGCACCACGCTGCTTCAGCATCATGACTCATGTGTACTTAATATCCGCATCAATATATTTTTCTATATGAATGTGTTTGTTTTTCTCTCAGAGCCTTCATGTAAGACAGAGATACACACCTCTCTCCCGGCCCCTCCTCAGATGCCCCTACCAGAGATTCCTCACCCCTGGATGGTAAGATATGCATATTATTACAATTAATATATATATAGCCATAATTATATTATTTACTGTCACTTTTGATCTATTTAATGCGTCCTTGCTGAATAAAAGTATTATATTTGTTTAAAAAAAATCGTACTCACGGCAGGATTTGGAAAGTAATCTAATGATTACTAATGACCAAATGATGTACATTAAAACTGTGGAATTATTCACAATGTGCTTAATTTATTTTTGCCACCAAAGTTGTTATAGTCCTTATTCGGTAACTTTTTACAATAAGATTTCGTTAGTTAACAGTAGTTTATGGATTAGCTAACTCGAACGGACAATGAGCAATATATTTTTCAAAGCATTTATTAATCTTTGTTAATGCTGGTAAAAATATTATTATTGTTAATTGATTTGTTCTTGTTAGTTGCACAATGCATTAACTAATGTTAACAAATGCATAAATAAATATTGAAATTAACTTTAACTAAGATAAACTAATAAATGCTGTATAAGTATTGTTCATTGTTAGTTCATGTTAACTTATGTTAATAAATGAAACATTACTGTAGAGTGTTATCATTTATTCAATATACCGCCCAGCTCTATTAAACAAAAAGTCAACAGGGAAAACTTTGGTTTCTTTACAGTGAGTTTAGGGTTTTTCTAAGTTTGTTTTAGCATTCCAGAAACAAAAATAGCATTGTCCTATATTTGGAAGTGATGTCGTCTGAACCCTGACTGCCACTGGCTGGTGGTTTGATGGTCTCTTTTTGTGAAGTGCTCAGTGTTTTTTATGAGCTCTGTAAAACAGCAGCAGGAAGTGTTCACATCACTTTGCTTTCTGTCACATGACCTCATAGTTAACGACACACGACCCTGATGTGGTCTCATCCGTCACACATGAAACAGATTACGCCTGCGCGCATGTATTTGCTCGCATGTGTGTGACACTAAGAATAACAATCATCTTTGTTGGAGGGCAGCAGCAGATGCTTGTGATAAATAGCAGGTGTTCATGGGTCACAGTTGGTCATTCTCAAATGCACACATCACAGCACCTTGTTTTTCAGTTCACCCTTTACACACTCAGCACTTTACAGTATAATTAGAAACATCCTTTCCTACCTCAGCCATCCGTGCATAACCCCGGTGTGTGTGAGAGGCCGACTGTTCCCGTTCCCAGAAGGTGTGAGGGGGCAGGGGATTGTGGGACTGTAGACTGAGATGAGGGAAGAGAAATATCCATTTACTACAGTCCAAGCTCGGACCTCTGCCCCTGCCCGAGGAAAGGCAGAACACGAAAGTCGGCCATCATTTTTTTCTTTTCCATTGCGCTGTTTAGTTTTTCTTATTCCTGCTCTCCATCAACCACACCCTCTGCTCCATCCTCTTCATTCCAGTTCTCTCTCTCTCTCTCTCTCTCTCTCTCTCCAGCTTTGTGATGATTTATTATTGCGTCAGTGAGCCAGGTTTATAAACTGACTCCTTGTCATATTCCTGCCAGACCTAATTCTGCACATTTAGTGTGTGTGTGTTTGACTAAAGCCTTCTATGGCCTTTACAAGTGGTCAAAACCACATCGGGAAAAAACTGAGGAATTGAAGGAAAGGGACTGAAGCTGGGCATGTGGGTGGTGAGATAGGGCCGTGGACAGGACAGCAGACGCCACAGTATGCAAGGGGGAGAATCTTGTCTGGAGACTTTCTGTGCGTGTGTGTGTTTGTGTTGAATTGAACTTTGTGGCTTTGGGTTTCTAAATGTTTGGCAGCAAATTCACTGCAAAACTTCCCTGTACATGTACTATAATGATCCCAGGGGAGGAATTTCTGACTTTCTGTTCTTGAATAGTGCTTGCTAAATACCAGTTTAGTTCTTTCAACCAATAGTTACTATTGCTTAGAGACAAGTGAGAGTTATGCTTACTGTACATGCATGCACAGGTTCAATAGCCCTTTTTGGAGTGACAGCAATACTTGTGAATGAAATTTGCGTAACTTTAGCCTACTTTTTACAACTTTTTTCCAAAACCCACTATATGCAAACATTATACAAAAATGCCACATTTTAAATGTAAAAGCTTCTTCGCCCAAAATGCTATACAAGTGACCGTTCATGTCAAGATTCCGTCATAGAATCCGACACTTTTAGAAAGATAATTTCTCTTTTAGGGCCCACAGTGCCAAACGTTGTAGTTAGCAAAAGCAAGTACATTTTTTTCCAGTTCTGGCTATTAGATGTCATATAGCCTATAACACGCTCTCACATGTTTATTGTTTTTACCATTTTTAAGAGGAGTAAAATTTACATACAGTATGTGGTTTCAACAACCAGATGCATTTAGACTAGTCCAGTTTCAGCAGGAATGTGTCTCAGACCACCTCCTGAAGTGGTTTGAGTGATCGAAAAAAGCATTTCGAGAGCATTTTGGAGGGCATTTACACCTGATCTTTGCTGATCACCAGAAAATGCATGAAGTTACCAGTTGTGAACAGGCCCATCAGCAGTGCAGTACACTTATAGTTAGATAAGTTTTGTCTAGGTGGCAATTGGTTGATCTAATAAGTTAAAAAAGAACATTAGGTTACAGCATTCTTTTTTGGTGGCTCAATCAAATCTCTTTGTATTTTACATATCAAGACTTCCTCTAATATGAGTGTTGTGTGCTGTTTCTGTTCAGGGCATTCATCCTTTTAAAATGAGATAGACCGAATGCATTTAAATGGAACACAACGCAGAGGTCTTGAGGTGTGTTTTTTGACACACCAACTTATGCTAAGAAGCTGAAAATTCAAAGAGACATGATGATGCAACCCTCCCACCCCATCATGCACAGTGAGTTCAAAGACAACACTGCCATATATCAATAAACATTAGATTCTGTCATGGACTAGGTAAGTCCATGGTACACTTTCTTTAGTCATCGACTTACAGTACATCCTGCCATTCGTAGCTGTGCAGAGAGAGTATGTGTAAGATAATATGGGGAAACCATAACAGACTCCGCTGGGACAATGATGACTTCCATCTGTGTTGATGTTGGCTTCTGCTCTTCCCCACCAGCATCCCCAGCCTCCAGATCTGCACCCCAACAATGTCACACTAATGAACACAGACACAGACAAACTCATTATCTGTCTGCACTTTGTAACCCAAAGGGGAGACTGCTATTAAAGAACCTCCCCTTCATTTTAGGCCATTTTTAGCTTCCTGTTTACCCTTTATCTCTCGTTCTCACAGTGAATCTCCCAAAGTTAATGACAATAGTCCATCATAGCAGGAGAATCAGGTACTTTTGAATTGACATTTTCTCTTTCTAGGCCCACAATGCAAACGATGGACATCCTAAGATTCAGTTGTGCTAAAGCAAAGGGCTCTACTGTACACCCCCCCCCCCCCACCACCACCACCACCACCACCTCCCTTTTAAGGAGGGTTAACCACAGTCTGGAATGCAATGACCTAATCCCTCATTGTGTCATGGACAAAAGGAGGAAAATGAATTATGATTCATGCACTACAATGCATTTTGTCCGTTGCCATGGAAATACCAATACAGATGGTGATTTTTACCCTTCCAAACATCTTTTATAGGTTATAGCAAGTGACAGTTTATATAGTCATTTCATTCGGGAAAATGAGCTTTCAGTTATTCAGCTGCTTTTTGTATGGGACTGCTGGAAAGTTTCTTTGAAGAACCAGTTGAGAATGAAAAGATTCTCCAAAACACATGGAAAACCATTTGTAGGGACACTGTGTGTGTGTGTGTGTGTGTGTGTGTGTGTGTGTGTGTGTGTGTGTGTGTGTGTGTGTGTGTGTGTGTGTGTGTGTGTGTGTGTGTGTGTGAATGTGTGTGTAAGTGAGATTGAGTCATTGTGCATGAATACTGCTCAAGTGTGTGCATGAATACACTGCATATCAAGGTGGCCAAAAGAGGAAATATGAAGGTTAAAATATTGAATTATTGATTGAGTGCATTTCCCTGGCTAACCTACACTGCAGTCCTAATACAATAGACCCAGACTGGCCCAGACGTCTGTTACTACTCAGACTTATCACAGACCGCACAATAACACTATACACTATGTTGTGAGGTGAAATGGTCTGGAAAGGGAGTGTGGAAGTTTGGAGCTCATTTTTGAAATGTAGGTCAAGTATGTATCTTTATACATAAGCACAGACTTATTGATGGACTAGATGTTGCATGAATGGGTGGAAGTGCACTTTTTTTTTCTAGGTGCAGATATGCTTTATAAAGATTTCCAGCTCAGAACAGAGGTGGAACTCTGCCTAAAAATACTTGGGCGGCTTTGGTACGGAACGCTGCTTCAGCAAGGTTGTTCATACTGCAGTTTTTGCCTGGAATTCTGTCCTCCCTCCGGGCTTAGATGCCCCGATGAACCGAAACCATAACAGGCAGTAACACAGACAGCCATCTTCTTTGTTTAGTTGAGGAGTTTATGGCTTGATGGGACGGAAGGAACTGATAAATAGCACTTCTGTATTTGGGAAACTTTTAGACTAGAAATGACAACCAAAAAAGAAAAAACTGCTCTTTGCCCTTTTGGTTTTCCATATTTAATTGAACTTCCCCCACTTTTCTACAATGTACTGTACTGTTCAAATGTTTGAGGTCAGTAAGTTTTTAAAATGTTTTTGAAAGAATTCTCTTATGCTCACCAAGGCTGCATTTATTTGAAAAAGTATTTTTTTTTTAAAGAAGTTAATTGTGAAATATTATTACAATTTAAAAGATTTTTTCTCTTTAAATATATTTTAAAATATAATTTTGTGTTATGGCAAAGCTAAATTTTCAGCATCATTGCTGCAGTCTTCAGTGTGACCTGATCCTTCAGAAATCATTCTAATATGATTTGTTGCTCAAAAAACATTTCTTATTATCAAATTTGAAAAAAATTGTGCTGAAATTTTTTTTATATTTATATCACAATATTTGTGTCACAGTAGCTACGTTTACATGAACCCTTATAATCGGATTGACGGCTCAATTGGACTAAAAAACCTTCATGTAAACGCCTTAATCGATCTGATTGAGCTCGATCCGATTGGAATTTCGATCGGATTGAAAGGGGTGGTTTATTCCTTTTGTAATCCGATCTAGAGAACATGTAAAGACTTGATCGGATTGAAAACCGAAACTGAAAGGATTGCGCATATGCAATGACGTTGAAATAGCGTAATGACGTATGACGCATGGAACGAGTTGTTCTTCCTGTTGAATAAAGTGTCATCTAAATGAGTGTCCCGTTATTCTAAAATTCTCATTTCACTCAGCGTCTGGAAAGTGGAGCAGAACAACTTCCCACCAGTCCTTGTTTCAGACTCTCATCCACAGATGACATGATAAATATGCGTGATAAATATAAGCAGCACGGCAAAACGGTTCATATGCTCATTGTCTCTAAATCATGACCAGAGACGGATAAATATTAAGTCTGCTGTTTAAAACAAATAAAGAACCAACAGAGGAGAATAGTTATGCGTGAACAGCGGCAGTATATTCGTGCAGTGTTCGCATGTCAAAAAATCAATTCCGATTTAAAGCTTGTGACATATAAACGCGCTCATCAACCCGATTACTTTATTTATCGTTCATGTAAACACCGTGTTCGGATTCATCAATCGGATTGATTACATTCTGATTGAACCAAAATATGTCCATGTAAACGTAGCTAGTGTGACACCAAGAAAATTCAAAACAAACATAAAGTTCTTTCATGAAACTCAAGATGGCGCAGGCTAATAGGTCCTTGACTCAACATGCTTGCAATCACATCTTTCTTTATAGGGAGCTGCTGATTGGTTCCTGCTTTATCAGTAGCCAATGAAAAACATGCTCAACTTTCAAAAAATACTTGGTTAGGATTTGCCTTAGTAGTGCAGCGTGTTTTCAGAAACCCTCCACCTTCCCCAGCTCCACCTGTATAGATCTGGTACAGATAATTCATGTACGTTATATTGTACAGCAGCAGCATGTATTTTCTTGCTCACAGCAGCGTTTCGTGTATGTATTGGCAGTAGCAAGTCCCATGCTTGATCTGCAGCAGCAGCATAGCAGATCTATTGAGCCAAGACCAAATCAACATTGTCATATGCCAAACACTTATAAGTTATAACAAAACAGTATTTATTTGAGATAATCTTTTGGAACATTATAAATGTCTTTACTGTCACTTTTGATCAATTTAATGCACCCTTGCTTAATAAAAGTATTAATTTCATTAAAAAAACATATTGACACTTAACTTTTGAATGGTACTGTAAAATACAGGGTGTTTCTGTAGCATTATTAAAAGTAGGTCAGGGAAAACACAAGAAAGATCAGTCAGAAGAGCAGAAGAAGAAAGGAGCAGCCAGGTCTTGTTTTGCACATGCATGTCTACAGATGTACATTTACAGACAGTATGTAAACTATTAACCACCCACACAGATGAAGACCTTATGGGGATTTTACATGTTCTGGTCTTCATTAAATTTAAAGCCAAGTTGTAATGACTAGCACTGAGATAAAGTATCCTCCTCTACCTCAGACGTCAAACACACCCTTCTCAAATGTGCCAGGAGGTCACACTAAAACATTACAGTTTCTATTGTAGTTTTGATTACACATGTGAACGAAAAACCCTTAAGGAACCAGAGTAAATACTGAGTTCATCCCAACACACAATCAATTTGACAGTTTTTTGTTATATACTGCAATATACTTTAGGGAGAAATTAGCAAATTTAGGCCATGCTGACAAATGCCTTTCTGGCTGACATAAATAGCTTAAAAAGCATTAACCTGTGCTGTTTATTGGTAATATCTGAACGTAGAAGGTCTTGCAGTTACTAGTAAAGCACTCAGCAGCACCAATGAAAGCTTGAGAAAACATCTTTTGTCTGTTTTAACTTTCCTTATACAGTATGTTTCCATGAGCAGTCCTTTTGCAGTGCTTGTAATGTAAATAGTTGTTCATGTTCTGTGTTACTATTCTACTATATTGAGGTTACCATGGTGATAAAGTGTGCCAGGTGGCAACTGTGAACATTGGTCCTTTGGTCTCTTAAAATTTGTGTTGTAATTCCCCCCACCTGAAAAGCACTGGAAAATAGCAGTGCTTTCTGTTAACTAAAATGAAAGAAAAAGAAATAAAGACAGACTTTCCATGGGTTACAGGGGGAAAAAAGGAAAATGAAAAGCGTTTATATGAGTTTGTCATCAACCATAATTGTTTGCATGCAGCCTGGGAAATGAGGGAGGCTCTGGAGGGCCTGTGTCGTTATGACAACACCAGGTTGTCACATGTGCTGCCAGCTGGGCCCGACCAACCAAGGCCCAAATCAGACAGCCTTAAACACATTGTAACTCACACATGCACGCTCATTTGCGCATATATACACACAATCTCCTTTTCTCTTTTTCTTTTTTTTAAACAATCCCTCTCACTCACTAATGAGGTTCTATAGTGTGCTCATTGGTTATAGACACCAGGGGCCTAATGTAGAAAACTTAGCAAAGATTTTATGCACAAAAGTTTTCAGATTTTGAATCCCCTACATACACAGAAACTCTTTATTCATTGTGTCACTTTAATAAGAATGAATATACATATGCAAACAATTTTTGTATTTTATTTTTTCATAGTAAAATAGGTAGGGTAGGCGATTTTCGGAGAATCTAGCAATAGCGAGCTAGCTTTGAAAGCATAAGATCCCACCCTCCCTTCAGAGCATCTCCAAAGCCACACCTTCCTCAAAACACTTGAACCCGTACAGCAGGGAGCAAACAAACGTGTCACGAGAGACGGCGTTAAACTACCTTATGTCTCAAAGCACATAACATTACAATAATAATAAACAAAAACAACTTAAAGAGCACTGACCTGTACCACCTGACTGATGCAGATTCATTTCGACGTTGATAGTGTTTCCATTGAAATGCATAAATTCGAGTCACAAACCGCTCCAAGTATGATGTCACGGATTTCGATCTCTTCCAAATTACAGTAGTTATGGTGTGAACGCAGCATAAGCTTGTTGTTTTGGTTCAGGAGGAACTGTAAAAGGCGGCTGGTGTTTCGGTTTCAGTGCTCGGTGACTGGCGACTGTCTAACTCTAGCATGAAACACACTGATGACATGTCTGTGCGAGCAGGGTGCACGGAGGTATAAAAATACATATGTTGACAGGCAGGTAGGACATTATATCATTGCATTTGGACCGTATGTAATGATAGAACGAACATTTTATGGCCCTACTCCTTCCACAGACAATTTACATATGAATACATTTAGACCACTTAACTTAGCTATGAAGATGTGAAGAGAGTTTCAACCAGAATAACAAAAAAAAATTCTGGAACAAATCACCTACCCTGCCTTTAATTATATTTGTAATTGTTTATATTTGTAAGATCTTTCGTACAAATCTGCCATCTTGGATGGATTTTTTCACTGACCTCATTGCAGTGCATTATGGGCACTGCAATTTGCCCTAGCAATTTGGCCAGAAGAAAGTATCTTAGAGGGCAGGATAATTATGCCACCTACCTTTTCGTACTGTCTGGCATCAGGAGCTTGTCTGTGATGATGTAAAAGGCTGGCTGCGTAGGCACTAGGCAGCACACTAGATTTTGAAACATAAGCTATATTTCAACAAACTAAATGAGTGATACGCTGTTAGTTAACAATTTACAATAAGGTCTCTTTGGTAACATTAGTCATTACAGTATTTATTAATCTTTGTTAATGTTAGTTAATAAAAATCCAGCTGTTCATTGTTTGTTCATGTTCATTCACAGTGCATTAACTGATGTTAATATAATACAACATTTGATTGTAAAAATGTATTAGTAAATGTTGAAATTAATATTATCTAAGATTAATAAATGCTGTAGAAGTATTGTTCATTCCTAGTTCATGTTAACTAAAGTAGTTAACTAATGTTAATTAATGAAACCTTATTGTAAAGTGTTACCGGTGTACCTCTATATACTACAGCTGTTTTTGTTTAACCACAGACAGAGAAATTTGGTCGAATGGCTTTCATTTAGTAAGGTGCCCACACTTCTATTGGTGCACCTCCCTGAACTCTTTTTTCCAGAACTTGCTGGGCAGCCTTATGATTTACATCTTTCTGATCTGTAGCTTACTCTGCTTTCTATTTTGCAGCTAGTTTCCTATTTTTGGTTTGTTTGTGTTTCAAAAATTAGCTTCAAACCTTTTCTTTCTTCTACTTGTCATGACCAGCTGCTTTTACCATAAAGTCTCTCTTTTTTTTTCTCTGACATTTTTGTTTGTAAACATTCCCTTTTTCATCTAGGCACAGATTGAAACCATAGGCCTTTGATTGGTTTATGTCGGCCTCAATATGATGTCAGAGATCTTAGTGCTTTATGAACAGTTGACCTCTAAAGATGCACTTCAGATGAGATGGATGAGGCCTCAGCAGTTTTGATATTATTAGCTTGGATTCATTGGAACCAGTGAAGCTGATTTTTTTTTTTTGTCTTTACATTTGTAAAAAAAAACTAAAAACACTGTAATCCAGGAGGCTAAATGATTGAGCTGACCACTTTCTCTGTCTGTCTTTCTTTCTCTTTCCTTCTGTCCCAAAGCCTCCAGACAATGGGCCTCCTCCCTTGCCGAGCTCCTCTCTTCCTGAAGGTTATTATGAGGAAGCTGTTCCGCTAGGCCCTGGCAAAGCACCAGAGTACATCACCTCTAGTAAGGACAGTTACACTATAAAGGTCACTTTAAAGTTTTAGAACTATGGCCTCGTTCACACTGCAGGGGCTTAATGCTCAATTCCGATTTTTTGAAAAAATCCGTTCACATTTCGAATTAAATGCGACCTTTTGTGATCTCCTGTGTGAACGTGAACGTGAAATGACCCAGAAGTGACCCGCATGCGCAGAAGAGTACTCAACGGTCAACGACGTCACTTGTTGTTTGCGGAAGTAGCTAATCATGGCCTGAATAGAGCTGTCCCCCCAAATATTAATTAAATCAGAAACCTCACTTCCCTTCCATTGACTGGTCTCAGCATCGTCCGCCATAGTTGTTGTTTATCTTCTCATTCCCGCCTACTTCAACGCAGAATTATGACGTTTGTCGCATATCAATGATGTGCGGGTCGGATACATGTGACCTGGCCGTTCAGATTGAAGTCGCATTTCAAAAGATCGGATACATATCGGATTTGGACCACATACCCAAGTGGCCTGGGTCGCATTTGAAAAGATCGGATCTGTGTCGTTCAGACTGTCATGAAAAGATCAGATACAGGTCGCATAGGGGCAAAAAAATCGGAATTGGGTCGTTTCAGCCTGCAGTGTGAACGTAGCCTATGACAGTACTGTAGCTGCATCTGTGACCTAAAAAAGACCAGAATATTTTCGAAATTTTAATAAAGTCTAATCTAAGTCCCAACTTTATTCTCAGATTATGACTCGGACGCAATGAGCAGTTCATATGAGTCATATGATGAGGAGGAGGAGGATGGGAAGGGGCAGAAGATGCGTCACCAGTGGCCATCTGAGGAGGCCTCCATGGACCTGGTGAAAGATGCGCGAATCTGTGCGTTCCTGTTGCGAAAGAAACGTTTTGGACAGTGGACTAAGCTGCTCTGTGTCATAAAGGAAAACAAACTTTTGGTAAGCACACACACTCACAGATATGAACACTCAGGGGAGAGGGGTAAGATGTGCCACTTGTTTTTACATTTCTTTAAGCCAGAAAAACTCCTAATTATATATCAACCAAAAAATGTAAAATCTTCCATAAAATAGGGCCATAGAAATAATACTTCTCAAACAAAAGTGGTTAAGTCATACAACTTGCCCCATGTTATGGGAAAAATATCAATTGACTATTTTACTAATGCACAATCTTATTCTAGTCTTATAGTGTGACACATTATTCACACTTTCATAAACCAATATTTGGAGGAAAAGCTTACTTTCCTTTGATATGTTGATGTGACTTACCTCAAAACATCTGGCACACTTTACCCCACAGTTACTGTTTTAGGAAAAATACTTCAATTATTAATTAATAAATTAATGCTAATTAAATTAATGTTTAGTCAAACAATTTTTCTACATTGGTAATTCTATTTTTAATTCTGAAAAGGTTTGCTTTTCCATAAAATTAATTTTACATGTCATGTAAAAGGGCACATTGAAAAGGGTGCCTAAATATATGTTCACATGACAAAAACTATGAGTTTGCTTGATTATAGAGGTGACATAGTTTACCTGCTTTCCCATGTTCTCTATTTCTCAGCGATTCTGTTTAGTTTGACTCTGAAATCATTTTGTTTACCCACTACAACATAAGCAGAGGAAAATGTTTATAACTAAATAGCTTCTCTAATATGTCTCTCTTACTCTCAGTGCTACAAGTCCTCTAAAGACCAGACTCCACAGATGGAGCTCGTCCTGTCTGGCTGCAGTATCACACACATTCCCAAAGACGGCAAGAAAAAGAAGCATGAACTGAAGATCGTCCATCAGGGAGCTGATGCTCTGGTGCTTGCTGTACAGAGCAAAGAACAGGCCGAAGAGTGGCTAAAGGTAACCAGAGCGTAGTGTTATGTGATTGGACCTGGAGTAGCTTATTAGAAACCAGCTGTCGACCTGCAAGTTTTTCTGGTGAACTGCATGATTATGCTTGCCTTTTCAGCATAGATGTTAAACAAACAAGTAGTAGCAATCCTCAGGTCCAGCTGTTCAGAGTTTATGTTCAGTTGGGTATGTGGGGTTAAAAACAGGTTGCTCTCTGCATACTAAATACAGTGCTATGCGAACTATGCAAACTTCTTTGTTCTCGGCCGGCACATCAATACGTTTTGATATTTTTATGTCCACCTACAGTTCTTTCTACTTCTCATATAAGCCTAACCTCTAAAAAGTGTTTCTTGGTGAAAGTGCAAAGGATTTTAACCTTAACAGCTCTGAAGATTGCACTTGTTGATAACTTGTTACTTTGATAGTCTGTTGTATATCTATTTAAAGCTGTTTTCCTCCACATCTGTTTTTCACAAACATTAAGAAAAGTGCTATTGAAAGTCTCTGGGCTCTCGTGTGATAGATCTTTGAGTTTATAACCTGAAAGCAACTTATGCTGCACAAAGATCATCAAAACCAGCTGCAGTCAACAGTCGATTGATGGTAATAGCAGTTCCCTCATCGCTGTCCATCACTCTTCTGGTGGCTCTGTTTATAAAGACATCACTTGTTGCAACCATCCCATTTATGAAGACACAAAAAAGAGATTTTTTGAATGCGTTACCATGTTTCCATGTGGTAGCGAGCTTCTGTTTAGTGATTTGCGGGCAGGAGGGCACATGCAGTGAGCTGTACAGCACCGTTCAAGTGGGCGTGAACGCCAGACTGTGCAAATATACAGCTCAGGAAAGCAACAACAGCCATATTTGCTGTTCAGGAAGGGGGCATAGCTCAGCACTGTTTGGTCAGGTGTCGTGTGTACTAAAAACATACTGGAGTAATTGATTTCTGCTTGGGATAAACCGAAAACACCCTAGCTCGGAGGGCTTTGTTGTATTGTATTTCATTCAGACACACACTGTACACCCAACAACTCAAGGGTGCGTAGGTACTCATTCCCAATATGAAAAAGCACATTCCCTCTAACTTCTAGATCATCAATAACCCGGTAAATTATTTATTCCACTGAAACTCTTTTGAATATTCCACTATTTTAAATTCTCCTTGTTCTTCTAATGACTCCCATATAAAACCATTTATTTCTACTTTTAAAATATGAGTAATTGAAGTGGAGCGAAAGATAATGACTTAACTGACCACACTGTGCATGGCAGAACACAGAAGTGGTGGAGAGTTTGTGGCATCTGTTTGATTAGGAAAAAAGAAAGTTGATCGGCTATTGCAGGTTTCCCATGGGAAATAGAGTAGAATTAAAATTTGCTTGGCCTGGAAAAATCATAAAAATCTTAAGTCTTGGGAGAGTGATAAAATATTTCACTAGTATAGTTTATATTTTTTTCTAGCTCTAATTGCTAATATATAATATACCAAATAGAGAACTGCTCTTTCTGAGTGCATTTGCTTTATTAATTTTTTTTAAATAAGTCTTGGATTTTTTTTTTTGTTGATGTCATTTTTTTCCTAAACATTAATTCATTCATTCAATTCAATTCAAATTTATTTGTATTGCGCTTTTCACAATAAATATAGATTCAATGCAGCTTTACAGAAAATGTATGCGTCTGCATTACAATTTTGAGTGATCTGTTATCAGAGGTGACTGTGTCCAAGTTATGTATTTCAGAAATGTACATATACACAAATCACACAGTTAACTAATAAAGGATTAATTTAAACAATGTATAAATTTAAGGCAGAAACAATGAGCTCATTTAAGTAATGAATACATGTATGTTAACAAATTCAGATATATAGAAAATGCAGCATTGGCGCATGTTGATTCAGAGCTTGCTTCTTCATCTGAAGTTCTCGCAGGAGTTAGCACAGTCTCTTCACTGGTTTTGAGGCATCTGAAGTGTTCATAAGAGGCTGGATCCAAACTGTAGCTGACAAAATCTCTAGCTACCCCAGGATGGGCATCCCAAGATAAAACAAATAATAAGCGAAAATAATTAGCGTTGCTGCTGTTCATAACATTAACCAAAGATAATCATGTGCATTTGATCTGATATAACTGGAGTATAAGGCAATGAGATGCATTATGTGAATGCTTGGCTAAAGAGATGCGTCTTTAATCTAGATTTAAACTGGGAGAGTGAGTCTGAGCCCCGAACATTATCAGGAAGGCTATTCCAGAGTTTAGGAGCCAAATGTGAAAGTGCTCTCCCTATTTTAGTGGACTTGATATGATATCCTAGGTTTATTTAGCTCTTCCTGTCCTATAGTTGTAAAGCACTGCAATTGTTCTTGAGGGGTGATAATTGAAGCCCAATCATAAAACTCTTGTCGAAGGTTGTACATTTACAATTGTTTTGCTGATGCTTTCGATTTTCTCAGTGAAGAAATTCATAAAGTCATTTCTACTAAACTGTAATGGAATATTTTGTTCAGGTGATGTCTGTTTATTTGTTAATCTAGCCACTTTACGAAACAAAAACCTTTTTGTTTCGGTTATTTTCTATTAGTTTGTGTAGATGCTCGGTCCTGGCAGCTTTTAGAGCATTTTTATAACGGGAGGTGCTGTCTTTTCAGGTGATTTCTAAACTAACTGAGTTTGTCTCCATTTGCGCTCTAGATTACAAGTTTCTCTCTTGATAGCATGGGTAGTAGTGTTGTACCATGGTACAGTACTTTTCTCTCTAAACTTTTTTAGGGTGCAACAGTTTCTAATGCCTATACTGCTAGTCGTTTCCTTAAGTTAATTTGTGTGTTTGGGTACACTGAGCAGCTAAGACAGATCAGGCAGGTTATTTGTGAATCTGTCTATAGTGTTTGGGAGAATTGTTCTACCTGGTCGATAACGTGGCGCGACATTGCAGATATCAGCGGTACGCAGTATGCAAGTTACGGTACGATCACTTTGCGGTAGAATATCGATGTCAGTAGAACTGGTTCCATGCGATATAATTAAATCTAGTGTATGATTAAAATGATGAGTGGGTCTAGTGACATTTTGCTTGACCCCAAAGGAGTTTAGTAAATCTGTAAACGCAGCCTCTAACTCATCATTTGTATTATCTACGTCAGTGGTTCTCAACCTCTCCTGCAGGGACCCCCTGACAGGACATGTTTTTGTTTTAACCCTGAAATGGCACACCTGATTCAATTAATTAAAGGTTCAAAGGCTTAATGTGTATTTGACTAATTGAATCAGGTGTGCCATTTCAGGGTGAAAATAAAAACCCTGAACCCTGTCCTGTCAGGGGGTCCCTGCAGGAGAGGTTGAGAACCACTGATCTACGTGAATGTTAAAATCACCAACAATCAATGCTTTATCGACGTTGACCAATAGGTCTGAGAGAAAATCTGCAAACTCTTTTAGGAAATCAACATTAGACACTAGGCATTAGATCATTAACCCGGTAAATTGTTTATTTCACTGAATCTCCTTTGAATATTCACAAGATGAGGTTGTTTCAGATCGTGGCTGAGTTTTGCTCTGACTCAGTTGTAACCAGTTTTTAAAAGTGGAAATAAATGGTTTTATATGGAAGCATTTAGATGGAGTATTAGAAATAGTGGAATATAAGGTGATAAGAAAACTTTTTTTTTAGCCTTTAATGGAATACTTCTTGTCTTCAAACAAAATCGAAGATCATTATAGAAGCCCAAAGGCGTCTGAAGTCAGTTAATGCTTTATCCAGTTTACTAATGATCTATTTATGGAAAATCTTAGCTTGTTGTTTTCCATGATTAATTTTTAATTCTCTTTTAGTGTTGTATCTTTCCTCTGCACTGTTTTCCTCTTTGTTTCTCTCTCTTCCAGTCTTTATTCATTAAGTTCTCTATTTGATGTAGCTCCTCTGTTCTGATCCTTTGGACAGGCCTGGGGAAATTCCACCTCCTGTCTTTCTTCTTTCCTTCGTTCTTCTTTCTTCTCTCTTTTTGTCATCTGACTCTCTACTGCCCTGGGCTAGAATGGTAAGAAATGGAGTGTATTTGTTCTCCTGTTTGTTTTTGTGTTATGTATAAATGAACGTGACCACTGTATGATGTTGACCATTTTGTTCCGCTTGTCACTTCCTGCTTTCTGTTGGGTGTCATTTTACTAGCTACTGAGGTGTGCGTTTGTGTGCTAATTGTTATGAAATTGTTAATTCCTGCCCTTAATTAATGCTTGTCATTAGAGGTCAACCGATAGTGGATTTTATCGATAACTAGGTTCTTGGACCACGATGGCCTATAACAGATTAATCAACCGATAGTTTACAAATGGATACAGAATGAAAACAAACATAACACAAACTGAACTTCTGAACTACTTAATATATTAATATTTATATTTAAAGTATAACTTGATCATTCATGTTAGTTCATAGTGCATTCACTAAAGTTAACTACTTGAGGTACTAATGTCAGAGTCCTAATGTTAGAGACGGCAAACATACTGCAGCATCTAGTCAACAAATTAATTACCTTATAATGATATGAAAACATGCAGTGTAGTGTACTGTATACATACCGTTTTCTAAATCCGCATCTGAAATGTCCTGCTCTATGCAGCGCGCTGTCTCACGTGTCAAAACAAACTCCACAAGGCGTCAGTAATAGTTTTTAATTTCGCCTCTAGAGACTGCTCTCGTACTGTATAATGACAGCAGACACTTCTCAGCCACTCCAGCAACAGATGGAAAAACTTGGTATGGATTTTTGCCAATCCAGCAATCGGTTATCGTGCCGATTAATCGGCCGACCTCTACTTGGCATTGGCTTTGCTTCTCATCACTATCTAATGTGGCAATTTTGCATTACGACTCAATTGTTTGACCTTTAACTTTGACTTTGTTTGTTGGATTTAATGCAGTAGTTCTCCTTAACTCTTCAAATGAAAATATAAATGCTCATGAGGGCACATTAGCACAGCAAAAAAAGTTTTTTTGACTGAGCGTATCCCAGAAACCCACATCTTTGCAGTTAAAGCCAAAGAGTGAGGCCACAGCCTGCAATTTTCCCATGAGCCCAATTATGTAAGCTGGTTGCCAAACCCCAACGTGCTGCGTCAAGTTACGATGCTCAGAGGACCTCAACAAAAAGGATATTTGGTTATATTTTGGTCTTTGGCATGGGGGCAGGTTGGGAAGAGGGTGTGAGGGTGTGTAAAGGTGAGCGCCTCTCTTTGTGATGCTCTCTTTATCCGCTTAGTTCACTCGACACCACTGGTTGTGTTTTTTTTTTATGTAACCCCCAGGTAATGTGAGGTCACGCTCTTATGTGGCGGCGAAGAGTCTGTGCAGTCTGGAGATCTCTGGATATCTCATTCACACAGAGCCACTGCACAGTGCATAGACAGCCACGAGAGCAATGACGCATGTAACAGCCTTCCATCCGCTCTTCCAACTGCATGTGACGCGCAGAATCCATTTGAGCGCATGTGCATGGCAGAACGTGGAGGTGGTGGAGAGCATCTGTTTGACTGGAAGCAAAGAAAGTTTTTGATAGACTACTCCAAGGTTCCCATGGGAAATTTGCAATTTTCTAGGCCTGGAAAAATCATGAAAAAATTATAATAAAATCTTACGTCTTGGAAAAGTTGTAAAAAACTGCTCTAGTATAGTTAATTTGTTTATTTTTTAAATACTTTTCTTCCTCTAATTAATAATAAATTAAATATATTTTAGTATTTTAAAAAAAAACTTTTTTTTCAATAATTCTTGGGAAATTTCTCTTAGTTAATGTAATTTGTTTTCTATAGTTTTTAAGTTGTAACTATTAATATAAAATATATCAGCTAAATTGATCTTTGAGAGTGCAATCTTTAAATATATATATATATATATATATATATACAGGTCCTTCTCAAAAAATTAGCATATTGTGATAAAGTTAATTATTTTCCATAATGTAATGATAAAAATTAAACTTTCATATATTTTAGATTCATTGCACACCAACTGAAATATTTCAGGTCTTTTATTGTTTTAATACTGATGATTTTGGCATACAGCTCATGAAAACCCAAAATTCCTATCTCAAAAAATTAGCATATTTCATCTGACCAATAAAAGGAGTGTTTTAATACAAAAAAAAAAAGTCAACCTTCAAATAATTATGTTCAGTTATGCACTCAATAGTCAATACTTGGTCGGGAATCCTTTTGCAGAAATGACTGCTTCAATGCGGCGTGGCATGGAGGCAATCAGCCTGTGGCACTGCTGAGGTGTTATGGAGGCCCAGGATGCTTCGATAGCGGCCTTAAGCTCATCCAGAGTGTTGGGTCTTGCGTTTCTCAACTTTCTTTTCACAATATCCCACAGATTCTCTATGGGGTTCAGGTCAGGAGAGTTGGCAGGCCAATTGAGCACAGTAATACCATGGTCAGTAAACCATTTACCAGTGGTTTTGGCACTGTGAGCAGGTGCCAGGTCGTGCTGAAAAATGAAATCAGATGGAAGCATGAAGTGCTCCAAAATCTCCTGATAGCTAGCTGCATTGACCCTGCCCTTGATAAAACACAGTGGACCAACACCAGCAGCTGACATGGCACCCCAGACCATCACTGACTGTGGGTACTTGACACTGGACATTTTGGCATTTCCTTCTCCCCAGTCTTCCTCCAGACTCTGGCACCTTGATTTCCGAATGACATACAAAACTGAGCAACAGTCCAGTGCTGCTTCTCTGTAGCCCAGGTCAGGCGCTTCTGCCGCTGTTTCCACACTGTGCACCTGTAGCCCATTTCCTGCACACGCCTGTGCACGGTGGCTCTGGATGTTTCTACTCCAGACTCAGTCCACTGCTTCCGCAGGTCCCCCAAGGTCTGGAATCGGTCCTTCTCCACAATCTTCCTATGGGTCCGGTCACTTCTTCTCGTTGTGCAGCGTTTTTTGCCACACTTTTTCCTTCCCACAGACTTCCCACTGAGGTGCCTTGATACAGCACTCTGGGAACAGCCTATTTGTTCAGAAAATTTATTTCTGTGTCTTACCCTCTTGCTTGAGGCTGTCAATGATGGCCTTCTGGACAGCAGTCAGGTCGGCAGTCTTACCCATGATTGCGGTTTTGAGTAATGAAACAGGCTGGGAGTTTTTAAAAGCCTCAGGAATCTTTTGCAGGTGTTTAGAGTTAGTTAGTTGATTCAGATGATTAGGTTAATATCTCGTTTAGAGAACCTTTTCATTATATGCTAATTTTTTGAGATAGGAATTTTGGGTTTTCATGAGCTGTATGCCAAAATCATCAGTATTAAAACAATAAAAGACCTGAAATATTTCAGTTGGTGTGCAATGAATCTAAAATATATGAAAGTTAAATTTTTATCATTACATTATGGAAAGTAATTAACTTTATCACAATATGCTAATTTTTTGAGAAGGACCTGTATATATTTTTATCTTTATCCCAGGAAAGTCTTGAAATTCATTGGTTAAAAAGTGTGGGAACCCTGCTAAACAAAAATATATTTTATTGTTTGATGTGTGTGATTGTTCTTAATATGATTTTCTTTGAGAAAGTGATCACATGAGAACATTTCTGCACAGTGTATTTATTTATTTACTATATAACGAGCATCCTCAGTCATTTAAATATGGAGAATTGAGGAATATTACATTTCTGCTTGTTGTTTTGCACTTTAACTTTTTGTTCTGTGGTCTCTTTAAGGTGATGAAAGAAGTCTGCTCCAATGGAAATGGAGTGGTGGACTGTGACGGTTCTGGTTCCCCTGTTCACAAAGCAGAGCTGGAAAAGGTGTGGATTCATAATTATATTTATGTGAACTACATTTGTGTGTTTGTGGATTTACTATGCCTGCAGCGTACATGCTGGTCTACCTACATGCAGGTATGTGAGACTGTGTGTTGTTTTGCATGCTTGCCAGCCTCACCACACCTCAGTACTCAGCACAGGCGCCTCTTCTCTGTTTTCCTGTACGGTGGCTCTGCTGCCAGGGAATGGAGGGCTATAAAAGCTTCATATGCGTACCTAATTTCATCTTGCCACGGATGTGTGCTGTTGGCAAGGTTAAAAAGGTGTGGGAGGAAATGTGATCTTATCATTTTTTAAGAACACATTCTTTAGTATGCAGTATGCTGTGACATTATTTGTGCAGCGTGTGCATGTTGCACTTGTTTATGTGTGTGTGTCTTGTTTTTAAGACAGATCTAAGGGGGTTTAATGTCAAACCTCTTAAACTGGCACAGCATGCATGAGCCCAGTCTAATTATTCACACTTAATGCTAAACAGATGCTCTTTGAGTTTTGTTTGGGTAGACTGTAGAGGTTTAATTGTATGGGCTTTAGTATTCCATACACTTTGTTTGTATGTATTCAATGTGTATGTCTATAAACAAATTATCATTTAATTTAAAATGGAATGGTTTGTTGTTTGTGCTGTTCGGTATTCATTCTCCTGATAAAATGTGTGCTTTCTCTGTAACTGCGAGTGTATCCTTAACTTTACTCTTGTTTTGCAGAAGCTGTCCTGCGATCGACCTAGTTCGGATGGAGAGCCCTGCCATGAAAATGGCATCTCAGATGGCAAAGATCTAGGTGAGTCTTCATGTTCAGTCCTTTTGTTAGGGCCTATCTTTGGAGTTTCTCTATATAAAGGGATCTTGTGTCATACACTTTAAAAAGTGGTTAGGGGCTATTTCTACCTGATCTATTTTCTCTATCTATTTGATATATTAACTCAATCAAACAATCATGATGATGATGATGGACTGAAAAAAATAAAAAATAAATAAAATAATGAAATAATAATTAAACATTTTCAGCATTGATTTGTCAATAATTTGTCAATACAACATTTTAAAAGAACATCAATAAAACTGTATATATTAGTGTTTTGATTCAAGAAGCGAACTATTAAGTCTGACATTTTGTGGTTAAGAAAAAAACTTAGCAACAGTACTTTAAAAAAACACTACTAAATATAGTCCTATAAAGTGGATGTTTATTTGACTTTATAAAGATTCTATTGTTTGAGCAATTCCAAAGTCAAGGCAAGGAGACCCTTCTTAAATAATCTAATAGGATTATTTATTTAGTATTTACACTACGCAGTCTCGATCTGGGATTGAACTTTTCAGGACATCTGTTTCAGGTCTTTCTTTTTTTCAATTTGAGACTGCCTTGCCTCTGACTTGTTGGTGAAGAATTGCCTAATTTGAGAGGATTCCAAGACTTTTGCATCTGCGAACCCATATGATTGATAGTTCAGCATCACAGCCACAAGCCGCAGTAACTGCTGTGCTGTTTTTACATGTGTTATGGCAGCTGACCTCTGATAAACCTAAAGATAAAGTAACTCCTATAATAATTCTTGTAAAAGTGTGAGTGGTGTTATCTAAAGGATCACAGGTACATAAATTAAGTTAAATCTATTTTACAACAAAAAATTTAGGGTAGCATTTTTTGGCAGCAGAAACACAAACCAGCTCTATCTGATCTTTTCTGTCTCTGTTTGAAAGCACCTATGATATTCTTAAATTACACCAGCAGCCAACTGCTGCACCTCTTTAATGAAAGATGGAAGAACATTTTAAAGAGCCAGGCAGATTAAACTGGTTCTAGCTGTCGTAATTGTTAAGACGCTGTGAAATCATAATAGCCTGATCGTAGAATTTTTCCTCATGATAAAATGAAGAACTATGTATAGGTCCTTTAAGGGCCAATGGTTTTTGCATCTGTGGCTCTGGGTTTTGCCTCATGCCTGAGGCTGTGGCACCGGGACAGAGAAACTTTGGAGGACTCTGGGTTCAGATGGGCTTAGCATTAATTAAAGGGGTCGCCAACTAAGAAGCAATCTTCTGCAGTGGAGTTTGGACCAAATCAGACCTTTTGAAGAGCAAAAGTTTCACTGTCTCTTTATATATGTTCTATGTCCTTGTTTGCTGCAAAGCCTGTAATTTGCTGTGCTGTACACGTCTTAGACATGTTAACCCAGTCCAGTGTCTTTTCACTTTCAGTTGTTTTTCTAGATTTTTTTTTCTTACAATAACCACAGACCACAGTCCTCAGAAAAAAGCATCTGAACAACTTGGAGAAGAATGGAATCGGTATCACGCACTGTTTAGGATTTAGATTAGTCTGTAGACATGTGTCCAGTCATTGTCAGTTCAACCCCTTTCTCTCTGGCCTAAATTACTAACATTTTAAAGTGAACAGATTGCCATTTGTCATTTTCCGTAATTTAGTCTTTTTCCCACCAAATCCTTCTCACAAACAAAATGTTTTCCAAACCAATCTCTTGTTATAGTTGCAACACCAATGGGTTTCTAGATATCTAGCATATCTGTATAATATATTACATTTAAAATCCCATACATATATTTCAATCTCTGACAGTAATTAGCCTTTTTTTGCAGCCAAAGGCAAGAAGAACTCTAAATCAGATCAGAAAGGAACTGTGGGACGTGTGACTGGAAAGAAAATCACTAAAATCATAAGCCTGGGCAAGAAGAAACCATCTACTGATGAACAGACCTCATCAGCGGAGGAGGATGTCCCAACATGTGGTGAGCGGTTGCAATATCATTTTGATATACACTACTATTCAAAAGTTTGTAGGTTGGTACCATTTTTTTTGTTTTTGAAATAAGACTCTTATGCTCACCAAGGCTACATTTATTAGATCAAAAATACAGTAAATTCAGTAATATTGCAAATTATTATTACAATTTATAATAACGGTTTTCATTTTAATATATTTTAAGATATTATTTATTCTTGTGATGGCAAAGGTGCATTTTCATTAGCCATTACTCCAGTCTTCCAGGATTCTTTGATGAATAGAAAGTTAAAAAAGAACAGCATTTATTTAAAAACAATTCATTTACGCACTAAATCCAGCATAAACTCTGGCACAATCTGCATATTTTTGAATGTTCCAGACAAATGTTTCTCACTGAACCTCACAGTGATTGGCTGCCGCCCTACATTCTTCGCTTGATATTTGCATAAAGTCAAGAATTGCCCAACCTTTTGACACTCTCGGCTGCCCTCAACGCTTTTTCCGGTCCACTGTCAATTCACAGTGTGAGTGTGAAGCTCAACTTCAACATTTAATTGAAAATGCTTGCTCTGCTCCGCTCGTCCATTGCCAGTGTTGCTTCTGATTGCTTTTAGAAGGAAAAAACTCCCCACAGCTGCTGGTCTAGGATCAGGTTTCTCCCTAATAATAAAATATTGTCGAAACATATTTGGCAAACTATCCAGTGCGTATCTGTATTTGTGCCCTGGACAGCGTCAAAGGTTTCTATTTACAACGTATTTTTGCAGCATTGTAGCTAATCCCAAACATATCTGCTGATTTCTTGAACGCAATCGCCAATCAGAGGTTTTTATGTTAGAATCCAATCACCGCTCAAAACGGCAGAGTTTTTGTTCAGTACGGAGTTCTGCACACTTGCGAATCCTCTCATTATAACAAACGAAGTGTAGACACGATGTAAATAATTGATTCATTGTGCAGTGTAGACAGCTTCAGTGACTATAACGGAACTTTGTGAGATCACGATTAACTAAAATGAGTGACAGCTTTTTTGCGATTATAAAGGGAGTGCTCTTTGCTCGGTTTCTGGCATGCCAAATCACATCAGGCATGTAGTAGCCTATGCTTTCTTTTCTGTTAAAATTAACAGTGCTTTGTGAATTTACAGTAGATGCTTTCAATAATAAATAATTTATCAGGAGTGTTTATTCTGGGATGTGTAGGTTGTGTTTAGACGTTTTTAACTTGAAAGAATTTCATGGAAATTACGTAGTAAAAAAAAAAATCAATGTAATATTTAATTTTAAATGGAAGTGTATATTCATAGTTTGTTCTAAGATTTGGTTGAAATAATTTCAGATTTGGTTGAATTTATTATCCCTTTTCCCTAAAAATATTGATATGAAAAATCAACTGAAAATATAAATCCTGCAATTTTTTAAATATCGATTTCCCCCTCCCCATCCCTGTCATCAATAACTTTCCCTACTGCTTGTGTGTCTCTTGGCTGTCATTTAAATCTCTCGGCCCAATCTTCATTAACAGGCTATCTGAACGTGCTGTCCAATAACCGCTGGAGAGAGCGCTGGTGCCAGCTAAAAGACAACCAGCTGTTGCTGCACAAAGACCGGGCAGATCTGAAGACACACATGGCCTCTCTGCCGCTACGGGGGTGTGAGGTCATTCCAGGGCTGGACTCCAAACATCCCTTTGCCTTCCGTCTGCTGCGCAACGGACAGGAGGTGGCTGTTCTGGAGGTATGGCCCAAGTCCCTCAGCTCTAGCGGGGCAATTAATGTGTCTGAGACAGGACCTCAGGGATTAGATGGATGGTTAGGTTGGCTGGCTCTCGTAATGATGTCAGTGGTGTATCATGTGTAGAGTGGATTTGCAGAGATTGCATAGATTAGTGCTTTATATGTCTCATATTCCACTGACACTCATTAATTGCGTCTTCCCTCACTCTTTTTCCCATCAGGCCTCATCCTCTGAGAGTATGGGAAGGTGGTTGGGGGTCTTGCTGGCCGAAACGGGCTCAACTACAGATCCTGCTGCACTGCACTACGATTACATTGACGTAGAGACCACAGCGAATGTCATTCAACTGGCCAAGCAGTCATTTTGGTGAGAAGCCAGTATTGCTAAAAATATTTTTATTAGCATGCTAGTAACTTTTTCCTAACCTTCTTTTTTCAACATGTAGCGGTGTAGCAGTATTATTTTTCATGTCACATTGTATTGCTCTGCAAGTGAACGTCGTCTTGTGGTGCCATCTCAAAAAGGCACAAAATCTCTTTCTCTGATCTTTTTCTGGTCTGTTCCCTGCTGGTGGAATGACCTGCCCAACTCAACCAGAGCTGCTCAGTCCGTGGCCATTTTCAAGAAACGGCTGAAGACGCATCTTTTCGGCAACATAAGATCCATTAATACTAACACTTTTTCTTCTATTCTATATCTATTATCTTTAAAAAAAATAATAAAAGAAAGTACACGTACTGCGTTAGATTAAACTGGGAAGGGTCATAGCACTTGCATATTGTTGTCCTATTGCTAGTTTAACTGCTTCTATTGTTCTCATTTGTAAGTCGCTTTGGATAAAAGCGTCTGCTAAATGAATAAATGTAAATGTATTGCAGACATAGCTTTACAGCCAAGTGAGCTGAGGTAATAAACATGCTCTCTTAAACTTTATCGTACAATATAGCTTTGGAAAGTCTGATTTATTTTTGTTCGTTTGGAGAGAGTTTGTAAATTTAAATATGTTCGTTCTCTTCCTAGAGAAATATTTCTGTCATTTATTTAAATGTCATTATATATACAGTAGTCAACACAAGACTTTTATAATGTTACAAAAGTTTTCTCTAAATGCTCTGCTGTTCTTTTCTTTCTATTCATTAAAGAATCCTGAAAAATGTATCACAGTTTCCAGAAAAATATTAAGCAGTACAACTGTTGGGCAAGTGATATTCTCATTCACTTGCCCCTTCAACAAATGTTAATGTCGAGCCCTGCATTATATCTTAAACAGTGGATATCTTTATCTCATTTCTTATTTTAACACTGATAATAATATGAGATGTTTATTGAACAGAAATGCCTGCTAAAAATTGCCATCACAGGAATAAACTACATTTAAAAATATATAAAGTTTTTTTTATATATATTTTAATTACTGTTCCTACTGCATTTTTGATCAAGTAAATGCAGCCCTTCCAAAAACTTAAATTCTTACAGACCAAACTGTGATGTATATTTTTAAAATATATCCCCCCTTTTAATAGCTACTGTTTTTTATTTATTTATAGTAGCTTGACTATAGTTTGAAGTACTTGACTCACGAGTGGCTTGTAGCTTTTAAAGCTACAGTATTGAAGTATCTTCTCCAACGGTACTGTTTAAAGTTAGAGTTGGAGTTCTCTGTGACATTTGTATATGTACAGGTAGTAATGAACGTATGTATGTGTTCTCAGTTTCACCAGTAAACGTGCAGTCTCTCCAAACCCATACCTGGATAACCCGGTCAATGGTTACGCCTGCCCCTCAGGGGTCGCTCTGCATTATGATGATGTGCCCTGCATCAATGGATCGGTATGCAACTTCACAACCTTTAAATCCATTCAATTCTCGCCTTCATTTCTAATCCTGCCTAACTCCTCTCCGTTCCTGATCCTCCCTAACTTCTCTTATCTTTCTCTTCTAATCACTTTTCTCTTGCTTGCACGCTTGCGATACGGAAGGTACCAGATGCGCACTACTCCACCCCAGCTTCAGGGGACCGTCGTTGGAAAGAAGAGTCTAATTATGAGAATACAGATCTTTATGAAAACATGCCCTCCCCCAAACTAGCAGCACGCTACTCTCCCAAATCCATCCGCCCGTCATCTTCCACAGGGCATTACAACACACCGCTCTCCACCAAATCTCTGTCCTCTTCCTCTTCCTCATCTCCCTCAGCTGCTAATACTAAAACTAACCAGGTGACTAACCCAGGCTAACACAGTACAGGGCTTGAGAATAAAAGGTTAGTTTACCCATAATTTACTTACCCTCAAGCCATCCTAGGTGTACATGACTTTCTTTCAGCCAAACACAATCATAGTTATAATAAAAAATATCCTGGCTCTTCCAAGCTTTATAATGGGAGTGAATAGTAACTTCACTAGTAAAGAGATTTTGAAGCCCCAAAAAAGTGCGTCCATCCATCATAAAAGTATTCCATACGACTCCAGTGTGTTAATAAATGCCTTCTGAAGTGAAATGGTGTGTTTTTGTAAGAAAAATATCCATATTTATGACTTTATCAACTAGAATCACTGGCTTCCGTACGCGAGTCAAGTTCCGGCCGAAGAGTGACCTCTGACCCAACGCATGACAAATTGATGAACGCGGAAGTGCAGAGGATAGAGACAAACAAAACACCGGTCACAAATTAAAAGTCTAAAACTGGAATCTTTGAAGAGAAATGATGGACAAGTTTGAGTTTGTTGCCTGTGGCATCTACTCTCACCTAAGCTTACATTACTCCTGCATCCTACGTCATACGCTGAAACTTGACTCTCTCGTGAACGCGCAGACGGACGTTACCGAAAGCTTCACTTCACTTCAGAAGGCCTTTATTATGGATTAATTTTTATGATGGATGATGTGCTTTTTTGGGCTTCGAAAATCTCAGTTGCTATTCACTCCCATTATAAAGCTTGCAAGAGCCAGGATATTTTTTAACATAACTCCGACTGTGTTTGGCTGAAAGAAGAAAGTCATATACACAAAGGATGGCTTATGGCTGAGTAAATTATGGGATAATTTAAATTTTAGGTGAACTTTTATTTTTAGTGAAGTAATATTCTTATCAGTGTTCTATCAGTTAATACTTATATTTGTGATATTTGCCCTCTTAAATGGATTTACAGGAAATGTTTTACCTTTTATACTTCAATTTTTCTTATTAAATGTTTGCTTTATCTTTCATGTCAAATTCTTAAATTTTATCAATAAATTATCAATTAAGACACTAAAGGCCTATTACCAATCAAATGAAATTCTGTATCAACAAAATTCATCTTTCCACTGCAGAGGAAACAAGCTGCGTCTGTATTTATTTAAACAGACTGTTTATGAATACATTTACACTGCAAATTTAAAAGCGCATAAATAATGCTATGAAATTAATGTTTTAAATATTTATATATACTATATATATATATATATATATATATATATATATATACAAACACACACAAATATGAAATGTCGGAAAAAATGCAATTATACTTTTAAATATAAATCTAAACCGCAATAGTTGGCAAGTTGCTGTCTTAATGAGTGAGTGATTGAGTCCTTCATTCATCCATTTAAACAATTTGTTAAACAACTGATTGGTTCAAGATTGAAGCAAGTGCAAGCCTCAACTGGCTCAACCTTGTTATCACCAGTCAAATCAGAATCATTCTCATATATTTGGTGGCCCAAGTTTCGGTGCTTCCCTAGTTATTTTTTGTTATTGATGCCTATTGATTCAGGCTACTAGTCCAGTTGGGCAAATCAAATTCTCATTCAGTTGCCCCTTCAACAAGCACACAAGCGTTAGCGTGGAGCCCTGCAGTATATATTAAACAGTGGATATCTTTATCTCATTCCAATTTTAAGATAATATTATTACCAAACATAGAATGGTAATAAACACAGTGTATGCTGCATGCATAGTGCATGCATTATGGACCACCCAGCTCCAGAAATGACTGCTTTTGATCTATATAATACCCATGTCTGCATGGCCATGGCCTTGAATTTGATAGGACGGGGATAGAAAAAAGGGTTTCTGCCAGCTTATAGTATAACTAAAATAAAATGTCCCCTCTAGCAACATGTGTGGTTCAATAGATGTGGTTTGCAGAAGAAACCTTTGTGAAAGTATCTGTATGAAGTAGTAATTTTAGAACTAAATCACAAATCACACACTTAAAATGTAACAGTGTTGACCGCGAAATCAAAGTTCCTATTTATCAGTTTGTTAGTAGCCCACATATCAATTTGACCTTTTTTTGTGTTCAAAAGCTCAAATTTGACCTTTTTTTGTGTTCAAATGCTCACATATGTTTCTTTCTTCCAATCAGCTGAAAGGAAAGAAAGGCCTGATCACCAATGGGTTCGCTGCAAAGCAGAAGTTGGACAAGAACCAGCCCAAAAAGGCCAATGGAATTAGCAGCACTCTGCCTGTGAAACGCAACAACTCTAGTAAGAGATTTACGAGTGCACATCTGAAAGATAATCATAAAATGAGCTCTTCCTTTTTTATAAGTGGACTTTCGCTGAAACAAAACTAAGCAGACATTAAGTCTGCATCCATTATCCTAGCTATTACACCACTAATTTCTTTCAAGGAAAAAGAAGCCACACAGATTTGCGGAGAATGCCGGTATGTGGAAATTGCAGTGCTGTTAGACAGCAGTGGATCTGTTGACATGCTCTTTTGTAAACTCAATCACTCTAAATTCCATTTCAGATAGTCAGTCAGTCAGTCACAGACATCGTAAGTATCCAGTGGCCATTTACGTGGACTCGCAAATATTTGAATTTGGTACACTCATATTCTGCCTGCCTTTTAATCTGCGTTTGTGGTCTCAGAGGCATTTAATGCCATAAAAAAGTCTGAATCCAAACGTTTAAAATGGAGAGATTTTTTAATGGTTTACTTTAATTATAATGAATCATTAACCTTCACAGGTGTGGATCAGTATAAGTACGGGAAAAACAGAGTGGAGGCAGATGCCAAGAAACTCCAAACGAAAGAGGATGAGCTGATGAAGAGGAAGCAGGAGATTCGAAACCGCCTGACCCAGCTGAAAAAAGAGAGGATGGACCTCCGCACTGCTATAGAGAACAACACAGGTGAGAATATGGCATTTGAGTTTGATTGAATCTGTTAGTGTCAGTGACAAACTAGTGTTATGAAAAGGACTACAAAAGTCTATTTTAAAAAAGTTGGTAGAAATTAGCTCTTTGTATTCATGTTATTTTCATATGTTTTAAAAAAAAAAACTTTATAACATTTTCAAGAAAAGTTTTAAACTCTAAAATTGTGATTTAACCATCAAATGAAAAGTAAGTAAACATAGTTTCCTTATACACAACCGTGCAAAAAGATTTTTTTTTAAGAAGTTAGTATTTTTACTCACCAAGGCTCAAAGGATCAAAAGTGACAGTAAAGAAATTTATAATGTTGCAAAATATCATTGATGACATCATTTTTTACAGAACTGCTTTATAGATGAAATGATAGATTTCATATAGATTATAGATTCAGTTTACAACGGAACTGAATCAACACTAAACTGACTTCAGCTGAACAACAGCCAAAATCCATCGTTTTCCTGTTATCACAGTAAAGCTGCTTTGAAACGATCTGTATTGTATAAAGCGCTGTATAAATAAAGGTGACTTGACTTGACTTTTGAACTTTCTATTCATAAAAAATCCTGAAAATAAATGTATCACAGTTTCCACAAAAAATATTAAGCAACACAACTGTTTTCAACATTGAGAATTATAATAAATGACCCCAAACTTTTAAACTTTTAAAATGGCTCTCCTCATAAGTCGTACCACATTTGATTCGACACACAAATGTTTATAAGATGTTTTGCCATGTGACTTTAAATTCAGCAGCAGAAAATTAGATGCAGCAGTTGTGCAAATTGTCTCTTAAATGACAGCTATGACCTCACCCTCTGTTTATACCACCCAGGCAAGCGTTCACAGGCATCTTTAACAGAAAGACTTAAGAAAGTGGAGGATGAATGCAAACTGAAAGAGGATGAACGAGTCAGTCTGGAGCTGGAACTGACGGAGGTGAAGGAGAGTCTGAAGAAAGCCCTGAATGGTGGCGTCACCCTCGGCCTGACCATTGAACCCAAAACGGGCAGCTCCAGCCCACAGGTCTGGAAAAACGGCAACAATTTCTCCAATATAGACATGATGTAATACTAACTGTAGGTTTGTGTCGCGCTCAGTTCTTGGTGATAAAGAAAAGCAAGTATCAAAATGCCTCTTCTGTCTTTAGTCTCCAGTGTTAATGAGGCGAACGGTGGACAACTCGCCCATCTCCAGCTGTGACACCAGTGACACTGAGACCTGCTCTCTGCCAGTCAACAGCGCGTCTCTGCTGCGCCGCCAGACACAACAGAAAGCCTCACCTGTGCGAGGACACGTCCTCCGGAAAGCCAAGGTCAGTAACTACATAACGCCTATTTTACACATCACATATGTGATAAAAGCATGAGCCTCCAATTGCATTTACTTTAGAATGTTTACAGTGCATATATTTTCCCCTATGAACTCAATCTGTATTCTTTTTTTGTTGTTGTTGCAGGAATGGGAGATGAAATCTGGCACATAAGTTCTTTTCCTCCAACTTTTCACTTTCATTATATCTATTTATTTAATTTTGTCCATATATGAGTGATGTTGAAATTGAATTGACTGAACCATAGACACTATTTTCCAGAATGAATTCTGGAAGACTTTGACTGAGTCCGGTGCCATTTTATCATTATAGCACTATCATTGGACTTGGGTCTGACTAGAGCTATTAATTTACATTTACATGTATCGGGTTTATTCAAAGCGACTTACAAATCAAGGGCCAACAGCAGTGCCACAATACCAAATTTCAGTAGTAAACTATAACAATACAAAAACACTACCGTTCAAAAGCTTGGGGTCAGTAATATTTGTTTTTTATCTTTAAAGAAATTAATACTTTTATTCAGCAAGGATGCATTCAATTGATCGAAAGTGACAGTTAAGACATTTATAATGTTACAAAAGGATCCTAAAAAAATGTAGCAGTTTCCACAATAATCAACATTGATTATAATAAGAAATGTTTATTTAGCACCAAATCAGTATATTAGAATGATTTCTGAAGGATCATGTGACACGGAAGACTGGAGTAACGATGCTGAAAATTCAGCTTTGAAACCACAGGAATAAACGTAATTTTAAAATATATTAAAAGAGAAAACAGTTATTCTACATTGTAATAACATTTCATAATATTACTGTTTTTACTGTGTTTTGGATTAAATAAATGCAGCCTTGCAGCAGAAGAGATTTCTTTGTTATCATGACATGAACACAGAACATGTCAGATTATGGTCCATAACTTACAATCTAAATATTATGCGCGCAAAGCTCACTGGTCTCAGTAGGTTATCAATTAAAAGTCTTAAGTCTGTTTATTTCTTCAACAAGAAGCCATTAATGGAAGACAAAATCTCCAAGTATTTATTTGTAAATGTTTAAGTAAATATAAGCTTTTCTGTGTTTTGTCTGTTGATGTTTAGTAATGCCTTTCATTTGGCTTCACACTAGTTTGTAGAGAGCAGCTATGTCTTAAGATAAATGTAAATTACAGAACGTGATCACTCAAAGCTTGTTCTTTTCAGAAAAAGTGTAATCTGTATGAAAGTATTTTACCAGCGTCGTCGTCTCCTCCTCAGTGTCTGGCCCATTATTTTCAATCCAGTGGTCAGGCCAAACTTCTGGCTATGGTAACAGCAGCCCATGGGGAACAGGGCAGCTCAGGCCAGGGTGTGGTCCTCTGTTGGCCGACTGCTCTGGAAACTGGGTCTGAAAGTACAGCACTTCCCCTCCACCGAACACACTGTATCCACTGCACTGAAACTGCAATGCGTCATACACTGACAGTTAAACATGCACTGTATGCTGGCACAAAGAAGCGTGCATACAGTATGTGAAGTTTCATTCAGTTGTTATTTGTGCATGTGCAGGTGTAAGAGTTCATAAGTAATCTATTTGCTTCCAAAAAGCAAATGTTTGGTTGAACAAAAGAATGAAAAGTTCAGGCTATAGCATCCTGATTTGTTTTGACCACTCAAAAGTCCAGTCACCTGACATACTGAAAATGGTGCTTTTAAGCAATGCTTAAACCGTTCACTCCTAATTCAGCCAGATCATGGAGTCTTGGTGCTTAATTTAGATATTAATGTTCAAGGCACATTTATAACTCTTTGTTTATTGTGCAAAGTTCAGCTTTTGATTTGAGTCTACATATTTTCAAGCTACGCTACACGCCGGGTCCTGTGTAAATATAATTGTACTTTTTCTACTTGGGGGCCCATAGGTCTTTAGAGCTTTTCTTTATCCAGTCATTTTGTAAAAGTCAGCTCTGGATGAAACCTTGGTATGTAGAGAAATCTCTTTAGAAGTTATCTTTGTCTCCAGTTCAAAGTAGATGGGATGCTTCAATCTTTCTGCACAACTGCTTATTCTTTGGTCAGGGTGATTTACTGATTTGACACAGTAAAACTGTAAAATAAAACCTTTAGGTTGAGTCCGCTTTCAGCCTCACTTTGCAGAAATAAAGGAAAGTGGAATGTGAACAGTTTTGCTTTAAATGTCATTTTGCTTTGAGGGTTGGAGTAAAGACTGAATTGTTTGTTTTGCACCTTATGTATTACTCAGTTTTATTTTGCTGATGACTGTTGTCAACTTGGCGACAAAAGGACTGTACATAGAAATAAACTGCATTTAAAAATGTGCTTGTGTGTGTGTGTATGATTTTGTATCACTGTGTATTATTAACTGTAAATGCCGCGATAGACCACAGCTGGAAACATTTTCATATTTATGAAACAATAGGCTATAGCCTAGTAGTCCCAATGACCTTGGGCCTCATGTACAAATTTCACCTTAAAGTTTGCATACCCACAAAAGTTTTCAGATTTATTATAGAACCATACTACACAGAACCTGCGCAAAATTCCCTATATAAAAGCCAGTCAGCAGAAGATTGGCCTTAGGCAGTAGGCTACATCTCCTCGTTTTACTCTGCATGACGTCATCTGCATAATTTCCATATGCATATTCCCATCTACGTTATTCTTTTCTTCAAGCATTTAATAATATATATAAAAAAAATTATCTACGTGATACCACGTTTAACGGCAGGCTACAAGACATTACGAAAATATGAGATACAGGCTATAAATGCAATTTGTTCATTTTTTAATGAGTCCCGATATGTGCCTGGAAAATTGCCTACGCACATTTCAATGCAATTTTTGTGCAGATGCAACGTTTATACATCAGGCAGGCGCCAGTAGGCTACTCATCATAGTCTGTGGTTTCACGCCACTATAGGCCGATTGATTAAAAATTAACAGAGCCTGAATTTTGCTCAGATTTTATTTCACAACTATCTAGTCACAGACTCTAATAAAATGAGGAAGATGTAAAGTTTCCTTTTCTCCGATTCTGGCGTCATTAAATCCAGTGGGTGACTCGCACAGAACACTGGCGACCTCATGCGTACGCAGATTAAACAAACAAAATAACTATTTTTTACCATAATAGATATGTTTATCTGCCCATTTCGATTTGTGTAAAAACAATTCTCATATTTTAACTCCTCACTGTGTATTTTTATTTCAACTGCAGTTAAAGTTTCTCACTCACTGGCAATGACTGTTCAAGTGCAGAATATTCAGATTTCTCCATTTATGTGGCTGTGTCACCTGGTATCTGTTACTTTTCTCATCGCTGAATGGGATGGACCAATCAGTAGTGAGACTAATTTTCAAATACAGAGTAGTTTTTAAATAAAGATTTTTTTTAAAAAAAATTGTAAAACAAAAAATATAGAAATTTCGGAGGATTTACATTTGTATGTTAGGTACAACATTTTGAAATTAACTAATTAAACGATTGTAGGCTTCTTAGTAAATTGTAATGTACAAATGTCTGCAAATAAATGGAAAACCTCCGCTAGAGGGCAGAACTCGGCAGAACTGTATTTCTCAAATGTTTACCACCATCGAGAGATTTTCCCGAAGAAGAGAGAAACGTTTAGCCCTCGAATAATAGTTTTCTCCTTCCATTTTAATATTTTATTTACATCGACAGTATTTTTTAGCACGCAGTAGCATTTTCCGGTAAAGATGAATGAGGATATTTTGACCACTCTGAAAATACTGATCATTGGAGAAAGCGGGGTGGGCAAATCCAGGTATGAGACTTAAGAGCCTTAAAGTTTACAGATGTCAGCTAATAGAATAACAGCAACAACAACCCACACACTGCACGAGCTGCTTATTGAAACAATCTCACCTAGCTTGAGATCTCTAGCTTATTAAAGCAATCTCACCTAGCTTTAGATCTCTAGCTTATTAAAACAATCTCACCTAGCATTAGGCTCTGGATGTTTAAAGAATTGATCTATTCTTCTCAAATTCCCATTACACATATAACACACACACACACACACACACACACACACACATATATATATATATATATATATATATATATATATATATATATGCAGATGTGTGCAACTTTGTAAATAGTAAAGTCTCTTTTGTAATGCTTTATACTAAGCTGCCAACCACATTTCATTTCCCCTCTTCTCTCTCTCAGTCTTCTTTTAAGATTTACAGATGATACGTTTGATCCAGAAATTGGTGCAACAATTGGTAAGTGTGTAAAGTCATATATGACTATAAATAAGGTAAGGATGATAGAGGCTCAGGACATATAAAAACAGAGGTTTAAACACAGTAGTGTTCTCATCCTTTGTAGCTAAAAACAGACAGTTGCTTTGCTTTAACTTACTGTGCTTTAATTGTCATCTAGTTCTGTATATGTGTTATGAATCGTTTACAAATCACAGACTTGTTTGTGCTTTGCATGAAGAGTTTCTTGGTATTTAATTTTGTTTAATTGTGTGTCTTTATAATGTAATGAAAACAATTTCCCCATCACAGCACACAGTGAAGTCTCTGCTGGTCTTACTTGAAAAACAGCTTTGCTGGCATTGTTGAAATTCTGGAACTAAAAGTAAAATTTTAAATATTGAGAAAAGTATATTTATGCTAGTCAAATCCTGTTTTAACAACTACACTTATCACTAGTGTCTTTACAATGAAGATCAATGTATAATCTACTGGTTCTTACCTGTTGTGGAAATGAATGGGTTGTCAAAGCCGTGGCCGTCACTTTGACACATTTAGGTTGACGTGTGTTGGTTTGACTGCCGTTTTCTTTTCAAAGCCCCCCAATCCTAACCAAACCACAGTCCAGATCTCCTTCTTTGGCTTCCTCTGGTAAATCTGTCAGTGCTGTGCTGAAATGCAGGAGTATTTCATGCCTCCAGATCTTTCATTCACAGAGTGCTGAGAGATTTATTCCCCTGTCAACTTTACACATACTTTCATTTTTCTTTTTCTGAATGTAAATCACTTATGTTTGTAAGTGATGTGGCTTTGTTGAATGATGAGACAGGTGGTCGAGTCGTCCTATTTTCTTTTTTATCAGTACGCAATAAACCCACAATTCCCCATTCAGCTGTAAATTCTGGTCTTTCTAACTTTAGTCTCTCTGGGCTTGTTGCCTGACAAATATCTGGGTCCATCAAAAATTAGATCTGCCTCACTAAATATGTATGGTTTTACCATAAACTCATAATGCATCTTGACTGTATTTCCATATATATTTGAATTGTTTTAGAAATATTTTACCTGTGACAGTGTCCAAATTTGCTAATTTGTCTGTTTCACACACGTAAACCAAATGTTTTTCAATGTGTTTTAAACTTAAATTTATTTTCCATTTAGGTGTTGATTTTAAGGTGAAAACCCTGGCTGTGGATGGAAACAGAGCAAAGCTAGCAATATGGGTGAGTAGTCAACTATGTGTTATCTCTCTGTCTTCTAAATTTAGAGGAGCACCGATTTATGTTTTGAGTAGGTTAACTATTTTTCCACTCTTTTTGATTGTTAGTTAGACATATTTATTCTCCAGGAAAACAGGTATTGGTTTGGACATTATTGAATGGGACATACATGTATAAACGGTTGGCTGTGTTTCACTAACATACCACAAGATGACAGTCATGTTCCTTCCTTCATTCCCTAAAGGAAGTCTACTCTTTTCTTTTTTTTCTAACACCATTTCACTTGAAAGCTGATTTTGTTTAATGTTTACAGGACACCGCAGGTCAGGAACGTTTTCGAACTTTAACACCCAGTTACTACAGAGGAGCTCAGGGTGTCATTCTGGGTAAGCAAGCATGAACAAAACTGTTTTTTTCACTACTATACAATTTTAAAAAACATGAAAACTTTATACTGCTTTATATTGATCCAAAGTGTTTATGTAACCAGCACAATTACAGTCTGATGAAATGGAATGGTGTCAAATGTTGTAATTTATATTTGTCTGATTTAAGCATAGATCTAATTGAATTTTTAATTAACTATTTAATGTCATATTGTGTCTTTTTAGTGTATGATGTCACTAGGCGGGAGACTTTTGCTAAGCTGGAGAATTGGTTGACTGAGCTGGACACATACTGTACAAGAAATGACCTTGTCAAGATGCTTGTGGGTAACAAAATTGATAAGGTAAGTTACACTTTATGCATTTTAGTTTTTTTATATAGCTAATACAGACTTTCAATATATTGTCATATATTGTCCTTTTGGTCTTTAAAACACCCGCCTGCACCCAGTTCCTAAAGCCTGACATAGACAGATCTGCTCTGTGTTTGCTTTTTCAGCTTCATTTCTACACTGCTCTATATGTATCTACAGAAAAGTAATAGTTATTCTGGATTAAATAATGGACATGGAAAAACCCTTCCAGTATTTGTAACTCTAATAAATAACAATGACTGATTTTTCTCTCTTTGTGCAGGAAGACCGTGAGATAGAGCGAGATGAGGGTCTGAAGTTCGCTAGAAAACATTCCATGCTTTTCATAGGTGAGTTGTCACTAGGATGTTCCCTTCATACTGTGATGAATTACTCATGAACCCTCATTTACTAAAACATTAGCTTTAAGTAGGAATACATTGCCCTTTTACTTTGGTTTCAGTTCACATATTTCATTTCAAGATTCATCACCTTCACACATGGAAAAATCTGACTTTTGACGTAAGCTAGTTTATTCAACGGCTGTAATACACACAGGTTACTATTTTTAAACACTTGGGCCCATTTGCTAAAAACAAAGATTATGTTATTTAATTGAAAGATGGATTATTTGTATAAATTGAGCATTCATTTATTATGACAGTAAATTCAAGTCAGACTTTTCAATGGTTCTGATTTATTTCTCATTTGAGCTTGTGTAATCGTAACAGTCTTGTATATGTATTTGTGGGTGACGTCCTGCATTCTTCTGCGCTGTGGGTTTGGTTTGTAAGTCATGTGACATGCCTCATGAGTGGGTATGTAAGCAGTAATCTGTCTGAATTAGCCGTGAAGTCCTCACACCAAATGAAATCTGCAGATGGACAATATGGCTGCAGCCCATGTGCTGGAGTCCAATGCTTCTTTTTTTCTTTTTTTCAAATTTAATGTTTCCTATCCCCTTCTCTTTTTTACTGACTTTTAATATTAAAAACCAAGTGTTTCTTGCACGCCATACCTAAAGTTTGGAGTCAGTTAGATTTGTTTTAATGAAAATTTATTGAACCCTTTTGTTCAGCAAGTAGACATTAAACTGTTTAAAATTAACAGTGAAGACTTTTACATTGTTTCTATTTCAAATAAATGCTGTTCTTTTGAACTTTTATTCATCAAAGAATCCTAAAAATATATCATGGTTTCCACAAAAATATTAAGCAGCACAACTGTTTGCAACATTGATAATAATAGGAAATTTTTCACCACTAAATCAGCATATTAAAATGATTTTAGAATGAAAATTCTTCATCTTTGTCATCAAAGGAATAAATTACATCTAAAAAATTTTATTGAAACAGAAAACAGTTATTTTACATTTTACTATTTAACAGTAGTACTGTTTTACTTATTATTATTTTATTTTTTTATCAAATAACTGCAGCCTTGGTGAGCATAAGAGACTTCTTTCAAAAACATAAAAAAACTTAAAGACCAAAACTTTTAAACGATGTGTGTGTGCATATATATATAAATTGCTAATCTGTATATTACAGTATATTTTATACTTTTTATACAATCATAAAATGGATTTATTATGGACTTATATCTCTGCTGGTGCCTTTGACGTCAGAACTCAGGATAGTAGCTAGTTAAAGTTTTTGTGGTGATATTCAATCAGCATTATCATGATGTCATTTTTCTGTGGCTCCTTAGTGGTTGGTCTCATGTCATAGATTTCTCCAGGTGATATAGTGTGTGTAGTGTTTGTACACTTGTTTGTCTCTCTCTCTCTCTCTCTCTCTCTCTCTCTCTCTCTCTCTCTCTCTCTCTCTCTCTCATGCAGAGGCCAGTGCTAAGACGAGGGATGGTGTTCAATGTGCATTTGAGGAGCTGGTGGAGAAAATCCTGCAGACTCCTGGCTTGTGGGAGAGCGTGCACAAGACAAGAGGAGTTGCTCTGTCTGAACTCTCTCAAACTGGTCAAGGAGGCTGTGGGGGATATTGCTCACTTCTCTAACCCACAAACTGGTGTCTAAACAGTGCAGGTTAGATTAGTTAACACACACACACACACACACACACACACACAAGCAAAGTTGTCATAAGAAAACAATCATATCACATGCTTAAAGCATTGATCATTTGAGAGAGCGACACATACAAGGATGCTGGCTGGAAAACTTTATAAGCCTTAGAGGGACCTTTGCCTTTTTTGGGGGGATGAAATTCATTGAAAGAACTCTATTGATGGCATGCTCATCGTTTGTATTCAGGAGGGGGATAGAAAAGCTTGATTACTCCAATATACCTCAGATCAGTTTGCTGTTTGGTTTCTCACAATGTTTTACTTTGTTTTGTCCCAGTGCCTGTGTTTCTTATTTAGTGAGAGGTAAACACTCATCAGTCTAACTCGACCTTTCAAACTGCTGGAATGAGACCTCAGTGGAACACAGATTTCCATCAACATGCCCTCGCTTGATGTCTGCAACATGCGGAACACCGTTCTGTCTTTATCTGTCTATCTTTGCATCCCACTTTTTCCTACTGTCAGTCACTTGTTAACTCTCTTTCCTCTCTCTAGCTACATGTATCTGTCTTCAATTCAGTTCTATCAGTTCTGTCTCTGTTTCTCCACGTCCCTCAGTCTCTTCAGAATAATAGAGTTACCAAGGTTTTGGATCTGCGTTTTACTACTTTTATTGACTTGGACCGCCCACTTAAAAACATGTTTTTGAAGGGTTTATAAATCAAACAGATTGGGACAATGAGTCTCTATTACACACATAAAAACAGGGTAAAAAATAACTAGAATAGAGAGGAATCGATGAAAAAGGTTCATTTTCTTTCTGTTTGCCTGCAGACTCATGGACAGTGTAACACTTACTGTCCTGACATGTCTGTCCATCTCAGAGAAAGGAAAAAATGTTTAAAAATCCTTCGAGTGAGTCATTGGGGTGTGACTATAGATGGCTGGTTTGCACACACACACAAATTGAACAAAAGAACAAATTTAGAAATGATAAATGTTCCCCCCAAAAATGTATGCCAAATGAATATTTCCATTCTCCTGGTTTAATCTGGACTATTCGATCTGGACTATTTAGTCTGTTCTGTTTGTTTTAGAGAAACATCCAGGGGGTCCCAGATGTCTAGTCTTGTATTCATTGCTTAAAAACTGGGTGGTAAAGTCCTCAGTTTCAGAAAGTGTGTGGCACACATGGAAGGAAACGCTGGGTTTGTATGTACACCCACAGAGAATTCCTAATTTTGAGCATTTATGCATTCCTTTTTATTTGTTTTTAAAAAAATGCTGATTATTAGAAAATTATATATGTATTGTATATTTTCCAGATGCATGCAATGATGTCTTCTGTCTTTTAGGGCAGTTATATGTAATAGTGTATTTTTTAACCATTCACTACATATCAAAATCCTCCCATATGAGTTAATTGATTTGAGGACTTTAATTTTGAATTTATCACATTTCTCTGTTTTATAGATATTTGTATGTAAGTTATTGCTATTCAGCACTAAATCCAAAAACTATAATACACAAGAATGCATTTACGCAATATTGCATACTGTTATTGCACATGAATTGCTGTATGTAAATATTTGCAAAAAATGCTCATAAATACATTGTAATGTTGATTTTTGACTCTCCTCACTGTAATGCTGAACTTGAAATGACAATATTTCACTTTCTCTCATACCTTTTCCAGCAGTGAGTTCTTGTTAAATATGACCCACCACAGGAATGTATCTCCAGGCCTCTGTGATTTCACCGTTTCCCGTTACATTTCTGTGTGAACACTGTAGTGACTGAAGTGTTTGCTTATTCACATGTTCAGACGGCATCTTTATATGGTTTCTGCACCCGTCCAATTTGATGAAGCCAAATTATTGTATTTGGACAGAGAGGCAGGTCCGGTAACCATAGTGATTACAGGTTTTTCACCGTGGATGTGTCTTCAGAGCCATTTGACCAAGAGGTGTGTAATTCCTAGTTGAAAAATGAAGGCATAGATGAAAAATCTTCTTGGATTAAATTCATATTTTGAAGGAAGCATGTGTCGATCATACATTAATGGCAATTTGTGGTGTCCATACGGTATTGTCCTTATATGACTGGCGGTCCATTCTATAGTCCTGTAATTCAGTATGTTATATTTCCTCCAGAGTCTTCCCTAAATGCTTCCACCTGCCAGTGTCACCTTTCTCTTGGATCAGGAACGGATATTCCAGGCGCAATATTATAATTGCATAATATAATACTGAGGCCTAATTAAGCTACTGGTTAGGGTAGTTTAAAAGCCTGGTTTGGACCAGTATTCTGGGGATCAGTGACCAAATTTTTACTTTTGCAGGTGACCATCCATTTTGGTCTTTTCAGGTCAAGCGTATTTATCGACTTTGGTTTGGATTCTTAGGCCCCTGTCTTGAGTTTTTAACCTTGCATTTATTTCTGGCTGCCTCAACAGTCAGGCTATGTAATGTTGTTGTTTTTTTGCATGTTCTACACTTATTTTAGGGAGAAATCTGTGGAATTTCATGGAAAGAGTTTGTAAATTCCCAGAGCTGGGAATACTACACTCTTAATTTGATCTGCATTTAACAAATAAAGAGTTAAGGAATGTTAACTTAATTTAAATTCTGTCTTAATTTACTCACCCTCAAGTTGTTTCAACCCTGTAGCCTATTCTTTCTTCTGCTCGACACAGGAAAATATTTTGAAGAATGTCGGTAACCCGGCAGTAGATGGACCCCATTGACCTCCATTGTAGGAAAAAAATACTGTGGAAGTCAATGGGCTCCATCAACTGTTTACCGACTGTAGCAAGGCAAGTAATTCAGGAAAGAAGGAGGCGGGAACCGGCGAACGTTCAAACAAACTTTAATAGGGAACAAACACAACACGAGACGGTAACCCCTCACGGATTAAAGTACATCGTAGACAAAATATAACGTAAAAGTCCAGGTCCGGATCTCTCGTTCTTCACTGTAGTCACTCCTCCTTTAATGCTGCTGTAGCTCCTCCGTGAGATGAGGCCTGAGCGGCGCACACTCGCGCAGGTGATGCTCCTTAGTAATCACACCACCTCACCGGCCTCGCGTCGTTCTCTCACGGCCCTCGGCCTCGTCCTGCTTGCCACACCTACATTCTTCAAAATATCTTCCTTTGTGTTCATCAGAAGAAAGAAATTCATACAGGTTATCAACTTGAGGGTGAGTAAATGATGATAGAATTTTCTTTCTTGTGAACTATTCCTTTAGGGTGCTGTAGATACTGGTGGTCAGTTTAATTTTTCTATTTTTTTGTCTTTTGACAAAAAATATCCCTTCAATTTAGCCAATATTTTGTCATTTACACAACAAAATTCAATGTAGTCTGTTTTAGTCTGACTAAAATTGCATCTTAATTTAGTCTGTGAAAATAACATTGATCATGATCATTGGCATCATTTTGTGCAGAAGCAAGTTGTAATATTAAAGTTTATGTGTAAATATGTAATCAATCTCATATCATGTAGGCTAGTATGTGTTTGGGTAAGTTAACCCTCTAACAAAGTGCTTCAGTTTACCATTCTTTATTCACTGTTGCCTAAGCTCAAGCAGTTCAATCCCCTACATTATTGATAATCATTCTTTCTAGATTTTTCTTCATCAAGAAACATTGTTAGTTTATTGTTAATATCCAGTGTTTGTTTTTTCTCATCTCATATATATTTTTCTTTTCATATCCGTTAACTTTATCAATGACAATTTTTGTCAGTAATTTAGCTGGTGAGATTAACACTGCTGGCGTTTGAATCTGTGTCACCTCCAATGAAGACTGCAGAAGATCAGTGGGTTCTGTTTTCCAGACATGCTCATTACACCGAACTGAGCGCTTATATCTGTACATTTCTGTCTAGGCCATCAGCCCATGCCTCATTAACCATCATCTTTTATGCTTTCTTTCCCCCTCTCTCTCGTGCATGGCTCAGCGCTCATACGGTCTCTCTGTGGGCTCTCTCTGTGCACTGTCCTGCATGAGATCATTATGAGACTGCAACAGCGGTTTCAAAAGGTGTTGAGTTCCCCAAGAATCACTGCGTTTGGCCTACTCACACGCCCTGCTCTCGTTATCAGTTTGATTGATTTGCCGTGTCGGTCGGAGGAACACAGCCAAAGCAGTTGTGGGACGGAGGATGGCATGCGGAAAGTGCACGAAGGGTCAGGGTTTAGCCATGATTTTGGAATCTGTATTTCACTCTAGAGGCACATTTAGTGCATCGTGCTGTGTATAAACCAAAGGAACATTTTCATTAGAGTTATACGGTAACTGCATCTTAATGTGTGGTGAAATGCAGGGTTTCTTTGTACCACGGATCCTCTAGTTATTGATGGCATATTTGGCCAGATTTGAAGCCTCAGTTAAGCGTGACATTGGTCTGAAAAGCAATTTGCTTGGCCGCAATCCATTTTCAAATCCAGAATGAGAGACTATCTGGATCTGAAACAGTATTTATGTTAAGGATCAAGTTGATTAGAAAAGTCTGTGGTAATACGTGTCATTTTTGCAATAATCCTCTGCGACTGTCATAATTAATTGCTTTCAAGTGTTTAAAATGCAGGAACTGTTAGAGTTACCACAGTTTATTCTTTCTTGATTAGCTCTTCTGACTAGTTGGCAATGTACCTTGGAAGTTCATATTGGTCATAGTGCAGTTCCTTCATACTTAACCTAAACTCACAAGCTGTGTGTGGCCTTTCAATGACATTAATGCTCCTCAGTCTCACTTATACTAAATTGTTCTTAAGTTTTGTTTGGATGTAATAACTTTCAGTATCACTACAACTTTATAAAAACTTTCTTGGACAATGTCAAGTCAAAAAGGTTAAAAACAGCAGTGTTGGCTTTAATTACTAAGAAATCTAATTACTTTTCCCTTGAAAAAGTAAAGTAAGGAATTGCTCTTAATTTTTCTGTAATGTAATAAGTTACTTCTGATATAATTGCATTAAATACTGTATAGAGTAGACTATAGAACAATTCTATATAAAACAGTGGATTTTACGTCAATTTAATGTTAAAATGTGGGTCAATGACGTGCCGTGTCAATTCTGGTGTCCAAAGCATATTCATTATATTAAAAATGTATACATTTTTAAATGCACTTCATTAAATGACTCAACTTCCCCCTCTTTAACCTCCTGAGACCCGAGAGTTTGCCTGGTGTGCATTTTATATTTTTTCTTGCTATTTGGTATAAGTAGGACCTAATAAGTATTATAACTAAAATTTGTTTTTGTACAGGAAGTAGTTTTTGCATAAAATGATGTCCTCATGCGAGGACAGTGGGTCTATCTTAACTTTATCCTCCTGAGACCTGAGTTTTGGTTTGGTGTGCATTTTAGATTTATTCTAGCTTTTTGGGGGTTATGGCAAGCCGTTTTAACTTTTATTCATTTTCAGGATATGAATTCTTGATATCAACAATTCAATTTTCACTAGTTAAAATAATAGTTATTGATATCAGGAATTAGATTTCTACTAGTAACAATGGCAATTTTTGATATCAGAAATTACATTTCCACTAGTAACAATGCTAATTCTTGATATCCACAATTAAATTTTCACTAGTTAAAATTATAATTCTTGATATCAGCAACTGAATTTCAACTAGTAAAAATTATAATTCTTGATATCTGTAATTGTATTTTCACTAGTGAAAAGTCTCCATAGGCTGCCATTCAAAATCAATTGTTGATATCAAGAATTGATTTCTTAGTTGAAATTCCAATTTCACATATCAGAAATACAATTCTTATAGTAAAAACCTTTATTTTTGATATCAAGAATTCAATTGTCACTAGTTAAAATGTCTATTCTTGATATCAACAATTGAATTGCTACTAATAACAATGTTCATTTATGATATCAATAATTCCATTTTCACTAGTGACAATGTTAATTTCTGATATCATGAATGTAATTGTTACTAGTAAGAAAGCCATTTTAGATATCTGAAATTATATTGATATCAGAAAAACATTTTCAGATATCAAAAATGAACATTTTTACTAGTAGCAATTCAATTGTTGATATCAAGAATAGACATTTTAACTAGTGACAATTGAATTCTTGATATCAAAAATAAAGGTTTTTACTGTAAGAATTGTATTTCTGATGTATGAAATTGGAATTTCAACTAGTAAGAAATCAATTCTTGATATCAACAATTCAATTGTTGATATCAATAATTCTATTGTTGATATTAAGAATTCTATTGTTGATTTCAATAATTAAATTGCTGATATCAAAAATGTAATTGGTGATATCAACAATTGAATTGTTGATATCAACAATTCATATCCTGTGTGTGTGTGTGTGATCGCGATCGAGCAAGAGAGTGTGTGTGTGCTCGCGATTGAGTGAGCAAGAGAGAGAGAGTGTATGTGTGTGTATGTGCGTGTGTGTGTGTGTGTGTGTGCGCGAGTGAGTGAGCAAAGTGAGTGTGTGTGTGTGTCGCGAGCGAGCGACGAGCAAGAGAGAGAGAGACAGAGAGAGTGTGTGTGTGTCTGTGTGTGTGTGTGCGCGCGCACGCGCGCGATCGGGAGTGAACTGAAGCCCCGTTGAGTGTGTGTGCGCTCGAGTGAGTGAGCCAGTGTGCGTCACGAAGCTCAATGCAACTACATTTTTTTTAATTTTTTTTTTGCTAACATCTTATACAATTTCAACAAAGCTAAGTCCCATTGTCCTCATATGTGGACATCAACTTTAGCAGCATAGTAAATCTTTATTGTTACAAAAGTTTGTCAAATGTGCATGCCATTTTAATCATACAACTCTTCTATGCATAACTTAACAAGAATCAACAATGAAATGTTTTTAGATTTTTTATCTTGTGGACGTTTTGGTCTGGAGTGGCTGCGTGACCTGTGTTCTCCGCCATCTTTAAATTATTTATGTTAATTTTTTTTCTCTTCTGACCCCACCAGATGGCAGTGTAAGTGTCCTCGTTTGTGAAAAACATGTTTCAGTTACACAGAATTAAGTATTATGGTGCACACAACCAAAAATGTGATGTCCTCATATGAGGTCGCAGGGTCTCAGGAGGTTAATTACTCATGTGAGAATTCAATATAAATAGTTAATCTTGAAGGAACTATTGAGCTCAAAAATCCCAAAATGTCATTCCGGGTAACTGTCCCGGATTAAAATCTGAATACAAAAATACAACAAAAATGTAAAAAAATATAAATAAAAGTATTTATAATCTACTTGGGCAGAATTGTATTGATGTTTTCAACGATACCTACAAATACAGGTGCTTGTCATATAATTAGAATATCATCAAAAAGTTGATTTATTTCAGTAATTCCATTCAAAAAGTGAAATTTGGATATTATGTTCATTCATTACACACAGACTGATATATTTCAAGTGTTCATTCCTTTTAATTTTAATGATTATAACTGACAACTAATGAAAACCCCAAAATCAGTATCTCAGAAAATTTGAATATTGTGAAAAGGTTCAATATTGAGGACACCTGGTGCCACACTCTAATCAGCTAATTAACTCAAAACACCTGCAAAGGCCTTTAAATGGTCTCTCAGTCTAGTTCTGTAGGCTTACACAATCATGGTGAAGACTGCTGACTTGACAGCTGTCCAAAAGATGACCATTCACATCTTGCACAAGAAGGGCAAGACACAAAAGGTCATTGCTAAAGAGGCTGGCTGTTCACAGAGCTCTGTGTCCAAGCACATTAATAGAGAGGCGAAGGGGAGGAAAAGATGTGGTAGAAAAAGTGTACAAGCAATAGGGATAACCGCACCCTGGAGAGGATTGTGAAACAAAACCAATTAAAAAATGTTGGGGAGATTCACAAAGAGTGGACTGCAGCTGGAGTCAGTGCTTCAAGAACCACCACACACAGAAGTATGCAAGACATGGGTTTCAGCTGTCGCATTCCTTGTGTCAAGCCACTCTTGAACAAGACAGCGTCAGAAGCGTCTCGCCTGGGCTAAAGACAAAAAGGACTGGACTGCTGCTGAGTGGTCCAAAGTTATGTTCTCTGATGAAAGTAAATTTTGCATTTCCTTTGGAAATCAAGGTCCCAGAGTCTGGAGGAAGAGAGGAGAGGCACAGAATCCACGTTGCTTGAAGTCCAGTGTAAAGTTTCCACAGTCAGTGATGGTTTGGGGTGCCATGTCATCTGCTGGTGTTGGTCAACTGTGTTTTCTGAGGTCCGAGGTCAACGCAGCCGTCTACCAGGAAGTCTTAGAGCACTTCATGCTTCCTGCTGCTGACCAACTTTATGGAGATGCAGATTTCATTTTCCAACAGGACTTGGCACCTGCACACAGTGCCAAAGCTACCAGTACCTGGTTTAAGGACCATGGTATCCCTGTTCTTAATTGGCCAGCAAACTCACCTGACCTTAACCCTATAGAAAATATATGGGGTATTGTAAAGAGGAAGATGCGATACACCAGACCCAACAATGCAGAAGAGCTGAAGGCCACTATCAGAGCAACCTGGGCTCTCATAACACCTGAGAAGTGCCACAGACTGATTGACTCCATGCCACGCCGCATTGCTGCAGTAATTCAGGCAAAAGGAGCCCCAACTAAGTATTGAGTGCTGTACATGCTCATACTTTTCATGTTCATACTTTTCAGTTGGCCAACATTTCTAAAAATCCTTTTTTTGTATTGGTCTTAAGTAATAATCTAATTTTCTGAGATACTGAATTTAGGATTTTCATTAGTTGTCAGTTTTAATCATCACAATTAAATGAAATAAACATTTGAAATATATCAGTCTGTGTGTAATGAATGAAAATAATATCCAAGTTTCACTTTTTGAATGGAATTACTGAAATAAATCAACTTTTTGATGATATTCTAATTATATGACCAGCACATGTATAGTGATAATACTAAGCTTATTTACATGTTATGACATAAAAGACTCCAAGCATTGATTTAAAGACTCAGTTAAATATTTCTGTGTTCTGAATCACTGTGTTGTTTGTTTCCTTTTTCTGTTTAGAAGATAACTGAGTCTTTAAATCTCCTTTATAAATGCTTTACAAGGCATAAATAGTCCTCACTTTAGATGAGCTCACAAAATAGTTAACTGACCACTACTAAATGCTTTATAACAACTTGAATTAACCCTGAATTACAGTAGAAATACATGTTAACAAAGCATTTACTAACACACTAAGTAACTATTACTATATGTCTAAATAATAATATGTATGAATGTACATTTTAATAGTTTATTAATCATTTACTTACACTTTCTAAGTGATCTTATGAACCACTGACAGTTCCTACATAACTGGTTTGTAAATAATGCAATACTTCATTTAGAAATGATAAATTGATAATTAATAAAGTATGAAAATACAATTATTTAACACATTATAGATATGCTTTTAAATCAAGAATAAAGATTTATAGCTGTATTTATAAAATATGTTAATGTTTTATCACAAAATGTATGAAATGCTGTTGCATTTAAATGTTGGATGAATTAATCAATTTACATAAAACAATGTTGATTGACACGTTTTTAATGATTTAAAAAAAGTTTTAGTGTTTCTTACTTTGTTTCAAGTTTGAGTGTTGGAAAGAAAAATGATACCGAGGACGGTTTTCGTGGTAATCCTGAAAAATATTGCAGAATGTCCTTCCGTCTAACAGTATGTCATTTCGGCTAACAATGACACAGGAAATTGATTTAACCCATATTTGTGTGTTAGATTACACAATTCTGTTTTTTTTTTTTTTTTTGAGTTAAGGATAAAACAAGTCTTATTTACTTTATTGGAAAACATTTTTAAACATTTCCCTGCTTTTTTCTTAATTTGGTTCTGAATTTTGAGTTATCAGCAGCCAAAAATGAGCCCATGTCTATATGAAATCACAAATTGATTATATTAATTATTATTAAAATGTAGTTTTCCGAGCACTAATTGTTTGTTGAGCTCCAATTATGGACATCAGTACATTTGTACAGGTCCTTCTCAAAAAATTAGCATATTGTGATAAAGTTCATTATTTTCCATAATGTAATGATAAAAATTAAACTTTCATATATATATAGATTCATTGCACACCAACTGAAATATTTCAGGTCTTTTATCCCAAAATTCCTATCTAAAAAAATTAGCACATTTCATCCGACCAATAAAATATGTGTTTTTAATACAAAAAAAGTCAACCTTCAAATAATTATGTTCAGTTATGCACTCAATACTTGGTCGGGAATCCTTTTGCAGAAATGACTGCTTCAGTGCGGCGTGGCATGGAGGCAATCAGCCTGTGGCACTGCTGAGGTGTTATGGAGGCCCAGGATGCTTCGATAGCGGCCTTAAGCTCATCCAGAGTGTTGGGTCTTGCGTCTCTCAACTTTCTCTTCACAATATCCCACAGATTCTCTATGGGGTTCAGGTCAGGAGAGTTGGCAGGCCTATTGAGCACAGTAATACCATGGTCAGTAAACCATTAACCAGTGGTTTTGGCACTGTGAGCAGGTGCCAGGTCGTGCTGAAAAATGAAATCAGATGGAAGCATGAAGTGCTCCAAAATCTCCTGATAGCTAGCTGCATTGACCCTGCCCTTGATAAAACACAGTGGACCAACACCAGCAGCTGACATGGCACCCCAGATCATCACTGACTGTGGGTACTTGACACTGGACTTCAGGCATTTTGGCATTTCCTTCTCCCCAGTCTTCCTCCAGACTCTGGCACCTTGATTTCCGAATGACATGCAAAATTTGCTTTCATCCGAAAAAAGTACTTTGGACCACTGAGCAACAGTCCAGTGCTGCTTCTCTGTAGCCCAGGTCAGGCGCTTCTGCCGCTGTTTCTGGTTCAAAAGTGGCTTGACCTGGGGAATGCGGCACCTGTAGCCCATTTCCTGCACACGCCTGTGCACGGTGGCTCTGGATGTTTCTACTCCAGACTCAGTCCACTGCTTCCGCAGGTCCCCCAAGGTCTGGACTCCACAGGTCTTCTCCACAATCTTCCTCAGGGTCCGGTCACTTCTTCTCGTTGTGCAGCGTTTTTTGCCACACTTTTTCCTTCCCACAGACTTCCCACTGAGGTGCCTTGATACAGCACTCTGGGAACAGCCTATTTGTTCAGAAATTTCTTTCTGTGTCTTACCCTCTTGCTTGAGGGTGTCAATGATGGCCTTCTGGACAGCAGTCAGGTCGGCAGTCTTACCCATGATTGCGGTTTTGAGTAATGAAACAGGCTGGGAGTTTTTAAAAGCCTCAGGAATCTTTTGCAGGTGTTTAGAGTTAATTAGTTGATTCAGATGATTAGGTTAATAGCTCGATTAGAGACCCTTTTCATGATATGCTAATTTTTTGAGATAGGAATTTTGGGTTTTCATGAGCTGTATGCCAAAATCATCAGTATTAAAACAATAAAAGACCTGAAATATTTCAGTTGGTGTGCAATGAATCTAAAATATATGAAAGTTTACTTTTTATCATTACATTATGGAAAATAATGAACTTTATCACAATATGCTAATTTTTTTAGAAGGACCTGTATATGCCAACAATGGTAGAATTGTAATTAATTTAAAAATACATTACGTTACCCAGGAATGAAATTTTCATGGGGAAAAAGTTCTGATTCACCGAAAAAATGGTTAATTACATCAGTGCCGATCCAGACCTCCCTGGGGCCCTAAGCAAAATTCTGCTAAGGGGCCCTCTACCTGACCCCGTGGGTGAATGTGATTTCACCAAGTACCACATGTTCCTGGATCAACATCTTTGTTGATCCTGGATCAACTTTCCAATCAACCAATCAGATTTGAGGGACAAGTTTACAGTTTATGTCAAGTTTAGGCTTAGAACCAGGGTGAAGTCCTTAAACATCAGTGTTATTCACTGATCATTACCCTCTGATTTTAGGGAAAAGTTGTGGGTAGGGTTAGGTTTAAGGGTAGGGATTGGGTAAGGACTACATTTTGGGACAGGAATGTTGATCCAGGATCAACAAAATATGTTGATCCAGGACCATGTCTTACTTGGCAAAAGCTATGTAAACCGATTGCCATTTCCACACAGTCACACCTGACACTTCAGTGCTCCCAATACAATCCTCCCTCCTTTAAACAAAACAGTCAAAGAATAAGTACACAAATATAGAACAGAATGAGGTTCAAACAAACAATATTTATTGAATATAGTATTTCTATAGAATATTGGCTGATGATCCTGCATCTCCTCTACTGACAAACTTAAGCATAGCACCTGCAAATTATAGATAACTCATTTTATAAGCTGCATCAGACCCATTCAAACTGGCTCCCAATTTCCTTTTATTCATTTTCAAATATAAAATACTATTAATACTATGGCTTGGCTCTTGTAATATTTAACTAGTGAACTAGTGATGCAGATATCAATAATCCCTGTGAGTGATGACATCATTGATATCAAAAATTAACTTTTGTACAAGTGAACATGTAATTCCTGATATCAAAAATAGACATTGGTAGATAAAAATGTAACTAAGGGGCCTATAGTAAAAAATAATCAAGAATTCACATTGCAAATAGTAAAAAAAAAATTCTTGATATCAAAAATGCATGAACTGTAAATGAATAAAATCTAAAATGGCTTGCCATTGCATGTTAAAGGTTTTTTTTATTATGCATGTTGAAGCAATTTTTGATTTATGATTAATATTTACTGAGGGATGTCCATCCATATTGACCAGTATGTCCAGCTAGCTATTCAACATTTAAAATTCAATATAGCCAATAAATCAGTAGTCAAATTGTCAATACATTGCTTTCCATCTTGTATAATTAGTGCAGTTGTTTAGAGTTTTTAACTACACATTGACTGAGACTAGATAATCAGTGTCTTGTTTTAAAAGTATATACTGTATAATGTGTACTTTGATGAGGAGTGCCATCATTCACGCCCATATATTGTACAGTATGTCTGGTCGTGGTCTCCACATATATTTCTGCTTGAAAAATGCCCGTTTCATTTCGTGCGCGCGCATATGAACGCATGATAACACACGAGACGCGGTTATCTTTTCCGAGCTGCAGTAAACAAACACCGTTGCACTTTGTCGTTCATCAAAAACAAACGTAATAAATAAATGTATTTTACTCTCACTTTTGTCAGGCACAAAGTGATGCAAGAGATGCACTGACTGCCTGCCTGCCCAGCTAGGTTAGCAAGACCGAAAAAACACAGTAGAAATCCACATAAACTTAACTTTGCTGACATCAAATTTGGAGAGGAGAGAACACAAGTTTACCTGATTGTTTTTCCCGCATTTCACTCTCATGTTTTCCCCCCCTCTTTTCGTGACCAGAAGAATAGTTTCACTTAATTTTGTCATGGATGTTGTAAACATTAATTGACGCGCTATGGCACAAGGGGGAGGCGGGGCCTTGAGTAATTTGCGGGGCCCTACGCAGCTTGCGTAGTGAGCGTATAGGGCGGATCGGCTCTGAATTACATTCTTGAAACGTGTACATGTCATTGCATTACATACACAACACTCTACTAAGTATAGAAATTCCTAAAATTGGAATTTTTTGCCAGTTTTATTTTTTTCACATTTTAAATCCTTATCTGTCATTCACCCATGTATGTTTTTAACGTAACCTCTTTTTAAATAGGCCTTCTCTGGTCAGTTCAAGAACAATTAATGCAATTGTATATAGTTTTTTTTTTGAAAGAATCAAACTTGTTGTTTTGTGTCTATCCTTGTATTGGTCAACTGGCCGACGTTGATATGGGATTTAGAAAGTAATTAGTAATAATAGGTAATGCAATAATACTTTTTTAGAGAGAGTACAGTAATCTAATTACACTGTTGAAGATGTAATTAGTAGCTAATAATTCATTACTTTTTAGAGTATCTTACCCGACACTGCTTAGCAGTCATTTCAGCAAACTGGCATGTACTGAATGAAGAAGCTCACTGTCTGGTCCCTGATTTCAATCTTTAAAACAAACTTTTTGAATTCCATTTTCTGCTCTGGACAGATGGCGATCCTGGCTGTAAGATCCATTGCACACAATTTACACTTGGCTGGGCTGTCCACGCTCTCAGATCAGTTTCCAATCTCTATATTTGACAGAGTTCTGACATCCAGAAACCCAATTCTGCTTTCTTCTCTTTCCTCACCTTTTGTTTTCCAGACAAATGGGCAATAGTGCGTCAATAAAAAGGAAATTAATAACGCTGTCTAAATTCCATAATGCAAATATCTACCGCATGAATTCTGACATGACCATGACCATCCGTCTTCTGCCCCTCGCATATTAATTTAGTGGTGATGGAAAATAAAAGGCCCTATGTTGAAAGGAAAAAGGGTCCTTTGCTCTCAAAGTCAGTTTTTAGCACAAAGCTAAGTGGGCACAAGGGAGGCCAGAGTATGAATTAGTGGCTTCATTCATCTTTAGCAGATCTGTGGTTTTCAGTGTGCTCCTATATGACATCCTGTTGGCCTGGGTCCGCTCAGTGGGATTCCTGTAGCATTCTGTCATTCACTCCACATGTACATGCACACATAAAGACTACCAGATTGACTACTACAGTATAGAGCGCTGTAGCCACAGGCTTCTATAATAAACTAATCACATTGTATCAACACTCGCAGGGTGTAAGTTTTCCTCAAGCAGAAGAGGCAATGCCATGGAAAAACCGCATGTTTCACTGAGACAGTCCCTTTTCTGTGTTCCTGAGGAATGAACGGAAAGAAGATGAAAACAGTCTGGTGGTCCAACGGGTCATATGATTGGCACACGCAGTAACAGACTCTCTGTTTTGGGTAAATAATCTTGCCTTGTGAAATAATTGTAGTATTTATTTCTCTTTGACTGTCTGATCTGCTGCACTTGGACACGTCGATGAGTTGAAGGCACAGAATTGCCTGAAATTTCATGGATGGATGTTTCAATAGCCAGTCTCTGTTCCTCTGTTAGAATATAATGTGGAACCCATCAAATTGTATAATACTGGTGGACTTAAAAGTAGCAGTAAATCACTACTATGTTTTTACTTGTCTGTCCCAGGTTGTAGATAACCTGTCTGTTTTTACATACCGCCCCTAACAGGCCAGTCTGATTTAACTGCATCAGATTTACACACTTTCACTTTAGTGCACTTGTTAATGCGCAAACTATGATTTGTTGGCTCATTGAAATTTTTTTACCCTGTACGGTACAAAAATAAGAGCTAATGATTAATGCTTTTCTGAGTGCGTAGTGAGTGCCAGTAATTCTTTCTTACACTTCTGGCTTTAAAAGTGCAAAAACAGCCCTGCTTTGAGATGCTTTCGACTAAACTGCTGGAGGTCTAAAGTCTGATTTCACCTTTGGCAAAGTTCAGTGCTAAAATGTTTACATTTGGCCAATCAAGCTCTAGACAGTAGCGCCTACACTATAGAGTGAGGTCATGCGTGCCCTGAGCTTACAGTCCTGCCACCAGCAGCTTTATTATAAGGCTACAGCACATAACAGACCAGGTGGGCCATCATATCCCTCCTTCACATCCCAGCAGCCCTTTCTACACCTGATATTACCATTTCAAGTGTCTCCTGTGAGCAGAAAGTCTGTAACTACATCATTATATGTGTGTAGCCTTATTATGTTAGTGTAATGCTACATTTTAAAAGTAAAATAAAGCATATACAAAGTAAAATAAAATAGCAAAAGTCAGTGCGCTATTGCTTTCAAATGTACTCGATTTTAGTCATATATTAACTTTTTTCACAAATGTTCCACGTTTCACAAATTGTTTTGTAGAATTTCTACACCTGCATTTAGCACTGACCACTTGCAATTTGATCACCCAACATGGATGTTGATACCAGGTGTAAACTGGGTCAAAGAAGCAGTTGTCCGAAACAATATTCGAAGCCACCATCTAGGTATATGATATAGAAACCTATAGGAGGGTAATAAAATATGATTTCAGTGTACATCTTTGTGTGTTTTTTAGCATTTTAATTTAGATTAACAATAATTTCTTAATAAAAATACTTGGGATGCACCGATAGGATTTTTTGGGTTGATAATGATTTTAACAAACAATTATTGGCCGATTCTGACACCGATATTTGTCACTAAATTAAAATAGCCTACTAAAATCGCAAGTGGTCAGTGCTAAATGCAGGTGTAAAAATTCTACAAAACAATTTGTGAAACATGTTGCCACATCATATTTGAGTCCTAATGCGTTTCAGATAACTGGACCGCCTACTAACCTGTCAATCAAGCACTGATCTAAAACAGTTTTTAAATTAAGTTAATATATGACTCCTTCACGCAGTTAATAAATAAACCATCAGTTTGTTATACCTGCCTTCTTTCATGCTATAGCTGATATGCCGATGGTGATAAAAAAACGGCGATAAATATTGCCGGCCGATACATCGGTGCAGCTCTAAAAAATACTTTCAAGTCATCCTGCGTCCCCCTTAAAAGTTTGCTGAGGTGCCAAGTGGGCACCGGCCCCCTAGTTAAGGGGTAAATATTATCGCTTATACATTTATTTATTTTGCTTACGTGCGGACTTATTTCATTTCAGATACCTGTTAAATGTCAGATTACTTTAATCAAAAGTCTGCACCTCTCAGATTCTTCCATCTCAAATGTCAAAATCAAAGCCTCTAGATTCTAGAATATCAGTAAAAGAGCTCCTAAACGATGGCTAGTGTGCTCCAAAAAGGAAAACTCACGTTATGCTGTCAGTTTTTATAGGTCCAGTAGTTTGTCTATTCTTCAGGCCTGGATTTAGCTGTCTGTTACGGTGGAGACCTCATAGGACCTTTGATGGTTAGCAATTGTTTGACTGGAAAGTGGAGTGTTTCAGTGAACTACAGTGGACGTCAGAGGATCTAGAGAGACATATATTACCATCATAGAGCGATTCCCAGGCACATCTCACTGTTTTATTGTCTTTTTATTGCTTTGGATAGATGACAGAGAGCAAGAGCCCTATTTGTAATGTGATGTGCATGTGCACAAAGATTCAATGTTGATTCAATTATGTTGGCCAATCAATCATTTTCCAGGAGAAAAACAATGAAGGAAGCGGAAAAGTTGCAGTCTGGCGCGACTTTCCTTTTTCCCCCCGCAGAACTAACCTCTTTTGTTTGATGACTGAATGTGTAATTGAAAAAAATTTTTTGCTGTCAGAAGATGATAAGGGATAAGGCCTCTATCAAACTCTAGCTGTTGTCTTTGGACCTGTTATGCTGCTGACACCCTGTGTGTTCAATTTCTCCTCGCTTAATGAGTATTGCACTCTCTTAATGTGTTGTAAAGTGACTCCTGCTCACCACAAGTCTCCCGCCATGGAGTTAACATCCAGAAATCAGGGTTATATCAAAAATACAAAGACATGTTTAGAAATGAGTGAGTTAGGGAGAAAATCAGCGTATGAAGGGCCCGGGACCTGCCTGTGGAAATTGTCTGTCAGTGTTCGGATTTATGAAGCCGTCATAGCTTTTGTATGAGTTCTGTACCCATTGTACAGGGAATCATATTTTGTACCCAAAATACCCATTGGCAAAGTGATGCCACATTGGCTGCCAAGTTTACATGAGTAATTGTGGATTCCCTAAGAGAAAATATGTCAAGTTAAGGGTAAGTGTGTGTGTGTGTGAGTACAACAATTATTAAACCTGTCATTTGGCCATTGGCACAAGGACGCAGGTAATTACAGCCAAATGCTGATATTCAGACCAACAGCACAATTGCAAGTGTATTTCTTTTATACAACAATATTGAGTAACTTAAACACAATATCTCCTGTTGATTGATTTTTGATCCGCCCACAAAAAATATTTCTAAATGAAGCCCAAGCAAAATTAACTGCTACCAGTCTCAAGCAACTAAGAGGATTGGTGTTTTGTTGATGAATTGGTGTTTTTGAATGAATCATTTGAGTGAATAATGCAATGACTCACTCATAAAAGCACTAAGGCAGCATCCAAAATCACATCCTCTCTAAGTAGATACTACTTTAGAATAAGTAGTTACTTCGTGACTGTTAGAAAGTATGTTCTAAATAGTAGTAATCAATGTATGGTATGAATGTATTATAAATCAGACATACCACATTGTCATGGTTATGTGACTCACCAGCATCAGTTGCATCACTAACACTGCCATTCATAAATCCTCTCCCATAACTTTATGGGATAGTAAATTGGATGTGCATTTCAGAATGTATTTAGTAAATTATCTGTTTTCTGCCTAAGTTGTTGGGAAGTTGGCGTATTCAGATTCTGTCATTGTCTTGTTTCTTTCCTGAATGAATCTGATTTTGAAACAATTTACTGCCTTGATGACGTGTTCAAAAATGCAGTGTTTTTGAACAAATCAGTTTCAGAATTAATGAATCACTCATAAAAAGAGTAACTTGTAAGGTAACGTGGGGGAAGATGCCCTCTTAAGAACAACGTGGATTTACTTTTAAATTGTGACATATTTAGATATAAGTTTGGATGTGCAGGATGATGATGTATTAACAAATGTGTTATTAAAGGAAATAAATTGAAACATTTGCTAATTTATTTGTTATAGCACAAAATGTAAAATATTAAAAGAGGGGTAAGATAAATTCTTGCCACAGGGGTTATTTTACCCTAGCCTATTGTTTCAGTCAAATCAGTTAAATGAATGATTCAATGACACACTCATTGTCACTACTATGAATCCCATTTTACTCTACTATACAATTCCCTACTATGGTTAAGATTCCGATAAGGTGTGAGAGGAACTGAGACTGAAGCATTCACTACTGATATATTACAGGGATGTTGAACTAACAGCAGGCAGGAAAGAAAAAGGGAGACACTGAGCAAAGTGAGTTGAGGTTTTGTGTTACAGATGGTTATTTGTAAATCATAATCCCCATTCAGAGGTCAATTTTAAAACACCGTGACTCTAGGCGGATGGAAACTTTTGTCTGTAATTTTTCATCATGATATGATGCGCTAATATGTGTTACTGTCATTTTAGTTGTAAATATTGTCTGCCTGAAAACATTTGGCAAGCGGACATAGGCATCTAATTTGATTTCTGTGTATTTATCATTGTATAGTCTAGAATACATCAGAAAACATACCGAGAGACCAATATTTTGAGTTGGAGTCTAGACGGTTTGTTTATTGACAACAGTAGGTTTATCCAAAGTGGAGTCGTTGCTGTTACCTTTAAATTTTTTAAGTGCTTTCTTTTGACTCCATGCCACACACGCACGCACGCACACACACACACACACACATGCAGAACACTTCATCAGCAGCAGTGTATTGGAGAATATGAACGGCTCAAGCGCGTGAGGACATTGCTTTCTTTCTCTTGCTGTCCCTCTAAGCCAAACCGCATTCCAGCTGCAGCTGCCATCCCTTCCATCTGCTCTACTGACGAGGTTCCACTTCGCTGTACTGAGGAATTTATTTAACTTTCGGTTTAGAAATATTAGACAGAGAAACATGGGCCCTGAGGTTTCGCCCCCTCCCCTCTCTGTCTTTTATGTTTGATCTTGTCATTATGTGCTGTGTGGTTCAAGCTCCTTTGTAATTTATTTCTGCTGTCATAACTACTCGTGGCATGGCACTTCTGACCTGGCAACGGCTGATTCGGTTCAGAAATGAAAGTCAGTTATTCTAAACAAAACACAGGGCTATAGCAGCGAATACACTTGATTTAAAAATAAATAAAATAATAAGCTTAGACAGAAGAGGACACTAGTGAAAGTCAGATTGTTTATCTTTGGCCTGCTTCATAGCGAACAGTGAAAATTAGTAAAGTCAAAAGTAGAGTAAAATAATTAATCATCTAATTTTTCTCAAATGTTAATCACTACCACCACAACCCAATCAATAAGGCTCAAGTAGCCCTTCACTGACAGCCAAAAATATTCCTTTATACTGGATAGCATTTAGCATTATCATTAATAAATACTTCTACTGCTACTACTACCTACTATAATATTTATAATTAATTTAAAGCTCCAGTCCGTAAATTTTTTGGGTTCAAAATTATCCAAAATAAATTTAAGTAAGTACATAACCAGGCAGTGTTCAAAACTATCTGCTTGCCTTATCTCAATACAAAACGGTATGCTTGTAATAATTTGACCCTTTGCAGGGAGCTTGATTGACAGGTGATCTGACCAATCATACTTTGCCATCCGCCATTTTGTCCGACAAAGCAGTCAGGAGAGTTAGTAGATTAAAGCAGTTGTTCCCAACCTTTTTTTGTCTGAGACCCCCTTTTTCTCAAGAAAATATTTTAGGGCCCCCCTTCACATTTAATGATATTATCGCTCTTGTAAGCTTGCAGCAAGGATGACAAAATATGTTGTTTTCAAACAAACGGTATGTTTATGCACAAATAATAGCCTATAATATTGAAAATACAATAACAAAAACATCAGTAGGCCCTTTGTAATTTAAAAACGTAAGCCTAGGAGAAGCCTATATATTGGCCCTATTTGAAATGCAAAAACAAAAATATTCACACTGGTGTGTAGGTAAAAAAAGAAAGAATATAGGCTATTACTAAATGACTGTTGTCTGGGGCCTCAATACTTGCATGTTATTTGTGAGGCTTTATCAATGTGAGGCTTTATTTTTTACGCTTTTGGCGCTATAGCGAGCGATAATAAACTTGCGTTTATTAACAGAATAATGCGTCTTTCGGAAGAACATTGTAGCCGGAACTACATCTCTCTGTGTACGTCTATGACGAGTCACGCAGGTACTGGGCTACTCCGCAGTGGCAGCGATCCGAACCAGTGTAAAATAGTCCCAATGTAAACACTTATTATAGGTGTACCATAGTGGTTCAGGATAAGACAAAAACACGGATTGGAAAATGGATTCATGAGGAACTCGCTCATTATATACATTTTGTACATTTTGAACAGAAAAATGTTAAGGACTTTTATTTAATGCTCATTGCTCAAACCTTTCAAAATATGACGCGACCCCCCACAGAGCTCGCTGAGGCCCCCTTGTGGGCCGCGACCCCCCTGTTGGGAACCGATGGATTAAAGGGTTAGTTCACCCAAAAATGGAAATTATGTCATTAACGACTCACCCTCATGTCGTTCCAAGCCCGTAAGACCTCCGTTCATCTTCGGAACACAGTTTAAGATATTTTAGATTCAGTACGAGAGCTCTCTGTCCCTCCATTGAAAATCTATGTACCATATACTGTCCTTGTATGTCCGAGAGCAAAAAATAACAAAAACGACGATTTTATTCAGCATTGTATTCTCTTCCGGTTCTGTTGTCAATCCACGTTCACGAGTCCAGTGACGCTGCTGACGTAAGACGCTGCTGACGTGTTATCTGGTGCGTCCGTGTATTCGGGTTCAAATAAATATGTCTGGTTAAAAAAAAATGCAAGTCTTCCCCTGTGTCGAAATCCTTAGACATGTTTGCGAAGATTGTTTTGTTTACCGCGTGCGTCTCCCTCAGACTGTAAACGAAGCTCGGGCGCACCAGATAACACGTCAGCAGCGTCACTGGACTCGTGAACGTGGATTGACAACAGAACCGGAAGAGAATACAATGCTGAATAAAGTCGTCGTTTTTGTTATTTTTGGAACAAAATGTATTTTCGATGCTTCAAAAAATTCTAACTAACCCACTGAGGTCACATGGACTACTTTGATGATGTCTTTATTGCCTTTCTGGACAAGGACAGTATATGGTACATAGATTTTCAATGGAGGGACAGAGAGCTCTCGGACTGAATCTAAAATATCTTAAACTGTGTTCCGAAGATGAACGGAGGTCTTGGAACGACATGAGGGTGAGTCGTTAATGACATAATTTTCATTTTTGGGTGAACTAACCCTTTAACATGGGAGGGTTTGAACTTGAAAAACTGAACTGACGCCTTTCCGCGGTTAAAACAACATTCCTTCTTATGTTCATTCATGTTAATTTATAGCATCAAATAAACTAGAAGGAAGAGATGATCGGTTCACGAGCAGCTTTAACTGAGGCTCTACAGCGATCAGTCACGACACATTAAAGAGCCACAAAAACGGTATTTATTGTTTAAATTTCTTTTTAAAAATGACCAAATTTGAAAGGTGAGACTTTGTTTAATATCAAAAGTAACCGAAAAGTAACCTGGTCTGTCCTGTCTGTCAGCGTATTATCAGTCTCCTCTCTGATCCGCGATGTATTTTTCACTGCGTGAGAACATGGTGTGTGCGTGAGAGCAGCGTAGCTTGTCGGACATAGCGACAGTAACTAAGGGGGGCGGGTCTTTGCGAAGGGTCAAATCCAGTGGTACTGGTGGATTTCCGCGGGAAATTCGAGCATGTCTTTGCGTTATTACGTCACATCTGTACAGATAAGAATGTGTCTCGGCTAGTAGGCTATATTGCGTGTGAGGATGTTGGATGTGGAGATTTATAGCCTTTTCTCACAGCACTTGATATAATTAAACGTATTAATTTGATGGCGGATCCAGAAAGGTTCAAACAACAATCAACAGTGACAACTGGAGAGTCACCGTTGTAAAATGCGAAAGACTTCGGAGTGGCTACAGAAAAAAAGAGACTGCAACCGGGCCCATGCAAAAACAAGGATAAATATCTGAAGGGTATTAAATGTAGTCACGCAATGCTGATGTTGTTAAAATGAACAATTTAAGAACAAAGTATAATTTGCATGGTTTGACGTAATATGATAAGCGATCGTTAGATTTAATCAGCGATTTACTGCAATGCTTTATTTCCCTTAGTTAGTCAGAAAAAAGTGGATGTTACTTACTTGTTCAGGTTCCATTTTCTGGTGAAAATTCTTATGTTGGTCATACTTCCAAAAAGGCACAACCCACGTGTTTATAATTCCGCGAATAACTGCAATTGCAGATTTCAAACAGAGATGGAGACAAAGGAAAAACTATGGATTGCAGCTTTAATAAAAAACTACATTTAGCAGGAAACTAATATCTATAAAAAATATATTATAAATAAATAAAAATATACCAAAAAGAATGTGTTGCTATTTTTCAACATTAGGACAATTTAAAGTTTACAAAGTATTTATTTTCTATTTTAGAGTTTTTATCTCTATCTCCCATGTAAATAACATATGTAAAAGGTATGGACATTTTCCTAGAGGCCATTGACTTATCATGCCATGCTGAAAATATTTGATCACTTGAATTGCAAGGACAAACTTTTTAATATTTTTTTTCTCGGAAATTAAACTTAAAATTTTTCAGAAACTGAAAAAAGATTGGTTATCTGTGTTTTTTTTCCTGTTAATTCTTTTAACAAAGAAAATATTTTTCTTATGACATGGCTCAGTTTTAAGTCATAATCTTCTCCTTTTTTGGGGCAAAACACATTCAGTGCGAGTTGAAATTCCAGCATTGTCTCTGATTAATATCTTTTCCGTAAAACACCTCTGTTATATGTCTTTCCAGACCTCTACGCAAAGCAGCATATTGTGCATTTGTGTTTTAATAACGTCTTTAAAACATAATAATACTTAATAATAAATTAAGTTGAACAAAAACTACAGGAAAACAATGCCAACTAGCACCTTCTGCTCTGAAAAATTATTCTGGAAATCCTATTAATTCCTGAGTTTTTTTTTTTTTTAAGTCTGTAATGCTCACCAAGGCTGCAGTTATTTGATCAAAAATACAGCAAATACTGTATATTGTGAAACTGTTCTACTGTTCTCCTCATTTGTAAGTCACTTTTTTTGATAAAACTGTCTATATGGTTAAATGTAAATATTATTGCAATTTAAAATAACTGTTTTCTATTTGAATATTTTGTTTAAATGTAATTTATTCCCGTGATGTATTCCTGAATTTTCAGCATCATTACTCCAGTCTTCAGTGTCACATGATCCTTCAGAAATCATTAATATGCTAATTTGCTGCTAAAAAAACCTTCCTTATTATGATCAATGTTTAAAACAGTTGTGCTGCTTAATATTTTAAGCCGTGATATAGGCCTACTGTAAATACTTTTCAGAATTCTTTGATTAATAGAAAGTTCGAAAGAACAGCAATTAATGAAATACAGTAGAAATAATTTGCAACATAAGAGTATTTTGTCACTTTTGATCAATTTAATGCATCCTTGCTGAATAAAAGTATTAATTCCTTTAATAAAAATCCTACTAACTAACTTTGTTTTGAGAATTATTGTTATATTATACTATTTTCATTGTTATATGTAATAAACATAACAAAATATGTAACAAATGTAATGTCACATAAACCTAATACATGTATAATCATTATGGGGTTCAAATAGTATCTGACCAAGTGGCTAATCAAGGCTCAGATTCTGGACTATAATGTATCCAGCACATGTACATACAGGCATTTGATCATTAATGAACCAAAAGACCATTTAGGCAAGGTAACTATAATTATTCCAATATGGGATATGGGTCAAATTTCTTCATCTGACTGAAACACTTTTCCCTGTTCAGATCATTTTGGAAAATTTTGTGTGTGGTTTTTGACAGTATCTTGGACCCTGTGTCTGATGAGAAGGGTGGAGAGATGTCTGGAGTGTGTCACACGGCTGGCCAGCCCAGCATCCCAACCTGTTCAGCTAGATAATGGGTGAGATCCACAAAAACCTGCTCAAACATTTCAACAAATGGCCTCGATGGAAACTTCTGCTCAGACTGCTGCTCTTTGCCAGTCTGCTTAGAGAGAAACAGGAGAAGAAAGGAGAGAGAGAGAACTGAAGAGAGACAAGGGGATTGATTTATGCTCTTTGTAGCTCTGATTGTTATTACGTTGTTGTTTTTTAATTATTATTATTATTTGTTTATTTAATGAGGGACAATAGACATTAATAATACATAAACAAAATGTGCCAGATTTAGCCAAATTGACTAATTTTCATCAGTAGTCCCTTGGCAGGTTGATGTTAAAGACGAAACAAACAAACAAAAATTAAAACACAGACATAAGAATTATCACATTCATGAGATGATTTTATGAACTGAAAGTATTCCTCCCTCATTTTTTTTTCTTTCCATCAGCATCCCATTATATTTTTTATATTATAACAATACTTCAGTAACGTTTTATATCCTTGTTTGTGTATTAAACATTAAAAGCTGCACATTAAAAGCTCTCTCTCTCGCTCTCTCTCTCTCTCTTCTGCATTACTGGCATGTTTAACCATAATCCGCGTTATTTTTGAACCAGGCCAAGATGCATGCTACCAATAAACATGTAAGAGGGAAACTGGAGAAAGATGAGGAGTAGATGAGCGAGATAAATCAGGACAGAAATTAGAGTCAGGAAATCTTGGTGGCTGTGTGTTGGTTTTTATTCATGTTTCATTCAATGTTTTGATATTCTTTCTCTTCTTTTGAAGTTATTTTGTAAGTCTTTCGAAACGGTTCATTGGCAGCCGGGTTAGAATTAGTGTGTGGGCACTGTGCAGCCACAAAAAGTATTTGAACACTAAATTCACACTTTGTATTAAGATGCATGAATGTTGGCATTGTAGTATATATAACAAAATATTGAGCTAAATGGCATTTTCTTTTAATGCAAAATATCCTGCAAAAAGATTATTAGGTTTCAGATTATAAAACAAATTTTATACTACAGATAGACTTCATGCATCCTTTAAAAAAATGAACATGAAAACAGCTGCTTGAGAATGTCATTGCAGATGACACTTGTTTTTGATCATTTGTATGTAAAGCAATGACATTCCGACTTTTTGTTGACTTACGTGTCCAAATAGGTTTTGGGATCACTGCATATGTGTTTGTGAGAATATTTGGATAGACGCTGAGCAAATGCAGGAAATAGGCTTTCTGATGCTGTTGTCAGGGTTCATGGATCAACTCTAGAATATGTAAATGAAATACACATTAATGCTTCAGTTTGGTTCAGAGGCCAAACTTACGATTTGTTAAGCTAAATGCGCAGTTTCATGAATCTTTGTGCTGTACACAGTCAATACCACAGTGAGCACAATGTGGCCATTCCCAACATTTGTTCAGGATTAAACCCTTAAGGAAAGACAAGATCACAGAGAACCATTCTCATCATCAATTTCCAGCTCTGTTTGTGCTGTGCGGTGTCTTTGTATTTACTGGGCTGAAACCAGCGTGAAGGCAAACAAGGTCTTTGCCTCTGGCAAAGTTAACAGGACAGCTTTCAAAAAGAGGCAGAGGCTAAAAAAGAAAAGAGAAGCTTGTCGTCTGAACTCAGGTCAAACCGCACAGACAAATGAGTGAAATTTCATTTGTCTGCCTCAATGCTGTGTGAATTATTCATCGTAAGTTGGCCCTAAAACATTTCTGTTTGGAATTTATTCATTTTCAACTCAAGAAAAATGCATATTTATTCATAAAGTAACTGAAGTTAAAATGCAAATGGATACCCAAATGTTAGCAATTAAATCTTTGATCAGGAAAGATTTTAGAGGTTTGTGCAGAACTACAAACTTTAATGATGAAACGCCAAGCAACATCATATCATCAAAAAATGTTTTATTTAATGTTCCGTTGAAGTAAACAAGGTTCCTGGCGTAAAACTGAACATTTAAAGAAAATCAGAGAATAAATGAGATATTACGCATTTCTTCATTGGACAAACATCCAGTCTCTATAATAATAAAAAAAGAAAGAATATAACTTAACAATAAAAAATCAGACTATTATTACAAGTTTTTTTTAGTCTTTAATCATTTAAAATGTTCTAAAGTGTGCACAAAATAACTTTTTGTCTGTCAGCATCCTTTTGAGCGGAGTGTGCAAGGGGAAAAAAAACTGATTTGGTAAAACTCAGGTTGATTCTTTCTCTTCTCTTTATTCACTGCAAAGGCCAAAAGAGATTCACGTGTGATTTGAACGGATTAGAGGAAAAAATTAAAGGAAAATGAGATTTCAAAAGCAGATCAGATAATACCATCTCCCATTTTGCTTGAAAATGTACTAAAAATATAAAAATATAATAAACCAGGACATGGTATGTATGAATTAGTCTCAGTGGGTGTTTGTGAATATTATTTTTAATAATATTAAAAATAAGGGTAGTCAGATAAGTGCGTGCAGCTTTTTGAATAAGTTTCTTTGGCCTGTCTTACTACAAGCAGGTGTAGACTTTCCTCAAAAAAACAAACAAACATAGATAAACAACATAAGCAAGTGTAACTGCGCTCACTTCAAAGTGGCGTTTTAATTCTCTAAATTGTGTACTTGGCATCCATAACTCTAATGTAAATAACATTTGCAGTTTCTTTCCATTCAGTCAATACAAGGCTAACACAACTTGGTTTCACCAAAGCCAAAAACACTAAGAAAAAGAGTAAAAACCGCAGGACAAACATGGAGATTGCAAAAAACAGTTTGAACGTTCTCTGAATCAGAGATGTGGTAATACTGCTATGGTTTGTGTGGAAGTGTCTCTCGTACTTGTAAACAGCGATTTGAGAGTAATTCTAACCAGCTGAGAGAGGGGAGGGGAGGGGAGGGGGGGGGGACACGACTGGCCAAATCATTTACTGCTTCCACTCAAGTACCTTGTTCTGAGCAGAAACGTGAGAAGGCAACACGTTCGGTTTAGCACTGATAATGGATTCATAAATATCCCTTTGGGTCACAATCCTCGTCTCAAACAGATACAGATGAAACCTTGAAGTCTGGCTCTCTCTCTCTTTCTCATTGTGTGTCTGCATAACTGAGTTTATGAGAGGAAGCAGAGGCCGTAAGGAAGATCTCAAGTTGGATGAGCTTATCTCTCGACTCACGGCTATTGTTGGCAGGTGACAGTTGAAGTTTTCAATTTTAGAGACAAAACAATGCCCTAGTCACAGCCACATGAGATATTAAGACAAAACATGCAGAAATGGCCTTAGGTTCACGTGCATGTCTTTGTGACTTGTGCTGATTTCATTTTAAGGTCAGCAGCTCTTGTCGGCTGTGAGAAGCAGAGAGATAGAGTGCGCTTCACACTCCTCCTGTCATTTCACCGTGCAACTGTTTATTTCATTCAGAGAGGACATGAACTGTACATTCTCACTAATCTCTCCTTTGAGATGCATGAAGGCACTTTGGTGCGATACAATACAAATTTCTGATTAATATCAAAATAAGTTAACATTGCAAAAGTGTCTCGTTCAGAAATACTGTCGTACTGACTATTCATCAACACTTATCAAAAAAGTTTGTGCGACCCAAAAGAAATGTACAAATCGGTGAACTGAACAAGTGCTGCATTTCAGGGCACTTCATCGTACTCATAACAATAAAAAGAAACGTACCAAAAAAATCCATTCTGTATCAGTACAACAAAGTAATAAACAATATTCAAAACAACAAGTTAATTCCAAAGGTAGAAGAGCGGGATCTTCTGCGTAGGTGTGTGTGTGTGCATTAGTATTTGTGCAGGATAGGCACTTTAACAGTCTTGATTTCAGCTATGTGTGAGGATTTCTGGATGATGCAGCTGGTGGTGGTGGCGGTGGCTGTGTCCTTGGGCTGAGCCAGGTTAGTTAGGGCCATGGCCGCGTTGATTTCCCTCCAGTATGTCTCGTCTTTCCTCTGTCCCTTCTCCTTCTGCATGCTTCTGTTATATATATATATATATATATTTAAAAAAAAACTGTTATTGAAAGATTTTCACTAGTATGTGAGAATGATTCATTTACAGCCAAAGTTAAAAAGTTTAGACACACATTAATGCTGCGTTCATGCCACGTCGTAATTACCGTAATTTCGTGATGGCAATACGTGACATTCTACTCTGAGCTGTTTATGCTTATGCATTTAATTTTATAATTATGCATTTTTATGGCAACACCAACACATACATGAATCTGCAGCGGTCAGGTGGTACAAGTAGGAGCTCGGCGAAGAGGTGAACACTTCTTACATATTGAAATCTCTTAATTACAGTAATTACGACATGGCGTGAATGCAACTTAAAATAATGTGAAGGGCACTTATTGATTTTTGTTTTTGTTTTTCATGTGCATGTCAGTTCCAGTCATACGCACCTGTCAAATTTATTTGATCCATGCTCCACAGTCTCTGTAAATTCAAGCACAGGACAAAGCCAATGTCAATAACAAAACACTGCATCTTAAAACTGACAGATGTGACAAGCAGGCAAAGGCAAAGTAAGACAGAAAGTAAACATTCGGAAGACTTGTTTATGTGTATATTTGTGCTACTCTTGTGAATGGAGAGCGATGCTTCACTGACTGAGACTGTAGAGGCTTGTTTCCATTCCATTTACATTGGAATCTTCCATATCCAGATGCTTGGCACAATAATAATTTGTTAATCGTGTAAATGCAGAGGTTAGCAACACACTTAAGGCTAATTACTTAATGGTAATCACCAGTTCCTCTACCACACACACACACATGCACGCACAAGGGTTTATACTGACAAATTATACATTTATGTATTTAACCAAAAACATATCTAACTGACTTATTCATAACATTATGTTCATGAATATAAAAATTAAATAATTGGCTTTTATATGATCATCAGACGAAAACAACAATATTATACGGAAAATATATACTTATATTTAGTTGCCTGTTTTTTGTTTTTTCTCTGACATTTTAACACTTTTGTATGGAAGCCTGTTTCTGCCACGAAAAAAAAAACAAAACATTTATCTCGCAATTCTGACTTTATTTCTTTTAATTCCAATTGTAAATCTTGCAATTTTAAGTTAACACCTCACAATTGTGACTGTTTTTCCAAGAATTGTATGTTGATATCTTGCAATTTGGACTTTTTCATAATTGTGAGTTAACACACAATCGCTTTATTTCTTGGAATTCCAAGTTAACATTTTGCAATTCTTACTTTTTATCTGAATTGCAAGTTTATATAATTTTTAAGGGGTATCTAATTTTGTGCAAGAAAAATGTGGTACATTTCATTACATACAACTTGAGTAAATACATTCATATTAATGCATGAAATCACATTCACAAAATGAATATTTCATTCACTAAATGTATTTTGTGATCCATTCTGACCCTTTCGTCCACAAAATAAAGGATTTTGTTAAATATTAAATCAATTCAACATTCAATATTAAATCAAAAATAAATCATAAGACTGTTAGTCTTGACTTGCAAGTACAAACTGCTCAAAATAAGTGTAGTAATTAAGTACTTTACACCTCTACACACATGCATGTCTTTTTTTCCCTCTTAATGTGCTCACCTAACCCTGCAATCTTGTAAAAGATATGTTACTGGACATGACAGTTATGGTTTAACATGTCTCACACTTTCATCTAGGATGAGTTTTACAGGCGCTGAATTCTTTAAATCCAGATCCAGGGTTTCGTTTTGAGTTAAACCTCATGCCTTTAGTCCGGATGTCTCGGTTCTCTCCCCTGAGGCAGCGCTTCTTATATGTTCACCTCATCCCATCCCAAACCTTGTGCTCACACACACCCCTTGGATCCGGAACGGACATTGGAGTGCTGCCCGGACACCTGCAGGGCCAAACAGCACCTAATCATCCCCAACGGCTCGTCTGAGCCCGTGTTAAACTTGTTTTTCCTCAAAAACCATTCACATGTGCGCTGAATGGCAACTGGGTGTTGAGGAATGGCCAGCAGTGGGCCAGTACTGCCCGAGGCAGGCGTGAGGGTGATTGGGAAATATCCTGTTGTGCTCAGCGTGTTCAGTAATAGTTTTACATGGCTGAGAATGAGCGTGTTAGTCAGAATAACAGTGCTCTTTCCCTCTCGATACTCACAGATGTGTTTGGGGTTCAATTAACCGAACCGGAGTGTGTGATTGCGAAACGAGTAGTTCATGTGAAGATGGAACGATTAGAGATCATCCGCCGGGAAATCTTGCCTTAATTCATCCAGTCTGAGTTAGATTTCTGTCAATATCTTCCTGAATTTTCCCATTATGTTCCTGTCACAAAATTGAATGTCTGTCTTATTCTTTGAATGTAAATCTGTGTCATCAAGTTCACTCAGCTGATGTCTTGTCGGGCACATGTTGTCCTCGTATCAGTTTTCTCTTTCTGTATCTTTCTGTATTTAAGGGATATGGTTGTTGTGGTTGTCTGTTCTCTGTTCTAGATAAGCTCTTGCTCTCTGAGGGTTTTTGATTTGCTGCACTTGATACAAACAACAAATCTAGATCTGTTTTTTGTCAAACGCAGGTATTCAGTCCGTAGCTACACATTGCCATTAAACCTTGAAATTATTACACCGTTTTTCCCCCAGTATTAAGCTCTTCCAAGATTGCTCTTTCCTCAGTCTCGTAACTGTCTCTTCTCTCTTGGACGAGTTCATTTATCAATGCTGTACTGATAAATACAAACAATACAGACTGCATAGAAATTGCTACTGTGAAAATTCAGGTTTGGTTTCCTAAAAATACCAGTTGTAGGACTGAATATGAATTTGATTTGGACACTATTCAAATAGTGTGATAGAGCTGCTGTTTTTATCTGACATTATTACCGCAGTGACAGTAGCTTAGTTTACTCTTTTGGCAGTTGTACGATTGGTTTCTACTGACGACCACTAGCCTAACAAATAAAGACAACAACCTTCTCCCATTCCTCACTCCTAAATCATGGCTGGCAATGGGATCTAATCTTCTAAATAACATGAATCTCCTGATGGTCAGGAATAGAGGAAATGAAGGAGAAGGAGGAAAAGATGTGAAGCCACTAGAATATAAAAGATAGAATCAGTCGAAAAAAGAAATGGGAGAATGAAAACAAAATCCTTTTCAATTATATCCTTATAGAAATACACTATGTATGCAATGAATGTATACAGATCGTATATGATGAATGCTTTTAATTTCTGAATTAGAATTCAGTTAGATATTTTTTGTAGCCAAACATGACTAGGTGGTGTAACTGTCAGGAGGTTTTAATAAGGACAAAGATGTTGTGAAAGTCACCATGAAATCAGAGATAGCTGCAGGTCGGAGTAATGGGTGTGCCAAAACTAACCCCTAACCCTACCCCACACCCTAACACTCAGCTTTCACAACCAATTGTAAAGACCTTTACATCTTGTAAAGATGTATTTTATGTAATATTTAAGTATTTATTATAAACGATTAATCTGTAAACATTTTTTTTTTACATGCATGTACCCTTTAATCAAAATAACTTCTTCCTCTACAAAGGCATCTCTTTTCCAATGCAATGGACAAAATTAAATCCCACCCTATATTTTTTGTTTGTTTGTGAAGCCGATTTACTCGAATAAACGTTACAATAGGTAAGAAAAGATTATCACAACCTTGACTAAAGCTGAAACCCTTGAAAAAAAATTTGCTTGCTCAACATTTTAATAGTCTGGTTCAGTGTTCACAGTAAGCTGATTACAGCACGTTATCAGAGTTCTTCTGAAAGCCTCCACTTCCCCCAGCTCCACCTGTCTAAATCTGCAACAGGATTTATGTATGTCTACTTTTGCAGCAGCAGCATATCTTACATGCTCACTGCAGCATGTCTGTGTATATATTGGCAGTAGTAAGTCCATACTTCCTCTGCAGCAGCAGCGCGTGTCACCAAGACCCTCCACCAAGACCAATACAACTATAACCTGGCTCTCGTTTTGAAACTTCTGAAACTTTACAGAATGAAATTGGTTGTCGGTCTTCTAGCAGCATAAAAAATAAGTTTTATTAAATGGTTTATATAGTATAGGCTCGAAAGCAAGCCATGACCGCTCCCTTTACAATCACCAAACACTGTCAGTTCATTTATAATCATTATAATTATAATCCGTTATAAACTATTACTTGCATCGTGTCGACACTTTGCTTATTAATGAGAGGTTTCGCAAGCCTGCGTAACTCAGCACTGACTCTGAATAAAAAAAAAAATGCGTTTTTGAACTGTGAGTGGATTCTGACTTACTTAAACACCCCTGGTTGGCCATTGCGTTTAAGAGGTCAACACAACTCTGATTGGCTACATTGCTTGCCGCTGCAAAAACACTTTGTAAATAGATACATTGACGTTCTCCAGTGAGCAAACACAAATATGCACTAGAGAGTTTGACAAATCTGTTTCACCAAATTAGTATAACAGTATCAACTGAGGGTGCTCTTGCTTGCATTTGAGGGGGCTCAGCACATTCTAGCACCCCGTTGAACCATGCCTGCTAAGGGGGCTTGTCTGCATGGAGCATCAAGCGACCTTCTTTAGAGAGCAGACTGTGACTCCACTCTCTCTCCCCCAGGAAAACACTCCGCTGAAAATTGGATGCGGACCTACTGGACCTACTGCAATTTCCAAATGCTGCTGCCTAAAACATCTAAAACTCAGATTTTTTAAAAACAATGACAATGCCAAAAAAATTATAAATCCTCTATAAATCAAACTGTGCTAGTTGTTACTATTTTTCTGGTGTGTTTTTTTATGATCCTTTTTGCAGCATTTGCTACTGAACGAAATTCTGACAAGGCTCTGTTAACTGTGAGTCGGGGGACTTGTATGATGCTCAATAAAACTGCTGCTAAAGAGGCCTGATGGGTTGAAAATCCCCAGTACACTTACCATCACCACAGGAAGAGAAAGAAAGAAGTGCTACAAAGACGACTTTTATATCTCTGCCAGGTACAGATAGATCAGACCAGAAAACACCTGCCACAGATGTATGGTCTTTGTTCACTACTCACTGCTGCACAAACCAACAATTGCTTTCAATTATTCAGACAAATAAATACACACACACACACATAGTATTACATAATACACATATTACACACTGATGAACAAGAAATATAAAAATGCTTAAACTGATAGTTCACCCAAAAATTCAAATTCTGCTAAACTATGACAACTCTCTGAATAGTTTGACAATATTAATGCATTTAGGATTGGTATATTCATTAACATTTTTAGAGCAAGTATGGGCTTGCTACAGCCAATAGAGTGGGAGACACGCTGCCGTGACGATGTAAGATACTCTGCTGCTGCATGAATAGGGCATACATAAATCCTGTTTAAATCTAGACAGGTGGAGTTGGGGGAAGTGGAGGGTTTCTCTGAAAACATCCTGCAGGGTCAGCTTACACTGAACCAGACAGTTTAAATGTTGAGCAAGTAAGCTCATTGGCTGCAGGATCAGCAGAGCAAATTAGCTTGTGCCATGTAGTAATGATACGATTGCTTGCTGATTGCATGCAAGGACTTATCAGCCTGTGTCTAGAGTTTCATGACTGAACTAGATATTTATTTACTCATCCTCATGTCATTTTAAACCTTGTTTGACTTACTTTCCTGAATGGAACAAAAAAAGTAGTGTTTATATTGTTTTTATCCATATAATGAAAGTCATTGAGGTCCAAAACCACATTGGACCCCTTTTTTTTTGGCTACTTTTGTGTTGCACAGAGGAAAGAAAGTCATACATGTGGCCTTCTCATTGTCTAACACAGAGAACACATTGATCTTTCTGTCTCTGGATTGCAAAGGTTTGCCAGAACAACAAAACTTGAAATCAAGGGTAGGTTTTGAATCGTTCATATATACAGTAGAATATGGTATGCAAACTCTATAGGGATGGTTGAATGGACATTGGCGGCATGGACGATTGTGTAAACTATTGCAGAATGGTCTGTTTCTTTGCAAACTCTCCATGAGCGATCACAACTGAGACAGAATGGCATCATGGTTGGCATGTCAAAGCAGACTGGGCCTGGAATTATACCTCTATTTGTTCTTTTGATCATCCATCTATCAGCTGCATGAAGAGAAGTGACAAATGGAATCTGGGCAAGATGTCATAGCTTTTTGGCTTTGGAGTCACGCAGACGAGAATGGAAAATACGTCAATGTCACTCTGGTGACGGAGTGTGGTACGTACTGCTTTAAAGCCATTGAGAGACATCCCGGTATGTAGAACAAAGAAAGGCGGTTATGAATTCAATAAGATAACTTGCTAAAATTAGTGAACATCAGAAAATGGCTGGCGATAAATTAGTTACATTTATATCCCGGAGAAATCAGAAAAGCCTGCTCTGTTTTCCCAAACCCATGACCATAATTCCTGCCTGTTTTTACTGATTTATAAAATAGCAGTCACATCTTTCACAGCCTTTAAAATAAAGGAGAGGAAAATTGGTTTTGCCCAAAGCAGACAGACATCAGTTCTTGGTGTCTCATTTTTACAATGGGCGTCCAATGTGTGCTTGAGAAAAATGAACGTTGTTCTTTAATAATGTCATAGAAGGCCTGTGAATGATGTTAAGATGAAGCTGGCGTGTCTCGTCTCAGCTCTGCCAGCTCTTCCCTCACTAGCTGTCCGGGATGGCAATAGTCAACATCCATGCCATCCCTCTGTCTCGCTCTCTCTTTTGAGCGTGTCTCTTCTGGTCACTCTCTAGATAAATCCATCTCAAACAGTCTGAGTTTGTCTTTTGGTTTGCTTCCATTTTTCTGTGATCATCATTTCTGTTCTGTTTCTCTCTTCAACTCGTCTCTGACGTTCACAGTTTTTTTTTTAAGCCTAATGTCTTGGTTCTTGTTTTCCCATTGCCTTCCCGGATCATACTTTTGGTTGAGGTTTCTTTCTCTGTAATGACCGTCTTTAAACAGCAGCCGCATTACTGACTCCGTTCTTCCATTCCATTCGCGTTTATCAGTAATCGCTGCACTATAAATATCCATGATTTCTGGGTCAGGGTGGTTGGAAGAGGCATGAGGCCCAACAGAAGAGTGAAGAATGATAGTGATTCTTTGCACATGACATGTTCTCGTAATATTTAAAAACTCTCCCTGGTGAAAAACACAACAGTCTGGACACTGTTGGGCTTCCTTTTCTCTGAGCTTTTGAGTCACAGCACATTCATCTGTGATGGATCAAACTGAGTTGATGGTGCTGACATGTTCTGGGCTGTGAATTTGACTGGTGGGCAGAAAGAACAACCAAACAGTGGAAATACTGTATGGGGGTAAACAGAAAAGCCCATTTCAGCATCATGGACACGGCCACTCATAAACCGTTAAAGCTCATCCTAAGACAGATTTTATTTCATACTTTTAGATTTTCTTTGGGTCTGCACAGCAGATGACAATAACAGTCTGATCATGGCCAAAATAAAGCAGCTGCCACCAATGGCACTTGCAGCTTCAGCATCGGTGTGTGAAATGTTTTAAATCTTGCCCTCATTTTGTATTTACCAGTCAGAATAAACACAAATCACCACAACAAAAACTCTACCAGCCAAAAAACAGAACAGTCTGTACCAGGGTCACAAATTAACTAGGGCATTGGGCAAAAATGCAGAAATTGACAAATGTTTCAAATGGGGGGGTCAAAATGATCCTGTACTCAACTAATCTGTTGTATTATTGTGTTATGTAACATTATATTTAATAATATGCTACTTTAGGCCTATATAGTGATGGGTTAAAGGCAGGGGTGCACATGACTGGTGCGCATGCGTTGTAAAAAATAAACAATGCGCAGCAGAAAACGTGGAGGGAAGCGCTTTTGAGTATCAACATTTTTGGGGACAGGGACAGTTTTACTTACTCGAGTGGGATTTCTCTCCATCTCTGTTAAGATGGCAATCATGATGATAAAAGTGTTCATTAATTATTAGGGGTGCAATGGATCGCAGTTGACCCGTGATTCGGCACGCATGTGATTCGCAGATTAACTGCTAAGTTTAACCATCATAGAGTGAAAGTTTATCGTTTAGACGTGTTTTACCTTGCCAATTTACACATTCAAACTATTTTTAACATGGAATAGGTGGCGAAAATCAGGACTTACACACAGCGTGTCTGTGCGCGCATCCTAACACACCCGAACCGCATGCACGCACGCAGAGAGAGTTTCAGACAGCGTTTGAACACTGAATTGATTCCTCTTTCGCGTTTACTTGCGCTTGAATTAACACATTCACACAAAATGATGTCAAAATAACCTTCTCAGCAAGTATTCTCTCGGCTATGTAATAAGTGAGCAGTTGAGAAAAATCCGTAAGTGAGTCAGAATATTCGGTCTGTGCATTAGGTCTTAAAGTGACAGCAGCCTAAAATGCCACCTGTTGTCTGTGACACTAATGTTAATAGAATTAAAAAAAAACATCATCATCATCTACCATGTTAGAGAGAAAAGAAGAAAGTGAGGAGATGGTTAAAGTGATGACTACAGCTTGTAGGATAAGTGTGCCGCCTACAGTTTGAGTACCAAGCATATCCAGGTGCTCCCTTGAGAACCAGACCAAAAATAGGTTACAAACACTGCAGCTGTCTGATTATTATTATATTCACTGTCTCAAACATATTTGCTGCTGCATATGTAGCTATTTTGGGGTGTTTTTTCATAAAAACAGTAGAGAGAGTCTGTCTATAGAAAAATTACAGTTATTTAATTCAGTGTTTGTGTAATTATATCTTGTACATTTGTTTTATAGCTACTTTAATATTCTTAATTAGGTGCAACTGTCCACATTAAAAAAAATAGATTGATTGTATTATTTAACATAAATGGATGGCGATGCACCTTAAAATCAATTCCAGGGGGGAAATATTTAAGCCATTTAATTCTGTCATCGTTCTGTCATCATCATCACCCTCATGTTGTTCCAAACTGGTATGACATTCTTTCTTCTGTGAAGCATAAAAGAAGATTTTGAGAAATGTCTCTGTGAGTCTTTGTCCATACATTGAAGTCAAAAACTGTTTGGTTACCGCAAATTTTTTATTTTTTTTTTATTTTTTATGTTTCTTTATGGGAACTATCCCTTAACAACAGTTGATTTCTGACACTGGTCTGTAGATGATCAAGGAAACGCTCTAGAAAAGACTTTTTGTTGGTGGGTATATTTCATAATCTCTCAGAGGAATCCAGTCTTGACCATTAACAAGAGGTCATCCATTGGCTTCCTGTTCTGGACACGGACGTGTGGATCTGCTATTTGCTAATGGCTGGACGATTGATTCCGATCTCTTACCCTATCAGTCCCTATAAAAGTCGCACAAACAGACTTCAAACACGCTAGCGAGAGAACATAGCACACCACTGAGGTATTACAGACGGTATCTGCATCCTGACGTATTTCAGGAAGAGAGACAGAGGGACGAAGAGAGGGAGACGGGCTCATACTGAAAGCATTTGCCTAAAGTGTTGTCAGACGTAGATAAGGCTCCATCTAGAATGCATCACAAACCTTTTTCAGCTCCAATAAAATTCAGTTTTGCTTCAGCTTTAGTATCATTCCAAAATGGAAAAACAATTAAAAGCAAGCAACTTTGGAATCATTGCAAATGATTTTGCCGAATGGAACATCTTGTTTTGATCTCGTATTACATGTTTCTTTGCAAGTTAATTCTGCCCAGAGATGACAACAGAATTGCTTTTCGACCGCAACCTCAGGGAAAAAACAGTGAGTGTAATATAACAATGTTTGAAAGTGTTTTCTGAACTAAATAATGATTGCAAAATTGATCCAGAAAATACATAGTGAAATGAATTGCTATGATGTTCCTTCAACTTCAAGGTTTGCTCACACGCACATTCTCTCTCTTTATCATGTGCTCTTTGATTCTCCGATTTCTATTTTCATCTGTTAATCTTTTGTTTTCCCCCTTCGCGCACAACTTTACTTTCCAAGTTAGACAAAAACACACAGGCTCTTTCTGATGCTCTGAGTCTTTCATTTTATAGCCATTAGGTTCTCCACACTCATCTAATAGTCTCCCATTCATTCACTGTTTCTTTCCTCCTGTCTGCTATCTATTCTCACATGAAAGCTGCCAGAGCAATGTGTGTCTGTTTACACCTCTCCTCCGTACAGTCATCACAATACACACGCACTCACTTTTCAAGTGTGTCTCGGACTATTTGCAATTCATCACGATATATTGCTCTTGAGCTTCAGCAACAGTTTATACACAGAACGGTGCCGAGAGACTAAGAATTCAGTTTTTGGGGAAAGTTTTGAACTTAATCATTTAAGTTACAAATGGCTCCAAAAACTAAATTATAAAAGATGGACCAAAACACATCTAATAGTGTCTGGATACACGCAGAATATTGTAATAAAATAAGAGATTTATTAATGCTACAAAGAGGATGCTTACTTGCTTTTCAAGACTCATATTATAAACCTACTGAGAATACTAATAAAAACATTAATTAAAAGGTTTTTATATTTAACTTGTTTATAATATTCATAATGATTATTTATCATAATTATTTATTATACTGTAAATTATTATTTTTTTATCAAATGTGAAGTCATGAAAATACTATTCCAAAAAGCTAGTGGTTCTCTTAGTATTGTGAGTGTCTCTCTATTTGTCGATATCCATTTGAGTTGTACATTTTCTCATTATTGTGCATTATTCACTCTTTTAATGTTGATTTAAAAAAGGCCATGGGAATGTTATCCCAGACAGCAAAATAGTGTCGGCCCAGATCCGGCCCGCATCTGGTACACGTGGAATTCATTGTGCATGTATGAGAATGTGTTAAATATTTAGTACTAAAATAACTAAATCTAATGGTTAAGTCTAATATTACAGTATTGAAGTTAGAGATGAAATAAAGATGTTTTTATAAGTGTTTTCTGCTGTTTGAGATGTGCACAGTAGAGCTGGATCAGTCATTGTCCTGCTGCTCTGTGGTCAGCAACCGTAAATCCCTCAGTTCAGCATGTACTCTTTAAATGACACATCCCTGCCAGGCTGTTTCTCTAAATTACACATCCCTCCCCTAGCACTGTGTCTCTGTCAAACAACGCTAAAATATGTTAGCCAAAGCCTGTCGTGCTTTGAGAATAAGAGAGACTTTCAAACTTTTTAATGGCATCAGACTCTCAATGTTTTTATGTAGCCTACTGTATGTGGTTGGATGTGTAGTACAACTGCAAAAACAGCAATAAAAGTGCGCTGCGTGCTTCCAGCTGTACACACACATGGCTGGTAATCATCAGATGAACAGCAGGCCCTGCACATTAATAATGCCTGAATTTACGTGCTCCCACACTGTTGCATGTATAGGCTTGGATGAATTGCCCACCTACGGTACCTCTGAATGCAGTGAGGCTGGCCTGAAATGTGCTCTGATGTTTGTAAGTTGGAGAGATTGTACTTTTCTTGGACAATGGCTTTTAAAGTATTTTCTTTTGGTGGCTTTAGTCCAATGAGTCTGCAGGACTCTTATAAGTGACTGACACCTGTGAGCCCCGGTGGCCTTGTCAAGCCTCTCTGTTTTCATTTAACATATATCTGCCTCCTGTCTCGGTTTAATGTCCACTGACCTTGAAAAAGAAGGTCTTTTCATGTCGTAAAACACAGGTGACATTTTTGGTTCTGTGAAGAAATATTTCCCACAGAGCACAGCTGACACACTAAAGCACAGCAAAAAGACTGATTGGAAAAAGAACCATACCATAAAATGTTCTTTTGTCTTTGGCAAAATTTCTGGACTAATTTTTTTTTTTACTCTTATTACAGATCACAAAAATATATATATTTTAATATTTCTGGGCATTGGAGGAGAATGCTTAACAATATAAAAACTGAACTTTACCATATCACCACCATAGCGTTGTCTCCCATAGCCAGCTTTGAATAAATGGCAAAAGGACTGGTCCACACTGCAGTTTATTCTGGACAAAAAACCCATACTTGTACGCAGTATGATGGAAGCGTCTGACTGACTAGTAAATCAATCAATCACTTTTTTAAGTGGCTTTTTTTTTAGGGGTTTAGGGAACATTTGGCGGAACAGTTCTGCTATATATTTATAGTAGTATATTTAGCAAAATAGCTCAAACACAACTATAATCATCTAATTTAGAAGAAATCCTCAATACAACACACCATTAACAAAATTGGGGTCTATAAGATATTTTAATGTTTTTGAAAGAAGTCTCTTATGCTCGCGAAAATAAAGTAAAAATCATAATTTTGTGAAATATTATTACAATTTAAAATAAATGCTTCCTATGTTAAAATGTAATTTATTTCTGTGATGGCAAAGCTGAATTTTCATTAGCCTTCACTCCAGGCTTCAGTGTCACATGATCCTTCAGAAAATCATTCTAATATGCTGAATTTAGTACACAAGAAACATTTCTCATTATTATCAAAACTGAAAACAGATGTGCTGCTTAATATTTTTGTGGAAACCATGGTACATTTTTTTCAGGATTCTTTGATGAACAGAAAGTTTGAAAGAACAGCTTTTTTTTATTACTTTCTTTAAAAAAAACTTATTGACCCCAAAATTGTAATAGGTAGCATTTCAAAAACCCTCAGTCAGATTTAAATATTGAAATATATATCACTTTCATCTCATTCATTTGTTCACTGAAGCATATAATATATTCATAAACCCCTCAACTGACACATAAGTTACAACAACTGGATCACAAGGACCCTGTTGAAAGCAATATGAGGACAAATAACATCGCTCTAGAGTAAACTGTGCTCTTTCTGTGGCTTTTGAAATTCCTGCACAATCAGCCCCGGATGCAACATGTGAAAATTCATCTAAAGCGCTAGACAACGTTCTGAGAAATATTTTCCTGCATGCTCTCACTTTACTGCGAGCTCTCATCTGCTCTGAGAGTGCGGCATATTGATCTATATCATACAGGACGGCCCTAAACCCAATACCACGCATGCAGGGAAAACACGGAGTGAGATTCCTGCCATTAAATATCCCATTAAACTGCAATTTGACATAAAATCCCTGGCATGCACCCTGGAATTCTCTCGCTTCTTGTTTTCAATGAAACTCCCATCAGGGTTCCTGTTGCGCTTTATTTCGTATTTTTCTTACACAATGGTCTCTTTAGTTTTCCATCAGGGGGTTTGAGGCTTAGCTGGCCCGACAGCTCATTTGCCACGTCTGATCTCTGAAACTTCAAGTGAGGAGTGATAGAAAGGAAGAGAGAGCTCCTTTAGATCCAATTTGTTCCATTAAGCTACATTTAACCCGGTGGATTATGAGATGCCACTTTGGTTTAAAGACGTCTGGGCTAAAACATTAGCTTCTTGGCTAACACAGTGTAGAGACAGACAGACAGACAGACATCTGTTTAAAAAAAAAAAGGGAAAGAAAACAGAGCGTAGATCTAAAAATTTCAACCTTATGCCATATTAATCTGAAACTTGAGGAATGTTTGTATGAAGATATTCTGGAATGCAGAAAGAAATTAAAATGGAAGTAAAGTGACTAGCAGAGAATAAAAGAGAGAGAAACCTTAGGAGGAAATGATGCAAACCCCTTTTCTCCAGTAATAAGACTGAATGACAAATTCAATATCAGTTTAGTTCAGCGTTTATTGCTGTATTTCATTCTGTTTGATACCTTATTCGCTGTTGCACAATTGTTGCTGTGTGTGATCCTGTGCTTCTAAACCTTTCGTCTGGCATATACTCGTGCGCAAAATGACAAACAGACCATCTACCTGACCAAGCCATCAGAGTCCTTAGCCAGGAAATGGTATTTACCATGAAAGCCTCATAAATATCCATTAAGAGTATAAGTGCGTTTAGGGAAGAACTGATTAAAGATTAAATAAACAACAAAACACACTAAGCTCCTTCTCATTGTCTCTCTCAGCAGGTGTCTACACAAGCAACCTCGACTTCACATAGCGCACAGGGAGTTTAAACGTTGGTCCAAAAGGTAGTTAGCAACAGCTTTTGGGTTTGAAGAGAATTCCAGCATTTTGTTCCTCAGCTCCGAGATAATGCAAACCATGTTTGTCAGTAAGAAATGGCAAAATGGAATGAGAAACAAAGTAAAACAAAGACAGCACGGTGAGATCCTAGAGGCTTGATGTGAACAACAATATGCAAGCGAAGAAGTGAGGAGCAAACAATGTTATCAGTTATGAATCCTGTCTGGACAAAGATGCAGTGTTTTGACCTGAAGAAACCCTGTGGTTCCCTATCGAGGAGAAGAGAGCGAACACATGTGCTCGCAGGCCGCAGTCGCCGACACATTATCTCACATAAATTCCTACGAATGATCAATAGGGGCTGACATTCTTCCAGATGATGATGAACAGGGCTTAAATAATTGCCAGAACTCTCCTGAAGCATATTTGTCATTTTGGATTGTCCAAAAGATTTGTGATAACATCACAAACACCTGGAGGACTTAAACAGCACATGGGAGCAAACGCAGCCGACTGTAAGACTGCAGACGCTCCCTGCCGTGATACGCCGAACCAACGTTGACCTCAAACAGACGAGTTAGAGAGTCCTAAACTATGGTGGAGCTTGCCTTTTTTTCAAGCATTTATCAAGCAGCAGCAAAGAGGAAATTGACAGAAAATGGCTTACTAATATGCTGTTTGTTTTCCAAATACTCTCACAAAATAATAAAACAAGTACACTACCATTCAAACATTTGGGGTCGGTAAGATTGTTTAATGTTTTGGAAAGAAGTCTCTTATGCTCACCAATGCTGCATTTATTTGATCAAAAATAAAGTAAACATGGTTTAAAATAATGGTTTCTCTTTTAATAGTCTATATTTTAAAATAGTATTTATTCCTGTGATGGCAAAGCTGAATTTTCAGCATCATTACTCCAGTCTTCAGTGTCACAAGATCCTTCAGACATGATTGTAATATGCTGATCTGGTGCTCAACTTTGCTTATAATCAACTTTGAAAACCGCTTAATATTTTTGTGGAAACCTTGAAACATTTTTTTTCGGGATTCTTTAATGAATAGAAAGTTCAAAAGAACACCATTTATTTAAAATAGAAATCTTTTGAAACTGTCATTTTTGATCAATTTAATGCATTCTTGCTAAATAAATGTATTATTTAATATAAAAATAAATATATACAAATCTCACTGACCCCAAACTTTTGAATGGTACTTCATATTCCAAAAACTGTGCACATCACCCACTTAATCTCATTTCAAATGAAAATATCAAATGTAAAAAATATACATTTATCAGTTGTTTTAAGAACCTCAGAAATGTCCTATGGAATTTAAAAGCTGAAACCACTGAATAGACATTTTCACTTTCTTTAGTGACCTATGATATGAAACATTTTGTGTTTGAGATATGCAATGAGAAAGACCTCAGAAGGAAATTCTTCAGGTCAGAGTTTGACCCTTCAGACACAGCAAACTCTCTTAGAGAGTTATGTTTACACACACACACACATTCCATAGACATAAAGATTTTTATACTATACAAACTGTATATTCTATCCCCTAACCCTACTCCTAAAACTACCCTCATGAACGTTGTTTTGATTAGAGACTTCTTGTTTCTTTGCAGTTGGTGTTAACTCAAAACTGTTGAATGTGTGTGTAATACTGAAAAAATAAGGAGATAAAGAGAGAATGAAGATGGAGGAGAGAGAATAACTGTCACAATGATTAAAGAAGTAATGATAGTTAATGGGCCAGTATGAGCTAAGTTACTACAGTACGTTCTACTTCATTGCAAGTGCAAATCTAAAACATTTAATCAAAGCTTAATATAAAAGCACAAATCCTTTGACCTGCAATATTTTTTAACATACTAGTATTTTCATACTATTAAAAACATATTTACAAATGACAAGTTTAAATGAAATGATTTATATGTGTGAGAGAGAATAGAGAAACAAATGACCCCTCTGTGACTCTACTTGTTGTAGAACAAGAAGCCAAAATCATACATGGATTCAAACACAGCTGATACTGGGCTGATGAAACCGCTTCAAGATGCCCTTCTTCCTCTCAAAGACCAAGAGACACACACACACACACACAGAGAAAGAAAGAATGTAAGACTGGCAGTAGCTCACCAGTCCTGTAGATAAAGTTGGCTTCTGCCTCTGAAGAAGATGGTGACAGCAGGTCTTCATCATACTCATTAGAGCTGAAAGAGCCTGAGTGGTTCCTCCTCCGCGCGTCCATTACGCCGTTGGCCACCATTACGTGACGGAGCGAGTCGTTAAGGTAACGGTGCAACAGGCTGCTCTTGTATTTGGGTGGCGACACATAGTCATCAGACAATGATGCGTCCGCAGCTGCTCGAAGACCCGCCCCCACGCCACCACCTTCCTTCTTGATGACGCTCTGGTACATCGGCTTATGAAACTCCCCGACCTGGGCCCGTGCTGCTGGGTCAACATCTGGATGTGATGCAGGATACATGAAAATATGTCAATGCAAATTGGGAAGACAATTGGCAAAAAAAAAAAAAAGAGAAGTGAACTATAAAACGTCAATATTTTGATGTCCTGCCCTTTACACCTTCTCAGCAGGGAAAGACAAGGTCACATTTTCATTGAATCACCCTTCTCTTCTGCATGACCCCTCCAGCACATTGAAAACTCTTGACTGGATTACACTCCTTGAAAACACGGGCCTCCCAAATACAAGTGAGTGTGTAATATCAAATTTGGAGCTGAGAGACTGATTACTGCTATTACAGAGGGTGAAGCAGAGAAGGGTTGGATCTTTGAGCCTTCAATGGCCTCATTTGAGAAAGTATCAAAAAAATGTAATCAAAAAGTTCGAAATCTATTCTTAGATTTAGATACTTTTTGTATTTTATCCTCTGAAAATCTACGCAAAATATGAATATTTCAAATATACATGTGATACACTAAAAGGTGCAGAAAATGTGCAAAAAAAGTAAGAGCAAACATTTCATTGCTTGAAATAAATGGCACCTACACTACCGTTCAAAATGTTGGTGTAAGATTTAAAAAAAATATATAAATTATTCAGCAAAGTGACCATAAAGATAAATAACTTTGGTTGAACTGCAAGTGATAAATCGTCTAGTTTCATTCTGCTTTTTGGTAACAAAACTAATAAAAGTATAATCTTTCTCATCAAAACCCTTTGGACATTCCAATATTATATCTCAGCCTCAGAGAGAGTGTGTTCAGTTGATCTTTCCGTTCCGTTGATCATTCTTTAAAAAACACCCTATCATTCATTTCATATTATTTGCTCAACCACCTGTAGTCCCATCAATGATTCATTAAAGAACATAAATGAGAGACATCTGTTACTTTAATTTCCTATTATCACAGTAAAGCTGCTTTGAAACAGTCCATATTGTTAAAAGCGCTATATAAATAAAGGTGACTTGACTAGACATGTTTTATTACTGGATGATTTATGAGACATGCCTTTGATTTTTATTTTATTTTAGAAAACAAACTATTAGGGGCATTTATGCTGATTGTAATACAACAGCTGTTGGAAGGTCCAAAATGTTTTCTCTCAGATGACATTGCCCCAGAATAAAATCAGACCATTTATCACTCGCAGTTCCACCGTTTTTATTAATCTCTTGACTTGACAAATGTGTATGAATTTGAGGGTGAGTAAATGAGGAATTTTCATTTTCGGGTGAACTATCCCTTTAACACATGTGAGTCTTCAGTAAAATCTATATAATCATGGACTCTCAAATTCCTTTGAATTAGCAATATTTCATCTTAAACTATGTGTGTGGATGCTTTTTTGGTTTTGATTTACTCATTTGAGAAGGTCCATGGGCCAAATTACAATAGTTTTTCACATCACTCACTCCACATCCTAAAAGTCAACATTTTTTAAAGATTGTTTTAGTGCACCCTTATTGTATACTACCTTGACAACCATTCCATAATGCAGGAAACAAAGGTAAACACACTGGAGTTCACACAAACGCAATATTTCCTAGGATACAGGGTTAGGATTGCGTGAGTGAATGCCTCCTAAGTGAGCTAGGATTTCACTGCAAGGCTCTATCTTGACTCAAATGTGTGAAGAGTGTGTCTGAAGCTTAGATCTTTTGTGTAGCACATAATTACTGAGCTCAGACACGGGAACGACAGACCTGATGAAACGTCTGTGCAACAAAACTTTCCCTCTAAACAACTGAGACATTTCATATGCATAGTAAACTTGTACCATGTTACATGATGTGCTTGTATAATCACAGTTCACAATATTTGAGTGAATCCCACAGAAAACATGTCAGAACATAAGTCAAATATAAAAAGTGACTTTTTTTTTATAACATCTCTCTTAATTTCTTTACTTTTGACCTTTTTGGTTTTATTATGTGTTGGTAATTCTCATTGTTCTCAAAAGTGAATCGTACTAAAATAGAGATTTAGTTCAGGTAAAAATAATTGTATAATATAATATACTGTATATACTTTTATTTTTTTATATGAATTAAAATAGTTTTTATATACTTTATCATGACAATATAATCATGCTGTGCTTTTCTCAATGCGTGTTGTGACCAAGAGATAATTCAAATATGTACAGCAAGAAATATTTTCTTTTAGAAATATTTCAATAGCCAAGTTTCCATCCAGCATCAAGATTTTACTCATCAAAATATTTACTGAAATACCTGATGGAACTGCTAAATATTGATAAAATTCCGCAAGTGTCAACACAATCATTTTCCGTTTAAGTTGAGCACATAAATTCTATGACAAGTTCAGATTTGACCAGAAGGTGAAGGAATTAGAGGTCAAAGGTTAAAGGTTAAGCCAGCCTGCTGACACGGATTGTATGCAATTCAACAGTGTAAGAAAAGCGGTAAGTTATTTGTAGGATGAGACAGATGTGAGAGGCAAAGACTGGGCATTCCTCTTCTAACCACATAGTGTGTGTCCTTCTCCAAGACATCTAATCAAGGCATCAAATACAGTGTGTGTGTTTGGAGGCCACTGTTGAGCACAGGGGGATGATAAGCGTTCTGACTAAATGTCTAAATGACTGAATTGTGTGCGGATGCTTATGTTAAGCGATGCGGCCAAAAAACATGCAGTCTGTCAGAGAGCCAACAACATCCCTGCAGTTGTAACGCCTGAGCATGTGAATTAGAGAAAAAAAGGAGGAAAAGGAAAAACAAGAGAACTTTAGATAGTAAGCTAGGATGTTTTTGTGTTTATGCATGTAAGTGCAAGATTGTGTGTGAGTGTTTGTGGTTGAGTCCTGACGCCCCATTGTGGTGTGTTAATCACAGTGTGCATGACTGTCTGTAAGCCTACGCGTCTGTCCGGTTCACTTAAACACAGAGAAGGATGAACACACGAACACTGCGCTCGACCCCGATTTATGGCTCGGCTGCTATACGATGCTATAAAAATGTTTGGAGTGTTGCACTGACTGTAATAAAACATCTGCGTTTAAGCATCCTGTCTCGTCTGTTTCAGCTACATGCTGAATGAAACCCCAAGCAGTTTCTTATAAATACCACAACACATTATACAAATCAAATTTAGCACCAGGATAGGTGAATTTGTTTGTACTTGAATTTGTGTGTTTCAAAGAGCAGTTTCGCTTGCACAGTGTGTGTGCGTGTGTGTGTATTCTCAAGCAGTGATTAACAATGTTACTGTTGTACACGTTGTACATGTATGAGTGTACATGTAACAGTTCAAAAACAAAGATCCTGTCATCATTTACTCACCCTCACTGACTTGAGTAAGAAGATATTTTGAAGGATGTTGTGATTGTTTTTGTCCATACAATTAAAGACAGAGGGGTCCAAAACAATATTGACTTTCATTCTTTTTTTAAAAAATGATCTTTTGTGTTTGACAGAAGAAAGAAAGTCATACAGGTTTGGAACAACATGAGGGTAAGTAAATAATGACAGGATTTTAATTTTTGGTTGAACTGTATTTATGTTTCAACACTATATCCACCACGAAAACTTTGTGATGACATGTTCCCCCCAATTTTCTTATTAGTGGTCAATTAATATGCATATTTCAATGACTAATTGTTAAACTTTACATTCAGAAAAAAAATGTAAAAAAAAAACCTTCCTGTAAAAAGCTGTCTGCAAGCTGGGGAAGGCTATTCTGTGTTAAGTCACTTTACAGTATTTGTGCAATTCTTGCTAATTTCCAGACCAGCGATTTTTAATTAGAGTGGTTATGACCATAAAAAGACCAATAAATATTTTGCCATTTTTGGCTTGTTAATCTTTACATTTGGTCCCCCACACTGTTAAATATTAAATATCCTTGGTTTCAGAATCACATTGACACCTCTGTCTCTTGATAAATACAGTGTAAGAGTCTTCAGGCTAGGTTGTTTTATGTGATTGTGTCATGATAGAGTCTGTGTGTCGTACCATCAGAGCAGGAGTCATCACTGCTGACGCTCAGTCTCTCCGCATTGCCCTGGACGTATTTGTTGTAGAGTTTGATCCTAAGGGCCCAACTCAAATCAGGCTGCCTTACTGTGTTCTTCAGTCGCCGTCGAGCATTTGCAAACCAGTTAGACACCTGTGTAAAGAAGGAGGGTGTTGAAATGGTATTGAGGAAAGTTTTACCAATAAATAAAAAGAATTATGAATGCTCGAAAAAGACACAACAAATCTTTTTAACCTGTTGGCCTATCTTTTATTGATTCAGTTTTTATTCTCCTCTGTATGCCTATAAGTATCTGACACACAGACATGCGTGTTTGGACTAAAAGACCCAGACTGTTTATTGGGACACTATGAAAACCAATAGGCTGATGCCACATGCAAATATCCTAGGAACACTGTGAATGTAACATTACTAAAGTTACATTGATGAAGACCTGGGTGCTTATTCTGGCTTCTGCCACTCTCACCTAATAATATTCCTTTTCCTCTGCCCGACGTCTGTCTTTTTGCAATAAAAACATTCGCCCCAGCCTTCTCCATTTCACAGAGACCAGAGACCATTAGATGTTATACTAGGAAAACTTTTCATGCCCGATACACTTCAAGCCACTTATGACAGGCATTGTGCTGGGGCACTTCTTTAAAAAAATGTTATTTAAGCCCTGAGTTTCCTGACCTCTGCTTTATATAAAGTTCTCAAAGGCCAACAGCCATATTTTTCCTTTTAAACAGGTCAATGGAGGCCAGTAGTTTTTGGAGGAAGCATTGAGGTATCATACGATCAGGGCCGGTCCCGGGGCCCTCCTCTTCCTTTCCCGCTGAATGCGAGCAAATCTGAAAGCGAAAAGCGAGCACGCATTCGAAAGGGATTACAAATATATGAAATGCATGCATGTGCTGAACGTGATTTCGGCAGCCACTTTTTTCCATATTGCTGTGCAGTCTGCTCACTTTTTTTTTTTTTTTTAAACAAATGGCTCCTTTTCATGATTATTAAAACCAGATAAATTTTTTTAGGGTCATCCAGGATAGCATCTCCAGGCTGAGCCAATTCTTAACAAATTTAGAGAACATGTTTATGTCTTCATGTGTATATACAGAGACACAGACTGAGACCGATATGTACACAGAAACTGACACAAACTGGAAAACGCATATGTGAAGAGTTAAACACAAGCCATGTGTCTCTAAATTTAAATATATATTGGCTAAACAATAAAAAAGAAGAAAACCTTTACTAGAGTAAACCTGAATTTGTTTTCAGCTTGTGTTTGGAATGAACACCTGCACCTTCATCTTATTGGAAAAAGAAAACTGTCATTTTAATAATCCTTCTGTCAAGAACCAGTAGCTCTTGGTAACACGCTTATGGAAAGGTTGTGGAAAATGAACTTACTCACCTGCACAAGTGTCATTTGCGAGCCAAGCGCGAGAAGGATTTTCTCTGTTTTAGTGGGGTAAGGATTGTCCCGGTGTTTGTAGAGCCACTGTTTCAGAGGCCGGGCCATGTCCTGCAGAGCTTGCCGTTTATGCCGTACCTTTCCTGGGTTCTGACGAGACCTGTGGAAATTAAACAAGGCTACATAAATCTCATGACAATTATGTAAGACTTAAAAGTGGGCAATCATGTGGAGAAATTCCATAGGATTGATTTATTACATATTTTCCACAGAAAGAATGGTATTTTCGTTCTAACTGACTTATGTTTTATTGCCAGGAAATGACAGGAAAGGAATCTATAAAGCAATATAAAAATAGTAACAAAAAAATTAACTGAATAAATTAAACCCTTATTTGTATTATTATTATTTTGATGATCAATATGAAATTACAACCATCTCTATGTCTAAAGGTAACATGCCAGCATGCAGTGAGCAGACCGAAAACTTTTTTTTAATGTTATAAGTTATATAGGCCTATGGGTGATGTAAACAGTAAAATTGAAAATATGCGTAAAAATATTGTAAAGGTTAAGAGTCTTACATGAGGGCCTAATTTACGGTCATGCGCTGTGAAATGAGTATCATGCTATAATTAACTCTCCTAGTCAATGATTTTCACTCTGAATCAGTTTACAGTCTGGCTGCAAAACACAAAGATGATGCACTTAAATAATTGCATGTAATCCAACATCCACATTATGACACATGTGCTATATATACTCCGATGGTGACTGTAATAGTTTGAAAAAGAAAAATCTTTATAGGTACAGAGAGGCAATATGGTTTGCAGAAACAAAATGTATAAAAGTCTTGACAGTTACTTTAATTCACGTTAAACATCACACACTTTCTTTAATAGTTCTGTACATAAAGAGGGTTTAATTAAAAAACAATATTGCTGTAAAGAAAAGTTGTATGTTGGTGTCCTGAGACAGGGTTCCTGTAAGAACTGGTGAATAGCGTTTCCTCGAACTAGAGAGTAAAATGTTCTTTGTGGAACTTTAAAACGTTCTTCTGAAGCATCATGCTGTTAGTGTGTTTTTCTTCTAATCGGAACCTTTATTTTCAAAAGTGAACAGAAGCTGGTTATTTAAACCTGTAGATGTCAGTATGGCGCTGTTATATCACCATGTTATCTTCCAAAAACCTGACTGCACATTTAACATATTTCCCCCAACGCGCCGAGGTTCATGTTCAGCAAATATTTTTCTTGTAACCCAGATCTGTATTAACAACCTAAAGAAGTTTTTTTCCTCCCTGTTCTCGATATCAGCGACACACACCTCTGTGTTTATATTAATAATTTTCATTAGCAGTGATATTCCCCTTGAGGCGAGCAGAGCGGCTGCAGTGTTATCCTATTGGCTCCGCTTACTCGCGCAAACGGACCTTCAATAAGCGCGAGCCAGACGCACCCGCAGCGGAGGATGTTTGCACAAGTTTTTCACAAGACATCACATTTAGCTTCGGTGTTGCTGTGTATCGCAGTCGTATAATGAAGCACTGTGTTGTCTGCAAATAAAAAACAGGTTGAGGTAAACAGCTTAGGGCGGTGAGGCTGAACGCGCTGAGTTCGGAGGGCAAAGATGACATGGTTTCTTCTTGCGCCCTCACTACAAAAATATTCGTGATTGACTGGGCCACACATACAGTTGAAGGAAATGTTTATTTATTAGAAACAGACCCGTACGTGTTTTAAATTTGCTACCGAACACGAATGACCTCATGTACCCGAACGACAAGCCCCTGCTAATTCAGCACCATCGACAGCGACTTAAATGAATTGTGAATATTAATTTCCTGCTATTCTCTTTTTGAAACCTCAACGTATCCTAGATAAGAAGGCGGCGAACAGGCTGTGAATTCAAACCAGATGCTCTCTAACCACAACTGAGCGCAAAATCTATGGAAAGAAAACAAAAAAGACCATGAAAAGTCAAACAGTTGGACGAGCCACTGCTTTTCACCGCTGGCCTTAAAATTGAACAACTTGATGTTTATCTTTAATACGGTTCTATGTGCTGCCACGCGGTTAAAAGCATTAACAGCGTTAAAATTACCACATATTACTTAAACATACTTTCATTTATGTGTTAATGTGCTAAGTATCTTACCATAATTAGGCTAATTATTCCGTCATGAAAAATAAATAATGTGCAATGCAGTTATCATCTACTGCAAAAAAACTACTAATTTTGAACACGTTTTAAAAGTCAAATCAAAGGGGTGCTAATGTGAACACCTGTTGATGGTCTAAAAATTAGAAGGACTATTTGCAATGACTTAAAATTAACAATTTTGTCATCATTTATCCACCCTCATGTTGTTCCAAACCTGTAGAGTTTCTTTGTTCTGTTGAACACAAAATAAGATATTTTGAATAATTCTAGTAACCAGACAGTTGACGGGAAAGCCATTGTAGGGGAAAAAATACTATGGAAGTCAATGGCTACCGTCAAATGCCTGGATACTAACATTCTTCAAAATATCTTCATTTGTGTTCAACAGAACAAAGAAACTCTTACAGGTTTGGAAAAACATGAGGGTGGATAAATGGTGGAAAAATATTCATTTTTGGGTGAACTATCCCTTTAAGAAAATCGAGATAAATGGATGGAAACAACGATGTTAGCTACTTGATGAAACATGATTAAAATATTTTACAGTGCATCTTTGAAATATTTAATTTGCGGTATTTTAAGTGGAAGTTTATGTAGTAAGCATGTTCATGAACCTGCAGTACATATTACAAACGACACTGAAGTTTCTGACATACCCGGATCTCCTGTGCCGGATAGCTGAGCTGTCTTTGATGACTGGGCTGCTGGAGAGCAAGTCCGGATGCTGTCCATCTATCACCTCTAAATAATTTCGACTGCTTCTTTCCACCTCATTCGCCTTCTCTTCGAATAAAACCTGGCTACTTAACTTATTAAACACAATTGTGTTCATCTTTGGTATATAAGTCCTTCTTTCCCCCTGTGTCAGTCCGCTGAAAGCGCCTTGGCCGCCGTGGGGATGTCCTACTCAACGGAGCCGCTGAGCCTTGACAAAATTCTGTGGAACAGAATAAAAGGACACTTGTCTTCACTATCATTCCTGAGTTGACCCAAACATACATTTGTAAACATCATTTTCGGTAGCCTAGGTGAAGACTACATTAAATTTAATTTAAAATAGCCTAAAGATCCCCTCAGCCAAAACAAAACACGCAAAACTCAAAAGCGCGTGAGACTGAGACAGGCTCGAGTGAGGAATATTGACGGAATTGATATGTTTGAAACTTCTGTACAGTTTATGCAAACTTGCATTACATTGAATGTGTTCAGAATGAATGGTGCGTGTTTGACACTGGAATGTAGGCTATAGGCTACAATGTTGCGTTGACCGGTATTAGCCCATTTCATAGACATGAATAACAAAATGTGTCTGTAAGGTACATTTTATATGTATAAATGTTAGGTTTTTTTTAATCAATGATGTGATAAAAGCGTTGTAACCGCACTTATCCATTTTTACATTTATTTAAGCTACATTCATATGGAAAGAGGAAACTATGTTGGACAAAAAAGTCAACATTTGTGATCCTTGCAATCCATTGAGTGCGATGGAAATAAACCAAACTTTACGAATCATCCGTCACATAGTTATAAAGACTGTCGCGACAGTGAAAACATTCTACAAGTCATAACTGAAAACAGTAGGCTGAATGGATGTACCTGCACGTTCCCCCTTCTGCGTCTTTCTGTAAAGTGTAATCCAGTTTCCAGTTTCCCATTCCCCTCACATGTTCTCCGCTCTAAAATCCTGTGCGCAAACCACACGAACCGCTTTCGCCTCTGTGCTTTATTCAAGCGCGCCCGGGAACATGAATACAGGACTCATCTCGTGTTTCCCAGCTGGCGGCTCAGACGGCGAACATACAGGGATTGTTTTATGCCGGTTTCGCCGGCCTGCAGGGGGAGGCTACCGGGAGACAGTCAGCCAGTGCAAGTGTATATTCCCTTGTGTGGGTTCACGTCTGGAACGCGTCCATCATCCGACTGCATGACAACTGTATTGAGTTACTAATATCAGCCAGAGCTGGTGATTGGATGCAGTACATCAGAAGCAGCTTCATCTCTGTATGATGTGCAAAACAGTCACAATTTTGACATGAGACAGATGAATGGATAAATATTAGTTACTATTGAAGTCAAGTGGAGAAATAAGTCAATTAGATGGGGGAGAGGACAGAAGCACACTAGCCTACCACGAATTTATTAGGCCTAGCTATAGGTGAAATATGGAGTGTTCTAATAGATGTTGTCTGTAACTCGGTTATTGTCATACATTAGGCATATTATAGCCTATATGTTATTACTGATACAATATTTACATAGTCAATTTAGAAAACAACTATTTATTCTATAAAATGTTCAAATTAATGTCAAGTAGATACTGTTACATTCTACCTCACTAAAATAAAAGGCGTTTTATAGGCTAGCAATTGGAACGCTTGCAAACTTATTGATGTAAGCTAATTTATATTTCATATCATATACCTACATTATATAGCTAAAATCACACGATATCGTTTAATAATAGGCTATATTTGGTTTATTCCCTGTAATAACGAAAGACCCTGCGGAAGTCTGGGTTCCTTTCGTTCACCAAAAACGCTTACCGCTCTAGGACAGAAAATCCCTCGAGACCTCATTTTTATTGTCTTAACATTTTGAGAGCGGAATCACTTGATTGAACAACCTAATTCTTTTCCAAACATGGTTACCGAGGTCTACAATTACTTCTATTCCGGTTCGCATAAGAACCTCTATAAACCAATATACAAACAAATTAATTATATCAACGCCATGTGCGATGCTTAATCGGGAGACCTTGCGTGCTGAGAAAACGCTGCTCGCGTGAGTTCACTCGCGAGCATCGATGTGATTCTGTTACCCTCTCATTTTCCCAAATTACACTACTTACACGTCGCATTGAATGCCATTGACTGTGTCTTTCGGGTTTATCCAGGGTAGTGTTTGGAGGTGAAGTGACTAAACTCGGAGGCACATATGCGCTCCTTACGCCCCGTATAATTGCCGCGTTCCTTTTATTTGGGTGTATTTTTACCTATTTAATGAACAAACTCTCCCGGAAATCAGCAGGGTGACTCACTCACCTCGTGAATGCAATTGAAGACAGTGCTGCTCGACCATAACGGCCACTGGAATTATGTCCTTTCTCTTACTGTCTATTGTCTATCATGGGCTTACCACATGTGGGTGCCCACAGGTTTACTCAAACAGTGGCATCTCCAGGGTATAACCACATGCCCTTGGGCAGGTACTCACATCACTTTGTGGTGTACTTCATTCTGTGGGATGCCCACTGCTTAAAGGTGTGGTCAGAGGGAGAGATAATGTGCTCTGTGAAGCCTTGCTGAAAGTGTAATGACCCTTAAGTGCACTTCACCAGTAAACTGCCTTGGTGCTTTGGGTGTCTGCCAGACCAAGTGTCTTATTTAAGATCTTGGTTTATTTGTACAGTGTTTCTACCAATGGATGTTGTTGCTAAACAGCTTGACACGTCTACATTTTCAGTGGGTTATTGTTCTATGTAATGGTATTTAAATGATTAATTTGCTATAATGCACTTAATGTGTACATTTTTACACTGTACTTAGGCTATATATATATATATATAAAAATACCTGCATGTATTTACATCTGTAATTAAGTTCTGTAATTCCATCTATAATTACAATGTTGACCCGTCCCAAGCATGGGGTGGGGCCAAGTGTGAGTTAGGGGGTTGAAGGGTAGAGGGTAGTTGGAAGTGGATTGGTCCATTCGTAACCTCATTCCAGGGGTCGCCTTCAGTCCGTTCGGCCCCCTAAAGCACAGGGCCCTAAGAACGGCCCTGCTTACACCTTAACCCACTCTTATACCCAACCATACAAACAAACCTGTTCCTAACTTTAAATCCATCCCACCTCAATGGTGGCAAAACTGTTTTGCAATACAGCATGAACACGATAAGTTCATTGTACTAAACTTAATTTTTTTGATGTACTGTTAGTAAAGATACTAAATATAAAGTGGAACTGAATATTTAGTGTGGATATACTTTGACAGTAAGATGTAGGTTGGCTTGCAAACAAATAATCTGACAGAAAACCTTTACTAAACCCATGGGCAAAGCAAGTGTTCTTCATTACTATTTTATTTCCTTTTCTGCTGGAGCAACACACTTGTGTTTTATTTGCCGAGTTGCCGCAACAGCATCTGCATAAAACAATTAAGTGTTTATGAAGAGCTAACCCAAACTCCGTTTACAGGATAGACAGAATTTTGATGACAAACTTGGAGAAATTCCACACCGCTGAAGCTTTCAGCATGTGACCGTGTAGTAGTGCCATGCAAACAAGATGCATCCATGTTTCGAATGGCGAATTCAACATGGCGAATTAGTAATGGAACTGGCTTAAAGTAAACGCAGGTAGTTTTTTCGCCGTTGTTGTAATTTCCTGACATTACCTTTTCATTAGAATCTTAAAATCCCTTTTATGGTATCATTAATACAGTCTGTCCCTCATTTAAACCAACATTTTCACACCAGCCACAAGTCTTAAATAGGAGTTGAGCAGCCATTGAATGTTGCGCTGTTGGGGCCACTTAAAGAAAGCCACAGACAAGATTTGTTCAAATCATTGGGCCAGGTGGAAAATATAAACTGTTGAACAATTACAGCCATTAGAGATTGTTAAAAGTGATTCAATCAGTGTTTTTCAAATGACCTTAGCACAAGTCACAGAATGTATACTCTCAGCAGCTTTTCCACACATACTTAAGGCCATTACTGTGTCCAACCTGAATGGCATTAGTGTCTTTCATGCTGGCAAACACAATGTCTTGAAGAATAATTGTGTTGAGCTGTTGGTTAATTTTTTTCCCACCTTTCCTTTCTTTCTCAAGCAGTGTTTTTCTTTTAAAGACGGTTTCCTAAAATACATCAATGCCTGTGAAGTATGCGTGTCGTGTTTTGTTTAGTAATCTACTGGGTCGCCTGGCTCTGTGTTTTGGCACGCTGTTATCTTTTCAGGTTGCACTGTTTTCAGAGGTAATACTGTTTAATACACTTTTTTGAAGTGGCTGCTTATTCGTGTGGTTGGTGTATTGAGGTTGGACGCATCGTGACCTCATATTAAGAATCTTGTGTGCATGCTGACAAAACAGAGTTTATTTTAGATTTCAGGAGAACAAAGGAACTTTCGATATAACATTACATAGAGCACACTTAGACATGCTGCCATTATGTGATTTACCGATAGCATTATGAGCAACTAGCAGCAGTACATCAAATATGTAAAAACCATAAAAGATTGTGGCACATAAGGATGATTGGCAGCAGTTTGATACATCTGGTCCGATCAGTTACCACCACCTTCTCCTGCTGTGTAAAAATGCAAAGCAAAAAGCTCCCATTACACTGTCTCGAACACACTATATGAGTAGAAAAAAATCTGATAATCATCAGCAGTTGGCCTGCTGCTGTACTCCCTCTGTCTGTCTTTTTCCGTCTCTGTCTCAACCTCCTCTCTCTTTCTCTCACCCATGTTGGGTGCTGAGAGCTTGATGAACACATCCTGATGAAAAGTCAAGGATAATATCATTCTTGGTCCAAAGCCACAAGCCTCCCAGGTAGGTTTAGAACCCAGAAAGGACAAGGTCTGTGCTGCTCTAGATCTTACAGTATATATGTCCTAGTGCTTAATGTGTGTGTGTGAGGTAGGTAAGGTATAGTATATACATTTATAGCTGGTTGCTATCATATATCAGACTCATTTATTGGCATTTTTTTCTATAATAATATAAAATAAGTAACCCAGTAGAATACAATTCTACATTTAATGGGTTTATTTCAATTTATTTATTTCTGGAGTCTACAGCTCTATATATTGATGTATAAGTAGTGTGTATGTAGTTAGGTCTTTATTTTATTGAGTGATTTTTACGAGTGCTAAATCGTACCCTCACCTGTGTGTTGAGCGATGTGATTCGAGAAAGATGAGTAACAAGTGCAACCGATCGGAGAGAGAAGCTGAGAGATAGTAAAGAAGTTGTTTAATCAATAATTTGTCATATTAAAACATTGAAATGTGCATAGTAACAAGTGTAAGACATGCAAGTTTTGAAATAGAATTATTTTGTTTAAAAGAATTATTTTGTTCTCCGTGTATGTCTGCCCGACATGTTGGCCTTCATTCTTTAGCGGTACGGATCTATAATACAGACTGTTTCAAGTTATTCTAAAGAAAACTGGTGCAAGACACTTGCTTGATTTGTGGTTTATTGATCCGTTAATGACCATATAGTGCCCTGATTTGCATTCAGTCATTTAGTAGACGCTTTTATCCAAAGCGACTTACAAATGAGGAGAGCAATAAGAAATCAAACCCACAATAGGGCAACAATATGTGACCCTGGACCACAAAACCAGTCACAAGGGTCAATTTTTTGAAATTGAGATTTATACATCATCTGAAAGCTGAATAAATAAACTTTCCATTGATTTGGTTTGTTAGGATAGGACAATATTTGGCCGAGATACAACTATTTGAAAATCTGGAATCTGAGGGTGCAAAAAAAATCGAAACATTGAGAAAATCGCCTTTAAAGTTGTCCATTTATGTTCGCGATTTTGCTGCATCCACTCACAAAAATAAATGTTTTATATATTTACGGTAGGAAATTAACAAAATATCTTCATGGAACATGATCCTTACCTAATATCCTAATGATTTCTGGCATAAAAGAAAAATCGATAATTTTGACCCATACAATGTATTGTTGGCTATTGCCACAAATACCCGTGCGACTTGTGACTGGTTTTGTGGTGCAGGGTCATACATAAATAAAAAATAAATAGATATACAGAATAGAATAATAAGTGTTAGTATTAATGGGTCAAGTGTTGACGAAAAATATGCATCCTTAGCCGTTTCTTGAAAATGGTTAAAGACTCATCAGCTTGGGTTGAGTTAGGCAGGTCATTCCACCAGCATTGAACAGTCAAGGTAATGGTCCGTGAAAGTGATTTTGTGCCTCTTTGCGATGGCACCACAAGGTGCAGTTCACTTGCAGAACACAAGCTTCTGGAGGGAACATAGGGTCTGAAGTAGTGAGTTGAGGTAAAGGGGTGCAGAGCAGAGCTAGTGGTTGTTCTGTAAGCCAACATCAGTGCCTTGAATTTGAGGAGAGCTGCCATTGGCAACCAGTGCAAATTGATGAAGAGAGGTGTGACATGCGCTCTCTTCGGCTTCTTAAAAACCACTCTTGCTGCACTGCAAAATTCTGGATCAGTTGCAGAGGTTTGACAGTGCATGCTGGAAGGCCTGCCAAGAGAGCAAAAATGCTGGATAGAACAAGAGCCCAGACAAGGAGTTGTAGAAAGGTGCCTGATCTTTCTAATGTTGTATAAGGCAAATCTGCAGGAGCAGGCAGTTCTAGCAATGTGGTCTTTGAAATTTAACTGATCTTTAATCACAACTTCAAGGTTCATGGCTGTTCTGGATGGAGTTATGGTTGACAAACCTAGCTGAATGGTTGTAATGAAGTTGTAATGAAGTGTTGGCTTGGCTGAGACCACAAGCAGTTCTGTCTTTGCAAGGTTGAGTTGAAGGTGGTGGTCCTTCATCCAGCAAGAAATGTCTGTCAGGGAGGCGGAGATGTGAGCAGCTGTTGTGTCATCGGGCTGGAATGAGAGGTAGGGTTGTGTGTCATCTGCATAGCAGTGATAGGAAAAAACATGTTTCTGAATGACCGATCCTAGTGATGACATATAGATGAAGAGAAGTGGTCCATGCACCGAGGCATGAGGCAACCCAGTAGCTAGATGTTGTGACACCCTACACGACAACCTAAAGAACCTACCTGAGAGGCAAGACTTGAACCATTGAAGTACGGTTTCTAAGATTCCCTTTCGTCATGAGGGTTAACAGGAGGATCTGGTGGTTAACTTTGTCAAAAGCAGCAGGCTATAAAGAAAGAGTCTGTGGCACGTCTTCAGAGAATGTGAGTGAAGGGGCCAGTTTGTTATTTCTAAGGCCACCACGTACTCCGGCCTAACTTTGCTGTAGGCACATATGTTTTAACCTGTGCAGTGTCCTTCATAATTCAAAGAAAGATAGGTAGAGGGCGCTACAAATATAATATAATATCATATCATATAATATCATATAATATAATATAATCTTTGACTCTTTCTGCAGGCTATATTGTTAAGTCCCTTGGTGACATAGATAACGGTTTTTATGAATGAGTCATTGAATCATTTACTCAAATGATTTGTTCAAATCACAGGAAAGTGCTGCTTTTGGAATCACATACTCTCTTAGTTGGAACTTCTTTTGAATAAGTAATTATTTTGTGTCTGTTCTATATACTATGAATGAAATCCGGACGTACGTGTTTTCATTTTCATGTGACCTACAGCATAATTTGAGTCACTTCACTGACATTCATAAATCCTCTCATAAATGGCCTCATGGGATAGTAATGTGTGGGCTTTTCAGAATCTTGCCAGAAGTATTAGTTTTTCAGGTCGTTTTTCACCTACTGTTTTATGAATACTGTGAATTTGGACATACTATTTACACATACTGTTTTTCATCTACTATATAGTATAGAAGTATGCATTTTTGCAGCCACTGTCTTTATGTGTACGAGTCACTGAATTGTTCATTCAACTGATTTGTAAAAAAAAACGACTTCATTTAGAAACGATAATAAACAAAGCCTTTAAGCCTCTGCCGGCTTAGTTGCTTCAGCAATGGGTAGAAATAATGCGGTAACACTTCATTTTACAGTCCTGTTTCCCATGTACTTATTATAGTAATTACAATAACTGGGTAATAACTGGGTAATAACTAGGTACTAACCCTGAACCTACCCCTAAACCCATGTACTTACCTTATATTACCCAGTACTTTCTAGGTAAGTACACTGTAAGTACTGTACTGTAAAATGAAGCGTTTCCAATAATGCAAAAGTAATAATCCCATTGGCTAGCAGTCATCGCCCACATTTTGATTTGGCAAATCAATTCTGGCGAATATAGAAAATGTGATTAATATTCATAAGCCCAACAGTCTCCCTGGCAACAATGCAATCTAGTGAAAAGATTACAAATTTTTTCAAATTTAATGCTGCTAAACTTATGAAACATTTTGGTAAGATTTAATGAGATTTTAATCTTCTGATTATTGTTAATGTTGACCATGTACACAAAAAAATGCATACTTTATAGTTCTAATTCTTAAAGCTCTATCATAAAAACGCTTGAATAATGATGTTACTTAAAGGTTAAGTTGTTTTGCTTTCAATTATACAATACCACATATTCTTAAAAGTTGTCTGATAATTCTTATGCCCTTGGTTGATCTCGTACTACAGGTGATTTTTCCTATTATAATAAATCTGTGTACTCCATAAAGTATAAGCATGGCCTGTCAGTACCAATGCAGTCTTTATTAAAGTCATTGAGCTCTTTATAGGGGACAGGTCTGAAAGCCGACCCAGACACTGTGGTATTTGTGCACTCATTTTTCTGTTTATTTATTGTTAGGCCAGCTAGTTATTTACACTTTATGGATGGGAATGTCAGAATTCATTTGAGGCAGTTAAACTGTTTAAGAGAAAAAGAGACAGAGGGAGGGAACTGGACCAATAAGGAGAGAGTGAGTGAGCAAACCAAAACCATCTAGTTATGCAAAGGGATTACAAGACATATTTAACCTTTGAGAGCGTATTACATTTTGAGGGTTTGTGACCACAAAAGAACAGAAACTTAACACTTTGTTGCAACATACTGTGTGAACTAGTGCATGTATGTGTGTAAAAACAAAAAAAACTAAAACTAAATTCTCTAAAAAGCAAGCCAGATCTTTGGTTTGTGTACTAAGTGAACACGCACTTCAAGTTTATTTTCACAGCCGTGATGCTCTGCTCCCCATTTGGCTTTATATTAAAACACAGCCTTCTTGTCCTCTTGAAGAGAAAACAAAGCCACTTCTGATATTTGGAAGAAAATTTTACTAGTCATTAGTTTCTTTATGAAGAATTCTAACCCTCTGCCTAGGGAGCTGCGGGAACCTTCCACTTCAAACAGACGCGTTTCATTTTCACAAAAAATAGCATGCGCAAGCATTACATTACTTGCATTACATCGCTCCATCCCAGCACGACCTTAAGTAAACACACTGAATTATGATTTTATACAAATGAGACTGTATTCCAATGTAATTCAATCAAAATCTAATAAGGAAAAGGTTCCTGGTTGTTTTGCTGAGGTCATATTTCTCGGTGAGGGCAGAGATGGAGGTTTAGGTGAAGCATGACCGCAACATTTCTCAGCGTATTTCTCTCCCTTCTGATTTCCAAATATTAAGGGCTCAACTGGTAATTGTGTGTGTATGTGGTGACAAAACCTCTTATTAGCTTTGAATAATTTCCTTGATCAAATAACAGATCCAAGTAAAGAGCTTTCAGGATACTTTGAATCCCATTTTTTCCCCCCTCTCGCTCAAAGGGAAACCTTCAGATCTCAGGTAGCTATCAGTATTTTTTTAAAAACAAAAGTATGGCTGGATAAGAAGTGAACTGAAGTTTGAACATGGTTAGGCAGTGCGGTTGAGAACGGTCTGCGCTTTTGAGCTGACTGGGCAGGAAGACAGACGCTAGAGCACTAATTCTCATCCCAATGACTTAAACATGTCCTCTGTCCTCAACTCACCATCCCATAAATTCCTGTCCTTCAGTCAAACACGCAACATTTGTTTAATGACGTTAGTTAGGCATGTCCTACTAGTCATCAACCTCAGAGAGAGAAACAGAGAGAGACAGAGATGGATGAAGGGCTGAAGTAAAAAAGAAGGGTAGCGGTTGTAACATCTGTACTGCTTGGGTTTAAAAGGGCCTTATTTATTTTTGGTGATCAGAGTCGTATACTCAGAAGACAATGATTCTCATTTAGAGTCTCTTAGTTTATAGTCTGTTGAAGTAAACTGCACTTAGCCATACATGATAGACTCAACACAAGAGAATCAAGTATGACAAATGCAGAGCCACAGGAAATCAGTTGTAATCAAGCTCAATATTGATTCCAAAATTCAAATATTCAGTTCCATTTGTCTCCTACTTTCTGTCTTAAAGTCATTTAAAATGACATTTACTGTAGAAAGGCCGCAAATGTGATTTTTGTTTTTTTTTGGGTGGTTATCGCCACAAATATGGGTCTGATTTGACTTTGACTTTGATTGGCCAATGACTTTATGAGTCTTCTGATGTAGACTCAGTGTATTCATTTTTTAGTCCTGCTTCAACAAGATGCTGTCCTGCTCCCTTACGCACAAATATGGGTAAGATGACAATAAGGTCCCATTAGTTAGCATAATTAATTAACTAACATTAATCAACAATGATACAGAATTTATTAAACTTTGTAGATTATAAAAATACAACTGTTCATTGTTAGGTCATGTTAGCTCAGGTCCATTAATACTACAGGAGTTAACAGATAAAACCTTTAACAATGTTTTTTTTTTTTTAAATAATTCGTAAATATTGAAATGAATATCAACTGAGATTAATAAATGCTCAAGAGATATATTTTAATCGCTAGTTAACTAATGAATTTACTTCCCTCCCCCTATTCCGCCTCCGCTCCACAACACTCGTGGAATCTTGTGTCAGTTTCTGGAGCGTCTGGAATCCACTGCTTAACTTTGTTCTGTCATGAATCCCTTGTTTTATGTTTCAGGACTTTTATTTTGAAATTCGTTTGTCGTGCTGTGCCTATGTTCTCTTCCTTTGGTTTGTTCCGGTTTGCCTTTGGCTGAATCTGAAATCACCCCCTATTTGAGGGGACAGCCATTTGTAGTGGTGTCCGTAACCATAGTGAATGTTATCGAGTGCACTCATTCTATCCCAAAATGCAATGCAATAACCAGTGTACAACTGATGTTCACTCAACAGCTGTCTGAATTCACTCACTCGTTTTCATTCACTCCTTCAAGTGAACAGTATTAGTATAGTGAATGAGGGTATAGGGGGACGATTTCGGGTTCAGCCTTTGTCTCCATACTTTCCCCTATTAGTTCCCATGATGACTAATCACCTTCACCTGTTCCTTGTTACCCAGTGTATTTATACCTCTGTATTTCAGTCCTTTTTTGTTGGTCATTGTCATCTTTAAACCTCAATGTAAAGCTGTGTTTCCTGTCTTCATGTTTGGGTTATTGCCATCGGCTTCCTGTTTGAATTATCTTTTTGTTTGTGTCTCTATGGAATAAAGACTGCTTGCTAATAGATCCTCACCTCTCCTCTACCCTGCATATCCATGACACCTGTGCCTGTAAACCTTTTTTGTTGCTCAATATACAAATAACATTCTGTACCTTAAAAACAAATACCTTTGAATAATGTTTATTTAATCTTTGGATATTTAAATTTTGCGTAACCCCCCCCCCCCCCGAGTAATTTCATGCATGCTCTGCAAAAGGTAAACACTATAATATATAATGAAAAAGATGGATGTATAGATGTGTACCCTCTGAATGAGGAATCTGGTTCACAAATCAGGTTGAGAGGTATGATCTTCACTTATTTATAATAACAGAACTATTGAAAAAAAACATGTTGCTTATTGTAGTAATATCTAAATTAATAATCAGTAATATTATTGATTTGACTGCACTGACACTACTGAATTTAAAACTTTTCTATAGAGCTGCTTAATAGCTGAATTGAACTCATTTTATAATTCATGAACTTTACACAGTTATTAAACTGAACTGAATCAACACTGAACTGTTTCAAGCTGAATAATGTCACTATATTGTCTTTTTTAGAGCAGCTTTATGGCAGAATCGGATTCTGTTTGCACCATTGATCATTATTTCCCTGTCCTGTTCCTTTAAAGCTGCTTGAAACACTTAGTATTGTACAAAGCACTATATAAATAAAGGTGACCTAATTTTATTTTAGTCAAAAATATAAATATAGTTGAAATCAACCTATCTAGGTTACACCAACTAAAGTTACGAATCGGGTTCAGATCAGGTAAAAACTTTTTTACAGTGCAGCATTGATATTGAGTCAAATATAATGTTATATGACAAATTTCCACTGCTTGTTCCACTAGTTTGCGTAATTGTATCTTTGCTTGTTTTGCATTCATTATATCTGGTAGAGAAAGTACTGGACATTGGATTGATGCCGATAATATAAACATGATTATTTTTAAGGATTACATTTTATGGGGCTGTCTGAGCAAAAGGCATGCTTGCTGCTGTACAGTTGAGGTGGTCTCATTTTCCTAATACACGCTCCTACTTTTAACAGGAAAAATTAATGAGGACATTGAGAGGAGCCATCACCATATTTTTTCAATAACAAATAATAATGCAAAATACTCCATCTCATCAGGGAACTGCTGCACGTCAATTATGCACAAAATCATATTTACTCAGAAGGGACCTGCTACTGCACTGTTCCAAGTTCTCCAAACATTGTGCCCATTCACGTCACCGCTGATTGAATTTATGAGCATATCATTCACATTAATGGGATTGTCTTTGTCTGCTTGAATCTATCACCAAATCATGTGTGCAAATGTGTTCTTTTGGTTTTATTTTCTCTTAATGTTGTGTATGCCGTCTTCATAACTATTGTGAAGAGCATGTGAGACCATCAGAGAGAGAGAGAGAGAGAGAGAGAGAAAGAGAGAGGAAGAAAATATGGTGTTTCTGCTTTAATCAGTAAGCAGTCTTCAATTACATGGTTGCATTAACTTTTTAAACAAAAGTCACATCACCAGATGTGCCTTTTATTCAGACATATGGACATCAGTACCTGCTGCATTCGTGAATGTGTTGTATTCATGCTCTAAACGATTTTAAAGAATGCAAACTGTGGAACATTTGGTGTGTACACACATAGAAGAAGAAAGCATTTATATAGAGGGAAAAGGCTAAGACAAGGGTTATCCAGGTTTATGTGGACTCCAAAGAATTAATTAATGTCATTTTTATCTTTGGCTAAATGCTTCCTATTATTACAGAGCTGAAGTAAAATATACTGTAAATAAACACACATTGGTCATCACAGCTGATCCATTTATACTCATTGAGTGGGGGGTAAAAACAAAATTTGTTGCCCTCTTCGGTTGAGATTGGGAGGAAGATTATATCTGTGTTGCTAGCGGTCACTTTTTACCCATATTTAGCCTTCTCATTGGCCAGTGCCAGGCGTCGAATGTTGGCCACACAGCTGGCTGCCGCCTCCTGTAGGATCTCGTCCGTGGATCCGATCATGACGAGGAGGAGCTGTGACGGAGAGAGGAACATGTCAGAAACAGTCATCATAACAATCCAATAATGAAAATGCTGGCCAACATTCTCCTTTCATTAGACAGAACGAAAACCGCATAGCTACAATAACAGTCATTCACGAAGGCTTCTTACAAGCAGTTCTTTCCTGGGGCTTGAAGGAGACATCTAATCTGTTATTAAGCTATAAATGCAACTGTTTGCACACTTCAGACTTTTGCCAGAGGAGTTTACAGCTCCTGCGGCTGCCAAGGCTCGCTGCCTACTGGATGGCAGAGTATTGTGCTGGCTCATTAACTCACATATCAGTGTGTTTAGTTATGTTAGAAAGTGAGAATATGGCACAGAACCTTTGTGAGAGTGGAGTATATTAGCAGAATTGTGTTTGTTACAATAATGAATAGGTTTAGTAGTTGTTTATAAACTCTCCTCTGAACATTTAGTCATGTACTAAAGCACACAGTCTGGTCGAACCCTCCCTCAGATCAAAGGTCATATCAGATCCCTCCACTTTAGCCTTGTTCTTGTTTAGCCTCTTTTGATCCTTGTTCTCAAAAACGGGTTTCCTGACTCTAAAAAAGAACTCCACTTTCCAGAACATTATGGCTATATATTAAAATGTTTCCTTCTATTGTACAATGAGAGTTACTTATTATACTGTTGCACAAAGTGAACCTAAAGGGTAGAGTTTATGCCAATGCCACACTGTGGTTAACTTGTACAACATGGTATAATGTAGTTGTTGGAGGAGAGAGAGACAGACAGACAGACAGAAAGACTAGTGGCGAGTTGTGTACATAAATCGAAATAAACACAAACTGTGGGCAAACACACTGGCACAAGTATTAAAAATCTGTTTGGTATATGCGTGTCCTTCAATACAGTACCAATAGGGGGTCATTCATTGAGCTTCATCCAGTACGTCCCAGACTCCCAGCACATTTAGGCCAGACATTTTACTTTACCAAGCAGGCCTTGCTTGAATCAGACTCCTAGGTCTTTTTGATTTGATACAAATATATTGTGAATAAATGAATTAATAATTATATTAAATAGTCAACACAGTCTGTTCATTTATTCAGCATTTCAGAATTTCAAAATTCTGGATGATAGCAATACTCTATGTTAATACAATAGTCAATGATTATTTTATGATACAATACTGAAATATAAACAAAAATCATAAATCGGTCAATTTTAAATGCATTTTAAGTTATAATGTACAGTATAAAAATGAATTTTCAATTTGAGATTTGCTAAAAACTACATTTAAAAATGTTTTTCAATTATTAGTGTTTTAACTTTAAGTGAGCATTAAATGAGAGCAGTGTAAAAAAAGGGTTAGGTGTAAAAAGTGTAAAAAAACAAACAAACTTTATTTTACATACCTGTTTCGTAAAGTGTAAAGTGTGTTAGAGCAAAGTTTGATCTCTTTTCATGTTATACACACACACCAAATTTATATAGACAACACTGAGCCAACAGAGACAAGCAAGACATTTCCAGAATTCCCTGCTAAAAGTTCAATAGTGAAGAATAAACAGATGGAAAGACTAATGTTCTATCTGTGAGCTCCACCAGATTCCTGAACATGCACAAAAAACTGGGAAAACGACAGCTTTGATACCGTCTCTCCTCCTGTAGAGTCTTTATTTGTTAAAACAGCTTCCAAGTTCTTTACATAATTTCAGGCTGAATGTATCAGTTATCATTTTCAGCTGGATTTGCCGTTTTAAAATAGATCCCAAAACACCTCGAAGAGGCGAACGGATGCAAGCACGAGGCCGCAGCAACATGCCAGCACGTTCAGACAAGCTACTTTTGTGAGCACTCAGAGGATGCCCACGACAGGGTCAGCCACCGTTTGCCAGAACTCATAGAGTGTTATTCAGCCGTGGCCAGACAGGGGCTCCTAGGGCCTGGAGCGGAGCCTCAGATAAGCACTGCTCTCTGTCTACTCCTGCCCCTCTCTGCTCTCCCAGCTGGTTTCTCAACAGACTATAATAGCCCACTTGTTAAAAACTCCCAAACCTCAGTAACATGATAACTTGCCTCATGTTTGAAAAATGAATGAGAGCCTCTAAGACTTTCTTCTGTCTTATATGCCGCAAGAGTGGGAGGATCCTGACCTCCAGGAAGGTAGAGCGAAAACATGTTTTCCCAGGCTTCTCATTCAGTACAAGCGCATGTACATAAGTTCTCACACATGTATGCATGCTTGCACACATATGCCATGTCACGCATGTAGGTGTTGCGGTGTTAAGTGCAGCAGCGGTAAGCTGCCGTTTCCTGAGGAGAAAAGCCCCCCGTTCACCCGCCTCTCCTTGTTCTCGTCCTCTTTCACTCTTTACTACATATTGCACTTTCCTTCTCCATTCACACCATTGCTGGACTATAGAACCCAGTTTTAAATGGCTTGTGTCCTAAATGACCTGTGAAATTGTTCTTGTGATCTGCACACAAAATAAACATACAACAGATTTATTTACGTTTCAGTAAACAAATATACAAATGTTTTACATCTGTTTCAGTATAATACTTTTATTTCAGTTTTAGTCATTTAAGTACTTAAACTTAGTACTTTCTAAATTTTGTTTATTTATTTATTTTTTCATTTAATATTTGTATTGTATTTTATTTATGCTCATTTAATAAAAAAATACTGAAATTTGTATTAGTTTTAGGTAACAACAAAATAACCAGACTGGCCTGAAACTGTATTTACACATTATTAGAGATATAGTTTCTTCTAAGCAAAATGGACATTACAACTGAAATATAGTGAAATTAATTGAAATCTAATCAAAATGAATCCAAATTGGAATTGAAAAAAAAAAACAAGAAATTACAAACAAAATTAAACTGAATTGGGACATCTGTATAAATACCAAGCCCTCCTTTATATAATTTACTGATGTGCTTATTTATATGTAAAGAAGCAACAGAAGATACATCTCTTCTTTCCTTTCTACTGTTTTGGGTTGCATTTCTCCAACCCTTTGTATCATTCTTTTCCAAGCTGCCCCTATTTATTTATTTTTTTTATTCTTATGACTTGCTAAGAAACAAGAAAACGGCTTTTCGCACTGATCTTAACTTTGGGTTATCATTGCTCTAAACCCTGCTTTTATCCCTGGATAAAGGAACGTTTCACACTTGTAATTTAGAAGTGGTGTTAGCACAGCTTTTTACCCTGGGTTAAGAAACCGTGCAGATGTTAACCCCACATTGCGATGCCAAACTTGTAGAGTGTGAAACAATGCAGCCAATTACGTGCCTCATATTCACGTGTCTTGTACAGTCAAACAAACACCACATGCTGTACAGTAGGGAAAAAATGTCAAATGGTGACAGAAAACACGACTATTGGAGTGAAGAAGAGACCGTTTCATTTTTACCTTTATGGTCCGAAAAGTCCATAAACTTGATAGACAAATATGCAAACAAGAACATTAACACCAGGGTTTGGGAATGTAAGTTTGAAACGGTAGCTTATAAAAACCCAGGGTTTAGAATAACCCAAGTGTGAAAAGCCCTAAAGTCTTAAGGCTGTTCATGTCATCTAAACACATCTCTTAAAACTTTTTCTACTCTCACACCTGAGGTACCCTGCATTCCTCACCTCAGACGAAACAGAGGGTCGAGTCATGCTGTTTCAAGATATAAAACACTGCAAACTTCAGACACATGCTACAGTAGCCAGATCAGAGCACTCAGCGAGAGAGTGAGAGAGAAAGAGAGAGTGAAGGGAGACTGAATAGCCTGAGTGTGTATAAGGACGTCATCTGCTTGCCATATCCACAACGGCTTTAAGCTGCTACACACATGCCATGACTAAAAGGAAACGCATGGAATATTTCTACAGGTCGAGGCTGAATCATGCTCTTTTTATATCTCTCCTTCATATTTTACACATTTATGCTCATTTGCATGCAATGCAAACACATCAACAGGACAAGAGGGAAAACATACAGGCTCAGGACTTTCACACATGGCAAGCGCAGGTTCACGGTCCACAAAAAAATACCAGGATCTGGCAACTCGCGCCAGTTGGAATCCTCTCTGATGAAAATGGCAGATAATTACCGTTCGTATTTTGTAATATGTCTTGCAAAGGTATTTTTGCTTATGAAAGGGGTTCTTTAATAGAAAAATCTAGCTAAAGCTGTCTGCGAGGATTTATGGTTTCAACAAACAATCTGTAAAGCTGTGGCGGTGTGCTGGAGGGAAAGGGAGAACGGATGAAAAGAGTTTTCTGAGCATCAGCCACAACAAGGCACATCCGAATGAAAGCTGTGAGATACTGACCGTACATGTCAAATCAAACGGAGCGTGTTTAATTGACACATGCTACAGGATGCTCATACACACAACATGTTGAACAGTGTTCAAAGTGTGTACGAGTCTTTCAGAGATCAGCAACCCTAGCCATATTAGTTCCCAAGTGGGCTGAACTTTCATACGTCTGTTTTTTGAGGTGTAACACACTTGTAAAATCAGAAAAAGGCTTTTGTTTCAGAACCAATTTAAAATGTTCTTTCATATTTTATGAAATATTCAAATGGAACATTAAAAGTTGTTTTTTTTAGTTTAAATAATTTGTGTAAAAAGTGTAAAGGCAGAAATTGGAGAGGCTGGAGGGTGCTGAGACCATCTCTAATGTATTTTCCAGTGTGAAATATTTTCTTCTCAATGCTTAATTTCCTCTGCTAAAGCTTAGGGGACTGAGTTCTACACCATTAAGAATGTCAAGCAGCAAAGTTACAGACAGAACATAAGTCTGAGAGGGCACAGCATGCAAAGTGAGAAAGGGAGAGAGAGTGAAGGAAATCATTACAGCTCTAAGCTGTTGGGTGTACAAGAGCTTCTGACTCTGAAATACGATTGCAATAATAGCAAGAGGCAGTCTTGAGTTTTACACCCCTTCATAAATTAGACTGCAGTGCAGACATCGTTCCCCGATAAACTCTCTCTCGAAACCCATTTACAATGGTAGGAAATATTGTTTTAACACGTCTTCTGTCACATTAGCCTATATATCATATTTTAAATGTTCAGTTGTGCTCAGGTTGAAGCAGAAAATGTGTCAATCAGAACAAGTGAGGGCACAATTGAAGTTCTGGTTGGTGCAACACATGTGCTGTCCAGTTTTTGTCATTGCTTGAACCGGGCAAAAAAACATTCGTCTTAACGACTTTTGCAAATTGGACATTACTCTTTTGGAACACCCAAAGTTCAGTCCAGCCTCCAATTACGGGCTGAACTGAACCACATTCACGGCACCAGCACATCAGACTACAGCACACAATTAAAGGAACATGGGAAAAAATATTTGGCTGCAACACGACAACCACTCTCATAATTTATATCCAGTTGTTATTGGGGGTGTGGGGGAGGCTTTTAACTGTATGTACGAGCACTCAAACAGTTTTCTCATGTGAAAATCTCATTGGGAAAGCAAAAAGTGGTTACATTTGAATATGGGCAAAACATTTTTTTTTTTCACCCAAACTGAATTGCAGTGTACAGTACATGGCAAAAATAAAATGTCATACATCTTTTATTGAAGAATACGTAGTTCACTAGTGTTAACTGCAAGCACATTCGTCAAATAGAAAGTATTTGGGGTCTAGGTTTAGCCCAGTCTGAGTAAATGAAGGTTGTTGGTTTAGGCTATAAAAGACCTCCCAGACTTGCACTGTCAGAAAAAAAGTGCTAAAATAGTACCTCTGGACTAGAGGTACATCAGCTTGTCACTGGGGCAGTACCCTTAAAGGGACAACTTACTCATCTACACTTGAAAGATATGCATAGTTGTACATTGTAATCTGTACTAAGGTACTACTATAAATCTTTCAGGGAAAATAATATAAAAGATGTCCCTTTAAAGGGGTGGTTGATTGCGATTTCACTTTTTTCGTTTTAAATAGTGTGTAATGTTGCTGTTGGTGCATGAACAGTATCTGCAAAGTTGCTGCACTGAAAGTTCAATGTAAGCAGAGATATCGTCTTTTAAAAATCAGGAAGTTTAATGCCTACAAAAACGACTCGAATGGGACTACAATGAGATACTCCCGGGTTTTATACGTAACTAACCCATAATCAACCCTCCCTCCGGAATACGCAAAAAAGGGGCATGGCCATATTTTTGCTGCTTTGTTGAAGAGGAAGAGTTATAGTGGAGAGCAGTAGCTATGCAGTCGAAAGTGTGTTATTTTCACCCAGCTGTCAAGTCTTCTGTGTTCGGGCTTCCTACGGACGCTGTAGTTCGTCAACAATGGCTACAATTTATGTTTGATTATGTTCCTAAAAATTACAATCATAATTTAGCTCTCTGTGCTGCGCATTTTACGGAAGACAGCTTCCAGAATCTCCACAAATTCAATGCCGGATTCAACTGTCACTAAAACATGAAGCAGTTCCAACTTTAAAACCAGAGGCAGCAGTTGTTGGGCCACAACCTGTAAGTAAGACGTAATAATTTTAAATGTATTTGCATGTATAATTTCAGACGTAATGTTTTAGTTTTATCAAGGACGTAAACAAATGCCAGCGCTGGCTTTAGCAGCCACTTAGTTATGCTATTTCGTGTATGACAAACGCGTACAAACATTTTGGACCTGAATTTGTAATTATGTACTAATTTTGTAAATGTATTTTCCATGTATACTTTATGACGTAATTTTTCGATTTGATCAAGAACGTAAACCAATGCCAACGCTGTTTGTTTATAGTAGCCAGTTAGTTCGATGCTATTTTGTGTGTGTAAGACAAACGTGTACACCTAAAGAAAACGATACACTGAGTAAACTAAGTTTTGTGAATAGATAAACGGTTGTTCATTATATCGATAAAACAATAACTTTAAAAAACGGTATTACTCTGTCATTTATTCAGTTATATTAAATGTTTAATCAGGAGAAAACCGTATCTCAAAAGCTATAAGCAGCAGTAGCATTTTCAAGTAACAGCGTATCGAAATTCTTATATAATAATAGTAGAATAGAAAAGAATAGAATAGAATAATAATAATAAAAAAATGTACCATTCAGAAATGTTTTGTAAGAGCCGTGGGGAGGTTCTGCTTGACTCTCTTCATTGCCTCTTTCTGGGTCTGATTCTGGCTCAAACTGATACGGCAGTAGGCTATTGACACTATTTACATTTGACCGGAGCACATGCAGCTTTCCCCTGTAAAGTTAATGGGCGTGAAGTTTCCGGACTATGTGCACTACGCAGTTTAGACAATTACAACACACCGGCCCAACTAACCAATCTGAGCCCATTGCCTGTTTCTGAGGGAGTGGTTTCATAGAATCAGGAAGTCAACCGGTCGTTCAAATGACAGAGGAGAAACCGGCTTACAATAAAGGTGAAATTTATGAAAAATAAGGCTTTAAAAAAAAAAAAAAACACACTTAGACATGTTATATTGCACCCTATAAACACAATCATGCAAACAAAAAAAGCAGTAAACCACCCCTTTAAGGCTACTGCACCAGTGACAAGCTGTTGTACCTGCAGCTGAGGCAAAATTTTAAAGGTAACATTTTTCTGAGTGTGGAATAACTTGTTTAAGGGTTGTGCTAATCACTAGGTAGGTAACATTATAGAGTTATATCATTCCTAACAAAAAGTAAGTATATACTGTACTTCAAGTTCATTTATTAAAGTAAACAAAAAAGTAAAGTTCAAGTATATTTTTAAGTATACTTTATCAATCTACTAGAAGTATACTTGTGAGCTTACAATTTCAATACTACCAGGGACTAAATTGGCCCACCTTTTAGTGTATATAAGTATACTTTAAGTGTAACTATAGTTCCCTTTCGAAGAGCGGTAACTCTACATTGTGTAGCAACGCTGCGGGAACTCCTCCCTTCTCCACTTTTGTTGAAATCTTATGGGCTAATGCCAGCTTGGAACAGCTGGCCAATTGTCGCTAAGTATGCAAATACTGACAGGCTCGCAGTATAAAATGCACGGACGCAACAATTGCGTCAGAATCTCTTTCTTCACGCTGCCATCGTGGAAGCTGCACCAGGAGGACTAGTGATCTTTTTCTATAAGCATCCGATGGCTTCAACTTGCCAGATTTGTGCGGGCCCCATCGACCCGCCCGACGAATATGAGTTCTGCGTCGCCTGTCTGGGCCTCACCCACGCCGAGGCGGCCTTCACGGACTCCACGTGCGCCCACTGCACCAAGCTGCCGGTGCGCGCCCTAAGAACCAGGAGGGAAATGGTTCGTGCTATAACGAGGACGAGGCCCACCCTCCCCCGCCTGGAGTCGAAGATGACGTCGGAGCCTGGAGCCGCCGTCATCCAACGTCATCGCACTAACCTTTCCTCTTCGTGGAAGCGAGCTTTCGAGATTCCTTAAGGAGAGTGGAGGCTCCACCCCGGATCAGTTCGAATGATTTGGGATCGATTCGGGCGGGTGAATGTGGATCCATTTGCCACAAGCGAGAACACGCACAGTCAGACGTTCTTCTCGCTATCTCACTCCCAGCTGACGAGAGATGCTCTGACATCACGTTGGCCGAAAGCCATACTTTACACATTCCCTCCGGTGAAGATTCTGCCTATGGTGTTATACAAAAGCATGGAGGAGAGAGTGTCAGTGATCCTCGTGGCTCCGAACTGGCCGAACCAGCCCTGGTTTGCGGGCCTGAGAGAGATAATGGTGGCTCCCCCATCGCAAATACCCCTCAGGAAGGACTTGCTGTCCCAGGCGAATGGCACAATATGGCACCCCAGCCCCAAGCTGTGGAACCTTCATGTGTGGCCGCTTCAGGGACCTTAAATGAGCGAGACACTGCATTCACGAATGCTGGGCACACTCGCGGAGACGAGCACGCCTTCTACTAGGCGCCTTTACGCTCTAAAATGGGGAGTTTTTGCAAAATGGTGACAGGACATCGATATCGGCCCGGTGATCTGTTCCGTGTCGGATGTTTTGCACTTCCTACAGCACAGACTGGATAGCGGGAGTTTGCCATCCACACTGAAGGTGTATGTGGCCGCTATTGCTTCGTTTCATTCCCCGGTTGACGGGCAATCGATCGGTAAGCACACTCTGGTGACCAGATTTCTCAGGAGAGCGAGGAGATTGTGTCCTTCACAGCCGCCATCTGTGCCGCTGTGGGATCTATCTTTAGTTTTGAGGGCTCTCTCTCTACTGCCGTTCGAGCCCCTAGCTTCGATTGCTGTTGAGGAGCTCTCCCTGAAAGCGGCTTTACTCCTTGCTCTCGCCTCTGCGAAGCACATTGGAGACTTACACGCGTTCTCTGTGAATGATGATTATATCCGTTTCAGACCCGGCGACTGCAGTGTCACTCTCCGGCCGAGACAGGGCTACGTGCCGAAGTCACTCTCTACACCGTTTAAAGCACAGGTTGTTTCCCTGCCCGCTTTATCTGCTGAGCCGTCATCCTCGCGTGAAGCTGACGCTCAGAGCGCTGTTTGCCCTGTCAGGGCTTTGCGGATGTATGTGAATCTCTCGGCTGCCTTTCGTCACTCGGACCAGTTTTTTGTGTGCTTTGGTGGATGTACTAAGGGACGTGCTGTTTCAAAACAGAGACTTTCTCACTGGATTGTGGACGCTATCGCATTGGCTTACGAATGCCAGGGGAAATATTGTCCCCTTAACATCAGAGCTCATTCGACGAGGGTGGTTACCTCTTCTAGAGGGATTTACCATTACCTGGTCTAAAAGGAAGGTCTATCCAGGATTTATGTCTTGCTGCTGTTGTAGAACACCCCATTTTTTATGCTTAAAATATACATTTAACTCTAATTTAACTCTTTCCCCGCCAAAAAGTTTTTTTTAACAAAAAAAAAGTTGCCAGTCGGCACCAGCATTTCTGATCATTTGCATAGAATTTTCATGGCCCCCAGATTATTTGGTTGTATGAATATATAAACATGCAATATATCAAAAGAAACAACAGATCCTCTGCTTAAAAATATATATATATTCTAGCTTCATGGATTCTTTTTTTATCAACACTTGAATGTGGAAAAGTTTAATAAAAAATGCAACATTTTGAGCGGAGAAAAATCACGTTTTTGTAAAAGACTATGACCGTAAAAAGCATAATAGGGGCACTTTAACTAATGATAACAAAGATAAATACTGTAAAGCATGTATTGCTCATTGTTAGTTAATGCATTAATCGTAAAGTGTTTCTGATGCATTAGGTTTAGCAGTTGCAGTCTAGACCTGTCATTCTAACAGCCACATCTTGAAATGCTTGATTTTTTGTCATTAGTGGAGAGCATATTTCCCTAAATAACCCTGTAAGCACTACAATAAAACTTACATCACACCTAACACATAAATCTTTTTAGTTACTTGTAAATTGAGCAATTATTACGGAAAGTTTTAAAAACCATGTAAGGCATTGTTGTCTAACATAGTGTGTATCTTTTGATTTGAGTGCCATATTGAGTGGATTCCAGAAACTGCCACTCAGAAGGTATCCCAGCAGTGTTCTGTCACTCCAGTCCAGTCTGCCCTGGCCAAAGTCATGCCACAGTCACATTCTGCTCCTTCTTCCCAGCAGCTTGCTGAGCAACCGTTCCCCGCGCAACAGCCTTTCAATGCTCAGCAGCCCTGGCATGCTAGGGCACAGGGGATAACTGGGGGGTGGCGGAGCGAAGCTCAGAATACACACTGCTGTTTGCTCTACTGAATTCCCATGACGGTTAGAAAACACTCTTATTTCCGCCCCCCACCCACCCCCCCACCCCGTAACCCATCACCCCCACCCCATAACCCATCATTTCGAAAAATAAAAAACATGCCTTGTTCTCCAGTCCTTGTTGCTTGAAAATAGTCCAAATACATCCTTTCAAAGCTTAATAGTGATGTTTTCACATCACACGCTGGAGTGTGCCAACTCTGCTTGCAGTATGCAAACTGAGGTTTTAGCAGCTTGCAATGCATAAAAGGAGATGTACAAGGAGGTTATTGGTATGCAAACATATAAAACAAACATGAAGTATGATCAGTACCTTGACCACTCCGTTTTCGTGCATGGTGATGCAGTTGTTAGGGTCTTTAGACAGCTCAAACAGAGCCAGGGCTGTCGCTTGGTGCACCAAAGGGTCATTTGAGCGGAGGTAGCGTACCAGTGGAGCTACAGCTCCAGCCTCCCCAAACGACACACAATTACTTCCCCATGTACAGCAGCAGGCGATAGCTTCTGCTAGGTACCGCCGTAACTTATCGTCCCCCTGTACATCCACACAAAGCGAGAGAGAGAAAGAAACTAATTAAATAAAGTGACAGTTACTTATTTTCAAAATAGTTTTATTTTCAGTAACAGAAAAAGTATATTACACCTATTGTGAAAAGACTATGTATGAACTTCATAAGGGTCTTATAGGACAATTCCAGAGAAGTGAATTTGTCAATGCGAAACATGGCTGGAGCAGCACTCACAGTGTTGGTGAGATTGGCCAACATGGGAACCACACCATGGTCTGTTATAACTGCCAGGTTCTCCACATCTTTGGCAATTTTGGCAATGGCTGCGCACACACTGGCCAGCACATCTTTATTCTGTGATTTTAGCAAGTTAACAATGAGCTCCAATCCACCCACAAAGGAACGCACCATTTCCCCAGCATCCTGAAACAGAGAAAATAAGAAATTGTCATGATTTGTGATTGTACACAAGAAAATGTGTTTAAAATAAATAAACATTGTAAAATGGATGATTCAGAAGGCTATTATATGATTTATCATATGAAATCATTCACTGAACTATTGAGAATAGCTAAATTTCTCTTGGAGACACTCCAGCACGCTTTGGGGTGTGACACAGGCTGCGATATTCAGCAAGTCTGTAATTGTTCTGTCATACCTGAAACCTGTACATGTCAAACTCAATCAGTTCACACTACCTAGAGTATACACTCACCTCAGAAAGGAAATATGGCTGACAAAAAGAGGATTTCCCATGTGAGTAAAGTAGAGCTGGTTTTAGGCTTGATGGTACCATGATAGAGGGCACGTTTTCTCCTTAGGTCACATGGAGGCTCATGCCATGTCATGACAGGCAGCAGAGGCCCAACCACAGTAGAATAATGGGCATTAAAAATACACATACCACACATACACATATCACACAGAAATGGCAACTTTAGTTCCTTTTTTAGTTCCAATCCAGTCAATTCAATGGTGCCAGAGAGTATGTAGCATGCCAGCATGGCACCAGGCTGTTTAGAATTATTATAAAATAGTACAGTGATATCTTTAATGATGGTACAGAAGCACATCACTGTGATTTTGGAATCAGATGAAGCCAAACATTCAGTAAGCAAGCCTTTCTTGTATTGTGGAATGATTATGGAGTACCACAGGTTGCTGCTTCTGTTCTTGTCATGTACAACAAGATACAACCATGTCTTGAGTTCACCTCAGTGTGAATCGGATCCTTCTAACCTAGAGAACAAAGTCTAAAGTTCAGTCCTCTGGGGTTCTCCTGAGAAAAATAAATCTGCCCCTCTATAACCCTGTATTTCACAACACAGCTTAACCCTAATAAACCCTTGCACACAGCACAGTAAAAAGCAGCCTTCCACCCTGCACACCCAGAAAGAGAAGCAGAGACCCAGCGCAGGTCAAGCGTGCAGAGTGGAGTGAAGACAGCAGCATCAGAGATGAGCCTCTAAAGTCATGCCAAATGATGAGCTCTGTGTTTAGTGTGTCCGGGCAAATATCAGGAGAATCTGCAGTGTGTCTCACACAGGAAATGGCAGTACAGGAATACTGATGAACACTGGGAAATAGAGAGAGAGAGAGAGAAAAGCAGGAGCAGAAGAGGAAGTATGGCAGAGCCACCAGCTGCGGAGGGTCACTGAGGAACCCTTTCAACCCAGGGCCCACAAAAACATCCCCAACTAAGTTCCACATCAGCAAACACAGCACGAAGTAAGACATGCAGAGAGAGAGAGGAAGAGCGAGGGAGAAAGAGAGAGAACGGATGAAACACAAACTGAGTACAAAAACCAATGTAAGCCAAGCTGAAAGAGGGAGAGGAAAAGGAGAGAGAAAATGAGAGATACAATTTAGGAAACTGCACTCAAAAAACATTATAGCATTAAGGGAATTGAGAGAGGTATAACATTATAAAATGTATACATTTGGCAGATGTTTGTATCCAAAGCAACATAAAAGAACTAGTGTCACAGAAAGCCGATTGTGTTTTCACCTGGCTTGTTGTGCCTGAGCATAACGCAAATACTACAGTCAACGGCCAATTCTCACGAACGTTTTGCACCTGCTTGGTGGAGAATATGGAAAAATAACTCCATACCAGCAGATGGCAGTAGTCTGTATTTATAATTCAAAGAGAGAAACTGGCAGAGCTAAGACTGCAGAGATGCAAATGGTAAACATAATAGCATTTGACAAATTTGACAGTCATATCAATAGGAATCCATAGGATCTGGAATTTTGTAGAAGAGTGAAAAGTTTTTCCACACAGATTTCGCCATGGGATCAAGTTAGTCGCATGGATTTGCCGTGTTGACCAACAAAAATTGTGATTTCTTTGTGAGCTGTGCGTTATACACCACTACACTATTGACAAACAAATTTCGCTAAAATTGCTAATGTGGCCACAATTTGATTATTTGGGCTAATTAAGCACAGTCCTCATTAAAGCAGACAGCATTATTTGTTACATGCTGAACATCATCTGTCAGTAAAGGAACAAAGCACAATCATACAGTAGCACATAATCACTAGAGGATTCATAGTAAGTACCAGCTGTGAGTGCTGGTAGGGATTTTGAAGTCCCCAGATGTGGTTTTTCAAGCATGATTTTCATAAATTTGGCCCTGCAGCTGCTAACTCAATCCACATGGGGCTTTATCTAAATAACTGCTGCTGTGTGGCTGATCAGGTTCCCGGCGTGGATGGGTACATAATTTCACATAGTCCTGCCACCAACCCTAACTCTCCTCTGAACCATTGCACTACATGAAGTGAACCTGTATTGTTTTTAGCCGCACATCACAGCAAGGAGAAAGAAAAAAATAAGAAATTCAGAAGCAGAAAACTGTTTTTTTAGACAAAAATAAACATACATTATACAAACAATGTTCTTTTATTTTTAACTGTGCGGATAATCTACAGGAACAATGACGCATTTGTGTTAATGCGTTACATAAGAGGCTCAGGAAAGCAGACTTGCTCTGTGCCAGCTATGAGATTTAACCTATATATAGATAAGACCGACTGCTTTGTTAGTTAGCATCTCTTGTTCTTCGTGTTCTTTAAGTATCGATACCACAATGGCATTCAATTTTGCACTGCCATCTATCGATGTTATCTCTAAGTTTTATCTAAATTACACTGCTTATAGTGAGTTTTAAAGATTGGTCTACACACTAATGAATTCCCTTAAATGTCCAATAAAGACGAAGCAACTTGGCCATAGCTACACATGATTTTCTCCATCATCAAATCTTTCCACCTTGTATATGTTGTATCTTTTTTTTGTCATTATCAGTCTTTCTGTCTTCTGTTTCTGACCTTTTTTGCTTTTTCGTCCATACAGGTACTGATTCTCCCATTGCCTCTGCTGGTATAGCACGATACAAAGTGTGTTCTATTGTTTAACTATCACACTTGGCATCACCAAACAACACTACGCTACTATCAACAACGGCAGCAGTCTATAACATGAGGTTTCTCCTACAGTATGTTTAGTGAAACCCTGCGGGTGGAGATGAACGGGGGAACATTAACCTATGTTGAAACTGGACATAAATAAATGTACCTTTGCATTTTCAATGCAGGGGCAGATGGCCCAGGCAGCACTGGCCTGAACTTCTGGATTGGGGTTCTTCAGCAAAGACCAAAGAAGTCGTACGCCATCAAGACAATCGATGATCCTAAGAGAGAAGAATAACAACTGTCACTTCTGGATACTGCGAGAGACGTCACACCAAGCATACAACAAACTGATTTATCACCCCCAATTACATAGTCTACAACGCAGTGTACAGGGAAAGCTCATGCATTTATTCTCCAACATGTTTATATATCTGTTTTTCCAGGGTTCAGTTTGGCTCTTGCAGTGGACTATCCCTCCTGGTGTGATGATGAAAACATTCCAATAGCAGATCAGAAAGCTGCTCAGCATGGCTTTCCCATCACATCCCACCTGCTCAGTTCCTTACGCTGGTACCCCCTGCTCACCTTCCAACAACTCCATTCAAACATGTTCACATCAGCCTGGCCGAATGCTGACCCGTACAATGGTTTTAGGAGGTCCGTGCGGATATTTATAGCCAACCGTGGACAAACACACACACACACACATTCGCACAGAGCGTGACGTTTAACTCCGTTCCTGTCGGTGATTCGGAGGAAAAAAACCAGAGAAAGTCAGTTTTCCAAGTCAAACATTCTCAGAGACAAGTCTTTCTATATTTCACTGCTTCTGAGTGAGGTTTACTTAAGAACAGGCTGTATTTCATGCTGTGGATATGATTCTACTAAAGGATGTAGCCAGGCTCTGGGAAGCACGGGAAAATGACTCTTCAGTGCGGTCCATTTGTCAGGTATAAATAACATGTAACCTGTTTCCCATGTGTGCATCCAGCGACAAGGCCGACATTCAATGCTGTCATAATTGCTAAACCACGTCGCAAAGGGAGGCACCAGTGAACGGAGGTTGGGCCAAGCACTGGTCAGAGCCATCTCAACACCAAGCGTACCCCCCGACCCCATCCTCATAATAAATCAGTTTGAGAGGCATGATAACAGGGAGAGCCCACGCTATCCTGAGAGGACACTAAATCCTTCAGGAGCAGGACATAGTCCTGCACTTGGACAGGTAAGACGCACTCAACACTACAGCAGTAGGATGTACTTAGAAATCAGTCCCTAGGCTGGTGAAGCAGTGGAAGTTCATAGTTTGGGATATGTGCACCAAATCCATGTTTCTGACAACAATGGAAAATTCAGTTGGAATTAACAGATTAACGAAGATCAAATATTTCAATAAATCATTTTGAAAAGGTAATGTTTCTTTTCCCACCAATGATTTTGAGATTTCCAGATAATTATATACCATGTGGAGGGCAGACCATCATGTATTCTTTGTTCTGGTCTTGATTTCAGAAACAGGCCTAAATATGCTGTTCTACTAAAGAAAACAATGATCAAATATGAGCTATGCTAATGAATGCTTCATTCTAAAAATAACCATCAACATGGAACACAAAGGAATTAAAACACATTAAAAAAAGACCGTTTACAACTACAAGGAAATGGGAACAAAAAGATGAATCCTAAATATAGATTCCATGAGAAAATATGTTCTTCAAGAGCTGTTACATAGATCTTCAGCACTGAAGTTCTTGGTCACTCAAATAGTTAAATTAAATGAATGGACTTATTTCTTCAAAAACAAGCTTTGTGGACTTTTACTACACTACTGTGCTTTCTCACATCCATAAACGTATTAATCTTTCAGACAAAGGCTGTGTGAGCTTGGGTGCTGAAGAGAAGGGGAACAAAATGCTCTTCATTTGTGTCCAGCCTTAATTAAGAAGGGGACTGCAGTCTATAACAGTCTTGTAAAAGCAATGAAAGTCAGATGTGCTAAATATACAAAAAGGCCAATACTCAAATCTCTGTGAATGTGTGAATTACATGGCAGTTTTGTGCTTTGCATATGTTTAAGACAATGATTCGTATTCCTGATTCGATTCAATTCAGATTTAATTAAATTAAGATTCATTTGGGTGGATTTCATTTATAATGTCCATTTTGCTTATAATATGAAAGAAATTCTCTCTCAAGAGAAACTATACATAATGTACTATACATACACTTTTTTTTTTTGATTCACAAAAAAAGAGCTGGTTCATAACACTCATTTGTTAGCCAATTGGACTACATTGTATGTTTGTTTTTGTCGGATGCAGCCTGAGAGAGAAACTATTTCACAGTACACCATATTTTTATTGCATGACACTCAATACAGTACAGTCAAGTGCACAGAGTGAAAAGTTGAAAAAGACATTCTGTATACTCATCTGTGCTTATGCTCTCCTGCCTGTTTCTGTTTAGCAAGTCCAAATGGCCGTTGTCAGAAGTGCTTTTCAGCATATACATACTGACCGCACTGAGACAATAAAAGGCCTCCACCCTAGCCACAGCTATGAGTCTCACAGCAGGTAGAGTAAACACAGATCTTCAGGCCCTGTAATTACAGCACCAGGGCTAAGGGCTCTCACCCTGCATGTGTGGAGCATGGAGCCCGGTCAAACTGCACAACCCTGGGCCTGTTGGATCCGCTGCAGAAGCGGTGAACATGTAATCTTTTACAGAGAACAAGAACAATGCCTTGTCATTCTAAACCAAGCCAATGGCAACAGTGTAAGGGATTACAGGGCCAAGGTTGGACACTGAATATTGTCAGCTGTTGGATTGTTTCAGGACAACTGTTTTGGATCCAGGTTAATTAGGTAACACACAATCACTGAACAAAAAACAGTCTGATATGGACACAGGGAAAATCTGTTATAGTTATACTGTACAGAGCATTATTATTTGACTTGCAAAGGACATATTTAAGAGTGCTGTAAAGATACAATCAATCAATTTAAGGTACAACTTACGTCATGTTCTCAGGGTCAGTGGCACAGGCTCCCACGGCCCTTGTGACGTTGACTAGTAGGGCCTGGTTGGTACCAGTGAGTAGGTTGACCAAAGGCTTGATACCACTGCTCTTACGGATGGTGGCAAGATTCTCTGATATTTGGGCACATTCTCCCAGAGCCCCCACTACATTAACGAGTACCTCTTCAGGTTGGTCTTTGAGCAGACGTACCAGAATCTCCAGTGCCTTATACTCCTGAAACCTGGGAGAGAGAGTAAGCAAGAAATGATTACTCGTATGCAAGCCCAAGAAAATGGTACATACATAATTTCCAGAGTGCTTCCAATCAAAAACAAATACAAGGACTCCATATACCAAGGCATCAATTGGTTATCTGCAAGAAAAATAGCATTTCCTGTTGCTTCCACAAAATGAGCATTTCTGGTGAACTCTTTTTTTTCCAAATTTGAGCACATTTCTTGTGTGAACACACTTGCTTGTAATCTCTAAACCATACAATTGCAGCTTTTGAATTACGTTTTGTAATGAATAGTGAGTTTAACCCCTGTGTGCTTAAATTGTTGTTGGTATCTGATAATGGGATAATGGTATATCCAAGAAAAAAAAAAGTTGTCTCAATATTGCTCTCAAGGACCTTTCTTCATTGGACACAAAAACATGAAATGGGTTGTTTATTATTAGATAAAGCATTTTTTCCATCATACAATGGATTGTAAAAACAAAGACTCAAAACCATAAATAGCAACAGGAAGTATTCGTAAGATATCTGGGAGGAGAATAAATCTGGTGATGTTATATTGCCTCAACATTTCCCACGCTGCTCGCAATATGCATTTATGCTCAATGACCACATTTTCTGGTTTGGAGCAAGAAAACAAGAGCTTTTGGTCCGATTCTGGCCTTGTTTGCCAAGTAGTGGTAAACAACAATAAACATTTAAAAGGCATATAATGTGGTCACAGGGAGCCTCAACTAATCTCTGATGTACGGTTAAGCTATATGGCTGTTTTTATACAGTTACGGTTTCTGGCTAAGCAGCCCTGATGGCCATTGGAAAGAGTGTTCAAGGTCATTTGGCTCTGGTCAAAGTCAACCAACATTTTCTGTCGAGTAAATTTAATGAATAGCTGCCAAAATTAGCTCAGCTTTAAAAAAAGAAAAAAGAAATAAGGCCAGGCCTATGCTCAAACATAGCATGTAAAACAGATGCCATCAGAGAAATGTTATCAGTATGCTACATTAAAGTTGTGGAGTAATTACAAGTTACCTCTGATAAATGGACTGTGGTTGTTGTCTATTTTTGTAAAGCCAACACCAACCTGCCAAATAACCGTGCCAAGAGAAACAACATAAAACAGCACCGGTCAGTCGCTACCACAAAACAAAGGTTAAAGAGTGAGCATGCACTGTTTTAGAGCTCCTAACAGCATCCTAAATGCTCCCATTGACTCTTTGATTAATAGTACAGAACTTTTTTTGCAAAGCACATTGTTATAGTTGTAAGAAGAAAAAAAAAATCACAGACAAAGGATATTTAATGTGGGTGGCTGAGGAAAGACTGGACAGAAGAATTTTTAGATCTGTAAGTGAACAGTAAAACCCAAAACAACTGACCCTTTGCTATAAGCCCCATCCTAACCCCTCTGGTGCTCTTTGGTAGGAAAAATGTAATTTTTTTTATTTTTTTTTACTTCATCGGAATGGTACGAAACTTGGTAAAGGTTTTGGCACTTGCTATGTGAACAAAAAAAAAAAAAAAAAAAAATCATGGACATTATTTGAAAAGGTTAAATGCTCCTGAAAAAAATAGTCACACTTGTGCTCCTCACAGTCAAAAATGACCTCATTGGAAATGAATGGGAGACAAATTTCATCTAGTGAAACTTTTGGTACTGCAGCCAAACAAAATCTTACTGAAAGCAAATTTTTTGAGGTATCAAGCTCAAATGGTTTAGATTTATGGCTTTGATTTTCTTGCAGTTTTAGAGTAAAACGTGTTTTTGAAACTATATATCATATACAATATTTAGGGGTTTTTTTTGTAATTTTGTGCTGTTATTAGTTCTAATCCCTTTCAAATGAGGCTTTTCTCTTTTCATTTCATAGGGTTTTTAGTGTCTACAGTTTTTAACCACATTACTGCGAAATTTAAGAATTTCTTTAAAGAAAAACATCAGATAAAAAAGTTTTGCAATGTCACTTTATTCCAGCCCTTGTAAGACTAATTTTACCAAACCATTTTAACCACATAATGAGCACATTTACATTTTAACATAAAATTGCACAGTTCATTAAAATCTCCAGTTCATGCCTATGAGATGTTCGGTAACATTAGCAATCAAGGGGGATAGAGCTATGCAAAGGGTCAATCATTTCCAAATGAAGCTACTGAAGAACACCTTGATTGGACTAGCAAAGTGGAAAGATAAGGGAAATTAGTAGTGATGCACCAAATTTATTTTTTTTATGAAACATCGAAAACAAAAGTGTTCATTTGGTAGAAAAATAAAGTTTTGTTGATTAAATTTGGGTATTTGAACTTGGTGTGCTGTCAGGGTGTTGTGTCCTCAGGTGCTAAATTATCGTAGTGAAGTTTTTCAGCAATGAGCTGCCTCTCGATATTTTAGCCGAATCTTTTTTATTCATTGTTACTCTAACATCATTTTTAGTTACAGTTTACCTGTCATAGTTTATCTATGTTGTGCACACGAAATAGATTCTGACGTGGTCAAAGCACACCATGGGATAGCATTAATTAAACGTCACAGTTCCGATAAATGATTTTGACCCTCTTTTTTTTGTTGCCATTTCAGATTAATATTTATCACTAGAAATTAATGCATAATTAAGTCTTTAGTGCATTCTTAGCTGAAAGATTACTGTGATCTTGCAATAAAAGCTCTATATGGAGTAAAAATTCAAGTGAATATCATCCTTTGTGTATAATTATAATAAGGTTATGATTATAATCATTCTAATATTTTTCTTGTTATAATATAACCATTTTAATTTTATGCATCATTAATCAGCTAAATGGTTAACATATGCCTTTCCCAGCATATTTGTGGAGGTCTCACGTTCTGTTCAGGCACGGCCACCTTCTAAAAGCCCCTTCAGCCCAGCCCTGAACCCCTCTCTCTGTTGGACTCGCACGGCCAGCCCTCTCATCAGCCACACAAAGACATGCTGTCTGCTGCTGGCAACACCAGGACTCTCAGCTTGTGTGCTTTCAGTGGAGAAAAATAAGGAGGAAAATCACCTCAAAATTATTACCACTGTAAAATACATTCTAAAATGATTTTTGCCTTAAAACGCCAAACTGGGATTGTTTCTGAAATGGCACACCAAGACCAGATGGATCGAGAAAACATTCCCTGGTAAGTGCTCACTGACCTAGTGCTCCCCTACTTCGACAGATTTCATTTTCATAAATGGTTGTTTTATTCCAAATGCTGCGTTTGACCTTGATGCTTTATATGTTGTACAAAAAAAAACATTGTAATAAAACCAGTTCTTTCTTCATGTCCAAGTATGCATTAAATATTCTGCCAGAAACACAGTGATTTTCTATACAGCTGGCATCTAAAACTTTCAACCAGCCACCTGTGCAAGTGAACACAGCACAATACAGACTATAACACATAGGCGTAATTTTCTGGAGGGACATGTCCCCACCACTTTTCACTAGAGTTGATTTTGTCCTCACCACAGCAAGGCAAAGAAAAAGCACCTCTAATCCATTATTCTTAATAACCGAATTCAGACTTAAAACACATATTTGCACCGACCAGACAGACCTGATATACAGACACGCATATAGGGATTTTTAAGACCAAATAATGCCAATGCTATAATTATAACTATAAAAAGAGTAAGAAAAAATAAAAGTGGAAACATTATGTTTTGTGGGACAAAATACAAATTTTCAAAAGAATTATAAGTATTGAGATCTAAGAACAATAACTACAATGATACTATAATTAAAATAACTTTATTAATGTCAGATGGGTTCTGATTTGCTGTCAGTGTTTTTATTGTTCATCACCTGGGGGGGGGGGGGGTGCACTCTGAAAGTGATTCCAACAATATTGTTTCTTTCTGACATGCCACTATTCTCTAGAACGATTTTTAAAACCTTTATGGTTAAATAGGCTAGCTATTCTTTTTGGTGTGTGAACGGGCCTTTATACATCAGTAGTGTTCACCAACTTTGTTTACTGGCTTGTTTAATGTCTTTTAAGCATAAGTTTCAATGAGGCTTCTTCAGAGGTATTACCGCGGCCCCAATCTTGACAACTAAATATTTTTACAGAGCATTGTTTTTTTTTAGAGGACACTTATTTGGCTAATGGGACATTAAGCGAATTGAATGTGGCATGGGGCACCTGCCTCTAGTTTCAGCAAACTAAGCCTGATGTAAACGTAGGATGAGCTTTTGTCAGTTTTGACTTATGAGGTGGAGAGAGAGTGGCCGTTCTGCTACTGGGCCCTTTCAGACGCAAGCCTCCCTCTGAATTCCTCTTTCAATACTATTCTATTGCGACTGGTGTGGAGCCAGACAGTAGACCCCTCTACAGATCCTAGTCTATAACAATCCCATGAAAAAAAAACTCTTATCATAAACTAAAAATGTAAATTTATCAGCTCCTTGGCCTCAAACTTGTGAAAATAACACCTCATAATTTATAGACAGGTAATGGTGGAATTAAATAATGCATTTTTGAGTCCCCAAACGCATAATGCAAAGCAAAGTATATGTGTAAATCACTTTTATATGAGAGTGCTTGTGACAGAACGGGCAAGCCAGATGAAGATTCCAAGATTTTTCGTATTTATGGGGGAAACTGACTGGCTCAAAAGACATCAGCCGCCAGAAAAATTACACCAGGAAAGCCTCCAGGACGGTCATCATCTTTGCTGAGCTAAGTGACGTTGGAATAAAGGCCAGTGTGCTTTACATGACAAACGATTTAAGAGTCTTTTAGCTTACACTCCTGATTATTACAGCACGACTGTTTCAGAGAAGCATTCCACATCTTCCAGATCCCACTAGCCGCACTAATGGAGCAACGGCCTCGACTAACACATCACGGGCGTCTATAAAATCAACACTTTACTTCATCATTTGTTAGTGGTATGGGTGAAAGAACAATTTGAATTCCTTCAGCATAAAGTCATCATAAAAGATCAGAGCTCATTGACAGAGTTTATAAAAACTTTTGCTCTCTCTTCAAATAATCACTACTGTAGCAACATTCAGAGCAGACTTGGATGCGCAATGGTGACAGCTCTGAGCCATGGAAAATCTGAGTGTTAGAAGTGAACAAATGAGACATCTCATAAAAATGAAGGATTTGATTGCACATCCCCAACCAGACCCCTTTGTGATACACGATTTGACCAAATCTGGAGCCAATTACGCATCTCACATTGACTTAATACCTCCTAGTCTAAAGATTCATATGCCACATTGAGATCAGGTGGTCTAGTTGACCGAGCAATGAAATGTAGATTTCAAGGAATGGAAAATTCTTTAAAAATGAACAAAATCTTAGTAGTATTTTTTCAAAACAACCTTTCTTTAAATCATAAACCTTATGAAATTAATGAGAAATGCTAAACAGAAAATGTATGTGTGTCTTTGATAAATTTAGTTATTATCTAATGCTATTTCATGCATTCTGAGTTATTTACACTGTTAAAGAGTTGGATTCTCATGCTAAACATGGCCAAGGTTTAAAAAAAAATTGTTGGACGTATGACGGAGTATTTCTGTGCCAAATACACTCCTTCAGGATTCGTATAAGTTTCGTAAATTGTTTTTGAGTATGACCCTGTATGACGTCATAAAGGGTGGAATTCCTTGAATGAGCACTTCTCCTGGAAGAGCACGTCGACACATCAACCAGAGCGAGACCGAGAGCGCGGCCATCAACGTAATTCGTTTGGGTTACGGAGGCCGTCGGCAGCGCTGTCATTTTGTTTTTAGGTCACGAAATCAACAATGTCACCAAAGACATGTGTTTTTGTAACAGAGTTGTGCAAAGTATGTTTGTTTCCATTTCCATTTCCATGACAAAAAAAGTTTTATAAACAAGGACAAGTTTGACGATGGATTTGCAGATCGTTTGAAACTGAAAGATGGAGCAGTCCCAGGTATAAAAGATCCTGGTCATGAGACGGAATTGCAGGCGGTATGTAACATCAAATGTCTGTTTTGTTGGCAATCGGCGCGTAAGTGCATATAATAAACAATACGAACGTTTAGTGATTTAAAAGTTTTCCAGGGATAATGCGATGATGTATTGTGCATGACTCTTAGCTCCGCTCACGGCACATCTCCAGGAGCTCGGCTGTTTTCAGAAAGAATCGGTACAGCGTATCGGTCTTTTATAAATCTGATAAAACTAAAGAATCTTCAGAGATATGAAGGATGCAATACTACTATATAGGAGGATCTTTGTTGACATCTTTGTACGCATGCGCGAGTAGTTGTGTTGCAACAAAACAAACAGTATGGCGGGCTGTAAAGACGCGACAAGCACTTTCAAGAGAGTTAGCGGGCGAAATCCACAATATATAAGCACTTTAACATCTGAAGACCGGAGGAGGTTTGGAGAGAAGCTCAAAATTTGTATTGGTGACAAAATCGAAGTTATTCAAAGCCCATATGAGATCTGGGATGACAAAAAACGTTGGTCCGACTCGCCCGTGTCTTGGCCACCAATCTGCTGGGGAGACATTTATTCTTATTTAATAGAAACCCCTGGACTCTTCACTCATGAAAGATTAAAGGCTTTCAAAAGTCTGGAGGCCTATGATTATTTTGTTTCTCGAAAAGTTGGGCCGATCTTTTCTGCCAAACAGAAAGCAGTGATCGTGCTAAAAGCAGAGGTTAGACCTGGCCAAGCAGAGTCACAGCGTGATTCGCATCTCCCGTGGGTGATCGCCAAAGAGAACGGCGAAATAATCACTGCTCACTGCGACTGCAAAGCCGGGTAAGTCTTCATTGATCAGTGTTCTTATTTATTTATTTATTGAAAATGTAGTGACTGTTGTACCAATTCAATTGTGTTCTGCCAAACAGAAAGCAGTGATCGTGCTAAAAGCAGAGGTTAGACCTGGCCAAGCAGAGTCACAGCGTGATTCGCATCTCCCGTGGGTGATCGCCAAAGAGAACGGCGAAATAATCACTGCTCACTGCGACTGCAAAGCCGGGTAAGTCTTCATTGATCAGTGTTCTTATTTATTTATTTATTGAAAATGTAGTGACTGTTGTACCAATTCAATTGTGTTCAGTGTGAGACTTTCAATGGCGTGTCATTTCTCCTTCTTTCAAATCCAGTCTTGGAGAAACATGCAGTCATGTAGCAGCTTTAATGTTTAAAGTAGAAGCAGCTGTCAGGATAGGACTTACAAATGCTGCATGTACTAGTGAGGCTTGCAGGTATCAAAGCACAGCTACAGAATGTAATATTTTGTTATTCTGATAAGATTAACTAGATATGGACACTCTTGTCAATATGAATTAGGTGAAAAAAAGGCGTTGCCTCTTGATCCTCCGTTCGTATCGCTGAACAGCCTTTTCTTTTGCTTTTAAGTTTTGCGATCCAGAATAGCCCATTTTGATGTGAGGAACATAGTCTGGGTGCTGTGGATCGCGGTTTGGGACACCTGAATCAGAACGCGAAAACATATGACTCGGTTGATTTGACTCAGTTTTTTTTTTTAATCTTCTATAAATACACAGTCACTAAGACTTACCATGAACAAAATTAGCCTCACAAACTCGATCAGAAGCTGCAGGAATCCAGGCTTTCTTCTGAGCGTCCAGGTTCAATCGCCTAATTGCACGCAACCATTTCTTTCGTTTTTCGCGATCCTTTTCGGAGGGAATTCGAAAAAACTTTTTATCAGGCCCCCAACGAGCCGTACAATCGACCACATAGCAAGAGTGAACCATCCTCTTCTCTAAATCCTCCTCCAAACGTGCAAAACAATCAAATTACAGGTATCTAGCGGTGTTTCCTGCCACACGATGCCCATGATGCAACGCGACAAACATAAACAATGACGTCACAAAAGATCTGCCTATAGGTACTCAAGATTAACATATTAGCAGAAACTGTGTGTGTTATGACCCCTTTAAATGAATTAATATACTACTTAAAATATTCCTTCCACTCATAATGCATAATTATGGTTGTTCTGAGAGGACGGTTGTTTATAACTGTCATAATTTCTTTGAAAAATCAAATAACTCTTTTTGAGGGGGATTTGTAGTTACATGCACATACTTAGCTACATTTTCCATGCTGATGGAACATTTCCAGATGGCTCCAGTTGTGGCGGCTAGTAACTGCTTGTTTCCAGCTTGGTTGAGCAACATGACCAGTGGCTTCAGTCCGCCGTACTGCCGCACCAGATCACGGGTATGTTTATCTTCTGCACACTAAAACAGGAATGAAGCCACACACACATAAAAAGCTTTAAGTAGTATCGAGATGTGCACTGTATTGTGACAGTCAAAGGCAGGACTAAATTAGTACGCCACTTAATTTTTACCTCAACCTCACCCTTTTATCCATTGCCAAAGAAAAGTGTAGTTGAGTGTGTATGGCCGTACCTTAAAGATAGCGCTGGCACAGTGCATTTGGAGCTCCTGGTTGTCACAGCTGAGGTTCTTCACCAGATCCTCAATCATGCCCTCAGTCTGTATAGCAATTCTGTAGCTCTTCTGCCAATATAAACATGCAGCATGACTTTCTACGCTGAACACCTACTGTAAAAACCACTCTGCCTTGCCAAACAACACTGCGTGCAGGGACATAACGCTTATTTCATCCTAAGGTTTCTTGCTTCTGGCATCATACAGTCATTCACATCTTCAAGCTGGTCCTTTAATAGAAAACAATCTTCCAGTCAAAAGTAAAGTTTCATGAACAGTATGCTTATTTTTCAGCCATACTTTGTGTCCTTATATAGTGGCTTTATATGTAGCATTTATAGCTTGCATTATGTTTCATAATACTTTTGTGAGTGTAAATACACTTTTGTTCTAAATACTATTGTATTTAGTAGTATTTACAGTGCCATGGCATATAAATAATACATTTGAAATTCAAAATTACACTACCATTCAAAGGTATTTTTTTTAACACACCAAGGCTGCATTTATTCGATAGCTACAAGCATAAACAGTAATATTGTGAAATATTATTACAATAAAAATTACTGTTTTTTAATTTAATATATTTTAAAATGTAATTTATTCCTGTGATGGCAAAGCTGAATTTTCAGTCTTCAGTGTCACATGAACCTTCAGAAATAATCTAATATTCTGATTTGGTGTTCATTTCTTATTATATCTTTTTAATATTATGGATTTCTTATTACCAATGTTAAAAACAGTTAATATTAATATAAGTTTAATAACGCTTAATATTTTTGTGTAAATGTTGAGACCCCCCCCCCCCCTTCTATTCTTTGATGAATAGAAAGTTCAAAATAGCCACGTTTAAAATCTTAATTCTTGTTTAAAATCCATTCATAAAAGTAATAATTTCTTCCAAAATGACTTTCGAATGGTAGTATAAGACATTTCAAGTAAATATTTTAAGCATCAGGGCGAATTTACAAAACTTTCATAAGAATAAAATTCTTCTCAACTGCTATTTTCTGCTACCTATAAGAATATTTTGTATTCCCATAAAAATGTCTTAATATTGTTCTTAAGACATAATTTTAGAAGTATTAATATTTCTGAAAGAATGTTCTTAAAAAATCACCGTAAATAACTTCTTAAAGTTAGTATAACCTCCAACCTGTCTTATATCCCCAAACGTAAGATGTTTAATGAAATTATTGGGTTGTTTCTAATATTAAACATTACAAAACACTAGCTACATACAATACCTATTTCTAGTACCATGAATGTGGACGAGTACTCTGAAGTGACACCCATCAATCATTTGCACGTATATCTCTAGCTAGAGCTAGCAAGGCAGCACACACAGATACAAGACCTACAGTATTCACTCTAGAGAGTGAAACAAGAAAGATGGCAAATGAATGGGAAAGACCACTGCATCTTGAGACAGGCCCTATTTAAATAACTATTTTATTTTGGCACAGTGCATAAAAAACATGACGCTGAGTGATTAACTCCCGTCAAGCCAGTCATACAAAAATAGTTTGGATGCTTATTGTGATATCTATGGTAATCTGCAGACAGCGCAAAAAGACAGGCTTAGGGGTGTTTTTCATTCAGCGAGTCTTCAGCAATACCTGCTTTTCGATCACAGAACACCAAAGCCTTTCATTTTCTTTTTAAGAATGTTTTAGATGTTCTTAAGAAAATATCTGAGAACTTCTTAAGAATGTTTCAAGAATTGCATTTAGGAACATTCGAACGAACTTCTTAAAGTTTATCTTGAGAATTTTCTTGAAAAGATTTTTATGAATCCAGCCCCTGGTTTTGGTTCAGCACACAAACTAGTACTGTTTTTTTCTAATACCAATAGGGCATTCAAAACATGCCTAAACTCATATTCTAAAACTGATTTGAACAGTTTGAGCAAACCTCAGAAGCACACTCCTGCAATGTTCCCACCACAGGGATGAGCACGTTCTTCTGCGGTGATTTGAGCAGCCGAGCGAGCAGAGGGATACCCCCGGCCCGGAGGATGGCTTCCTTGTTCCAGGTGCTCTTGCTGCAGCTCCAGAGAGCCAGAGCCCCACAGCGCGCCACCTCCACATCCCTCTCCTGCTCCTTACTCAGAGACACACCATCAGGCACGCAGTCCAACAACTCCACCTGCAAGAAACAACTTCAGTTTGTTGCCACATTTTAAAGCACTTTCCTGTGCTTGAACTTTGAAACAATGCAATAGATTTGTCACTCTGTCTCAGATGATGTCATGCTAACATTACATTTCTATTCCTTATGATGCTTTATACTGTTTTCATTTCACTCCCGTTAAGGTAGAAGAGTCGTGGCATGTGAAAACGAGTAGGAATGTGTTATTAGTGGGGTCATGGTCTATTTTATGACATCTTCAGTGCAGGATGTGGAATACAATATCCTGCCCTGAAGCTGCCAACATTCATCTAAACATTCATCATCAGCCAAAGACTGGCTGTTACTTAAGAGGGCTTGAAAATTCAGACTATGTCACACCAAAATCTACAAATGACCACATCCTTCAAAGAGTAAATTTCATGTTTCCCTGCTGTCAAGTCAGAAAGGCCACTTTAACACAGCATTACACGCGTGTGCTGTTCAGAGGTGGTCTGGGACTTTAAATGTAACTAATCTATGATAGCTACATCGAGAACGTCCGAGTCTGGCCCCGAGTAAATATACAGAGCAGAGTAACACGTGAGCCCTAATCATACCGAGCGTCACTCTGTCAATAAACACACATGCCAGGATGAGGGGGAGAACGACATTCAATCTGTTTTTACCTGCAATGTGCTCCCTTTGATGCTGGCATTGAAAATGATTGGGAGAAACAGACTGAAAGAAAGAGTGAGTGGAGAAATAGAGGCTGGTGTACACATGTTACATTGCTTGTCCCTTAACATTCTCCATCCTTTTGTCTCCTTTCCTTGTGCTAGTTCTTAATCAAGGGCAACCTGTTTTGACAAATGCATAAGCACAGACTTCATGTTTCTCACCAGTCTCTTGATGCCACCATGCTGTCGGACTGTCCTGCGGGCCCGTCTGAACTTGGCCACGTTGGCGATGGTCTCTGCAGCAAGGCTTTTCAGCTCTTTGTCAGGGGAGTCCAGGATAGACACCATGGTCTGCAAACCGCCCAAATCAGCGATGGTCCGCCGAATCTGGGAGTTACAACTGATCTCCTTCAAGATCTTCAGAGAACCAATCTAACAGCAAGGGAGAGTAAAGTATCCATTATAAGAATAACTGCTTCATATACCTGATGGTGTGTCATGTAGAAATGATTGAAATTTTTGAGTTTACAATTTTTTGAAAGCTAAAACTTTCTCTTACACTCAAGAGAACAAAAACGGCAGTGGCCTCAACACATTTCTGTTTGATATGCTTTTTTTTAATAATAGTAAGGTGTTAAAAATAATATGTAAATACACAATCGTTCAAAACATTGGGGTTAGAACTTAAAAAAAAAAATTATACTTGTATTCAGCAAGGATGCATTAAACAGAATATAAGTGACAGTAAAGACATTAATAACATTACAAAAGATTTATATTTCAAATCAATTCTTTTCTTTTGAACTTTCTATTCATCAAAGAATATTTCCACAAAAATATTAGGCAGAACAAGTAAAAAATGTTACAGGATCTAATGTAATTGTTAAATACAACCTTTAAAGTATGCTTTTCTTTATTTCTAAAGAATCATTAGACGCTGAAGACTGGAAAATTCAGCTTTGCCATCACAGGAATAAATTACATTCTGTGATGCTCCAGAATGTAACACAATGCATTTAGAACCAGGGGGTGTAAACTTTTTTAATTTTACTTATTTTGTCTTCTGGGAAACATGTAAGTATATTCTGTAACTTCTAAAGGGCAGTACTAAATGAAAAAAATTTGATCTTTAAACAAAATACGAAAAATCTTCATCCTGTTCAACATTTTCATGCATTGTGTTTCCTTCTGACGCATCAGTGAATGTTTTCACCTTTTGTAATAGTTGTCGTATGAGTCCCTCAGTTGTCCTCAGCGTGAAAAGATGGTTCTCAAAATCATACTGTCACTGCTAGAAAGGGTTCAATTAAGTAAAATATGCTGGAAAACCAAAGAATTTGCAGGACCTGGAGGATTTTTCTGAAGAACATTGGGCAGTTTAACTGGGGACTCATGAACAACCATCGAAAAAAAAAACAAAAAAAAACAAACAACCATGGATCATCCAGGTAACGATAATTATAAATTCAACTTTTATTTTGTCTGGTGAACTATATCTATCTTTTATGTAAAATGTCTTATTTATTTTAAATGTATACAACAGTTATTTTAATACAACAGTTATTTAAAATTTGTAATATATTTCACAATATATTAGGGGGCAGTCATGACCTAATGGTGACATAGTTGGACTGGTGACCCAAAGGTTGCTGGTTCGATTCCAGTACCGGCAGGAATATGACTGAGGTGTCCTTGAGCAAGGCACCTAACCCCCAACTGCTCCGGGTGTGTGTATCCACGTTTGCAGTATGTGTGTTCACTACTCACTACTCTGCTCCTAATGTGTGTGCACTTACTTGGATGGGTTAAATGCAGAGGTCAAATTCCAAGTATGGGTTACCATACTTGGCCATCACGTGTCACTTTCACTTTCAATATTACTGTTTTTACTATATTTTTAATAATTAAAAAAATCTTACCATCCCTGCACTTTTGAGCAGTAGTGTATATTGAAAATAAATGGAATAAATTATTTAAAAAAATAAACATTTGTGTCAAATGATGACTTCTGACCTAATTAACTTAGTCTGATGCACTTACTTTACATCTGGTCTCATCTGTGTCAAGCAGGTTGATGAGAACCTCCAGCCCCCCCACATCTCTGATAGCCAGCTGACACATCTCCTGGACCAGGTTAAAGTCTCTCAAAGAGCACAAAACAATCACTGTGGCAGTCTGATTAGCCCCCTGTTCACACACAAACACATGTGCAGAAATTACATTAGGTGCTCAAATCAAACCCGCAGACAGATGCTCAGAAACAGTTGTACAACAATCTAAAACATGTACAACAGAACTCTCAGACATTAGACAGAAGATGCCCATGTTATTTGTCTGTATATGTATCTGTATGAAGGCTGTGGTGCATGCCTACTTTTGCATCACATACAGTAAAGGTCCTTGCACACGTCCGAAATTCACGTCCTAAATGTTCGCACGTTAAAAAATAAACACAACCTCATGTTTTGTCAATCACGCTTACACACTACCTCCGAAACTTTCGCCCGTCAATTTTGATCGGGTTTGATTTTCTGCGTTTTTTGCAACCGTAGCAAGCATTTTGAATGGTGTTTTGACAATTCAGAGCCACCGAATCATGAATACGAAAAAAACACACATAGAAATTTCAGACTCAGTGTGCAAGGACCTTAATTCTTGTATTTTTTCTGCATTAATAGCTTAATTTCTCCATGAACCCATTTTTTCGACCCATTTCACCCACACATCATCCCTTCAAGTCTTATTTTGTTGAGCACATATTGTGTATAAGTGTCTCGTATTGTGACTATAAACAGGGGTGGGGAGAGATCCTTTGATACAGACTACTGCTGTGCTGCTGCCTGAAACCATAGACAATGACCTAAGTTAGCAATTAAAAGAAAACAAGCTCTGAAATACTGGAGATGATAACGGATTGGCCTTAAAAAAAAAAAGCTCTGTTTTGACAGTTGCTATATACACACACACACACACAGTGTTTTAGGCTGGTCGTTCCTCAAGAGGTTGCCTACGCAGTGAGTACAACAAACTAAACATGTGGCATTTGTTGTGCCAGACTCCTTAACAGATACAGCTTTCGGAGACAACTGTGGTTTTGATATAATTCACGGCATGTCCTTTATCGGCTGGAATGAAATAACAGAAGGGTGAGTGACAGATAAATAAAGCAGGAGATCCATCAAAAATACTACACTATTAATCATCTTTAATCAACAAATTATGGCTTCTTTAGAGATTGCTGTTTGTTTAGGTCAAAACCACAGATCTAAGATCAGCTTTCCCCAAAAGAAAACAACAGAAACATATGCCTCGTTTTTCTCCTCCTTTTTGATGGAGCAGCTCTTATGAATTCAAACAAAGAGAAGCTTTTCTCTCCAAGGCTGGCCGTATGCTCAATGCAGTAGGTCCCAAAGTGGCATGTAAGCTGCTGTAATGCAGCTCATGCAACAGACCTTTGAAATGTGACACTCAAGTCCAATCTCCTGGAAATTGAACAAACACTTCTATTTCTTTTTCATAAAATGAGCAAAAGATAAGATGCAGTGATTAGGCCTGCCTAGCACCCTCGTTTACTAGACAAAGTGTGTCCCAATTCTATGCTGTTTTGTAGTATAAAATAGTCAGTGTAGTCCCTTGTGAAAAAGTTCACTTTAGCATAACTTTAAAAAGAGTACTTATTACAAAAACAATATACTTTACAAGGATATACAGTTCAAACTGAATGCAATGTTTTCAGCAAGTTAACTGCCTGCTATCTATAATTAACTGAAAATTGTGCTATTGTTTAAATGTATGTTAAATACAATTAGTTGAACTTTAAAGGTAAGGTAGGCAATTTCAGAAAGGCTAGCAATAGCGAGCTAGCTTTGAAAGCATAAGATCCCACACTCCCTTCAGAGCATCTCTAAAGCCACGCCCCCTTCAAAACACATGAAAGAGTAGAGCAGGAAGCAAACAAAAGCACCACAAGAGATGCCGTTAAACTACCTCATGTCTCAAAGTACATAACATTACAATAACAATAAACAAAAAACAATGTAAAGAGCCCTGACCTGTACCACCTTACTGCTGCCGATTCATTTCGCATTGGAGCCGAATTCAATGATTGGACGAACATTTCATGGTCCTACTCCTTACACAGATGATATATATATACATAATATAAATACATTTAGACCACTTCACTTAGTGATTGCTATCAGGATGTGAAAAGACTTTCAACCAACATGACAAAAACATTTCTGTATCACCTACCCAGCCTTTAAAGTGCTTTTTTTACCTATTTAAGTAGGACTTCTTTATATGTAATTTATATGAATAATAACTTCTAGTGTCTTTACAATTTGGATAAAATGTACTGCTGAATGTCCTGACAAGAATGTTTGGTAAGCAAAAATATACTTTAATATAATTTCATTCTATTGAAACTTGTAATGTATTTAAATATATTTGTATTTACCAGTGTTATTAAATTATTAGTGCATTTAAAGATTAACTTGATATTAACTTGTGTGATATCCACTGGCTTGCCTTCATGGTTTAAAATGGAAATATTTTCAATATTGCGATGTGGCCTTTTTCTTTATCAACAGTTGCTCGCAAAGTGATAGACAATGAGTCACATTTCTAAAGCGTCATTTACAGTCATAATAAAATTAAGTAAATTAGTAAATAAATTAAGGCGAGACACTACAGGTGAATAGGGTAAAATGTTTAACGTACAGATATCACTATGAAACTTTACCAGTTGATTACTCACATGAATAGGATGAAAAAATGTATTGCAAGGTTTCTGTAATTTTATGTTTAAATATGCTTATCAGGCTATATCTAATTAAATATGCACTAATTTGCATATATTTTGAAGTGACGTTTTTTGAAGATGAAAAAAACAAGGTTCAAAATTATTTTTGCTTTTTGTTGATATATTCAATGAAAAGACATTTTCAGAGGGGATTATAAATATATCCTTTTGTTACCCTGTAAATCAGAAAATACTGCCAATAGCCTTAAAAAATTGATTTCCGCCCTATTTTTAGGCATAAAATGTCATATAAATCAGGCCAAGAATGATATAGCAACAAATCCCTCTGAACAAACCTTCACAATATAGTTAGGAATAGGACTGTAAAGTTTGGTGTATGTAGGTGCTACAGAAGTGGAAAATCGTCACTAAGAGTGTGAGAAAAAACTCATTTTGAGAAAACGGCCTTTAAAGATTTTTATGGGAACATTTCACAAATTTTTATTGAAAGCCATGATTTACAGACAAAATATGCTTTAGGTCCATGTAAAATCAATGTATCACACTGTTTAACATCCAAAACTCATCATTGCTTCATCCATCACTGATCATAACATCCAAAACAACACTCAAAACATCAAAACCACAGTCCATCACACAGGTGAATATGAATCTGCCTGAGGGACTCACAACCACTTTAGGATCCCACAATTACAGATTTGTTTAGTATTATATAGTAATTATATTTTACAAAAACTGAAATGTGTTGCGTAATGTAATTGTTTTGTATAAATAGTGTGTAAAGTATTGTATATGATGCATGTATATAATGTCAGAGCGCGTCACGTGACGATTCTGAACAAATCACGTTGTCAGAAATTGGCATCAGCCGATGAGATTGCGCATTTCGAGTTAAATCGCCCGTTTTACTTTCACGATTGGTTGCTGATAAACAGGAAATGACCATATTTGGATCCGATAGCGTTGCAAAGGAGAGAGAGAGCTTTCTAACGGTGTGTGTGATGACAGGGTGCAGACAGCGATCGTGGAGCAGCATGATGATTTAGAACGCCAACTATTAATGAATTTATGTGAAATCTACACATGCAAACAGACAAAGTGTAGTAAAATAAAGACCTAAGTGTGTATTTTGAACTTTTTCAGCACAAGTCTGAAAGAAGACATGTTATTAAAGACAAATAGCCCAAAATCTCAAAATTGACCAGTGAAAAAAAAAACGATGTTTTTGCCTGCAGTGTCTCGCCTTAATAAAAAAACAATTAGGTAAATAAACAAGTACAGTAACAAGCAGATTTAAACTTGTTTGCCAAAAATTTCTGCGAAAAACTTGCTGATGCAGGTACAAAAAGACTTTTTTTTCTTGCCCCTCCCAAATTGAGAGCCCATGATAACAGATATGGTGCCGATGTATTGCACATCTCTAAAATAAACCAAGTAGAACTTGGTAGAAAATGTTCTGGGAATAGCTTAACAAGGAACATGGATGTGAGACGAGGAGAACATCAGATGAAAGAGGAAGCACATATAGTAGGACTAATAATGAAAAATGAATGAAGACTTGAAATAAAAGGATGGGCAGATATGGAGAAACTAATGAGAGCGATGAAGGAGATGACAGAGAGAGTGATAAGAAGTGAGAAAAATAGTCTGAGAGGGGCGGAGACAGAAAGTAAGAAGAAGAAAGAAGTGAGAGTGAGAGAAAGAGGCACATATGTTGTCCATATTAAGTGGCTGGACTAAATATGAACCAAAGCTAGCAGTGAATTCACTGCACTCTCTGTCTTGCCACTCACTTCGTCTTCAAAGCATTCGATGGGTTAGCACTGAATCTTGTAAAAACACAAAGCTATATTTAGTACTGATACCAGGGAAAAAGAAATCCAATGTTCATATGCTTTCATTTTCTAGCAGCTTTGGTCTCAACATGCTGTAGACATTCTTTACAAATCAGAAAACATCTGAAGGTCTTTTATTATGTCTCTGTCTCGATTCTAACGGGCCCTCTCTCAGTCTGTGGTGTGAAGAGAGATGTTCAGAACAGATGCACACACAGATAAAAGCTGTGAACATGGATGACTGACAGGTTAATCATTTGATATCACTATACCTAGGTGTTTCTATACTTTACTATATAGCAAATCTATGCTCAGAGATAGTTTGTATCATCTATATTATCACACAGCTCTATATATAAAGTGATATACTGATTCACTATCAGTCAAAGGTTTTTTTTATGTTTTTGAAACAGAGTGATTCAGAAGGATCAAGTGACACTGAAAACTGGAGTAATGGCTGCTGAAAATTCAGCCCTCAGGAGATACTCAAGAGAAAACACCACCAACATTAATGATGACCAACAACAAACTGTACCAAACAGGAAGTATTTATAGACAAGGTAACCATAGAAACTAATGAGAACTAATACAGATAGGACAGGAACTAACTAAACATAATTGTGACACATAGTAATAAATGACATTTCAAAATACAGGTGAAACTCGAAAAATTAGACTACTGTGCAAAAGTTTGTGTATTTCAGTAATTCAAATTAAAAGGTGAAACTAATATATTTAGTATATATAACTATATACATATGCATGATTATACTTTTCAGAGGGCTGACATTTCTGTATTTAAAATCCTTTTTATTGATTTCATGTAATATTCTAATTTTCTGAGATTTTGAATTTGTGATTTTCATAAGCGGTAAGCCATAATCATCAAAATTATAACTTTTGCACAATATTCTAATTTTTCGAGTTTCAGCTGTATATTAAAATAGAAAACAGTTATTTTAGATTGTAAAAATGATTCACAATATTACTGTTTTTACTGCATTTTTGATCAAATAAATGCGGCCTTGGTGAGCATAAGAGACTTCTTTCAACATACAACTTTACTCACATACATACAGTATACTCACATAAAGCGATTTAAAGTCACAGTTCTGCAATATAGGGAAGAAAAAAAGATCTTTCTGAAGAAAAGCATGAAATAGTTCACTGACTTTTGCAAAAGCATTAAAACAACTAATATTATGCAAAAAACAGTACAGCAAAAGAGTAGCATGTCCAAAAGTCGTAATATTCGAAAATAAAGTATTGTAAAATAACAGGGTGCGCTTTCTGTTGTCTCTGTCACAAAAATTAACCGAAACTCAGTGAATACTTGTCTTTAAAAAAGCTGTGCCTTTGTGCAATTGACCTTCATTATGTGTATTTTTATCATTTTCTTTTGTAAATAAAATACAAACAATAAAAAAACATTCTTTTAATCTCCTCACATTCTTTCTTTTGGTCACGGCCACATCCACCTTGTCAGGCCCATTAAGGGAGGGTCCTGTTTTATGTGAATAAGTGGGCAGGATGATTTTCATATCATTGTGTAGTGAAAACTACAAGATCCAGTTCTCAAAAGTCTTGTGAATGTTCAGTATGTGTTTTATGGCCTTGTTGCAGAACAACCACTGGCTCTGCACCCCTACTAACAACTCACTACTTCAGACCTATGTTCCCTCCAGAAGCTTGCGTTCTGCAAGTGAACTGCACCTTGTGGTGCCATCCCAAAGAGGCACAAAATCTTTCACGGACCATTACCTTGACTGTTCAATGCTGGTGGAATGACCTGCCTAACTCAACCCAAGCTGATAAGTCTTTAGCCATTTTCAAGAAACGGCTAATAATAACACTTACTATTTTATATATATATATATATATATATATATATATATATATATATATATATATATATATATATATATATATATATATATATATATATACAGGTGCTGGTCATATAATTAGAATATCATAAAAAAGTTGATTTATTTCAAGAATTCAACTTAACATGTGAAATTAATATATTATATAGACTCATTATATACAAAGTGAGATATTTCAAGCCTTTATTTGTTATAATTTTGATGATTATGGCTTACAGCTTATGAAACCCACAAAATCAAAATCCCAGAAAATTAGAATATTACATGAAATCACACAGTAATTACACAGGAATACCATGGTCATTGAACCAGGTTTTAGTTCTTTTGTCAGTATGGGCAGGTGCAAATCCTGCTGGAAAATGAAGGAAGCATCTCCATAAAGCTCGTCTGCTGAAGGAAGCATGAAGTGCTCTGAAAATGTCCTGGTAGACGGCTGCGTTGAGTGGACAGCTCAGTGGACCAACTCCAGCCGATGACATGGCTCCCCAAACCAACACAGACTGTGGAAACTTCACAATGGACTTCAAGCATCTTGGATTGTGTGCCTCTCCATTCTTCCTCCAGACTCGGGGACCTTGGTTTTCCAAATGAGATGCAAAATTTGCTCTCATCAGAAAAGAGGACTTTGGTCCACTGTGCTTTATTAAATCCAGAGTCAACGCAGCCGTCTACCAGGACATTTTCAGAGCACTTCATGCTTCCTTCATTTTCCAGCAGGATTTGCACCTGCCCACACTGCCAAAAGAACCAAAACCTGGTTCAATGACCATGGTATTCCTGTGTAATTACTGTGTGATTTCATGTAATATTCTAATTTTCTGGGATTTTGATTTTGTGGGTTTCATAAGCTGTAAGCCATAATCATCAAAATTATAACAAATAAAGGCTTGAAATATCTCACTTTGCATGTAATGAGTCTATATAATATATTAATTTCACCTGTTAAGTTGAATTCTTGAAATAAATCAACTTTTTGATGATATTCTAATTATATGACCAGCACCTGTGTATATATATATATATATATATATATATATATATATATATATATATATATATATATATATATATATATACACACACACTCACCTAAAGGATTATTAGGAACAGTCAATTTCTCATTAATGCAATGATCTAATAAAAAAATGACATGGCAGTTACTTCAATGCATTTAGGGGTGTGGTCCTGGTCAAGACAATCTCCTGAACTCCAAACTGAATGTCAGAATGGGAAAGAAAGGTGATTTAAGCAATTTTGAGCGTGGCATGGTTGTTGGTGCCAGACGGGCCGGTCTGAGTATTTCACAATCTGCTCAGTTACTGGGATTTTCACACACAACCATTTCTAGGGTTTACAAAGAATGGTGTGAGAAGGGAAAAACATCCAGTATGCGGCAGTCCTGTGGGCGAAAATGCCTTGTTGATGCTAGAGGTCAGAGGAGAATGGGCCGACTGATTCAAGCTGATAGAAGAGCAACTTTGACTGAAATAACCACTCGTTACAACCGAGGTATGCAGCAAAGCATTTGTGAAGCCACAACACGCACAACCTTGAGGCGGATGGGCTACAACAGCAGAAGACCCCACCGGGTACCACTCATCTCCACTACAAATAGGAAAAAGAGGCTACAATTTGCAAGAGCTCACCAAAATTGGACAGATGAAGGCTGGAAAAATGTTGCCTTGTCTGATGAGTCTCGATTTCTGTTGAGACATTCAGATGGTAGAGTCAGAATTTGGCGTAAACAGAATGAGAACATGGATCCATCATGCCTTGTTACCACTGTGCAGGCTGGTGGTGGTGGTGTAATGGTGTGGGGGATGTTTTCTTGGCACACTTTAGGCCCCTTAGTGCCAATTGGGCATCGTTTAAATGCCACGGCCTACCTGAGCATTGTTTCTGACCATGTCCATCCCTTTATGGCCACCATGTACCCATCCTCTGATGGCTACCTCCAGCAGGATAATGCACCATGTCACAAAGCTCGAATCATTTTAAATTGGTTTCTTGAACATGACAATGAGTTCACTGTACTAAAATGGCCCCCACAGTCACCAGATTTCAACCCAATAGAGCATCTTTTGGATGTGTTGGAACGGGAGCTTCGTGCCCTGGATGTGCATCCCACAAATCTCCAACTGCAAGATGCTATCCTATCAATATAGGCCAACATTTCTAAAGAATGCTTTCAGCACCTTGTTGAATCAACGCCACATAGAATTAAGGCAGTTCTGAAGGCGAAAGGGGGTCAAATACAGTATTAGTATGGTGTTCCTAATAATCCTTTAGGTGAGTGTATATATATATATATATATATTTTTTTTTTTTTTTTTAAACCTTGCTACAGGTATGTGTACTGTGCCAAACTGGGACTAGTCACAGCACTTGCATATTGTTGCCCTATTGTTTGTTTGATTGATTCTATTGTTCTCCTCATTTGTAAGTTTGGATAAAAGCATCTCCTAAATGGTTAAATGTAAATATATTTCAGTGACTTAAAAATATTTTTCACTAAGCACACAAACATTTTCTCAAAAATACAAATGTTTACATACATGATACTCACATATGTGACCCTGGATCACAAAACCAGTCACAAGTCGCACGGGTATATTTGTGGCAATAGCCAACAATACATTGTATGGGTCGAAATTATCGATTTTTTTTATGGCAAAAATCATTAGGATATTAAGTAAAGATCATGTTCCATGAAGATATTTTGTAAATTTCCTACCGATATATAAGACATTTATTTTTGTGAGTGAATGCAGCACAATCGCAAACATAAATGGAAAGGCGATTTTCTCAATGTTTCGATTTTTTTGCACCCTCAGATTCCAGATTTTCAAATAGTTGCATCTCGGCCAAATATTGTCCTATCCTAACAAACAATACATCAATGGAAAGCGTATTTATTCAGCTTTCAGGTGATGTATAAATCTCAATTTAAATTTTTTTTTACCCATTTGACTGGTTTTGTGGTCCAGGCTCATATATGATTGTAGATTGTGCTGAATACAGTGTAATCAGACTTTAGCCATGGAAATGTTTTAAGTAACTGAAATAAACTCAAATGTCAGGACATGTCAAAACCTCTCCAAGGCCCAGAAAACACCTCAGACCTCAAAAGGTTAAAACGTCTTCATACAAATGTTGACGAGAAAGCTTTACATTGATTTATGATCAAGGCTAAAAAGCTTCTTGCATTGCTTTCCACTTGTTGGAAACATTTGCCTTCATTTAATAGCGGCATTTGAAATAATTTAAGGTGTCACAAAAATACAGAAAGAGCTGATAGATTGTAGTTCTGTTTCAGAGCAGGAAATCAGGTCCCAATGACAGCACAAGCTGTGTTTCACCATAAAAACCTATCCTGAGGAAAGAATACTTAAAACATTCAGCACAAAACAGTGCAGAATGAGCCAGCCTTCATAAATCCTGCCCATTGCAGATGGAGCTCAGAAAATTAACAAATTCTCCTGAAGAGCAAAACACAGAAGCACAGAGACATAGAGAATGAAAGCAGAAAGGAAAAAGGAGGAAAAGACAAACAGAGAGGATGGATATATAAATAAAACAAAGCTGTACTGATGCTCTGGAGAAAATTGAAAGGGCTGAAAGAAAAAGGAAAGAAAGTATTAGAGTGAACGAGAACAAAGAGGTATTAGGAAAAGAGAATGTGAATGTTCATTCTGGCACGAGTGTTGTGTATGATATACACATTAGAGTTAATTTATAGAGAAGCTGACTGAGGTCTGATCATTATCATTTATCCTCAATTAAGCAACCAGCTCTCCAGAGCAAGATAAAGACAGCTGTATAAATGATTTACACAGAGAGAGCCATAGAGCCACAGAGCAGAGCCGCCTCGTCTAGATTTAAGAGCAAAGAGATATCAGATTTAATGGACAGTATTAACTTGATGCAAAACAGCATATCCACAGCGTATTTACGAGCACCTTTACTTGCATGCGTATACACACACACGAAAAAAACACATCATCACACAACCGTTTCAAAGTATGGGGTCAGTAAGATTTTTGAAAGAAAATAACACTTTTAATATTAATATAATTTATATTTTAATGTTTTTTTTTTATTATTCAGCAAGGATGCATTGATTTGAACAAAAGTGACAGTTAAGACATTCACCAAAATTCAATTAATCAAAGAATCCTGAAAAGAAATGTAAAGAAAATATGTGCTTAAAGAAAATATTAAGCAGCACAACTGTTTTCAGCTTTGATAATAAGAAATGTTTCTTGAGCCCCAAATCAGCATATCAGAATGATTTCTGAAGGATCATGTGACACTGAAGACTAAAGTAATGACTGCTGAAAATTCAGCTTTACTATCACATGAATAAATTATACAGGTCCTTCTCAAAAAATTAGCATATTGTGATAAAGTTAATTATTTTCCATAATGTAATGATAAAAATTAAACTTTCATATATTTTAGATTCATTGCACACCAACTGAAATATTTCAGGTCTTTTATTGTTTTAATCCTGATGATTTTGGCATACAGCTCATGAAAACCCAAAATTCCTATCTCAAAAAATTAGCATATCATGAACAGGTTCTCTAAACGAGCTTTTAACCTAATCATCTGAATCAACTAATTAACTCTAAACACCTGCAAAAGATTCCTGAGGCTTTTAAAAACTCCCAGCCTGTTTCATTACTCAAAACCGCAATCATGGGTAAGACTGCCGACCTGACTGCTGTCCAGAAGGCCATCATTGACACCCTCAAGCAAGAGGGTAAGACACAGAAAGAAATTGCGGCATGGCATGGAGGCAATCAGCCTGTGGCACTGCTGAGGTGTTATGGAGGCCCAGGATGCTTCTATAGCGGCCTTACGCTCATCCAGAGTGTTGGGTCTTGCGTCTCTCAACTTTGTCTTCACAATATCCCACAGATTCTCTATGGGGTTCAGGTCAGGAGAGTTGGCAGGCCAATTGAGCACAGTAATACCATGGTCAGTAAACCATTTACCAGTGGTTTTGGCACTGTGAGCAGGTGCCAGGTCGTGCTGAAAAATGAAATCTTCATCTCCATAAAGCTTTTCAGCAGATGGAAGCATGAAGTGCTCCAAAATCTCCTGATAGCTAGCTGCATTGACCCTGCCCTCGATAAAACACAGTGGACCAACACCAGCAGCTGACATGGCACCCCAGACCATCACTGACTGTGGGTACTCCAGTGCTGCTTCTCTGTAGCCCAGGTCAGGCGCTTCTGCCGCTGTTTCTGGTTCAAAAGTGGCTTGACCTGGGGAATGCGGCACCTGTAGCCCATTTCCTGCACACGCCTGTGCACGGTGGCTCTGGATGTTTCTACTCCAGACTCAGTCCACTGCTTCCGCAGGTCCCCCAAGGTCTGGAATCAGTCCTTCTCCACAATCTTCCTCAGGGTCCGGTCACCTCTTCTCGTTGTGAAGCGTTTTTTGCCACACTTTTTTCCTTCCCACAGACTTCTCACTGAGGTGCCTTGATACAGCACTCTGGGAACAGCCTATTTGTTCAGAAATTTCTTTTTGTGTCTTACCCTCTTGCTTGAGGGTGTCAATGATGGCCTTCTGGACAGCAGTCAGGTCGGCAGTCTTACCCATGATTGCGGTTTTGAGTAATGAAACAGGCTGGGAGTTTTTTAAAGCCTCAGGAATCTTTTGCAGGTGTTTAGAGTTAATTAGTTGATTCAGATGATTAGGTTAATAGCTCGTTTAGAGAACCTTTTCATGATATGCTAATTTTTTGAGATAGGAATTTTGGGTTCTCTTACGAGAGTATCTCTCGTACTGCGTAATATCTTACGCTATGGGGAAAACCTCTTTTCCACGAGATATTGAAGCAAAAAATTATCCTTAATTTTGAATTAATGTAAAACGCTGTGCAGCAGCATGCAGATATAGGCAGGACGGCTCGCGCGCCTATTGGCTGCCCTGCGGCAAACAGCAGCAGCCTATCGAGAGAGGTGCTGCGTGACATAATCCTATGGGGGCATTTCGCGCCCATTTCGTCACGTCCCGCCAGAAAAGGGCGCAATTTCGCCCTATAAATATAGCTCGATAAGGCTGGTACACTGATTTTCATCTCTTCAGCGAAGCATCACGCATCGCTGGATCCGGAGTGAGAAGCCACGCCGTCTGAGAAAAAGCACACAGCGGGACGAGCCATTGAGTCTGAAGTCGCTGGCATCGCCGCCTTTAGCCGCCGTACCTGCTACGCTTTCCGGCGTTATATCCTTTTCAAACTGTGTGTGTGTGTGTGTTCGCCGCTGCGACACACATTTTTTCACTGTCTGTCTCTCTCTGCTAAAAGAGCTGCGTCTTTTTCAAGATGCAAAGATCCTGCGGCTCGTGCCGAGCCACACTCAGCGACGGGGACCGTCATGTTATCTGCGTTTCCTGCCTGGGTGAGGATCATGCGGCTCTCGCTCTCGTCGACGGCGGATGCCCTCACTGTGAGCTACTGCCTATGGTGACTCTGAGGACTCGCCTGGCATCCTTCTCAGAGCCTGCACTTTGCACCGCTGTAGCGCCGCGCCGTAAAAAGCGCCGTGCTCAGCGCGCTCCCGAGTCTTCTCCTGCCCGCCAAAGCTCGCCGGTTCGCCCGCCAGCTTCGCCGGCATCGCTCGAGTCCCTCACCGACGGACAGCGGCCGCCGTCTGCCGCCGCTTCCTCCATTGAGGTCGACGGAATAACCCCGAGCCTTCTCCAGCCCGTGATAGCTCGCCGGTTCGCCCGCCAGCTTCACTCGAGTCGCTCGCTGACGGACAACGGCCGCCGCGCGCCGCCGCTTCCGCCATTAATGACGACGAGATAGCTGCATCTGTAGAGAAGGCCAGCTTCAAAACCGCGGCTAGCTTTCTTTACGTTATAAGAAAGCTACCCCGCCCCCCGTGGGCATGCGTCACCGGCGAAATGAGGAAAGAGTGTGTTTTTAGTCCCGCCGAGGCCGGGCCAATCTCCTTTTCTCAAACATTTCTCAGCTCCTCTTGGTTTGAGCGGCTGAAAATGTCAATATTGCAGCAATGAGCCTGTTGTATTACACGCACGCCTGCAAACAAACGCCGACGCACACAAAACTGTGATGACGCTCTTTATCCGCTCGGGCTATTTTAAGCTTTTGTCGTTTCCCCCCTGTGGCTCAGTGGCGAAACCCAAAGCCTTCGCACGGGAGACCCGTGTTCGAGCCCAGCTCTCGCAGCGGATAAAAATTTAGTCTCGCCGCAGCCAGACTTACACCCAAACTTTTCACTCGTTCAGTTCCAAGAAAATGCGACTGTTCCAGTGTATTTTGCAGTAAACAAGCCGGTAACATGGCCCGCTTGTCTGCACACAAATGCCGTTTCCACGGCGACCCAGAAAAATCATGTAAGCAGTGTATTTTCTGGTATTCCGGCCACAGCCGATGGTGTTATGTGTGTATTAAAAATGCCACAGCCCAGTGTTCATTTCTACACACAAACACAGCCCGCCAAAGTGCAGGGCTCGCACAAATGAGTTCGACTCATGTCAATTGTGCATTAATTATAGTGAATGTGCCCACAACCCAGTGCCCACAAACACTACACACTGCATGTGCCACGTTTTCTGTAAAAGAAACCAACACACATACAGTCAGCTAAGGCCCACGGTGTTTAAGTCTCGCCGCGGCCAGACTCTACCGAAACTTCTCGCTCGTTCAGTTCCAAACAATGTGACTGTTCCAGTGTATTTTGCAGTAAACAAGCTAGTACCGCAGCCCGCTTGCCTGCACACAAACGCCAGCTTTAAGGCGACCCAGATAAATCCCAAAAAGAGTGTATTTTCTGGAATTCTGGCCACGGCCGATGGTGTTATGAGTGTTGTAAGAATGCCCACGTCTCAGTGCCCATTCCCACACGCAGACACAGCCCGCCACAATACAGGGCTAGCAAAAAAAAAAAAAAAAAAGAATCGACTCATGTCGATTGTGCAATAAATGTAGTGTACGTGCCCACAACACAGTGCCCACAAACACTACATGAAGCATGTCCCACGGTTTCTGTAAAAACGAAACCAACACATTTTCAGTTGGCGCGAGCCGACAGTGTTCTCAGTGCAGCGAGTGTGCCCGCTATCCCACGCCCACATTCCCTCACAGACATGCCGAACCCCACGGGACTCGCCCCGCTCGCCTTCTCTCCACATCCCGTCAGAGAGAAGCCTAGCGTGGTCAGGCTGCCGCTGTGATCAGCGCACCCCCCGCCTCGCACACTATAAACACATTGTCTATTTCTCAGCACACCGGAGCTCTCCGGCCGCCGCTATATCACGGCCAGAGCCCAGATTTCATTCTACCTCTAGCTTTTCATGCAGATGCATGGGCAAAGCTTCCCGGGGTATCAGAATGGGTGCTGAACACTATAAAAAGAGGCTATTCGCTGCAGTTCGCTCGACACCCCCAAATACAAATAGCGTTACGTCACAAGCAATTCTTGAGATTCGCCTTCGAGGGCCAGGCATACCAATACAAAGTCCTGCCGTTCGGCCTGTCCCTGGCACCCCGTACTTTTACGAAGTGCATGGACGCGGCTCTCGCACCCCTGAGACTTCAGGGCATGCGAATTTTGAACTACTTGGACGATTGGCTGATTCTAGCTCGATCACAATCAGAGCTCATAGAACACAGGGCCACATTACTCGAACATCTCGAGAATCTGGGTCTCACAGTCAATTGGGCGAAGAGCTCGCTGTCTCCCAGCCAGAAAATATCTTTTCTGGGAACAGTGCTGAACTCGCTATCTATGACAGCGCATCTGTCGCCAGAGCGCGCACAGGACACTCAGCGCGCCGCGAAATCTTTTCGCCGCGGCTCAACTGTCCAGCTCAAAAGGTTTCAGAAAATGCTGGGTCTCATGGCCTCAGCAGCTTCAGTGCTCCAGTTGGGGCTGCTTCGCATGCGCCCACTGCAACTATGGCTGAAAGCGCGGGTTCCGCCCAGGGCATGGACCGCTGGTCGGTTTCGCCTCTGGGTCGGTCTGAAATGCGTCTCAGCTTTGGAGCCTTGGAAGAAAACCGACTGGTACCAGTCAGGTGTGAGTCTGGGGACTCCCTCGAGTGTGAAGGTGGTGTCCACGGACGCCTCCACCTCGGGATGGGGAGTGCTGCTCGAGGGCAGACCGTTCTTTGGCCAGTGGTCAGAACGGGAAAAGCTCCTACATATAAACTGTCTGGAAATGATGGCAGTCGACAACGCGCTGCGGCGCTTCTGTCCCCAGATAAGGGGTCACCACGTCTTGGTCCGGTCGGACAACATGTCAGTGGTGGCGTACATAAATCGTCAGGGCGGCATCAAGTCCCGAAACCTTTACAGGCTGATGGAGTGCCTCCTGGTCTGGGCTCAGCACAACCTGCTTTCACTGAGAGCAGCGCACGTGCCTGGTCACCTGAATCTGGGACCAGACAGGCTGTCCAGAGACAATGTCCCAGCAGGGGAATGGTCGCTGCACCCGCAGACGATCCAACTACTGTGGGAGACATTCGGCAGAGCGCAGGTGGACCTGTTCGCGTCCAACGAGAACGCTCACTGTCCGAAATATTTCTCCAATAGCAAGGACACGCTGGCCTACGTTTGGCCCCGCTGTCCACTCTATGCTTTCCCCCCCCCATCTCACTCCTGCCTCAAGTGCTGGAACGGATCAGGGAAAATGGATGCCCAGTGCTGCTTGTGGCTCCGCTCTGGACAAACCAGGCTTGGTTTCCAGTCCTGATGCAGCTGACCAGCACTGCCCCGTGGCCAATACCATTGAGGAGAGACCTCCTCTCCCAGGCCAAGGGCTCGATTTGGCATCCTCGCCCCCAGCTATGGTCCCTGCACGCATGGGCCATCAACGGGTACCCGCTATCCTCCCGGAGGGAGTGCTAAACACGATCACGCAGGCAAGGGCCCCGTCTACAAGACGGCTCTAGAAATGGTCTGTGTTCTCTGCCTGGTGTCAAGCTCAGGGCTTTTCACCCGTAGACTGCGGGGTCACGGAAGTGCTTTCCCTCCTTCAAGAGCTACTGGATAAGGGCAGAACCCGATCCACGCTCAAAGTGTACGTGGCGGCTATAGCAGCGTTTACAAAACCTGTGTCTGGCCAGTCACTGGGGAAGAACGACCTAGTCGTGCGATTCCTCAAGGGAGCTCGGAGGTTGAACCCTCCTAGACCTCCTTCAGTCCCGGTGTGGGACCTTTCTACGGTTTTGGAAGCCATGAAAGGTGCCCCGTTCGAGCCAATCCATTTGTCAGACATGATGCATCTGTCTTTCAAAACGGTGTTTTTTTTGGCTCTCGCTTCAGTGAAGCGCATAGGGGACTTACAAGCGCTTTCAGTAAGCGCATCATGTATGGAGTTTGGGCCTAATGACTTAAAAGTCATACTCAAACCGAGGCACGGGTACGTGCCCAAATCCCTCAACACACCGTTCAGAGCCCAGGTGATTTCCCTGTGTGCTCTCTCGGTTCAAGATGAGGAGGAGGATGCGAGTCTCCTTTGCCCTGTCAGGGCACTGAGAGCTTATGTGTCCCGCTCGTCTGCCTTCAGGCAGACCGAGCAGCTCTTCGTTTTGTTTGGCGGACGTTCCAAGGGACTGGCCGCATCAAAACAGAGCCTATCCAGATGGATAGTCGATGCCATAGCACTGGCTTACACTTCTAAGGGCCTGCAGTGTCCTTTGGGTGTCAGAGCGCACTCCACGACAGGCGTGGCCTCGTCGTGGGCATGGTATAGTGGCGTTACCTTGCAAGATATCTGTACGGCTGCGGGCTGGGCCTCGCCGTCTACATTTATAAGGTTTTATAACCTAGAGGTTCCCGACTTACAAGCCAAGCTTCTGTCGGTATAGAATTCAGTGTTATCTGCCCCGCTGTGCCGGCCAAGATGCTGAGTTTTGCTTGTGCATCGCTCACTGAGCGATAACACGGCTCGATGGGTGTTGAATAACCCGTAATCTTAACCAGTTCAGGCTGAACACGTTCACCCTGTCTGTGTGAAACACTATTAACATAACTAGCCCCTATAGGATGCTATTTCATGGGGAATGATGCTTGCAGCCTCTCTTCTCCGACTCTCTGTGAGTCTATGGTGATTATGCACTACATGAGCCCCGGGCTACTGCCCTTGGGACTTTGGTGTCGGATCCCAGTACGCACGGCGTTTTGTATTGTGTTCCCCATAGCCTAAGATATTACGCAGTACGAGAGATACTCTCGTAAGAGAACGTACTCTGTTACTAACGTAACCTCGGTTCTCTCTAGAGAGGGAACGAGTACTGCGTATCTTGCCGTGCATACACAGCTCTGGTTCGCTTCGGCGATGAAAACCAGTGTACCAGCCTTATCGAGCTATATTTATAGGGCGAAATTGCGCCCTTTTCTGGCGGGACGTGACGAAATGGGCGCGAAATACCCCCATAGGATTATGTCACGCAGCACCTCTCTCGATAGGCTGCTGCTGTTTGCCGCAGGGCAGCCAATAGGCGCGCGAGCCGTCCTGCCTATATCTGCATGCTGCTGCACAGCGTTTTACATTAATTCAAAATTAAGGATCATTTTTTGCTTCAATATCTCGTGGAAAAGAGGTTTTCCCCATAGCGTAAGATATTACGCAGTACTCGTTCCCTCTCTAGAGAGAACCGAGGTTACGTTAGTAACCGAGTACGTTTTCATGAGCTGTATGCCAAAATCATCAGTATTAAAACAATAAAAGACCTGAAATATTTCAGTTGGTGTGCAATGAATCTAAAATATATGAAAGTTTAATTTTTATCATTACATTGTGGAAAATAATGAACTTTATCACAATATGCTAATTTTTTGAGAAGGACCTGTATAACCGTTATTTTAAATTGTAATAATATTTCCCAATATTACTGTTTTTGATCAAATAAATGCAGCCTTGATAAGCATAAGAAACTTCTTTCAAAAACATCCTTACTAACTTTAAGCTTTTGAACGGTAGTGTATGTTACATTGGCCGTAATAGAGGTAAAGAGAGAATAGTGAGAATACTATCGGCCATCACATTTGAGTATGCACCTTTTGAAAAAAAAAAATCTAAAGTTATTAATTTCTCTATGGCTAAAGAAAGTCAGAAAATTCAGAAAAGCAATCTGTTTGGCATCACTGCATCATACAGGACTGAGATGAGGTGTACCAGCAGTTTGATCTGACACACATTTAATTTTGTACTCACTTTGTCCAGTAGATGGAGCAAGACGTCATAATGGCCATGTGAAATAAGATGTGGACATTACTCTGGTTACAAAAAACAATGGTTCTATTCTGACTGGAATTTCAACTTCTGCCACTATGCAAACGAAAAACTGTAGCTGTAAATGTATTCCATGCTGAGGATCATTTTAAAACATCTAAAGCCTTTTATTTATGCACATTATTCTTCTGAAAGATTATTTCTCAGTCTTGTATTCTGTGAGAAACATTATGTAAGTGAGGCATGAGTCGCTGCAGTGAGAGAGATCTAGATTTAGGCTTTATTTCCTGAGCAGACACAGACACTCTGCGACCTTTAAGTTAAAATGACTCAGTAAGTCACATTGGCAAAAATTGCACACACTTTTTCAATGTATAAGATTACTAATATTTCACTTGCTTGCAAGCAATTAACAAGGAGCAGAATGGGGTAATTGGAAGAACGGAGAGTGTGAGAAAATGTTTCTATGCAACTTTGTTTGGCTGCCATGTTTCTCTAATTCGAGCTAATGAGGCAGTTGGGCCGAATCTGGTGAGACAAACAGCCTGTGGCCACCTCCTCTACACACTGACGCAGTTACAAAATGCGTCTGTGAATGTGTGAACGTGCAGTTATACTCAACGCTCGTTCTTTGACCCATCCAGGCAATAACTGAATGGAGTTTGGTGTGTGTAATATGTTTTGCGGTCTAAAGACATGCACGATTTATTAATATAGCACTAACACATCATGAAAGGATGTAGTCACTGGTGCAAACTGCCCTCCATACATGTGTACAGAAAGGCAAACATGAAGACATGTAAATCTACAGTTCAGGTAATGTAGACTGCAAAAATATCCCTAGATAAACAGCCATTAAACACAAATCCAATCATTCATGCATCACCTTATAGAAGCGTAATCTCCCAGAAATACAAACGCATGTCTATACCCTGGAAAAGAGCAGAAGAAAAGACAGAGGGGAGGAGAAAAACTGAACCTTCACTCCAAAAATAAAACAGATATTTAGTTTGGCACAGACTGTGTTTCGGCTTCTGATGGTAATGACATTATAAGAGCGCTACTGGACAAACCCTCATAAATAAAAACTGTGGTTTCCAGACAGATAGAATGCTGGGAAGGGCACGTTACAAACACATCCTGTCTAGAGTTGAAAACAGCACTGTAACAAACGCATCCCCAAACACCTCACACAAATCAAAAAAAAAAAAAAAAAAACTTTAAAAATCTTCTTTCCAAACGCTTTCCAAAATCAAACAGGATTTTGTTATCAAATGCTTTTTTTCCTGACGTTTGGTAGAGGATGAGCACCTCCCATAGGGAAAATCACATTCATTATCCTGTTTTACACTGGGCTAAAAATATCTACCTATGGCTGAACTTTACTTGGATGTTTTTCTTTACATGATTTATTGCTCACTACACTTAAGATTATCTTTTTAAAAATGTGTACATACTGTGTCCTCTGGTGTTTAACATCAGTGCCCTTTTAATCTCCAGTAGGCCTATGCCTTCTATAAATTATTTACTATAGGCTATTGTAAAAGGAGATAATACGTCTTTGAATTACTTTTAATTTTATTCCCACATTAATGTGAGATCAATTTTGAAATTTAGTTCTTTGTAAACCCCTTTTTAAAAATAATAAAAAATAATACAGAGCAGGTTTTTGAAGTAGCAACACTCATATATTACAAGCTATGAAAATGGATGCATCTAGGGGTGTCGCATTATACTATATGTATTGACCATAACAGTGATGTTTTAAAAAATGAAATATTGAAATCATGTTCATACTACACAAATGATAATATTGTAAATAATCCAGCATCAGTAACCGATTGACACTCCAACACAGTAGGTGGCAGTATTGCACCTAAATGCTGGTAGCCAACTCGCATAAAAAGGAAAATGAAGATGATTTCAACACAGTTGCTATGTCCAAAATCGCCCCCTATAGAGGGTTTTCTCTACACGTCATCAATCCGGAAGTTGGCCATTTTGGAGGCACTGAACGTAAACAATGCCACTGAACTGAACGGACTTGCATATTTGGCTAATTATTGCTGCTGAAAAATGGTCGTGTTTTAGTGTGCACTAATCGGGCGCATCGGGAAAAAACACTTCCAGTTCTATAGACTTCCAAAATTTAAAGAGAAGAGTGCAAAAAACGGATGAAAGAAGGAATTTGTGGTTGGGGAGGCACAGCATTAGCCACATGTATAAATGAAGTGTTGACTATGGCTAAAATGTTGACGTAAAGTAGTTAACTATGGCTACATTCACACTGTCAGTCCAAATCTGATTATCTTTGTATCCGATTGGAATCTGATCTAAAATGATGTCCACACTGTGTATCGCAACTGTTCAGATTCGATTTGTGTGTTCATGCAGCTCTTTGGCAATATAGCAATGACGTTGCGTTGATGGAGAGGTTTGCATTTGCAAGAGAGATGTTATCGTATTTAAGTTTTAAAACATGGAAACGTGTAGCCGCCGCGCTGGACAACTGCGTCTTGAGCTGCAGAACTGTAGGAGGCTGGTATGCACAGCTTTTTTTCCCGCACCGGTTTCAAAATATGTTTCAAAAATAAGAATTTTCTGCTGGTCCGGCACTTTGCAACAACACAGCCTTGTTTTCGGCAGCGACTTTCAGCATGTTCCCCATAACAACGTCTGACATTTCCTGATATGTGATTTGAATAGGATTTAAAACCACATATGGATGTAGCTTGAAACAGATTTCATGTGCTTTTTTTGAACTGACGATCTGAAAGTTGCCTATGTCGGGATAAGAAATAGAAGGAAGAATAGCGGTAAGGGCTAGAGAAGCTAGCTCGTTCGGATCTTTACCACATATTAACGTTAGTTCGTCAAAATTCCACGCTCCTTCCTGCTTACTAAGTCCTTCTCTATATGATTTCACAGCTTCCATGTGTTTTTTCCGTAGTTTAGACATCATAAATTAGTGTAACAATGTGTTCAGTAGTACATAAACAGCGCAATCCATGCTGTTGTTTAAATCCGAGTATCTCCAATATGGCCGCGCATCCGGGTAACTGACCAAATCGTGACGTAGGTGCAAACCTCTATACCCTCATTCACTATTCCCCACATAAGTCCACTAATATAGTTCACTTGAAGGAGTAAATGAAAACGAGAAATGCTGAGTGTGCCGAAAGGGCTACCGCTTTTGCATAGTTTGTCCTTGCTAATTTTTTTTAACTTTGCAAAACTAGCAGCTCCAGTAGTAAGATAACTCTGTCATGGAAACTATGTATAAACCTTAATTATACAATTCGATAATCAATTAAAATGGAATTTATACCTGTATGATATTACGCTGTACCCACATTGGACCAGTGGTTAGGAAAATGGATGGATGAAGGGTTCAGCTGCAGGCCACATCTGGCGAGACGTGGGAATTAATTTGGCATGCGAATCTCACGGTGCATTATGGGTATTCTCTAGCCATTGAGCGTACATTTCCATTGAGCGGTTGTACACTCATTAGTGTGGTGCATTGTGGGATTGAATGAGTCCACTATAGTTTTTCAGAGATCACTACAAGTTGTTGTTTCCTCAATTAGTGCCCTATTTAAGGGTATGGGGCGATATCAGACACAGCCAGAGTTTAGCAAGACACTCTACTCACACCAGAAAAAATTAAAAAGTTAGTTTGACAGACACTGTGTCCAAATATGCCTACTTCCATACTATATAGTATGCAAAAATAGTACAGCAAAAGAGTAGTATGTTCAAATTCATAGTATACGAAAAGCAGTAGGCAAAATGTACCCGGATGACCTACTTCTTCTGCCAAGATTCTGGACTACACATTTGATCGACACTTTACTCTCCCATGAAGCCACGGGAAAGTTGTGAACAGCAGTGAAGCAATGCAACTGACGCTGGTAGGTCATGTGACAGTGACAACATGGCGGATATAAAATGTCTGAATTTATTCATACTACCCATATTCATGCTATATAGAACATACTTTTTAATGGTCACATAAGTAAATCTCAAACCAAATGTGCCTACTAGACTATGCGATTTTGAACAGATTAGGGGTATTGGACACCCCAGTCAGAAGTCAGTTCTTTTACTAGGCATTTGTACAGTTATGGTTACAAACCCTTTCTTCGTCTCCCTACACTCATATTTTTAGTGTGATTCCTTTTTTTGTGAAAAAAATAATTAAAGTTAAAGATGAATGTGACTGATAGCATAATTCTAGATATTGTGATAATTTGTTATAAATTAAAATTTCCATAGATATCGCAATAGTATTTTTATAGTGAATTATTTTGCCCATGATAATTGTGAAATGAAAATCTGAGATCATGACAGCCCTGATATTGATGCATATTGGTGTGTGCATTTATACAAGCAAATGTGTTTTATTACCTTTAAGTATTTGACTAGTTTCTGGATCTGCCAGTATTCGGAGGGCAGGTCGGTGGCGGCCTCGGCACGTCTTTCGGGCTGTTCCTCATCTTCCTCTTCCTCTGATGAACTCTCGCTGAAGTCATCAGCTCCTGGGGTTTTACTGTGCACACACACACACACACACACACACACACACACACACACGCACCTATTAGACGTATTAATATTCAAGCGGGCCAACAATTTTATGTCTCTCAGACACACACTGTGAGAAGTACTCTCCCACAGAATTTTCTCAGGATAGAAACGAGAACTATCCATACATAACAGGACATTATAGAAAAAGTTCTTTCTCTAATAAATAGAGCTTAATACATCAAATCGAAGGAGAGTCGGAGCAGGTGCAAGCCAAACCACACAGGCAAATCTCTCAAAGCTCTGGTAAAATCTCTCCGAATGCAATGTGGAATGAATTATTGCTCTCTGAAAGGCCTCATGCTCAAACCCTTGGACAAAATGGCCATCAAACTCAGGGGTGTGTATTTGAAGTGTCATCTTAAGCCATGGCATCAAATTAACGGCAGGGGATGGAGAGAACAGAGACAGAGCAACAGAGACAGAGGAAGACTGGAGTGGTCATCAGTGCATTTCTGAACTCTTTCATCGTGAGCTTATACACGCACGCACAAACGCAGATGGCCGTTATAGCGGATCAGGCTACTGAAATGAATGTATCGTGAAACTAGTCATGAAACTCGGTACACAAGGAGAAGAGGCCAGAGGGACTCAGATATGTTTTCCAGGGGATAACTGTATTGTCGGACAGCAGTGTACTCGTCTCTTTCGGTGTTAGTCACTTACTTGAAGAGTGGAATGTGTTTTGCAATGCGAACAATTGTAAGTTTGCTGGCTTAGTGTGATATACATTACATTCATTTTGTGTTTGTGTACCATGAACACATCCAAATGTTCTTCAGAACGCTACACTGTTTTTTTGTGTGCATCACTGATTTAAAATGGCAGGAAAAAGAGAAGCTGTGGCTACACCCGGAGCTCCTTACAGGCAAGACTGTGTACTCTGGCAGTGGATGTTATGGGGACAGCTGGAGTTTTCGCTCACCATCGCCAAACAGACAGAGAGGAGTCAGAAGAAGGAACAGGGTTATCAGTGGCTCAGGCACAGGCCGGTTATTATAGACCGCTACTCCCAGTAGCACCAGAGGACCGTTCCATGTGCACACCAACCTGAACGGCTGCTTCATCCATGCCTTATTAAAAGCTATAAAATGAATACTTATCCACAGCTGAAATAATTTGACCTGAAAGTGAGCCTTTATTTCCAATTCAGTGATTGGATAAGTTTTTTTTATGTTTGGCCAGGAGAATAAAGAGTTTTTCAATTATGCATGTTCCTGGGAGAGGGTTTTTCAGATCCCATTGCAACGGCCAGGTTTTTACCTCAGAGGAAATACCAAATGTACAATGAAAAAGCTATTTCTGTGGAGTGAGATTGTGGCATACATTTTTTGAGAAGACTGGCAGCGTGGCAGAGACGAACCAGAAAAATTAGCTTTTTTTTTGTTCTCAGATGCGGGTGACTTTGTGCCGTATTCCAAGATCCTCGTGCTTTCTCTGCTCTTTCTGGCCTTCTCCTCTGCCTCCCTGGAAAAACAACAACAATCAGACACTTATTAACACGTTTAAAGCCATGAAATCAAAATGATTTTATTTGAATGGAATATTGCAGTGTTTATTTATTAATTATCCAATCAATTCTAGATGGACAAAATCAAGTCCCCCCCTACATTCTTTTCTCGTTTGAGAAGTTGATATACATGACATTCGGGGGAAAAAATCATAATCATGTCGACTTTCTTTGTTTTTGAGGCACAAAGTCCAAAAAGTTCATTTTAAATTCACATTATGCGGTTACATAATGTATTTTATGGTTTGTATGTCTACTCTGATATTACATTTTTGCCACACAAGTATTACAATAGGACTATGTGGATGTTTTAGATACAATGTTTTTAAAAAGAGGATTAGCTGGCATCTTTGTTGCTTTTCCCTGACCCTTAATTATTGTTCTATTGGTTTTCTCTCCCATCATGTAATATGTCTGTTTCAGTCTTCTGTAGCTCTCTAATGGGTTTCAAGTATTGTGACAGCTTACAGAGTAACCTTAGATCATCTGAATGCAAATTTGGTTCTTTTGCTGCAAAAGGCAGAACACTGAAGTACATTGTCACATCTGGGAAATTCTTATTTCTCCAAAACAAAAGATTATTGTTTTGGAAATCTTAGATGACTGTTCAGAGGAGGTTTACCAGTAACACGTGTTGAAACAGCCAAAGAGGCTGATTTGTTTGCTAAATCAGTGGTTCCCAACCTTTTTCCAGGGGACCCTTATTTTAACATGCAAAATACTTAATTTCCTCAGTATTTGGTTGTAAATGTTGTAATTAAAACCTCTCACTTCTTTCCACCATTATTTCAAGCAAAACAAAACCATTTCATCCCTAAACCCCCAAACTAGAGTGAGCTTGTCGACCCCTCATAAATCTTTAGCAACCCCCAGGTAGGGAAACACTGTGCTAGATCAATCCAAGGAGGAGAATATATATGTCTGAGTGTCTGGCTTTATCAGCTGACTGTCACTATGGATAGCGATCCCTATCCCAACTTGACTTCACAAATTAACACTCACAGGAGAAGAGCCACAAATATGATATATAACATCTCTTGAAGTCTGAATGACTACTGAACTTTGCATTTGTACAATACATAGATGAGCCACATGCACTCCAGCAAACAACAGCTGGCCAAGAGTCAGTGACCTCTGATGTTCATGCTGTGATGGCTTTTTTGGGTCTCTTCAGAAGACATCCATTGGTGTTTGGAATTATCACTTACTCAAATGGGGACGTCAATCCAAGGTTCTTCCATTTCAAAGATGGTTCTAATTTCTTCTTCCTACCGCCCGGCTTGTTCCGCACAAGCTGATGTCTCGCCTTCTCAAGCACATTCTTTTCCTCATGGTCGTAAGACTTCAGGGTTTGGCCTGTTTCCTCTGCATCAACCGTTTCCACATGTAGAATCTTTTTAGTGGATGGCACATCTTGAATGGCAAAGTCCTGCAGAGGAGAATGAATAAAAATGAAACAAGATAGTAAGGAAAAGAACCTCTGCACCAAAAGTAGAAACTTAGGGAGTTAAAAGAGTTATTTTTCTTAATCATTTTTTGTTCAACAAAGTTCTTCATGAAAGCACTCTTAGCTTAGCAAAACATATTTTCCATTCTACATCTGACATATTGTCTCTTTATTGGGGAGGCACATCACACAGTCATCTTTGAGCTAGCGCAGCCTTCTTATTCTAAGAAAGAGACGTATAAAAACTAAATCCCACTTATGAATTTGTATCCCTGAACATTTATATAATACAGCATTTCTCCACAGTCCACTGCCAGAAAAACAATCTTGCCTTTGAGTTATGAGAATAAATGACAAAATAGAAACAGATTTCCAAAGTTTCTTATGTTAATTGCCTATACAACATGAGAAGTTTATTGTTTCTGTACATTCTTGAACTGCAGGCTGGCAGTTGGCACACATTAAGTGAAGTCTTTGTGGCAAAGTAACGCAACAATCATTTTCTGAAATTGTGTAGGACTCTTTCTCTCTCTCCCACTTCTTTATTACTTATGTGAGAAGCTCAACAGGAGACATATGAATGGTTAACCCTCTGGGGTCGGCAAACGCGCCGGCGCGTTTTGCTAGATTTTTTTCACATAGCAGCAAAATAGACTTAAAATACTCCGTCATTTTTGATCATACAGACTTAAGAAATATGAAAAATAAACTGTTAAATGTCTACTTTCTTATGTGTCCACTTACAATCGAAATAAAACATTGTGCTTTTGTAAAATAATGAAAATAAACAGGGTGTGCTTTCTGCCTCTCCATCTCCATGAACTTTTTTTCTGGAGCACGTCTCTAAACTTAAACAAAACTCAGCGAATACTATTCACCCAGGCATGAGCAATATATCTTTATAATCATTTAAGTGTACTTTTAAATGATCTAATTCAAAACTAAAACAAATATTCTATTTATTTAATCTATATAAAAAGAGAGAGATGTCAGTCGTTCTCATTTCAGCTCATTATAGCTCATTATCCGTTAATGTCAACACGCCCACGGAGAGCACGCGCTATTCAAATGCAAATGATCTGAGGCAATACATGCAATTGTGCCAACATCAATTCGATAAAGCACACCGAGTTTAATCAGATTAATGTACTATGTCATCTTGAAAGGCTGTGTTTAGCTGCTCCACATAGCCGTTCTCCCACACAGATAGCTCACAACCTCTGTAGAAACTTACATTTGCCTTTGCCATTTCTCTCTTGTGTTCCCACAAGTATGCCAGTAGGCCTCAGACACCCAGCCCTGCCACCAGGACCACCTGGAGACCCGGCAGAGCAGTGTCATGGACATCCTTTAGCCGGAAGCAGGCAACGACCTGCCATGGCAGAGAAAGGAACCGTTAGACGGCAACGAAAGTGGACATCTGACACCCAGCCTGAGCCACCAAGAGCTGACCAGCCTCATCTTCTCCTTGGCCACGCTCCCACAGGCCTCAAACAGGAGGTAAATGAACTAACACTGCCAGCCACAGAATTCCACAGAGAACGAACCTTGCTCAGCGGTAGAAGACACAGGACAGAGGCAAAGACCATGACAGAGCGGAGCAACTGAAAGAGATCCCCAGTCTTCAGGCAGCTGACAGCTACTGAGCACCTGCCAACAACCGGATAAAGAACTGTTTCACTTAAAGAACTTAAAACTGGTTGAACTTAAAGAGAGATGCTAAAGCCATCAACATGCAGCTGAAGTCCGAACACTGACTTAGCGATGCTGTAACATTATGGACAAACTCCATGTGGTCCAAAGAGAACTGCGACAGTCCAACCAACTGCAAATGGACCCCACAAGAAAGATGTACCCTGCTGAACTTCACATTAGCAGCGTAAGCTTCCCCAGCCCTGCACAAAGGGGGGAGGAGCCAAAGCCCTCGGCTTAACACTTCACCAGCTAGTGTCCTGAGAGCCCCTGCAGCTGCAGGAGGAAAAGTCTCCAACCAGTGTGGCACACTGAGACAGACTCCATCTGATCTGGACACATCCAGCCCAGCTGGGCCCCGCCCAGACACCAAGCAGGACAGACCTAGAAGGGCCTGTGCTACCACCACCGACTCCGAACGAGTTTTCTGTGGAACTTACAACGAACCTGTGACGGAGGAGGACACCAGCTTCAAGAAACTTTTCCTCCAAAACCAGTTAGTCACCATATTTTCACCTGCCCCCACTCAACGATGCGTGACCTGATGCAGAAGGCCTCTAACACAGAAAGCCTCCCCAGAAAGGGTTCCTAAGACCCCATTGATTCTGAACTGCAAAACCAGAAGGCACACAGCATGAACACAATGCAAGACTCTGCTAAAAAGTCCCTGGTCAGCATAGGACATAAAACTTTAAAAGTAGATGAAAATGTGTGCTCAAAGAGCAGCAAGACTCTGCATTAGTAAAAGTAGAATTTTACTGATATAAAGAAAATCTTGAATGGACGTGTAAGCCTCACCTGCCAACAGACTATGCACAACTCTTTTGAAACAAACATTTGATACATGCTGGTTGAATTGGCACTGCTACACATTAGTTTCCATGACAATGAAGGGTTACAGGAAACACTAGCTCCAAATAGGGCATACGTGACCTTGATGCCAGAGTGTAGGAAAACCACCTGAGCTTTAAACTACTGTTAACCTACAGGCGTGCATTTGACCATTGCGGTCCAACTGGAACACAACATGCGATACGCATTTTGATCACTGGTTGCTGGCTTGTCTAAATGCAGATAAAACGATAGCAGGAATTGACACCTCTACTGTAAGTGAAAGAGTCTTAGATTTCCAACTGGTATCAGTAAGTTCAGCATTAAAGCGTAAGTCTGTTTGACAAAGGAATCTCATCTCAGCAGATTGTAAACTTTACCAATATCTATCCTGCTTTGGTTAAAGAAATCCAAATTGCAGTATTGCTAAACCTGTTTCTGACAAAGAAAGCTCAGGACAGTGTTATATATACGTAGACCTGGGTGATGCCCCCCTTTCTACAGTGTAAAGGCCTTACAAATTATTGTTAAATTGATGTAATTCACCTAAATTTTAGCTGCATCTACAAGCAGAGAGCTACCTAGCGATCAAAACTGTTCACTCGCTGAAAAGTCAGCATTTATGCATGAGAGGGATGTAACTATATAGGCTTAGACAAGCTTTGACTTACAGCAAATCTATTTCCTTATTCTGTAAACAAATAGAATAAGTTGTGTAAAGAGAAGAGTTCCATGATTAAAATTAGCAAATGCCAAAACACATTTGCATTTTACTGAATGTAACATCAAGTTCTTGAAAGACTTAAAGTATAGGCACCCCCTTTTAACCCGTTTAAACATGCATAACTCGGTACAATGTGTAGACATTCTTCAGGTACTGTTGAATTGTTCTGACATGCTCTGGTTCCCATGACAACAACTGGTCACAGGAAGTGCTAACTTGTGATGTCACTTTGTAAACAAACCAGCCTAGGTAGGCTAAGCTAACCTAACCTAGCGTTCATCCAGCTTAGGCTAAGCTAAATAATAACTTCTATAGTTAGCAGTTAGCATCATTCACTTGAAGCCTTAATTACAGCTTTTGTTTACACAGTGCAAAGTATTCTAGAATACTTTCTTTAACCCCAGTTAGGGTTTCTAATTCTTCACTTTCCATACTTTCAATTCTTCTCAGCTAAATTTCACCTTCACTAGTTAGGCATAGTCCTGGCTGAGCGCTGTAGGCTAAATTTGCAGATGCCCTGTCAATTAAACTTAAGTTTAACTACATGTAAGCTGTGTAGCTAGAGAAGAATTCGTATAGTAATGAGAATTTCCATCAGCATGTTGACTAAACCTTTGGAGGGACACACACAGTGTGGTCTTGAACACGCAACCGTTGTAACCCACTATGGAGTGTTGGCCCAGGCAAATCCAAAGTTTAGTCACTAGTGCTACTGATTATTCTCACATTCAGATCATTACCGCTGTTTTGATTACTTACTTTATTTTTTTTATTTGTTTATTTCCACTTTGATAATAATAGCAGTCAGCTATTCCCTTGTCTATTCGGTCATCTATATGATTGAATTACATTTCCTCTCTTGTTCGAATGTGGTTCTATTTCCCATTGGGCCCAGAAAGGAAACAGAGACACCTTTATTTGTGATTGTGTTTATTTTCAACAAGTGCACTCATTTTTGTGACCCTGCAACACAAGTAATTTCAACAATTACTAGGGCATAACTATAGTCCTGAGGATTGATAATAAGCATAATTTGAATAGGAAAGCTGTCCCTTTTCCTCCTATCCTTCACTTCGTCAAGCCGCAGTGAACCACCATTTAAGTCCAGAGAAATAATTTAATCATAAGAACCATCTTAAGTCATTTATTTCATCTCGGCTATGCCCTTTCCAGGAAATACTCTAGGAACCACACAAGTCTTAGCCTCCTAACATCCACGGCTAAGATGATAAAGATAAAAGAGACACATCACTAGCTAGATACACATGAAACACCTAACTTTATGCTGCATATCTATCGAACCCATTAAACAGTGGTTCTAAACTTTTAGGGTCATGTATTAGTCTCTCACCACAAGTGTGCCAAAATGTCACAGAGTCTCTGCTTAACCTGACCCCAACCTTCCAGCTTACCAAAGACTATGACAAACCAATGGACACTATGAGAAACCACCTCTAACCCCACCAACCACCCACGAACGCCGTCTGCACCCATCGACAACCGGTGCCCCAGACAACTGAAATCAACAAGCACACGCTGCGTGCACAGGACAACACTCTGTGTTATGCACCTGATGACATCGCTGCGCCAAAGCTTGTGGTGCCACAGTGCAAAAGGGGGGGTCATGCCAGTGTTTGCCCATGACGCACCATGTGCTGCACACCGCAGCAAGTGCCATACCGGCGTCCTCGAAGCGGAAAGACTGTCCTAGCCAACAAAGGACGACAGTCGCTGACCATGTGCTGCACACCGCAGCACCAGAACACCGAAGCAAGTGGCATACCGGCGTCCTCGAAGCGGAAAGACTGTCCTAGCCGACAAAGGACGACAGTCGCTAAAATCTTTCCTCCCTTTCTCTCTCCCTCTCCCCTTTGTCTGTTCCAGGATGCTGCTGTGTTTAGTCTTCCTGAGCCTCCAGCCAACCAGAGGACAGCCGCAGTCGGTCATCTCACCAGGTCCGGTATCAGGCAGCGTCCCGAAGGAACAACCGGGACTCCTTATCACCAACTGCAGGACCCACACCCAGAGAGTGTATGTTCGACTCCACTCCCTCGCCCATGCTGAGGGCAATGTCGAACACATGCTCAACCAACTTGAAAAAAAAAACTGTCACACAAACAGAGCTAGATGGACACAACAGCCGCTGCCATCGGAACTCTGTTAACATTGGCATGTCCAGTGTCAACGCACTGAACCTAGCCACCGTGAGACAACGTGTGGCTGAAATTCAAACTGAAATCCCACAGCTAAAAGGGCAACTCACAACACAGAGTGCCTCCCTGCCGTCCATCGGCAAGACATCGAAGGGAACTGTGGTAATTCTCAACACCCACAGCGTTCTGCTGAACCAGACAGTGAACTCCATGAAACAGCTGTTTACTGTCTTCCAGAATGACTTTACTCAAACTCAGCTGGTCTGCAGTCTCTGATCCAAGACACACGCTGCCCTCCTGAGGCCAAACCTGAATCAAAGCTGGAAACCTCATCCTTCTTCAAGAACCACAATTTCACCCTAACTCCAGAATGACAGGTGATACCCAGTCAAGGCACCCTCTGCCCCAACACCTGCTGCAGAGACCTGTACTGGGCTACTGTCCACATCAACCGCCGTGGAACGATCACCGCTCCAGAAGACGCGAGCAACCAGAGGCCACCTTCTATGACAAAGGTGTGTCTGATCTCTCGGCATTTTCAACTTCGATCATGGTTGTCCTTGAGGGGGACAACAATGGTCAAAAGGGGGGAATGTAGGGTCTGGACCAATCAGACACACACTAATTATTCATATTCATTATATTTAACGAATATAAAGGTCTATGAAACTCTCCCCCAAAACTAACCTCACAAATGAAGTTACTTTGTCAGCCGGGTGTCCGGTTACAGAACACTTTAAGACTGATAACAGACTTTTACGACCTCAAAGGAATGTGGCCACATGCGCCACATGCTAAAGAGAGAGAGACAATCTTTAATTAAATAAACTTTGCGGTATTACTCTGATCTATGAAGGAACATGCCTCACAGAAACTGTGATGATTTACTGTCTCGTGTACTATTAGGTATAACAACATGGTATGTTTGATTGGGGTGTATGTGGTTGCACAACCACCCAACGGTCAATATAACCTCACCTGTATCATTCTTCCTACCTAATTAATCCTCATTTAATGACACATACTTTGATGTACATCACCTTCTCTTAGAATGCAATTTGAACTTGTTATGTCTATTTGAGCTTGAATGAACAGTCTAAGCACGCTGGGGACAAAGACCATAAATCAACTAAGAGCCGCTTCCCCTCTTGGACATGTCACCTTACTCATAGGTCCATTCAAACCTTAGGGGTTGGTTCTTTTTCAGACTATATCAGAGAGCAGGCAACAGTGACCGCCCTCTCGTGGTAGTTTCCATCCTGCCGCAAACACTGTTTCGCGTGATACGGGGAAACCCCCACTCCCCCCTCCATGGGGGCCAAGAGGCCTTCCAGCAGGCCTGGATCCCAACCAGATCCGGCCTCATGGAAAAGAGAGGAGACTCTCTCACAAAGAACCAAAGACAATCTCAGGAGTTTTGGAACAAAGACTCCAACCAACAATGACTCCAATCACCCATCCTTCCGACTTCCTCACTTCTCCTGGATGCTCGGCGTGGCCTCAACAGAGTCCCAGGCCTTGACCAAACCAATCATGCGTTCCTGGAGAAAGAGAACGCTCAACCAACTTCCACTTGACACTGCCGGAACCATCAGCGACTTCAATTTGCAACAACTTCAAGAATTGTTCCCATTACAAATGCAAGTATTCAATTCAATGAAATGTGAAAATGAAATTCTGATGGTTCTTCTCATAGACCCTCTTCCGGTTTCCAATTTCATCCTATCACTAACCTATTTATGTATTCATGTCTGTATGTTGTTTAGTTTATTTATATTCATATAAATACCTATATTTAGTTAATAAAACTTGTACATAATATGTATTTGGTTCCGCTTTGTTTGCAATACAATGTCACTTTATGATCACGGTTTTTGCTACTGGCTCAACGTGCGGTACATGCGAAGAAATAATTATTCTTCTGTGGCCATGGAAGATACCCTTTTCTTAGAATAAATTAATAATCAAAAGAGTTCGTTGGACGAACTGATTAATTGATTGTAATATTAATTCAGCCACATCAAGTTAATCCAATTAACTGACCCAAATTTTTATAATTAATAATAACAAGATATTATTGATTATTAATATTTCCAAAAAGCTGAGTTCCTTACAGCTGTGAGGAATAATCCTGGGAAATTTACCTCCGAAGTGCTGGTTTAGTTCCATTTTCAGGAGCAACGGATCCAGCTGAGGATTGTGAATAGTACGTTTTTTATTCTTAAGTGCTTTGTTCTAATCGCGATATGGAAGAGTGTCTGTAAACCGCAAAAAGACTGTTTAAATATGAATCGCGTGTCTGTGTGTGAATGAATGAACGGCACAGATGCGCACTGTTGTTTACTATGTTACAGTCGAAATATGAAAGACAACATTTCGTTGACTAGTTTTGGATACATAAAAGTTTTTACTGTAAAATAGACATCAAATAAGCTTTTGTTAGCCAGTTTCTGCTCATATGTTAAATATATAGTATGTTTTGTCAAAAATAAACTCATCACCAAAGATGTTATTATAGTGTTTGTTCCAATTTAGGCTATATCAAACTAATGAATCCTTAACTTCGAAATATGTAAGATAAAATGTTTACTTTAAAAAAAGAAAGATTACACTTGAAATATTGTTAAAATTGTAATTGTTGGTGATTTACATGTGAACACTTTTTAATAAAATAGCAAAAAATATATTTACAAGGTAGATGTAAAAAAAAATCTTAATAGGTCAATATAAGCCTTCTCATTAAATTATTTATTATTGTTTTTTATTAGTGACACAATTGGGGAGAGGATATATTCCAAAACTTTCTGAAAATACAGTATGAGAATTAACTGCACAATTACTAGAAATGTTTACCTTGGATATTATACAATTTGCATGCATAAATTTGTGGAAAAAGTATTATTTTTTCAAGATTTATTTATTTTTTGTCCTCACATTCTTTCTGGTCTGAATGAAAGACTCATTATGCGGCTCATTATGCAGGTCATAGTCTTCTCAGGTGTGAATCTGAGCATTATTCATGATCCTTCATGCACCCACGCATATTGCCTTTCCGAATGAAAAGTGTTTTACAAAATTTAAATCAATGTATTGTTTTATGTGAATGATTAGGCTGGGTGATTTTCAGATCATTTTGAAGCAAAAACTCTAGGCAACAACATCCATTAGTCAAAAGTATTGTGGACGCATATTTAGTATGTGTTTTGTGGCCTTATTTCAGAAACTTTAATTTTTAGTTTTTTCAATAACCATGTATAAACAATATTCTCTCAAAAATACAAACATGTACATACATGTTGCTCACATATTATGGTAGCCCTGTTTGTGCTAAATAGAGTGTAATTACACCTTTGCCATTAATATGTTTATAAGCAACTGAAAATGCACAAATGTCAGGGCAAGTCAAAACATCTCAAGGACCCCAAAAACACCTTAGGCCCCAGAGGGTTTTAAGAGGCTGGAAAAATCCACAGGCACCTGCTATGCCCCACCATTAGCCCTTTATTGGTTCCATCTTTTAGGGAGATGTACAGAGCAGGAGTGAGACACAGAAATGGTGAGAGGAAAAGAGAAGAATATGAGCGAGGAAGAGTTCAGAAAGAGTACACAAGGGAAAAAGCTTTTAATATGGCACAAGGAACTTGCAGTGGATCCAGCTGGGCTAAGCACACTTTGTGCCTTTCATGAGCTTGTTTGGCCGAAAGAAGGCCAAAGTTAAGAACAGCCAAAGTTATATCCATTTCCTCACACCACTCCACCCACCTTTAATTTTATAATTGAAGAAATAAACCCTGTCCAAGAACAAGTAGGGAGAGTTAACTCTCCAGTATGGCACCCCAAACAGAAGCCTGAATATCAAGCAAGAGAAAACCTCAAACTACTGCAACAACCAAATATGAATATGACAAGGAAAGAAATTTGCAAGACAAAAGAGGTCTATTCCAAAACATATTGTGCTGTGCTGAATACTATTAATGAGACTCACAATTGATTTCAATACAGGCAACATGAGAGGAATGATGCAATACTCTAAAAAGCACATATACCCAAATGATTATGCTTTACATAATATAATATATAAATGTATCATATTTTAATACAATAATATTTCACTACCATTCAGAAGGAAGGATTTTAAATGCGTTTGAAAGAAGTCTCTTATCAAACCAAGGCTGCATTTATTCTATCAAAAATACAGTAAGAACAGTACTATTGTGAAATATTGCCATTTAAAATAACTGTTTTCTATTTTAATACATTTTAAAATAGAATTTATTGCTGTGATTCAACGCTGAATTTTCAGCAGCCTTCTGTGTCCCAAGGGTCCTTCAGAAATCATTCAAATATGCTGATTTGGTGCACAAGAAACATTTTGATCAATTTAATCCATCCGTGCTGAATACAATTATAAAAAAAAAAAAAACAGAGTGACAGTCTTCCTATCCCAGTCTGACAAAGCAGCAGAGGTACAATATCTTTTCCCTTATGAGCGTCACCTTCTGCTCAGCCCTGGCTGTGCATGTTTGATTAAAAGTGTCTGATCTAATTAAAGTACTGTGTGAAAATGCATCGATTCCTCATGCAGCTGATATGTTAGGAGATTAGGCCAGTTGGATTTGGCTAAGAGCTAGTGTGCACTGAGGATTTCTGGGCTGAATAATCACAGTCCGGTGGTTGACTGATGGCTGAAGGACCAGAGCGTGTCTGAGACTTATTACAGAAAACTCAGGCCGCAATCCAGAGCCTATTCTCTGCTGAACTTTTCACGCTACATGAGTCCCATAGTGCAGCTAAAAGCATAATCTGCTCTCAAATCAACATCCACCCTAACGTAACGGGTTCATTTCAGGTGGATAAACGTCTATTTGTAGAAGGTGATGAGAGTATTGAGTAAAAGGGAGAACTCTCACATGTAGCCTTGTAGAAATGTGTTTGGAAGACATGAGAAAGAAATGGTAAGACACACAGAGAAAAGCAAACTGATGAAATCTAGAAAACAAGGAACCAATGTAAAATATGGAGAACAAAGAGGGGTTTTGATTTGTGTCCCAGCAGACTACTTTTATGGCCCTCTCTTTACGGCCTCTGTCCATCACCCATCAGCTGCTAGCGCTCATAGTTGAGCTCCCGCCTGCTTGCATAATAAAACATGAAAGTCTGGTGGGCATTTTTAAACACAAACGCTTGCATGCTGAACCGGCTGCCTGGCATCATCGCTTCAAAGAATAATAAAGTCTTTCTCCTTACTGCCACCAATAATCGAACTCAACCTGCTAGCACATATCCAGCCTGGTTCAAAAACCAACCACTAAAACCGCACTGAGAATATCCACCTCATTCCTTTTCTTCAGTAATGCATATTGTTTCAAAGCAGCTTTGAAGAAAATAGTGCCTTAATACCCCCACTGAACAAGCCAAAGGCAACATGGCAAGGAAAAATTATTGTAGAAAAATCACACCAGAAGTGCAACATCTGTTCAGTAGGTTAACAGTAGGCACTTTCAATCACGTCTTAAATTTGAAGTGGCATTTCCTGTCTCGATAAGAATGGTATTATCCCCCCAAAAAATTGGCAACAATATTCTTACACTTTTCAGCAATATCAATTATGACCATCACTATAATGTACCAAATAAACAGCCTAACGTGATTTACACAAGTAGGACGTGTTCCCGTATCAACATCCTTTGTTGTTCCTGAAACAACATTCCCATTAATCAATCACTGCCTTATGCTTTTAGAGTGTTAGGGCTTTGATTAGTCGATATGGATGTTGTTCTAGGACCTACAAAGGATGTTGATCCAGGGACATGTGTAAATGACATTGTGTCAAATAAATAAGTACAGCATAGCTCTACTTCAGCTCATCCAGTTTTTCTCAGAGCTTTCGAATGATAGCACACTTAGACCAAACATTTATCACAGGCGAGAGTTATGGAAGGTGAGAAGAGCTACTAAGCACAGACTCATGGGAACTGTTCCTCAAGTGAGGTAGATGAAGCCTGTCCTGGACACGACAGAGTTTAACTTGGACATCTCTGCTGAAAGTAAAGTTAAAATTCTGCAGCAGGCTTATTTTGTGTCTGACATCTGGCTCTGGATGCACAATGAATAGATGAAAGGAACATTTTATACTTTCTGTCCTCAAGGTAACTGACAGGAACACCAGACAGAGGCTTTTACACCGGCAGAGTAGCACTAGACAATAACCATTACTATATGGTACAGCAGTAATCTTTCTGTCTGCCTTCATTTTCCATCTGCAAACTATATCGGCGAGAGATAACATCACCATCATTTAGCAACGTACATAAAGAGAAATCTGTCTCGATGATGGAGTTTCCGTTTATATTGCTCAAGGACAGAATTATGTTGGTTATAAAACCGCCAATGGTCGGCATAAAACATTAGCGTGGATCTGAAGACTTTGTTTTAAGAAAAGAAAAGTACAAGTTGGAGGAAACCTTTTGTCTGCATCAACAAAAAAGGCATTTACTGTGCTCTGCTACTGATGAATCTGAAGACAAATCTGGACAATATTGAGCCAGCCAAAATCACTTAAAGGAAAGGAAAGCAAAATGGTAATTCCTTAAAGATGTTGTATATTTAAAAATTAATTTTGATATAATTCTTGTCTGTAAAATCTCATGTAGAAAGGACTAAATATTTGGTGCTGTAGAACAAAACATTTTTCCAACAAATACACTGTGTCACTGATGAGAAATAGGATATCATTTCTCAAACAATAAACACTTTTTACCACATCTTGAGGCCATTATCGGAGACCCAATTTGTTAATTTATCTTTTACTTTATTCAGAGAGGTCTGACTAACTGGCCTGTTCTCACATTCTTTCACACTGTGGTGATGTGAAAAATAGCACAATGACAGAGGAGAGAACTCCCTCTCTCTCGCTTTTAGGTAGATACTCTTAATCTGTCTCTCTCTTGGTTATTGTGACAAGCAGACACTTTACGCACTGAGAGAAGTGTAGACATTAGCTTGTCCCCTCTTTCCCTTTGCTCTCTTCTCCTCAGCTGTGATTAATCTTAGGCTGAGGAGCGAGCAGGAACACACTGCTGCCAGTTGAAGGACAGCTGTGCTGTTTTTGTGTCTGTGTTTCTAAGTATTGGCCTCTTCCCTTGAGTCTGTTTAGCACGTATTTGGAACTTTAAATGAATAACTAAATGGGTAATCTACATGGTTAATGTGTGTTCTCTTTTTTCTTATTTTTAAAGAAAAACACGTGATAAATTATTATTATTTTACATTCATGCCTTTATTAGCAAATGCTGGAGAAACAAGAATCAATGAGAGAGGAGATAACAGAACACAATAGTCGTGTGCAATGCTCCGACACATGCACTAATCTACGGCTTAGACAATTTTTCTTAAATTAATATATGCGATTATCTAAATGTACACTGATGTTCAAAAGTTTTTGAACGGAATCTCTTAAGGCCCATTCTTATCAAGAACGATAACTATAAAGATAAGTATGATAACTATATAAGTGTCCACACCAATGCAAAATATCATTCTATTTATTCTAAGCACACACCGCAGTTGTGTTGTCTGTTGCTTTAAATGCTCAAGGCTGTCAATGTTTTCATCGTTCATGTTTTCATCGTTCATCAGCTGGAAAAAAATAGTTCTGAAAGAGATTCCAAACGATATTGTTCCTCTGTGCCGTTATCGTCCCTGGTGTAAACAGGCCTTTGTGCTCACCAATGCTGCATTTATTTGAACAAAAATATAATAAAAACGGTAATAAAAATATTATTCATATATTTTAAAATGTAATGTAGTCCTGAGATGGCAAAGGTGAATTTTCACTGCAGTCTTCAGGGTCACATGATCCTTCAGAAATCATTTTAAATATGCTAATTTGGGGCTTAAGAAACATTATCAACAACATTGAAAACAGTTTTGCGCAGGGCCGGATTCAGCCAGCCCCACTAGGGGGTGCAGGTAGAATATCAGGGGGGGCAAGTCATTTAACGGAACATTTAAATTTGACAAATATAGTGATTTGATTTATATTGTGATATATATCGATATGGCCAGAAATGAAAAAATATATTGTGAAATGAAAAAATCCTATATCGCCCAGCTCTAATCTATCAGCTCCTTTGATCCATTTGATTTGTCTTATAGGTTTTATGTTGGATGCCCTTCCTGACACTACCCTCTGCATTTACCCGGGCTTGGGACCGGCACAAATAGGACACTGGACACGAGACAAAGTGGAGAAAGAGCTCTCGCATGATGCAGATGATATTCCAATCACAAGTGAGGTCACATACATGCGATGGAGCTGAGGAAAGGCATTCTTATACCCGTGTAGATATGTGCAAATGGTGGAGAGGTCTACAGACTCTACGTTCTCATCATCATGTGACGGTGCTTCAGTGTTTAAGCCTATGTTGTATTCATCCGCAACAGCCACGGATGGGCTGTGAACGACGGGGGATTCGGTCTCTGCTGCAGCTAATGCCCTAGCAGCCTCGTTGCTGCTGCCAGTGCTAGCTTTAGCAACCAGAAATCGGCGCATACTCGACTCGTCACTCGGTGCAAATTACAAGAGAAAGCGATAGAGAGATATGGAGGGAATGAGAACACGCTTACAGAAAGAGTAACCAAATAATTTCAGTGACTGACGGCGAAAGAAACTCAAAACAGGGGCTGAGCTCAGCTGACGACAGTGTGTCTGCGTGCTCTGCTCTGCATTGAGCCAGTGACTGACTGAGACGTGAAGCTCAGCAGGTTCACCACAAGCCGGTGAAGCAGCCACGCCCTCCCTATGCATCTACCAATCAGTAGCTACTTTGAATGAGGGATAGAGAGCAGAGAGCGCTCACTCTGACCATTTTTCTTGAAATATTTTTTAAATTTGGGATCTTTGCATGCCATCACGTTTGGGGGGGGCAGTCACGGCATTTGGGGGGGGCATTGCCCCTCCTTGCCCATGCCTATATCCGGCCCCGGTTTTGCGGTTAATATTTTTGTGGAAACATTGATGTATTATTTATGAATAGAAAATTCAAAAGAATAGCATTTATTTGAATTAGAAATCTTTTGTAACATTATAAATGTCTTCATTGTCACTAATTTCTTAAAAAAAAAAAAAAAAGAACTCTTACTGACCCCAAATTTTTCAACGGCAGTGTACTTTATGACAATAATTAAATCAAAACAACACTATTGGTGCACTTGCCATCTTAGCTTGCACCCATCTACATCATATAAGGAAATTATCTCATCAAGGAGGGCCAATTTATCAACATAACATTCTACTGACTGCTATAGGGGCAATGTACTGTCAATAACATCCTATCAATTTCACTAATAGCAGACTTCTCCTTTTGGTGACATCTTTGGCTCTGATGGCTGCACGTATAGCATACTCACATGATGATATCATCTGTCTCTGATGCCTGAACACTCAGGCTTCTCCAGACCACCACCACTCAGCTCTAAGCTTAATCAATACTCACAAAACGTATCACCAGTTCAAGTGCTTTTAGGTAGATACAGAAACCCATCTACCATCTGAGATGCAGAATTAATAAGCAGGGCCAGCCCAAGCTCTGTTAGTGAGTGACCTAGGTGAGATTTTATAGCGCCCCCCAGAAAACTATCCAAACCCACCCCAAAACATTATTGTAATCTTTCATATGAACTGCAATTTACTATAATAGCCCCCTGTCATTTTGCGCCCAAGGCAACCTCATGTGTCGCCTATAATGCCACAGGTCGAACCTCTTAATAAGCAATAATGTCTTTTTTAACATCAGGGGATGGATTATATAAGTATGCCACAGTTGTGTTAATGCCAAAGTTGTGAGCTTAACTGTAATTCACATGTTGGGATTGCCCAGAGCATGGTTAGTATATCTAAAGCCCAGTGGTGTGGAGCAGACACTATAATGAAACTACTGTCACATGTTCATAAATCGCCATCTGGAGAATTTTAGGGCCAAGTGCAGTGGAATAACTAAAAACTATCATAGAAACCCAACAATGGCAATCATTGGTTTTAACCCTCTGAGGTCGGCTATCGCGTCTCGCTTTTTTTCTTATCAGTGCAAAAGAAACTCAAATAACTCAGTCGATTTTTGTCATACAGACAAGTGTTTTACATTTTTAAAAACTGTTAAATGTCTTCTTTTTTTGTGTACACTAATAATAAAAACAAAAAGTTGTGTTTTTCGTAAAATAAAGAAAAAAAACATGATGCACGTTCTGTCTTCTCTCTCAATGTGAAGTTCATTCTGAAACGCGACAGAAAATGATCTTTAACTCAGCCAATACTTGCCACCCACACATGAAAGTAATGTCTTTACAAAGTTCGAAGTCTCCTTTTTTAAATGAAGTAAATCATATCAAATACAAATATTCTCGGTTTAAGAAATCCATATGAAAGCAACGACATGTACAGTTTCTCCAGCTCGAGCTCATTAACTTTAATTTGACCACACCCCCACGCGCGCAGTTGTTCTCATTCAAATGATCCACGTGAAGGAACGCAGAGCTGTTAACGCCCTCATCAGCTCTAAACAAAGAATCAGCGACAGCGACTCCAGTATTTCTCTACTTTTCATCAGTTTGGAAGACTGTTTGTGCTGTGGATTTACCTTGGATTTACCTAAGGAGGACACATTTTTATTATGAGAACAATTTTTAAGGTAAGAGACATATTAGTGTTTTATTGTTGCATAAACTTTACATTGTAGCTACTAAACTCAAACTGGTGCAGCCTAAAATGTTATGAAATGAGATACAAGTAGGCCTATGCTAGTATGAATGTTTATTCTAATATGGTGAATATTTTAATGTTTAGACCTATAGTCCAGAAGGCCATCATTGACACCCTCAAGCAAGAGGGTAAGACACAGGAAGAAATTTCTGAACAAATAGTTGTTCCCAGAGTGCTGTATCAAGGCACCTCAGTGGGAAGTCTGTGGGAAGGAAAAAGTGTGGCAAAAAACGCTGCACAACGAGAAGAGGTGACCGGACCCTGAGGAAGATTGTGGAGAAGGACCGATTCCAGACCTTGGGGGACCTGCGGAAGCAGTGGACTGAGTCTGGAGTTGAAACATCCAGAGCCACCGTGCACAGGCGTGTGCAGGAAATGGGCTACAGGTGCCGCATTCCCCAGGTCAAGCCACTTTTGAACCAGAAACAGCGGCAGAAGCGCCTGTCCTGGGCTACAGAGAAGCAGCACTGGACTGTTGCTCATTGGTCCAAAGTACTTTTTTCGGATGAAAGCAAATTTTGCATGTCATTCGGAAATCAAGGTGCCAGAGTCTGGAGGAAGACTGGGGAGAAGGAAATGCCAAAATGCCTGAAGTTCAGCGTCAAGTACCCACAGTCAGTGATGGTCTGGGGTGCCATGTCAGCTGCTGGTGTTGGTCCACTGTGTTTTATCAAGGGCAGGGTCAATGCAGCTAGCTATCAGGAGATTTTGGAGCACTTCATGCTTCCACCTGCTGAAAAGCTTTATGGAGATGAAGATTTCATTTTTCAGCACGACCTGGCACCTGCTCACAGTGCCAAAACCACTGGTAAATGGATTACTGACCATGGTATTACTGTGCTCAATTGGCCTGCCAACTCTCCTGACCTGAACCCCATAGAGAATCTGTGGGATATTGTGAAGAGAAAGTTGAGAGACGCAAGACCCAACACTCTGGATGAGCTTAAGGCCGCTATCGAAGCATCCTGGGCCTCCATAACACCTCAGCAGTGCCACAGGCTGATTGCCACCATGCCACGCCGCATTGAAGCAGTCATTTCTGCAAAAGGATTCCCGACCAAGTATTGAGTGCATAACTGAACATAATTATTTGAAGTTTGACTTTTTTTTGTATTAAAAACACTTTTTTTATTGGTCGGATGAAATATGCAAATTTTTTTAGATAGGAATTTTGGGTTTTCATGAGCTGTATGCCAAAATCATCAGTTTTAAAACAATAAAAGACCTGAAATATTTCAGTTGGTGTGCAATGAATCTAAAATATATGAAAGTTTAATTTTTATCATTACATTATGGAAAATAATTAACTTTATCACAATATGCTAATTTTTTGAGAAGGACCTGTACTGTGTTTGTGGATATCTGCTGAAACGTAGATGTATAATGTAACAACAATGTTTCATAGTTTGGAGCGGCTCGATCGCTGCACGCGCTGAGTTTGGGTCTGAGTCACGCTGTGTGTATGAAAAGCAAAACACGCCACACATTAGGCTTCACAACAAACTAATCTCATTTCATAACGAATAGAAATATTTGAAGTAACATATAATAAACAATATATGTTTGTCTAGTGTAGTGTTACTGAAAAGTGTTCATTTTTAACGATTTATAGGCTGCCTGCTATCTAGGCTATTGTTATTATTTTATGCAGCCCTACACATGCCTATATACAAGGCACAACAAACTAGATGTTCCTATATATATTTACAAAATACATATACATATATACACTGCCGTTCAAAAGCTTGGGGTCGGTAAGATTTTTAATGTTTTTAAAAGAAGTCACTTATGATTAGATTATTTTTCAGATAAATGCTGTTCTTTTGAACTTTCTATTCATCAAAGAATCCTGAAATAAAAATGTAAATAACTGTTTTCAACATTGATGATAATGAAAAATGTTTCTTGAGCATCAAATCATCATATTATACTGATTTCTGAAGGATCATGTGACACTGAAGACTGGAGTAATGATCACAGGAATAAATTACACTTTACTATATATTTACATAGAAAACAGCTGATTAACATTGAAATATTATTTCACAATATTACTGGGTTTGTTTTGTATTTTTACTCAAATAAATGCAGCTTTTGTGAGCATACGTGACTTCTTTTAAAAACATTAAACATCATACCGACCCCAAACTTTTGAACGGCAGTGTGTGTGTGTGTATATATATATATATATATATAGTGTGTGTGTGTATATATATATATGTATATATGTGTGTGTGTGTGTGTGTGTGTGTGTGTGTGTGTGTGTGTGTGTGTGTGTGTGTGTGTGTGTGTGTGTGTGTGTGTGTGTGTGTGTGTGTGTGTGTGTGTGTGTGTGTGTGTGTGAGTGAGTGAAAAATCTAAAATGTATTCCCAGAATCGTGCAGCCCTATAGTTTGTCTTGATATCAACATGTTTACAGGTGTTTATTTATTTATTTTTTAGAAAGGGACCAGATGCCACTGGATGAGTCCTGCTGACTTCAACATTCACATAAGTCTCTGTACATGAACATGGTAAAATGAAAAGTCAAACACCTTGGACATGACAGGTATGTAGGCTACTATGTTTCAGGAATGGCACAAAGGTGTGTGACTGTTTAAGTCTTTGTCTTTACATCAGTGTGTTTACTAATGTGCTTTTTGTCCTTTGTTGTGTATCTTTGGATTATGTTGTGTTGTAAATAAATCCAGACAATCTAAAAGCCATTCTTTTTTTAATTTCTCCTCATTCTTTGTGCAAGGCTTCTCATGATGATAGGGCCTGATAGCCCCTAATAGGGCCATTATGGGAGGGTCTTTGTCTTTCTCAGGTGTAAAATGCATTCATATTAATGAGAGATCCACGCCCCTTCGCATAAAGCTTTCTCACACAAAACACGTCATACAAATTTTAAATCAATATATTGTCTTCTCTAAATGAGTATGCAGGATGATTTTCACATAGTTTTGGAGCAAATATTCTAGGCTACGTGATACAATTTTCAAAAGTCTTGTGAAGAAATAATCACTATGGGTTTTATGACCTTATTTCAGTGACATTTGTTTTTTGTTTTTTCACAAACCATAAACATTATTATCTTAAAAATACAAACATGTACATACATGTTGCTCACATATTACGGTAGCCCCGTTTGTGCTATATAGAGTGAATTTACACCTTTGCCATTAACATGTTTATAAATAACTGAAAAAAGCACAAATGTCAGAGCATGTCAGAACACCTCCAGGACCCAGAAAACACCTTAGACCTCAGAGGGTTAAACCAACAATTGAGGAAATAAGAGACAACTCGTATGTTAAAAGAGATGGCATAAAAGAGACAACTCAAAGAGTTGTATTCATGTGGTGTTAAGCAATACCTTTTCATCAGAAGCCTTAGCAAAATGGGGAGACATGTTTTTCAACAGTGTGACAAGGTCTTTGTAGGCTTCACTTTTTCGCCTAAAGGAGTTTTCACCACCTTCTCCATTGATTTCCTGGAAAACCAAATCATAATGCAAGTGTAAACAGAGAGATTAACGACATTCCTAGTGGCATATTAGTTTTTCTGGCTGAGATGTACGTTGGGTTACAATACATATCTCAAACATAGTGTCATATTTGAAAAAGACAATTGAAAGAGCAGGAGAAAAGGTTCAACACAATAAATGCCCAACCCACACACAAAGACCATCAGCTTCACACACATGCACAGACATACTGTAACTATACTTTGAGCTCTTAATCGCTGAGGTTTAGAGGTGAATTGTTCTGATTAAATGTCTAATCTATACAATTAACTTTACTGTCATTTGCGGTAAATTCAACCTGACCTCAAATGTACAATGAACAGGTGAGTGTCAGAAAGCATTGAACAGAACACAGATGAGGACAAGAGAGTCCAAAAAGAATAGACATTTAGAGAGAAAGAGAGAGGTGGAGGAGGGAAAGAAATTAGATTTAAGAAAGAAACACAAAGATAAAAATAGACAGATGTACTTAAGTGGTGCTCTGAATCAGAATGAAAAATATTGTGGTGTGTAAAATTTTGCTTTTGATTAATTGCACACATATTTAGTTCTGTGAGGCGGTTTTAAAGCACTGAACACAGCTAGAGAAGCAGATCTGGAACAGAAACACATATCTGTCATGTCTTAACTTTTCAGTTTCGCTTACCTCATGTTTTGGAAAAGTGTCTGTATACCATACCTTTCAAACACATTAAGAGCACATTGTGTATGTTCAAATTGTCTACCAAAATTGGCTCCCTTGACAGCTTGACACGTTTCAGATTCATAAAACTCATTGCATCACTCAGCATTCCGATGAGATGCATTAATTTCCATCTGCTATGTGCTCAGGTCAGGCTTGTTGGGATATGCCCTATTAAGATGATCAAACTCCTCTGTACTTGATTTCTTGATAAAAATACAATATATAATCAACTGAGGGAATGTCCACATTTCTGAATCTGATTGCTAAAGGGAGATGATAGGTTATGTAGCTGAATTTCATCATTTTTGACACGATGATGTAGCAGAATTGTGTTTTGCTTTGACATTCAAGAGAATTGTGTTCCCAGAGCAATCCAAAACTGACACACCAAATGACTGTTATTACTTTCTTGACAGTTTTCTCACCTCATCGAGGAAAACTCCGCTAGTATTGCAAGTGATGAACAGTGTGGGCTCTGTGTCACAGGTCTCAATTATGAGGGAGCAAATCTCTCCATCCATCTGCCTCCAGGGAGGAGAGCGACAACCATTGGAGAACACGTAATCTGTGGAGGCAGGATTTATGCTTTAGAGATATGTATATTTTGTTATATGTATAATGTGTCAAATTTTTAATTAATGCACTGTTGTCACCTCTCAACAGCAAAAGTTTGAAATAAAACTACATACAGTGCAAGCTCCCACAGTGGGCAGATGGACACTCTTTCCCTGTAGCCCAGCCAGTGAAGATGACTGATTGTTCTTCAGGACTGAGCTGCTGCAGGCATAACCCCAAGATAAATCACCCTCGCCAAACACCCCTGCCGAAACTCCACATGCTCCAAACCGCCCTGCGCATCCTCACGGCAGCCCCCCCTTTATTTACATAGAAGCTTCCAATGTTACTCGGCATACAGGGCACATTTTTCAAAAGAAGCCAAATCCATCACTCAAAATTTGTAGGCCACAATCCTTTTTCCAAAAACAGTTTATTGTTATGGCACAGCAAATCTGCCCGTTCTCCTCAGGTAAAGAGGAAGAATTGATGAATATCTTTGTAAACTGAAATCTGACATATGTAATGGTTTCCATGTTGCAGAGACTTGAATACAGACATGTTATATTTAAAGGATATCCAGCATTGCCACAAATGGTGGTGGCTTAAAGACTGAGTGTGAGGAATAAAGACAGAGTTTTTTTCTTTTTCACTTTTTGAGTTAATCATAAGGTAATAAGCACTGACTGACATGATCAGAACTGCTAAATTTACTTAGTTTCTTGAAGAGAAACTTCCCAGGGAAGATTCGATCTTAAGGTGCGGTCACATTTACTGTTGTTCAATGAATTTAGTTGTTTGGTCAAATCGTGTCATTTCAATATTGGAATCAACACAATTGGGAATTTCGCGTTTGGGGCGGAATATTTCCCCACACATTTCCCATTGGGTTCTATTTGGTCATAAAAATTCACTGTTTTGACCAATAGAAAGCTGCTTGGTTAGAAATTGACTTCATAAATTGCTACACTAATGACAATGGACCTTTTTTCGGACACAAAATTTTGCTAATGTGACAGCAACTTTAGGCTTATAGAGTCTGGTACTATCAAGAAAATAATGAATCTGTTTCACTATAGTTCGATCCCACCTCCGTAGGTCTGCTTTGGCTGCTTGTTTGAGTACCTCTCAGGATTTTCACCTAGAACACTCTCAATGTATTATCATTTTCATAATCATTACCTATATCCTCTACAGCCTTGAGAAGCACTGTTCGCTGAACTCCGATGTGAGTTGATTTTGATTTAATTTATGGCAGACTGTTTGTTTTACATCAGCAGGGAAGTGGGCCCCACGCACCTGCACGAGGTTCGACTCTGAAAGTGGAACTATGAGCATTTCTTTGGGGCCGGCTGTCACCTCAGTTGTCTCTACAGATCCATCTTTTGAGTTATCTGACACCAACCTCTCTTGATTCAATTTCTTGTTGGCCTGAGGGATCTGTGATGGTTCAGTGGCCACATTTAACTCAGCACCACTCTTTCTGTCGCAGCTCTGCACATCATCACAGCCACATTAGTGACGTTCATCTCATTTTTGTTAGAGTAGGTCTGTCTAATGTAATCTGTAATTGCCGCAAACAAAAAATCTTGCTGATTTTGAACTAATGAAATAGAAAAGCAATACTGGTTCAGTGTGTCTTTAATTGTGAAGAAGTCTTGGTTTCTGAATTTTTTTTAAATGATCTTCCAATGGGGTAAAAAAAATAAAATGACTATAATTCAAAAGGAAACCAAGTAAATTTTTCTTACCACATTGGGATTTTTTGTTGTTGTTTTAAGCATAAACTCACACCGTGTCTACATCGGACATGACAGTTGTTGCAACAGTTTGAGGCTTGAAAATTCAATTGTTCTTCATGTTAGAAGTACATTTATGTGATCTGATGTGAAGTACATCAGAAGTAGAACGTCGCACCATGCTGCATCCAGTGTAGACAGCATCACTGATTATATTAGGTTCTATTTGCTTATGTCGGTTTATGCTGCTCGCGACACTGTCACTCAATTTTCTGATTTTTTTTTTGTCATTTAACTTCTCAAGTAAATGTATTTTGATTTAAGAATGTTTACTAGAGATGTGTGTACTGGAAAACATGACAAAAATACTGAGTAAGAACTGTACTTTTTTTCAGTGCTGAGGCGTCAGTCAGCATTTGTTGCCATGCCTGACAGTCAAGATGTGAGAACTGAGAAATGGTTTCCATTTTCCTCAAAATCTAAATTACTGTAGCCTACAACTTCAGTCCAACTGAACAACATAAAAAAAGAAAAGAAGACAAAAATCTCACAAAGACACTCTTATTTACACCGGAAAACTACAATCACTCGCTCCAAACATCGACTCAGTTCGACTCAGAAGATTAATCAGATTGGAGGTGAAAATAAGTGTGGAAGTGAGTGAGTGACAGAACGAGATAAAGTGAGCAGAAGTGATGTAGAGGGGAAAGTGTGAGGATAATGCAAACCTGATGTGTAGTGCACAGACTTGAGCGCCCGGTTTTCTCCTGTTCCACAGAATCTCTTCAACAGATCAACCTCTGTATTAACAGCTGCTGGGCTTAGCCTGCCCTCTCTGGGCAAAAACACACACACAACACAGAACAAAAATACAGCTTATTAACCAGTAATGGTAATACAGCTATAAATGCATGCACTGTAATGTAGCTATAAATGCATGCACTGTAATGTAGCTATAAATCCAAGTACTGTATATATATATATATATATATATATGTGTGTGTGTGTGTGTGTGTGTGTGTGTGTGTGTGTGTGTGTGTGTGTGTGTGTGTATAGATATATATATATATACAGTATATATAATATGTATATATACAGTATATACAGTTATTAAGGACAAGGAGAACGGCTGATTGCTTTGATTAAAGGCAGTATAGTAAATGCATACATGATCATGATCGGTCTGACAGCAATGCTTAGCAGCTTCTCGTCCAGCTGATGCAGGATATTAAATAGTTTGTCTTCGTGTATTGTAGGAGATCTGGGCCCAAAGATCTTCTTCATTGGGTCCTTGTTAGCTGTTGGCCATAAACGCACCTTATTCACAACTGCTCATCATACAAAAACACTAACACTATTCTTTGTTTTTTTCATCAGCCCTATGCTTCATTGCAAATTTATAAAAAAAGGTAAATAAGAATCCGCTAAACGTTAGCAAAAACTTACCAAAAGGACCTTTAAATGATAGCCAAAAGCTGCAGAAAGCATGTCTGAAACTAATCTTCAGATGCAAAATTTGCTCTGAAAAAACAGTGTGGTCCAAAAGACTGAGACCACTAATGAAAATGTTGCTATTTCATACAAATGATATATACATATTATAGCATATAATTAATACAGATTTTTTTTATTACAAATTATATTATCAACATAAAAAAAGTCAATTTAAAACTGAATTGAAAAAAATAACAAATTTCAGATTTCCAGATTCAGTATTTGTATTCCTCTTCTTGCTGTAATGACAGTAGCACTTGAGCAGCACAAACTCCACAAGTTTGAGTAAAACCTGATTATCACATTATCCAGCATGATCTGAGAACAATCAGAACACCGTGCATTAATGGAAGTACATCTGACTGATTGTAAAAAAGGAGTTCAGATGATTTGATTGGAGTCCTAGAAATAGTGCAGCATCTATTTCTTAAGGCCCGTTCACACCAAGAACGATAACTATAAAGATTTATAAAAAATGTATACATTTATTTATAAATAAATTGATATTAGCATCAAAATCAGCGGACAAAATCGTTCTGTTTATCCTAAGCACGTGCTTGTCTGCCTCTTTAAATGCTCAAACTCGTTACAGCAGGATGCATTCTGATTGGCTGTCAATGTTTTTATCATTCATCAAAATCATTCTGAAAGTGATTCCAACGATATCGTTCCTCTGTGCCGTTATCATATAGGTGTGGTGTGAACTCTGCTATTCTTTAATATTGAGAACGTTATCTTTATAGTTATCGTCCTTGGTGTGAATGGGCCTTTACTCATTTTGTTTTAAGAAGAAAAAATAACTATATTTTCAGGTTTAAATAATTACAGATATTCAATGTGGTCTCAGATTTTGGGATCCTACTGTACATCCTGCATCATAACTTAATATAGGCACTGTGACTGGACTGATTAAGACTTCGAATGTGATACCGGAAGATATTGAAAATAACAGAATACAGCATTTCAAGGAAAATTAGTACTTAAAGTAATTGCATGTTCTCCATGCAGCTCACCCTCCAAACAGGTCTGGACCTCCTTCATCTTTTTATCTTTGTTTAGTAGCAGAAGGTTAGACATGTGGTAAAATGAGTGCACTGTGATGTCAGGTGGACTCAGATGCAGAAGGGGACGTCCTTTATCATCACATTCCTGGGACATAGCTGATTCTCCTCTGAAAAAAAGAGAAAAAGAGTGTCTTCAGGTGTTTTAAGCATTCACCTGACTTTAAGCATTGATTCAGCATATGAATTTATCTGAAAACCTACAGTATGAACCAAATGAGGTTTTACAGTTATCTAGACAAGAAAATTCAATTAGGTCTAATCGTTCTGATATATTTAAAGGAATGTTATGATAAATCAATTGCACTTATCATCTCCGTCTGTTGGTATTACCTGATGTCATATAAATCTGACATGAAATCAGACGCTTCTAGAGTTGTTTTCCATTGTAAAGGCTCGCTGAATGTCAGCCTGGCCTCGTGTGGGTGTTTGTCGCCGAAATCCTCCGTGAAGAGCAGGATTTCAGTCAGAATGTCATTATTCAGAGGGCTTTTCTCTAGTGTATCCGTCTCAGAGCTCCACTGAATTGCCCTAGAGAGTGCCACCCCCATGACGGACACTGGATAGCCTAACATTAAAGCAGAGTTAAAGCAAAATTGTAAACCTTATTAATACAACACGAGAGGGTTAAAGCTATTTCAATGCGTGCTTTAAAGCGCGAGGACTGATATGCGGCGTTCCAAACATCAAACGGATTATTTAACTTAAAAGACTAAACTATTTCTGACCCTCTTGAAAGTGATTCAATATATAAGACGGTTTATTACTCACCAAACGTAACTAAACAAGTCTGTTCAAGTTTGTATAACTGTTTTCCTCTACAAATGTTATCTATCTTGCTAACTTTGTGGCTGGTCGCCGAAGCTTTCAGTTACTGAGTAACCATAGAAACGAACTACGCGCTGGCTACGGTTGCTAATAAACAGTCAAACAACGTAGAGCGGAGAGGGTCAAAAAGTTAGCGTAAGAAAAGCGGTCTTTCCTCTCTCTCTCTCTCTCTCTCTCTCTCTCTCTCTCTCTCTCTCTCTCTCTCTCTCTCTCTCTCTCTCTCTGTGTGTGTACAGGAAACACTGTATTGGTATGAATGATCAACATTACATTAAGATCTCTTTGTTATGCAAACAAAAGTGAGGTCCAAAACGAACCTACCTGACCGAATTAAAGGCTTTCGCATTATGTCAACTGTTTGTTTTCTCTCTGTGGTTGCGTGCCCACAGAACCACACTTTTGAGAGGCTCTTTATAAACTTCCGTGCTGTGCTGTATGGTTTGGCAGAAAATTACACACAGGCATTTGGGCCACAGAAAATACTTAATTTCCCCATTGATCCTGCCTGTACAGCCTCTCAAAATAAGTGAATTCAGCACAACATTATTCACGCTGGGTTTAACTCTGATAGGTCTCACTCATAAGCCTTCAAGTGAACCAAAACCGAACAGGAGCTCCCTCTTTTCAGATCATGCAGATGGAAGGACTAGTGCCAGGTGTATAGCCTCTCTCTGTCATTGCCAAACCACACCAATGACCTAGAGATTAACATTACAGAAATTTCCATGCATTTTCACTTAAATCGTGCTCTTTAGATTTTACTCTATTACTGAATTAATGATTTTACTTTTTGCTGCACATCAAGAGATCATTACTAAGAATTTCCCCCAGGCATTTAAAATTACATGGAAATTTACAAGCATTTCCACAAGACTTCCACAACTCACACAAAGTTAATTGCAGGAGCAGAGACCTTTTTATTAATATAATCATGTCTGTCCAGTGGTATGAAGTACAGGTATTTCAGAGCTTCCACATACTGTACACATCAACAGTAAACATCCCTGAACGGGTTTAATTACAGTAGCCTACTACTATTGTATATTTTCTTTGTGAGTAGGAAATAAGCACAAGCTTTTGATTTTAAATCTGGAAAAATATCTGTTCTTGTTCCTTTTTGCAATAGACTGGTCATTTACAGCCGTGAGGCCATAACGATGATGAACAGAAGCAGAAAAGAAATGCAAATGCTCACTTAGCAGTGTGTGTATGTGTGTGTGTGTTAACATTTTGATTTATACCTACAGTCCAGACATGCTTTTATTCTACATGTATTTTCAAAAGCCCAGTCTTTCATCCTTGGTTGAATAAATGGGTGCAAATCAGTGTCGTCAATCTTAATGTGTGACATTTTGTCTGGCATAGCCACTTCTTGGAAATCCAACAGACTAAAGCGGGGAGCCCATATAAGAGGTAACACCGAGACTGGGCAATAAAAAACAGACCCTCTCCATCGTTAGAGTTTTTCTATCCTTCATTCTCATGTCTGCAATCATTCAGTGATAAATTGTAAATGGATTCAAGATGATGCCCTTGGTATAGCAAAGGAGTTTTCAAACCGGGGTCTATGGAGCCCCAGGGGGCTGCAAGGGGTGCTAGAGTGTCCAGAGAAAATTTAAAGGTATGTTAGGCAAAACATTTTTTAAAACACTTTTTGTTATACTGGTTGAAACTCTCCACATCCTGATGGCAATCAATAATAGAAGTGGTATAAATACAGTATACATATATATATACACACACACACAAATTATATATATATATATATGTATATGTATATGTATATATATATATATATATATATATATATATGTGTATATATATATATATATATATATATATATATATATATATATATATATACACACACACACACACACACACACTCACCTAAAGGATTATTAGGAACACCATACTAATACTGTGTTTGACCCCCTTTCGCCTTCAGAACTGCCTTAATTCTACGTGGCAACAAGGTGCTGAAAGCATTCTTTAGAAATGTTGGCCCATATTGATAGCATCTTGCTTGCAGTTGATGGAGATTGGTGGGATGCACTTCCAGGGCACGAAGCTCCCGTTCCACTACATCCCAAAGGTGCTCTATTGGGTTGAGATCTGGTGACTGTGGGGGCCATTTTAGTACAGTGAACTCATTGTCATGTTCAAGAAACCAATTTGAAATGATTAGAGCTCTGTGACATGGTGCATTATCCTGCTGGAAGTAGCCATCAGAGGATGGGTACATGGCGGCCATAAAGGGATGGACATGGTCAGAAACAATGCTCAGGTAGGCCGTGGCATTTAAATGATGCCCAATTGGCACTAAGGGGCCTAAAGTGTGCCAAGAAAACATCCCCCACACCATTACACCACCACCACCAGCCTGCACAGTGGTAACAAGGCATGATGGATCAATGTTCTCATTCTGTTTACGCCAAATTCTGACTACCATCTGAATGTCTCAACAGAAATCGAGACTCATCAGACAAGGCAACATTTTTCCAGTCTTCAACTGTCCAATTTTGGTGAGCTCTAGCAAATTGTAACCTCTTTTTCCTATTTGTAGTGGAGATGAGTGGTACCCGGTGGGGTCTTCTGCTGTTGTAGCCCATCTGCCTCAAGGTTGTGCGTGTTGTGGCTTCACAAATGCTTTGCTGCATACCTCGGTTGTAACGAGTGGTTATTTCAGTCAAAGTTGCTCTTCTATCAGCTTGAATCAGTCGGCCCATTCTCCTCTGACCTCCAGCATCAACAAGGCATTTTCGCCCACAGGACTGCCGCATACTGGATGTGGTTGAAATGGTTGTGCGTGAAAATCCCAGTAACTGAGCAGATTGTGAAATACTCAGACCGGCCCGTCTGGCACCAACAACCATGCCACTCTCAAAATTGCTTAAATCACCTTTCTTTCCCATTCTGACACTCAGTTTGGAGTTCAGGAGATTGTCTTGACCAGGACCACACCCCTAAATGCATTGAAGCAACTGCCATGAGATTGGTTGATTAGATAATTGCATTAATGAGAAATTGAACAGGTGTTCCTAATAATCCTTTATATATATATGTATAATATAATATATTAATATATACAGTATATATTAAAAAAAATACCGTGGAAGTCTCAAGACCAAAATAGCATACCTTCGTGCACCTTGCTTGAACAGACATCACATGTCATCAGTTCGTACCATGAGACTATGCAGAGTTGTAGACACCGTGATCGGGCGCCGTAAACAAACATCAGCCGGCTTTTGCAGTTCCTCCTGAACCAAAACAACTTATGCTGCGTTCACGCCATGTCATAACCATAATTGCAAGATGGTAAACCATGACGTTCTACCCGGAGCTGTTCACGTCCTCAACCTCGGACTTTTCAACACTACCAATGCCCAAATGAATCTGCAGCAGTCAAGTGGTACAACTAGAGCTATGTAAGTTGTTTATGTTCATTATTATTGTAATGTTAAATGTACTTTGAGACATGAGGCAATTTAATGTAATTTTTCATGATGCTTTGCAGACTCTGCTCTGGCTGTGTGCGTTTGTGTGTTGAAGGAGGCGTGGCTTTGGAGAGCAGTGGGATCTCTTGCTTTCAAAGCTAGCTTGCCAGCTACTACGCCAGCAGCCATATCACCATGTAGCCCAAGACTGGTTGCCCACTGAAGCTAAGCAGGGTTGAGCCTGGTTAGTATGTGGATGGGAGGATAGTACCTCCTGGGAAAACCAGGTTGCTGCTGGAAGAGGTATTAGTAAGGCCAGCAGGGGATGCTCACCCTGTGGTCTGTGTGGGTCCTAATGCCCCAGTGTAGTAACGGGGAAGAGTGCAGGTGGACACCATCCAAGTGGATACAGCACATTGGTGGTGGTTGAGGAGATTCCCCCTTCTATGTAAAGCACTATATAAATGTAATGAATTATTAATTATTGCTAGCCACTCTGAAATTACCTTTCCTACCTTTAAAAGACCGTAAAAATAAAATAAAATAAAGGTAATATAATTAAACTTATCGCGCTTCATTTTTTGCTATGCTTTGTACAGAAATTTTCAGAAAGTTAACCTTACCATTCTTATTTACCTTATAATTATTTTATTATGCTGACAACAAAACAGTAAACGGAACGTTTTAGCATAGAATTATACATTTTTATTTAATTCATTCTAAGTTTACACATCTGTAGCATTAAACGTATTGGGAAAAAAAGATTCTTAACTCATATTTTACATAGATAGTTGAAAAAAACACGTCAGATAGCCAAGCAGCAAAAAAAAAAAAGTGATCGGAAAGCAGAAAAAGAGAATAGAGAAGGAATGAAAGGTTTCATATAGAATGACTAGAGAGAATGAAATAAAATTAGAGCAAGACAGAGATAGAAAGGAAAGAACAGGAAAAAATAGGCTCTTAACTTGTAATCCACTGTACGCTCTCATTAGCTCTTACTAATTGCTGTTCGTTACAGAGGCTAAACACAATGAGCTGGTGCACCAGGGCTTCCTTTAAACATAAACACTCACAGTCTGTGGTCAGAAGCACCTGTCAGCTCCTCCAACTCTCTCTGGCTTTGACTCAATCTCAGCATAATAAACAAAGGCGTCGTCTGGAGCGGTCCAGCAGTGATGCTGATTGAGCTGAAGCGGGAACTCACTGCAGAAGATTTACGAGGAGCGGCTCTGTCTTCAAGCACAGAGGCTGTGATTGCATCCGTCCACAGCTCACTCTCCACTCTCAAAACAGTCCATTAACGAGGGGAAATCAGGCTCGGGTAGGAATACACACAATTTGTGGAGCGATTAAGGGCACCGACCTACTGGAGTTGGGGCCAGTTCAAACAGAACACTTTCTATGGTGTTTTTTAATCGTTTTTGTATGTAAATGCCCTAGACAGAGGTCTTTGGCCGCTGCGCCGTGGCTTTAAACCATATCTCATGCATGAGCTTAGTTTTTTTTAAATCAGCATGTTAAATTAAAACTTGACATTCACTTTTACAAATGCCTCTCGATAAGTTCTTTTTAGCTGTAGGTCCACATGTGTTTTGTGTGAACGGCCCGAAAATACTTAACGCTGCAGACCTTTTTTTACTTCAGTAGACTAAACTGACAGTAGTACAGTTTGTAACTTTTTTTGAGAAACAACAGTGTCAATTAATGAGATGCAAAATAAACGTCCAAACCGCGTCTTTAACCAGGTACACTTTTAGATAAGGAGGCCCTGACTGATCCATGTTTGCATTGAAGTATGCTACCGATGTCAGAGAGACAGCTTCGCCTTGCTGAGTTAGATATTAACTCGCCTGTTAGCCTCGCACAACTGCCGTGACACGCTCAAAAGTGTTGCGCGTCAGCAGCTGCTGGCGCGCCGCCAAGCAAGAAGAAATCTGTACCAAAGAAGGACACTTCAGAACTGTTATCGAAGACTGTAGCTTCTCTCTCTTCAGAAATGATGGAGATGAAATATCTTCTTCAGTCTCTACAACCCCCAGTGTCGGCCCCACATACTGAGAACACACCAGTGGATGAGAGTGATTTCCAACCCCCACATGCTATAGATTTTGACGCTCTCTCCATGAGCGAGTCTAATTCTAATTTTCTTGAAGAAGAATTGTTTTAACCCAATTTTGACAAAAAAAACAACAACTCATTGCACCACATACTGTATTTGTCAGTTACTGACTCATTTCGGTCAGGAGACAAAACTTCCTTATGCAACTAATGGGGATGTTAGCCTGCCTGTGTCTGTGCATTGAAAACCTGGAAAAGGGTAACATTTCTGAGAGCCGGAGTGCCACTTAGGGGTGGTTAACTCCCGTTGGGAAGTGATCACGACCGATTTCCTTCAACGTGGAACCAGAGGGCAATTGGTGGTCACTGGTCACCCATGTAGGCCTTAGAACATGTCAACGTCCTGGAGTTGAAGGCAGTGTACTTAGCTCTACAACACTTCTTACCAAACCTGATGGGTAGTCATGTGCTTGTCCGGTCCGACGACACGTCAATGGTCTTTCATTTGAATCATCAGGGCAGCACCAGGTCTCTTGCGTCTTTACAGCTAACTCGCAAGATCCTCACATGGTCTCAGGGCTGGCTGGTTTCATTAAGGGCAGTTCATCTCCTGGGATTGGACAATCAAGTGGCAGATGCTCTGTCCAGGGATCTGCTGCTCCCGGGGGAATGGAGACTTCACCCGGATGTAGTTGATTTGGCAACGGTTTGGCAAGGCAGAGGTCGACCTGTTTGCATCGGAAATGACCACTCATTGCCGCTGGTGGTTCGCGAGAGCCGAGATGTCCAGCCCATTGGGAAAGGATGCATTTGCCCATGAGTGGCCGAGTTGCCTGTTGTATGCTTTCCCTCCATTTCCACTTCTGTGGGAAACTTTAAACCGTATATTCCTATACAAGCACAGGGTGCTTTTAGTGGCACGATGGCCAGCCAGGCTATGGTTTCCTCTCCTTCTGAGTCTGTTACAAGGTGAAACATGGCAACTTCCCATCAGAAGGGACCTTCTTTCTCAGATGCACGGCCATGTTTGGCACCCAGATCCAACTCGTCTTCAGCTCTGGGTTTGGCCCTTGGGTCCAGATCACAGTTAATGGATTGTGAACCAGCAGTAATGAACACTATCGGCAACGCTAGGGCTCCTTCAACACGACAGCTTTATGCTACTCGTTGTAGGATATTTTCTTCTTGGTGAGGGGATCAAGGAATTGACCCAGTTCACTGTACTGTGCCGACAGTATTGAGTTTCTTGCAGCATCTATTTGATGACAACAGGGCGGCCTCCACTTTAAAAGTTTATGTTGCTGCCAAATCTGCTCATCACGACCTGGTTTGCTGGTGCTTCCCTGGGGTCTCATAACCTTGTTTGTAGTTTTCTGAAGGGAGTGAGGCGTTTAAAGCCCGTTCATTCCCCTCCTTTTCCTGTGTGGAACTTAGCCTACCGCTTGTTCTAGAGTCCTTTTGTACACCACCATTTGAGCCATTGGCTGTTGCGGATATTAAGTGGTCATCCTTAAAAGTGTCTTTTTTGTTGGCCGTTGCTTCCACTAAACGTGTTGGTGAACTTCATGCCTTGTCAGAGACTGAATTTTGTTTAGAGCAACCTTGATATTTGCAGGTGGGCAGCATTCCTCATTACTGTGTTGATATGCATCATCCACTAGTGCTTTGCACTGCCTCTGGTGGTCAGTAGGAATGAAACAGAAAGCTAGTTACGTATGTAACTGTGGTTCTGTGAATTCCGGATGACAGCCAGAGTCTGTTGTCTCTCAGGGTGCTTTCACACCTGCCTCATTTAGTTCGGTTGAATCGCACTAGAGTTCGTTTTCCCCCTTGGTGCGGTTCGTTTGGGCAGGTGTGAAAGCAGCAATCGCACTCGGGTGCGCACCAAAAGCGCACCAAATAAGTGTACCGAGACCTCCTCGAAGAGGTGGTCTCGGCACGCTTTCAAGCGAACTCTGGAGCGGTTCGTTTGTGGTGAGAACGTGATCCGACCTCGAACAGACCCAATTGCCAAAGAACTGCGCATTTTTGGACTAAACCAGCTGCCGTAGTCAAACAAAATTATTATTTAGATTGTCAATAGCGCTCCCTTTAAGCCATGACTGACTTACCGTGTTCTGCACTCTCACTAAAATATCATCATAAACACTGAAGTTGTCCGCACTGCACAGTGAATTTATTATTTATATCGCGTCTAGACTTTGTTGTTTATGGGGGGATTTGCGAAAGGATAAAGCTCGTGCTGATTCTGAACATACATTGTGAGCGAATTCTCCACATGTCTGCCTGATTTTCCTCTTTGTTTACTTCCGCCAGTTCTGTTGGAATTTTACCGCACGTTAATTCTGACCAATTTAAGTGCAGTTGTGGAAATATGTTCAAGACACATCTGGCCAATGAGTGATGTGGATGTTGTCATGTGACTGCATTTTGGTTTGTTTCATCAACTCAACTGATTCGGACCAGAGCAATCGGTGTTGTGTGAAAAGGAACCAAAACGCCTGAAAATGATACAAAGTATAATTTTTCGCCCTTAGTCCGGACCAAATGAACCAAACTACAGGTGTGAAAGCACCCTCAGAATGCGCGATAAAGCTGGGCACAGAGTTGCTGTGGTTTATATCCTCGCGTCTCGGACTCGGAATTCACAGAACCACAGTTACATGCGTAACTAGCGATATCAATTACCTGTGTGTGTCATGTCAAATCTGTGAAAGGTGGCACTTGTATAGTGTTGGAGTAGCGAGAAGGTTACAGTTATAATGAGTAACAAATATTGACTATATGGACCAAAACAGCAAACTTCAACAAACAAAAGCAAAAAGGAGATTGAGCTACAATAACCAGGGTTTTTTGGTTTTATTTGTAGTAAAAGCATGGTTAATTTTCGTAGCCCTAATAGCAGGCTCATTATAACATTAGACATGTTTGCTAGTCTGATAAGGTCAAATGTTATGGACATTAGTGAGAGAGATTATTTTGATTAAAGATTATAAAGGGCACATCATTATATAAAAACAATGATGAGCATGGATAAATCACTTATAATAAATACCGAAATAGTCGATACAAAATAGAGCCTGACCGATATTACCGGCCGATATTAGGCACTTTCCTAACTATCGGTATCGGCATTTATAATGACCGATAAATGAATATTTAAAAAAATGCAGGTGCGGTGATTCATGTAAGGGTGGCGCTGCCAATAAAGCACCTAAAAGCTGTCACAAAGAACTGGCAAAAGTAATGATTGTGAATACATCAAATATAGCAAGGAGACATTTTAATTGTTTATTAATAAACAAGTGTTTTCAGTCAGTGTCGCTGCAAAGTTGACGACGCTGACTCGCGATCTTCAGTGAACACGCCAGAGAGAAATGCACATTTCATACGGATTACAGCAGAGAGCAGTCTGTCTTTCGTTTTGAATTGTTCTATTTAAAAGTAGACATTTCAATATAGATATATTTCTCAGGTCTATACGCTGATTTTCGGTTCATTTATGAGACGAGTTGCAGTTCACGCGCCGGCGACTCCGTGTCGAGATTATCTATTGTCCGCTATATTTACTTCTTATTTATTAAATCCAGGCAATTGGTTGATGAAACATTTATTAAAATTAAGATACAATTAATACAAAACGAAATTCACTTTAATGAAAGGCTTTGTGCTTTCTGTCTGAGGTCTCTGTGAAAGTTTTAAAGCACTTTAGTGCCGCTTTCAGAGCTTGTCACGTCTGTAACATTGTTTTTTCCTCATAAATGCGAACACGAAAAATAAAATAAAATGAATATTTTATGTTCTGTTGAGAGCCAACCCTTCTTCATCTGGTGGGTAGTTATTACTTTTGATTTGCGCAATGTAATTCACAGAATTGATTTCTCTGCTACCAGCCTCTGTCACGTATTGTGTGAGATTGTGACTATTGCAAGCGCGCAGCTGAGAAGTCCTGATTATATTGTCTGCTGTATTTACTTCTTATTTATTAAATCCAGGCAATTGGTTGATGAAACATTGATTAAAATGCATTAAGCGAGCGACAAATCTCCGACAGTAAACTGATGCCCCATTCTGCTTTTTAACGCGTCTAGGGTAAACAGCTGTTGCGACGCAAGCGATAACGGCCACGTCCGGTGTCGACCGTGTTAAAGCTCATTCTGCCTATAACGCTACGTTACAACATCATGCAATATTCCAATCATTTATATAATTATAACACTTTATGTTTCACGTTTAGTACATTTTGCTTACTAATTTAAAATAGTATAAAAGTACTGTACATATGTAATTAAAAACGTTTTCATTATGATATTATTAATTTTACTTTAGTAAAAAGATCTGAGTTCTTCCTCCACTGGTAGAGATTAGAGGAATTAAGACTAAAAATAGAAGATAATAAGGTTTTGTCAGTGACACTTTTGATATATTTATTGATACAAGTTATGTTTTATATAACGTGACTAAATTAAAAGACAAAGTCGTTAGTGAAGATTATGCAACAGTATTTAGAATATAATATAACATGCAATGCAGACTAGTTTGGTTACAGCTCAAATGTATCATTCTCATTCTATCATTCACCCTGTCTCCATTACATATCTTTGTCACACAAGTGTTTGATCACCACATTTGAGTGATCATTGCAAAACGTTTATATATTTATTCTGTTTATACTGTGTATTCTATATACAGTACCCATCAAAAGTTTGTACACACCAATAGAAAAGTGTCCAAACTTTTGACTGGTACTGTACTATAATACACATATATTGCTACTGTATTATAATATACACATAAATAATATCGGCCGATATAGCGGTAACTGGCTTTTTTTATCGGTATCGGCCCCCAAAAATCCATATCGGTCGGGCTCTAATACAAAAACAAGAATAGTCAATTTTGATTTCATGGTGACTTTAAAAATAAGGGTCCCTATGTAAAAAACTAAACAAAAAAGGATTTTGGACTGGAGAATGTGTCATCTGAATTCACAAATCGTGTCAAATGATATACAATATTATTTACATGTCTGCAACAGTGCACTGCTGATTTATAGTCAAAATAAATCTGAATTTCTGCAGTGAAGTACCGTACCTAGACCTTCAGCTCCCATTACTGTGCACAGGGATGGAAGTCAACAGCAGTTCAGCACAGTTAAGTACAGTTCAACAACTCCGTTAAACTCCACAAGCAGCCTTACTGGAACATGGGTGACTTTGGTCACGGTAATGAACACCTGCAAAATCTGTCAGATACTCGTAAAAAGGAAATTCAGCAGGAGTAGATGAGTGAGATAGACTAATATGGGAAGGGGGAATGAGAAAGGCCCATCATGCTACTTCCCAGCTGTGAGCTTGTTCTTGTGAGCAGATCTTAGAGCAACGATTACGGGGAATAAAGCTGTAAGATTGTGAGACTGACTTGCAATGAACAAGAAAGTTGATGACCTGTCATAACTCCTTTTATGAGAAAATTTTACAGCACACGTTTTCAGACGACGGTCTCCACGTCGTCTCAAATTGGACTCACAATCCTTTGCATTAAGCAAATCAGCTACATCCCATCCCAGACTCAAATATAATGGCTACCGTTATTTGATTATTATGAATAATAGCCCGTTTTACAGAGTGTTTGCACAGGCAGCTGTACAAGTTTACAAGTGTGTGTTAATGCGTGTGCGTATGTGAGCCAAAGCGAAAATGCTTAAACCCTTACAATGGTTTGATAGGCCAGACAGGCAGACACATAGAGGGAGTTGGGTGCCAAAATCAACATTACTTAATATTCAGCAGCAGCAGACAGAGAAAGACCTTGGTGCATCAGTACGTTTATGAAGCGTTGTGTGATGGGATTCACGGCTGCCGTGCGCTCACCTCTTCTTAGTTTAGCACGAGTAAGCCCCAGGACTGTCAAAGCAGCTAGGATGGTTTAAGGAGACTGGATTTTTGATTTATGACAGAAATTCATATTGCAATAACAGGTTGTTAAACAGCAGTTGGCGGGAATGGAGAGATTCACTGACCTGCACTATGAAACAGTCTGTTTAATATTTTCATTCAAGTAAACTCGGCACCTGCTCTTATTTTATTCTTACTTTTTATAGGATATCTGTGAAGTTTCCTTATATACTTTTATTTTTCTTTAACATTATTGGCAAAACTAACAGATATTGTCAAGAAACAAAGAAATCTAAATATACACATTAAATATAATTTTTTTCTTTTCTGTTTTTCCCTTTTTATTTTAAAATGTGTAATTAAAAGTACAAAATAAATAAATGATATAATATGTAATATAACATTTAGTATTTCAAAGATAAATCTCAATTGTGATTGTCCCACTGTAATCCAGACTCATTTTTAAATTCTAAAATTCACTAAATAAAATCTAAATCTAAATAAGAGATTAAGCTTTTGTTGTTTCGGTTTAGATATTCTTGTAAAAAAAAAAAATCTGTTTCTGATAACAAAAATGTGAAATCTATCGCATTCATATTTCCTGGAAATGTGTCAAAAATGACCCTATTAGTCAATAGTAGGGTCAACGTGTGTGAATAAAGTTGAGATGATGGGAGAAAAAAAAAAACAAAAAAAAAAAAGGGGGAAAAATGTTTACATTTGTTTTTTCTTCTATAGACCTTTTCCTCGTCTTTCTGAAGTTTTTTCTTGCTCTAAAATAAGTCATGACTTTCATGTCTACACTATATGCAACAAACACAAACTTGAGATCCCAAGCCCCAGCCAACACTTCCACAGGGCACGGCGAAAGGTAAACACATTACAAATCACCGCACAGGGTGTTCATAAAGGAGCCACAATATAAAATGAAGGCAATAAAGTCAATTATTTTTGCACTAAACTCTCTCTCTCTGCTGAGAAAATAACATCAGATACGACAAAATGTTTTCTCTGTAACAATGACTATCAGTGCTCAGGCCTGGCCTGCTTCTAAACCTTCAATTGTGGCTTTCATGTGATGTGTGTGTATGTCAAGCCGCTTTTTGCCTATGCTTTCTTTGGAGCAGGAGCCTGACTTTCAAATATAGACGTTAAAAGGAGATTTATGAATATATGGATTTATGGTAAAAACTAATAATGGTTCTTTGTGGCAGAAGTACAAATTGGAGAAGGTTTTTTGGGCATTGTTTGTTTGTTTAACGTTTTTCATCGTTGTTCCACAAAACCCCAATTCCTCAGACTAAATCCACGAGAACTTTGCCAGAACTTTACAGATGGAATAAGCTGATCAAGCAACCTCAAATCATGTCCTTGAGAAAATGAAATCATCATAAAATTGAATATCTACATCCATTTGGGAAGACTGAACATTTTGATTTCACTGATGCCACTTAGCACGGAAAAGCAAGCAATTGCTAACATCAAAAATGATTTTTTTTTCCAAAATATTTGCCAAATGTGTCAACAAAGACTTGATTGATTGATTTCACAACTGAACTCTAGCCAAGTCATACTTTCCCAAGTATGTTTTAAAAGAAAATACTATCAGTTTTTCAGTTTCAAAATTTTACGTTTAATTCAATGTGTTACTTTCCATTTCATTGTAATTGTTTGAGAAATTTACTAACAATTTCTGAGTAAAAATAGTTTCTACACCAATTTTTTTGCAGCGTATCTAACTGCTTTCAAATGAATGATCTCAGTAATCTATCTCTGACTGTTTATTGGACCTGCTCAATATTTGTTTGAGAAATTTTCTATCAATTTCCGAGTAAAAATTGTTTCTACAACATTTTTTTTTTTGCAGTGCATCTAACTCCTTTTAAATGAACAATCTCGGTAATCTCTCTCTGACTGTTTATTGGAACTGCTCACTATTTTCTTTCTTCTGACTTCTAGACCTGCCCATCCCCCCCAAACCATCGGTCTTAATCCACACTACATATGCCTTGGTTTCCCCGCTCTCTAACCAAAGACGGCTCCCCAGCGTCCGGTTGTACACCCACACCTCCCTTCTCCTGCTGATAACTGGTGCTTCTACGATTTCAAAGGCATGTTTGAGCCGAAGTGCAGCTCCTAATGTTCTTTCCTCTCTCTCGCAGTGTAATTATTATTTTGAAAGTGCGGTCTGTGGAGGCTGTCAGGGTTTGGCAGTAATGTGCTGGGTGTTTTAATACAGCTTGACTTCTGTTTTATAAACTCTGCGGGCAAACATCACAAGCTCTCCGGTTCTGTCTCTCCCTTTCTCCCCTGCCCTCCTGTCTCGATGAACGCACACAGATGTGCCACTAGGTTCTCTCTACCATGTGGTGGGTGGTGTGCATGTGTGCGTTGTGGTGTCGGGCTGTTTTTCTAACACGGTCATTGGTTAAGAGTTTAGGTTCTAATAGGCCCAACACTTGTAATTTAGTGGGGGAAAGATAGAGAGGAAAACAGAGAATGGAGAATGAGACCTGGAAGGAATGAGGAACCCATGACATAGAGAAAAAACAGAAGAACTCTGTAACAGTGATATCCTACTGGCACCATGGAAAAGCACTTAAAGACACACAAGACAGCACTGATGTTTCCTCAGATCACAAGCACTGCCATGCCCGCTAACAGCAGAGGCCTGATCAAAGACAAAGCTCTTTGCGCTCGGTCCGCACCACTTTTCCGTACCTCAGGTGTCTGCAGACGTCAGGTAGAAGCTGAGTGGTGCAAGCGTGCTAAAATTCGGAGAGTTGGTGTAATGGCAGCTTAAAGGGCAGGTCTCTGGGGTTCAACAGTTCTTTTGGTCAGACTCCAAAAACGGGACACTGAATCAAGATCTCCAACCAGTATCCAGAGTTTATGTGTTCACAGACAATGGCAGGACAAATCTGAAAAATAAATATATATTTTTTTAAATTATAATCCTGTCTGAAATAGCAAAAGGTCATATGGTAAATCTTCACAATAAGATTCAATTAGTTAACATTACGAACTAACAATAAAAAAAATACTTCTAAAGTACTTATATAATTTTGTTCATGTTAATTTCGACATTTACTAATACATTATTAAAACCAAATGTTGTATCTTTTAATAGTTATATTATCTAATGTGAACTAGAAGTTGTATTTTTATTAATATAGATTGATTAATATTGTAACAAATGTTACTGTTAATTAATGTAATGTAGCTAATGCTAACTAATGGGATTTTACACTAGATATCACTGGCTTCAAAAGGTAAGTCTGTATTTGTGCCCTTTCTCAAGATTCAACTTATTTTGGTAAAAACTCCAGTACTCCAAAACTCTTAGAATATTTTTCTGGTGCAAAAACTTATGACCAAGCCCAAACAGAATCGGTGGATATTTTTTATCATTCCGGGCAGATTTTGTGGGGGAAATGTGTTAATAATAATACACTTATAGATACTGATAGCTGATATGGAAGCCTGTTTGCCTAAATAAAAAGAGAAATTTTAATATTTAAAATCAAATTATGAGATATAAAATTACAACTGGGACATATAAAGCTGCAATTATGAGAGGGAAAAAACTAAATTAGAGATATAAAGTTGCAATTACCTTTTCATTATTTTACTTTGAAGCAGAAATTAAATCAAATTGGCCTAAAAATCTAATAAAATCTAGCAAAAAAGCAAGTGAAAAACAGTGGAATTGAGTGGAAATTGAGATGTCTGCGGACACCGATTCCTTGTGGCTCTTACAACTAGAAGCCTTTTATTTTCCCCTCACTCAGATCAGATAGTGATGTGCGCAACATCTGCCTCTTAAAACCCTAATTAAACGTGACCGCTCTCGCATGCACTTCACAGCACCTTACTTTAGAGAGGGATTTCTACACACAGGCCAGGATTTAGTGCTTTAGTGGTTCCAGGCTCTCATCAGGGGCAAAAGCCTCTTTTATGTTGTGTTTGCGCTGATGGCGTGTTACGTGAGTCATCTTATGTGCACCACACTTTAAATGTTCTGAGTTGATGACAACCTGTTAGGGTTAAATATTGCTAGGGGAGGTTCATACACCCTTGAGAAGTGAACAAACCATAGTGTTAAGGAGAGAGACCGGGTCATGCAGGATTCAGTCAGACACATGCAAAGCTCAGAGCCACAGTATTGTGTTTTAGTGTGCAATACGTCAGCTTGTGAAGGTTCACCAGGTTCAGCTTATTCATCATTTTGATCCCGTTCTATACAAGTAAAAAATACAATAAATAATAAAACGGTAGTGTATATAATTTAAAGATCTATACATACACTGTTCGAAAGTTTGAGGTTGGTAAATTGTTTTTTTAAAGAAGACTCATGCTCACCAAGACTGCATTTATTTGACCAAAAAAAGCAACAAAATAAAAAAATCTACTAAATTTTCAGTAACCATAATTCCCTTCAGTGTCACTGGTATAATGACCTCCCAGAAGTGTCTCACTCTCACACAATTGCATTCCAAAACACCAGGCATCCGAATTCAAGATAACATCACTGCATTTATTGCGTTTCATCTGCGTGCTCTGAGAAGCAAGTGATTTATGATGTAGGAAAAAAGAGCCACAGTGGCTTCCCTGGTTGCAACAACTTCCATATATTTTGCACTAGTTTCCAAGGACGTGACGGTTTTGTTGTCTTGAACACATGGGGTGGGAATGCTGCTTTATTCGCAAAGGTTTTCTGCGATATTCCAATTCCAGACAAGTTCAATTCATAGCTTTGGATGGGAACATAGCTATTGTTGAATTTGTGCTGCTTCATTTTTTGTTGAAACCAAGATACAAAGATCCCAATATTTTTTCTTGATGAATAGAAAGATCAAAAGAAGCATTTGAAATAGAAATCTTTTGTAACATTATTAATGTCTTTACTTTCAGTTTTGATCAATTTAATGTGTCATAGCTGAACGCAGTATTGATTTTCCCCTACCCATGTACACTGCTTTTGAACAGTAGTGTACAGTACTGACTAATCAGAAAAAAAAAAAAGAAAAAAAAAAGTTTGGTTGAGCCAATGTGGTTTTCTGTGACTTTAACAGGCTTATTGGTGAATATTGCTTATCTTGTATGTCTTAAAGGGAAGGATAGTTATGAAGTTATGGTATAGTCACCATCTAAAACACAACATGCTGTATAGTGGTCACCAGCTGGTCTTTTCAGTAGGAATTCTAGACCTATGACACACAACACACACACGACCCAAAAACTAAACCACACAACCCATTGAAATCCTCCTATGAGGCTACAGTGACCAATTTGTGTTAAGTGTGTGTTATGTAAAAACTGAGGTGCCTGCTTAACCACAAGTTTGTGCATATGCTTGCTGACTGTGTCAGTTTGTAACGTGTGTGAGTGTGTGTGTGTGTGTGTGTGTGTGTGTGTGTGTATAACCTGCAGGGGAATATTTGTTGGTTGATTTTGATTGTGACCGTCACAGTTTCCTTCAGCATTGCCATGTCGAAGTCTGAGGATAGACAGTCTCAGCCATTGAACACTGTACCCAATGAGTGTGTGTGTGTGTAAGTCTGGAGGCCAATCTTGAATCACATTTATTCTTCTCACTCAAATTGAGAAGACACAGTCCTACAGTCTCATAATCAAGCTTGTGAACATTTCCATTGTGCAAATGCATCCTCCATGATTTTTTTTTTTAAATAACAGTTAGTAAAAACTAAACACACATTACCAAAATTTGTGGTCAGTAAAATATTGTTTTTGAAAAAAGACCATTATGCTCACCAATGCTGAATTTATCTGATGATCAAAAATACAACAGTAAAAAATATTGTGTAATATTGTGAAATATTATTATAATTTAAAATTACTCTTTTCTATTTTAATGCATTTATTCCTTTGATGGCAAAGCTGAATTTTCAGCATGGTTACTCCAGTCTTCAGTGTCACATGATCCTTCAGAAATCATTCTAATATTCTGATTTATTATTCGTAATATTTTCGTGAAAACAGTCAATCATTTTTTTCAGGTTTCCTTGATGACTATGAAGTTCAAAAGAACAGCATTTATTTAAAATGAAAAACTTTTGTAACATTATCAACGTCTTTACTGTCACTTTTGAACAATTGAAAGCATCCTTGCTGAAAGAAAATATTTTCTTAAATAAAAAAAAATCTTAAGACGATAAAACTTTGGAATTGTAGTGTATGTATGTATGTATATTTAAATTATAATATACAAAATAAAATATAATAAACATTTGAAAAAATGATGACAAAATTCATTAATATATATTATATAAATAAAAATTAAATATAAAAGCTATTATTTGCACATAGCTTTGACATTTTTTCACTTCAAAACTGTATATTCAGATGATTTAGCTTTTGGCGCCTACTCAACTCTCTGTTAACTAGGAGTGTGATTGTTCTGGTCATGTAATTATCATGATGTTTGGGGTCAAGGGGCTCCACTGAGTGCAGTGAGGGAGAGTTTAAGAAAACATGGGGTGCCTTTTCTTAGTAGCCTACGGGTTACCCCGACATTCTCAAGACTCTGCAAAATTGTTCTGAAAACATTGTCGATACATTCCCTAAACATTCTCAATGATTTCCCAAAACAGTCCATGTGTAGCAGTAGAAGTCAATGCGTTCCATCAGTCTGTCTTTACACCGTCAGTGGTCCCTCTGCGTATTGTCTAAATATTGTCAGTATAATGCCTCGAAATTACTCATTTGTTCTCGATGTCATTATATTTTTAGCAGACAGGATCTTGAACCTTGTTTCAACTCTGCATACATCAGTTAGATTGCAACGGTGCTGATAATAAAATTAAGTGAATTAACCTTTGAGCCCCAAACGCCTCAATTCATATCTAATACGTTCACTAGGGTGCAATACTCTGATGCCTCGTTGTTCTCATTTTAATTAAGAGGAGCAGCTCAAGGTTAAGCAGACGTGCAAAAGTCTACATCTCAGACATGAAGTAATGTACAGTTTATACAAGAGAAAGCCTTTTTTTTTTACCCCATTCTTCACTTCTGTACCCACTCTACCACCTTTTGTCTCGTATATCTTTCCTCTTTGTCTCTTGTTACCCTTTTCTCTGTCTCTCTAAGGTCAGATGAGAAAACCAGAGTGGACTATGAGAGCCAAAGCAGACACACAGCATGAGGACAAAGTATTAACAAGCCAGACAGTAAAGTGTCACATCGCAAGGACTTATGTGTTCAAATCCAGCCAGGAAGGGGACAGAAAGAGAAGATATGTGCTGTTGTGAGCGAATAAGCAAGTGATAATGCTTGAAATATGGGTCAAAATGGAGAAGAGTAACGTGTGGAGAGACTGAAGTTGGGGAATAATGAGAATGTAAGCATGAGAGACTGCTTATCCCTCCAGAGTCTGTTTTGGATGAATATCAAACTTCAGGAGTAGTAGAGAGACCTCCTAACCCCAGTGACCCACCCACGCGTCCACCTCCACTTCTACTCTGTGTAACTCATCCAGTCCAGTGAAGACTTACATCACATCCACAGGAGAGAGGGGTCAGGATCATGAAGAAGGGGCCAACCAACCTCACATTGGCCTTTAAATCAAAATGATTGGAGTGTATATCTGGAAGGAGGCCTCGTCATTTACCAATAATGGCCTACAGCATGGGGGAACACTGCGGAAACGTCTGCAATGCCACGATTGGATGGTTCTAACTCCTGATCACTGACTCTGTGTTCCTCAGACAAATGACCTGATTAATAGAGATTTATGGAGAAGAGAGGAATGAAAAGTTGAATAAAAGAAACTAAACGGTTCACTTTAAAGCCCTGATATACTTCAAGCAAAATCAAAGAATGAACTGTTGTGATGTCATTTCAAACAAATTCAGGCCAAAGCAACATTCGTTTGGAGATTATTTCCGGGTGTTCAAAACTTGCCAAAGCATATGATAAACACCTTCGAACAACCATTGGTCTGTCACGATTACATAATAGGTAGGTTAGGAGGCTCCGCCTTCTTTGATTTGAAAAGCTTATTTGGTTTATTTTTTCTGTTCAGTTCATCACGGTCAGATGTCCGCAAATAAAAACATGAACATACTGGAGAGCTGCTTTATAGTAGAATTTAAAGTTGTAATTCTAATTGAAAATGACACTTTTTTTTTGTCAAGTTTAATACTGTAAAGCTGTTTGCTTTAAAACATTCTATCATATGAAGTGTGATATTAACAAATGTGATATGACAAAGTTATTTTTCATTCTTCGATTCAGTCATGAGTATATTGGGGCTTTAAATCAGACTGGAAAAAGAAGTTTTCATTTTAACCATGCTCTTCTGACTCCCCCACCATCATATATTGAGTCATGATGCGGTTCAAAGCAGCATAAGATGATTTCATTCTCTGGAGAGGGCACAGAAAACAGAAAGATAATGTATATAATCTTTGATTAACGTCATTGACTTAATCAATGACATTGAGTGAGTAAAACTGTCTGCAAGAGAGGCATGGTGAGAAAGAACAGAACAAGAGGGGGAGAGACTGACTGTTTGAAACGAAGAACGTGGTCCTTACATTCAAATGAAGATGTGTCAGCAGTAATGGTTCCCGTTCCTCTCCGGGGCAGGCAGATTATTAATGACAGTGTGGCAGAAACCTAAGCTGTCCCTGTCCGTGGGTGAACACCAACCAGGCTGATGCAACACTGAAAACATAAAAGAAACACACAAAGGGTTTGTCAAACATAGTGAACACTGATTCTTCATCGGATACCCTCATACTTGAGGAGCTGAAGTCTGGGAAAGCAGAAGCGTCATGCCGGTTTAAACTGATGGGTTATACACTCTCAGATTTTTGAGCAAATTGGATTTTGAATGAAACTCCCAAAAAGATTTTTTCATTGCTGACAATAACTACACAATAAACCTTATTCACAGCAGCACCAGCTTTGATTTTTTAACAGGAATGAAAGTGAAGCTGTGCCTGTGAGGGATAGCCATACATCTCTTCAGTGGGTTTTACTGTTATTTAATGTGTTTTTGGATTAACTTTCCGAGGAATTTAAGACAAAATGAGCTGTGGAAAATTATAAGTGATCTAGGAGCTTTATACAGGTTTTTACAGCGGATGCCATTGAAAACACGTTAAAGGGATAGTTCACCCAAAAATAAAAATTCTGTCATCAGTTACTCAGCCTCATGTTGTTCTAAACCTGTATGAGTTTCCTTGTTCTGTTGAACACAAGAGAAGATATTTTGAAGAATGTTTGTAACCAGACAGCTGACGGTAGCCATTGACTTCCACAGTATTTTTTACCTACTATGGAAGTCAATGGTTTCTGTCAAATGGCTGGTTACCAATATTCTTCAAAATATTTTCCTTTGTGTTCAACATAAGAAAAAAAAAACTCATATGGGTTTGGAACAACGTGAGCGTGAGTAAATGACAAAATTTTATTTTTTTGGCGAACTATCCCTTTAAGTCTATCCCTTACAGTCTTGCTTACATACCTGTCATGGCACTGCTCTGAATAAGGTATATTATTAGTGACAGTAAAGATTTTTATATTATAAGACGACAAAATGTTTCTTGTGCACCAAATCAGCATATTAGAATGATTTCTGGAGGATCATGTGACTTGCAATAATAATTTCACAATATGTACTGCATTTTTGATCAAATAAATGCAGCCTTGGTGAGCAAGAGATATTCATTCAATAACATCAAAAATCATATACACAACCATTCAAAAGTTTGGGGTCAGTCCAACAAAAAATAAAGTGAAAACCTTGACGCCACTGGGTGTCTCTCAAAAACAATACGTCACACATTAGTTCGCTTGATGGACATGAAATGTGCATGGCCTTGAGACATTAAGACACTCATTCCTCCCTCCTGAGAGCGTCTCGCTTACATTACAACTCAACCTTATTAAGAAACAGAGCATCATACATCCACACCGTTCACACACGGTTTAACTAAGAGTGAAAAGCCAGCCATGGCACCATAAAAAAAGAGCGCTGGGAACTCGGAGAGAATCCTGACAACCTCTGACACAAGGAGAAAACAAACAAAAATGGAGGTAACTTAATTAATCTCCATAAAAATGAAACTGGGAGAACAGACAAACTAAGAGTGGCTGCTGGACATTTTACCCCAGGATCAGACTCAAAGAGATCAGGAGGTGTGCTAAGTGAGGCAGGCATCAAAACGTTTTCAACACAATGGCCACAGCCTCAGACAGACAAGTGCTAAGGCGCGGCGGCACCAGAGGTGATTACGTTTAAAGTAGACGGTCTGTCTTTCCCACAACGGCCCGACTCACTCTCTCATTTCCTCATTTTACTCCTGCCAAACCTGCTGAGCTCCATCGTGACTGTAAGCGGCACTGGCTCTCTGACAGGCCTGTTGCGACACAGATGTAATCAGAGGAGGTTGGTACTTGTATAATGGACTCTACACACAAACACATCCTTATTATTATTACAACCGTATTACAACATCTCAATATTCCCACGCTTTACTAGATATAACTGTCATGTGAAACACGTCCTCTGTTTGCCAGTTTAAAGAAAAAGACATGAGGGAGACATTGATGGAAAAGAGTGAGGATGTGCTAAGGAATGATTTAACATTGACATTTTGTGCTCTTTTCTTGTTCTTGCTTTTAGTCACACTTTTTCAAGGGTTTTGTTTTCTAAATTATATGTTGGAAGGACTAATTCAGTCATCATTTACAAACCTTACTTGTCATTTCAAACAATACAGTATGATTTTTTTTTTTAATGGAAAACATGGGGATACATTTTGAAAAATGTAGTCTGCTTTTTTTTATTAAAATAAATGGGGACTGAATGTTACGCTTCAAAACGCGAAAAGCACAACAAAGACGTCATAAAAGTGGTCACTATCAGCTCTGAGTGGAGGTGGCAGGACTGTGTGATGGAGGGGGAGCTGGAGGATTATGGGTCATTGTGTTGGCTGCTGGTTTGTTTTGGCATTTCATCAGACAGTGAGATCTCTGTAGCGAGCAAAGCCTGAGCGATGAGTCTGTCCCACTGGCCCTTTGTGTCTGAAGACCTGCGAATACTGACATGAATTAACTATTAAAGGAAACATTGGTTATTAATTACAGAAGTAGGAACAAAAACACTCCCTCTCTTCATGAGAAAAAGGGAAAAGACATAACTGATTTATATATTTAATGTACATTTGGAGGAGGGGATGTTTTATAACAGCACAGGTTGTAAACTCTTGATCATCGACAGAACAAAACAATAGATGTACATGAATTGTTGTTTAGATGAGGCTTCCACAAAAATCATCCACTTGGCAGAGGACAGACCGGTATACAGAGGTACATTACTGAAATACAGAAACAATATTCACTTTGCATATTTCATATTAAGAAAGACTTCAAAGCTTGACAAAAGTTTTGAAGCGGTTTTGTATAGGCAAGTATGGGGGAAAACAAATAAATGAAAAAAAAAAAAAAAAAACACGAGGTAAGTACAAACATGGTGAGTTTAAATGAACAATCTTCAGTGCATCTTGATTTTGAAGGCAAAACTACAGTGTATTTACAGTATATGGACTGTAGGACTAAATACAGTAACAGTTCATAAGAGATTGACACTGCTTGATTGCAAACCAGAGCTGAAAGAACACAAAACTGAATAAGAACAAAATGACAACAAAATTATACATGCATTTAGTGGCATATCTTTATGTAAGGCCTTTTTCAGACATTAAAAGGATTGTTCACCCAATAAATGACAATTCTGTCATCACTTACTCAGACTCATATTCTTACTAGTGATGATCTGAAATTTAGGTTGTCATTTAGATGAAAACCAAAACAAAAGTTTGGGTAATTAAATTAAACCATAGAACTCCATATGCTCTTTAGTGTGTTGTGTTCTCAGATGATAAATTAAACCAGTCAAAGTAAAGCTCTTCAAGGGATAGTTCACTCAATTTGAATTCTGTCATCGTTTACTCACCCCTCAAGTTGTTCCGAACCTGTATGAATTTGATAAACACAAAAGAAGATATTTTGAAGAATGTCGGTAACCAAACAGTTGATGGGACCCATTTACTTCCATAGTATGGAAAAAAAAACAACAACTATGGAAGTCAATAGGGTCCCATCAACTGTTTGGTTACCGACATTCTTCAAAATATCTGCTTTTGTGTTCAACAGAAGAAATAAATTCATACAACCTGAGGGTGAGTAAATGATGAATTAGCATTTTTGGGTGACCAATCCTTTTCAGCAATGAGACATCTTTCAACATTAAACAAATTTGACATACTGCTACTTTAGCAACCTTCTTCCTCACGGTGAAGTGTGTCCCCACTCCTAGCCTATCCACGTTGTGTGCATGAAATAGACACTGACACAGTCTAATTGCATCATCCAAGAAACACTAAACGTCATTGTTTCAATAAAAAATATTCTTGTTGGAACCTAATTTTTTTGTTTCGTTACAGACAAATATTTTCAGTTGTCAAAAATTCAGTGCATCACTAGTTGTTTCAAAATCTGTACAACGTTCTGTCTTCTGTGTAACACACAAGTTAAGGTGGATGGGACTGTTGAGCACCAAAAATGAGAAGGTACCATCAAAGTCTATCTGACTCATGTCCCATATTCAAAGTCCTCTGAACCTATACAGTAAAACCGAATTTTCATTTTTGGGTGAACTATTGTTGTCTGAAATGCCTTGAAACAGTTGAGGTTATCATTTAACATAATTTTCTCTGATATTCAAAAGTAGAAGTGCTGCTATTAGACTTCTTAAACACATTTAAGAGAGTCTTGCCTAATAAGCCTAGACGGAGTACATCCCCTATGTGTTTTCCAAGTGCATGCCCTTAACAACAGGATGGAGATGGAGGGAAAAGGGAAATAAAGAAAGAGAGAGATGAAACTGAAATAAAGGAAATAAAGAGAGAGAGAGAGAGAGAGAGAGAGAGAGAGAGAGAGAGAGAGAGAGAGAGAGAGAGAGAGAGAGATGAAACTGAAATAAAGTCAGCTTCTGCACACAGTGGGTTATACATTAATAAAACCCAGAGGCTTTGATTAGCCATGAGCACTTACTAAAAAGACTAAAAAAAACTCAACTGATATCATTTAAAAAAAAATCTCAACTGGGAACAGGCAAAAAAAAAAAAAGTCCAAAAAATATCCAATATATTAATTTTCTATTTAAATAAAATCACTTTGGGGCCCACTGAACATTACATGATGTCTTGCCTATATATATGGTTAATGCTGTGCTGATTAAACTAGCTGCAGAGTAACAGCCAAATGGAGTGCAGTGTGCTAAGATCTGAATAAAAAAAAAACAAAAAAAAAAAACTGTACTTTGAGCACAGAAAAATAATAATCATCCATTTGGTTTCTATAAACTAATGTTAAAAATACACCAAGGAGTGGTCAACACCACCATACCACTTGATTGGCAGTTTGAACACTCTTAGCGGCTGCTAAACAATCAGACATTTGCTGACTGCAATTACACCCGTTCAGCTAAATCCACCACGACAAAACAAAGCAAACATATGATCTTCCACTTAAGTCCCCAAGAACAGATAAACCTCTTCAGATGTGTTAAGACAACTAACATATTATCCCTGTCACCATTTACAGCCAAAAAAATAAAAAGAAACAATAAAAATAAAATTTTCACAGTTCTTAAAGTCATTCCCTTCGTTTTCACCCCCAAATATGATGCCTTCTTCCTTTGTTCTTTTTGTGCAGCCCCTCAGGAATGAGTCCAGCTGATGGGCACCCAGTGAGTTTCTGTCTCCACTTTCCTGAGCGCCTGCTTGAGCTCGTTGAAGGCAACAGTGAGGTCATCGTTCACAATGACCTTTTCAAAGAGGTGACCATACTGGTTTTCCATCATCTGAGAGGCACTGATCATCTCCTGGAAGTCCTCATCCTAAACAACAAACAAATTCAGTCAACATTCTTTTTTTAAGACATGAAATATGCCCCCAAAAAAGTCAATAACACACTTTCCCACAGTATTCCCAAAAACCAGCTTCTAAAAAGAACTTTCATAGATGCCCTAAACATCGACTTAATTAAAAACTATTCTTTTTTGTTTACAATAAAACTGCTTTAGATGCAGAAATGCAAAAATATCTACATGTGATAAAAGATAAAACTATAAACTGATATTTAATTTTCTACTGAGGTGGTGCACAGTTAGGGTTATAGTTTGAGGTCTGGATCTCCAGCAGTTTTGATCACAGGAACAGCAGAGTGAATAAACAGACCTCGATTTTATACCCTGGCATGTGTTACACATCGATGCTTAAAAGCTCCATAAAATGATCAACAATCATTATTCATTAAATATTTTCCCTGTTCAAAAGAAACTGAAATCACTGAAAAACTAAAAAAATACAATAGGCTAAAATAAGATATACTTTATACCAAACACATTGACCACCCACCCCCAAATACTTTTTCATGACATTGCATCTTGATATAGACTAGTTATCTATGGACTCTATAACATGGCCTTGGACTTTTCTGAGCTTGTGGGTCCTAAATAAGTGTTTATGTGGGCAATCTTGGCATCTGGTGCCAGTCTCCGAGAACATGGCATGGTTTGAGTGGCTTTACCAATATAGACTCAACTTTTACAACATAAAAACATGGGACCCACACAGAGAGATATGATGCTATAAAACATATTGCCATGCTAAAAGAAAATCAGAAGCTTTTGGCCAGGTTTTGTTTTAAAATGTACTGAGAATCTATTAAGCACACAGTAAATATGGAAATTGGCATTAGCAGACAAGACAACAGCAAGCTAAGCATATGGCCAGTGTTAGACGCTACTTCTCCCATTCTCTGATGAACCATTTCCATCTCCTCCCTGATTTTCTCTCTTGATCAAGAGTTAAGATTTAGTCAAAATTTCAGTTTGGACACAGAGCTGCTGGGATTCTGAAAATTACAGCAGTCTCTCAATCTGACAGTTACTGGCAGAATGCATCAAAAGTCGCTGTTCATTGACTTAGTCATGGCTTTAATAAAGCTCTGGTTGAACGTGGTGGATTAGCTTGTGTTTGGCCTTAATAGTCAAAGGTTTGGCCCAAGGTCTGAACATATCTTTTCTTCATTCTGTCATCAAATAAAAACCTCATGCTAATTGAAGTATAACAGATGTTGTGCCTCCAGGGAGTGTTATTACCAAATCTGATTTGGTTATAACACAAAAGGGTTTAAATCTATTTTTCCTCTGCATTTCTTTCCGATTGCTTATTTCCCAGAGGCTCTAATGCAACCTCTCACTCAACATCCAGGTCTTCCGTCTTCGAAAAAAGGAGAATTTCTCCAGTACTAAGCTGTCTCTCTCTCTCCCTAAACAGTCAGCATGAGCTCTGCTTATCTCTCAATCCTTGCTGGAAAATCAATTTTTATAGGATCATATAAAGTGCACCTGCCCTTACCATTAAACCCGTTCAAAAAAGGACATCTCTGGGTCGTCAAGAGGTCCTTGATTTTATATTCCCAAAGTAAAGGGACTTAATCTGTGGACTGGGCTGACTTTCACCAAGCACAGGACAAAAAAGAAAGAAAAAGAAAAAAGAGAAAAAAATCCTCAAATTTTAGCTTATGTTTCCATTCCTCATTACGACGATTTAATGTCAGACGATGAAACACTGGTCTTCTACCTCTGATGACATTTTTAGGAAATTTCCAGGTTATTTGCTACTCCTAAAAAGAGAATGAATGATATTTTGATCTTTTACACAGAAAACAGTGTTAATGTTATACAAGTATTACTAAAAGGGAGAACAATAGAGTGAAAGTCTGGATTCACAGAAACAAAGGGATGCCTGTTTTCTTGCACAGAGCCGACGGCTCTGAAGCTCATGACTCTAACAGATGCAGTGTCTCTCTCTGAGAAAGAAATACAGCAAAGTCCTGGATAAAATATGGCTGTGACATTTCATCAAACACGATTTTTCTTGCATTTATATAATAGGCTGAATGGATGCCTTTAACACTGTCAGGGTCTATAATCGACTTTTGCTAAGTTTTGCCAGCTAGCAAGGGTTTCTTTTTCCTTCACTAGTACCCACAATGACCTGTTGAAAGCAGGCAGACAGTTGCTTTGGATGGTGCGGACAGCTTTTGGTACAGTTCCTCTGACAACAGAGATAGCCAGCATTCCCTTTGACAACGGCATAATCCTTGAGCTTTCTGCAAATTTAAAACTTTGGGGAGTATGGTGTGGTCTAATCACACATTCAGCGGTTTGAATTAATGTGACCAGCATCTATTCAGTTTCAAAGGTGTTGAAATAAAAATAATGAAATATGCTGCTAGTATAAATTTGTGAGCCTGCATATTATGGCTGCACGATATATCAAAATAAAATTGATATCGGTATTTCGCTACAGATAAGAGTCAAACCGCGAAGGCTGCAATTTAACTAATTGAATAAGTCCACTGCTGGTTTCAGGGTGAAGCTCGGCACTGTTCATTTACATAAATACTGGTCATTAAACAGAGTTTTAGCATCTCAGAGCGGCTTGAATGAGCTGCACCCGTGTACATTTATAGTGCATATATTTTTCCTGCAAAGCAACAAAATAAAAGCGATAGTTTAATGATTGAAAATTAAGAAAAGACAGTTAGAAGCTACAGTGATTTTTTTCTATTATTTTATTAAATCACAATAGAAATAATTATTTCAGTCATTAATATTCAATCAAAAACAGTGGGAATGTGGCATACGAAAAGTGGAAAGATATTTTTTGTTGCTCTTTTTTGTGGTTTGTGTTTTTGTAAAGAGTCCCCAAATCGTCCAAACCTTGCAAAATAGAAAAAATTATAAAAAAAATTAAATATAGCTGCAAGCAGCCATTACCGGGGCCAAGTGCAAAGGCGACGACAATACATGCCAACATGGCTGGGAGTGTTAGACCAACTGCAGCAAGGAGCAATTAGAGACATTTTAAGAGGATTTTGGGCAAATTGCTGAAAAATCATATATAAAGTAACTTAGAAGATGATTTAATGGTTTATCACTTTCGACCAATAAGTGGCGCAGTTACGAAATTGATGTGTTGTGGTCAGAGTGAGGTGACAATGACACATACAAAGTTTGGTGTCAAAATGTCAAGTCATTGCAGATATAAAGCCTGAATAGTCATTTTGGCATCATACCTCAAATTTTCTGCTTTGGGTATACGAAAACGTTTTTATCTATCGTCATAAAATCCATAACTTTTAGTCGGCACTGTCTGGAGATGATACGATTCGATTTTGGTGAAAATTGGACAAACGGTGTAGGAGGAGTTAGAAAAAGTAAGCACTGAATGAAAATCAAGATGGCGGACAGGAAGTTTGGCTGACTATGGCAAAATTGGTATCCATGTTCTCGGCATAACCCAAGGAATCTACTAGGACCACTGTCAGTGCCATTATTAGCATTTTTGTATTTTAATTATAACTTTTGACCAAAAGGTGGCGCTATCTCAAAATCTTTTGAGTACCTTCAGGGCATGCTGCTGATGGCACATAACGAGTTTCTTAATGTTACACAAATGCATTCGTTAAGTATTGCATTTTAATCACAAAACTGTATTGAATTCAATAGCAATTTCACGTTTTGTTCTATTATAGCACCAACAAGTGGGACAATCCCACCGTTTTTTTTCATGTGTCCTCAAAGTGAGCCAAATGTGAGTGTCAAATTTGGTGAAAATATCCCATTTCGTTTCAACACATAAAAAATGACGCACACCTAACTTTGTTTGCATTTTTTTTTGCAACTTACTAATAATATTTTGACATTTGGGCATTAACATGTAGCCCACGACCTATGTTCCTGAACTTCTGATGGTGGTTTCGTCTCGATCGGTCTAACGGTTTCAAAGATATTGGCAAATGTTTTTTAAGCGCTAAATCACAACGCTACACAAACGCTAAGGCAAAACCTAGCATGGGTGGTATCGTTGGACTCGGCAAGGATTCAGGAACCCAACGAGATGACACCCGTGAAAACCAGTCAACAACACCCAGAGTTATACGCATTCGACAATGTAATTTTGCCTCTAGGTGGCGCTGGTTCGAAACTTCTCAGGCTCCTTCAGGGCATCGTACAGATGACCCATACCGAGTTTCGTAACGATACGTTCATGCGTTCAGAAAATACAGCATTTTGGTACAAAATTCTAAATGGCCGACGGTTAAATTGGTCAATATGGATAAATTGGATATCAGTCGACTCGGCATGACGTCCTGAATCTAGGATACCACTTTTATGGTTTTTGGACAAACCGTTCAGGAGCTAGAAGCAAAAAATTTTCATATCTCCGGACCAGTAGGTGGCGCTGCGCCGAAACGCTGCATGTAGCCTCAGGTCATGCTTGTGATGACATGTACCAAGTTTGGTCTGAATACAATAAAGCATTGCGGAGATACAGCCTTAAGTTTGTTTTCGCAAGCGCTACGTAAAATTAGTTTCCAAATTTGCTATGGTGACAGTTCAGACTGTCCTCTATCTGCGTGCCAAATATCATAACTTTCGTCGAAGAAGTCGAAGAACAACAACAACAAGAACAACAAGAACAACAGATACAATAGGTGCTTGGCCCCTAATAATGATTCTATGCAGATGTACTCCAATGTCAGTTGTTGTGCAGTCTAACTGTGTAACATATGTGTTACACTACAGTAGCGTTTTTCAACGGGGGTGGTACTAGGGGGCGTTTGGACAGTGTTGGGGGACAGTGTGAACAAGGCAGCAGAGAGGGAGGCGCTCAGGCACAAATGGTGGGCGTTACTCACTGTTATTCACTCACTGTTATTCATCAGAACTTTTAAGCCTCTGACAACACATACAATGCTCCTTTGAATGTAAAATAAAATGATGTCTTTGCAAATTAATGAATTAATATTTAAATGTTGCTAGTAGCCCACTCAGACTTGTCCACCTAGTTACCGGCAAATGATCTCCATAGCAACGCCTAAATACAAATGCCGCAGCCGGCAGCTGTCAGAGTGGTAGAAAAAAACGTTGCTGAGGTCTTTGACAGCAGCCTCCGAACTCTGCTTCGCGGTTTAAGATAAGATAAATGTGTCCAATTAAAATGGACACAAGCTTCGCGGTTTAAGATTAATGTGTCCAATCAAAATGCACACAAGTACAATTACGTAGGCAAAACACATTCAAACATCATGGCAGAAAACAAGATGTGCAGACAGTATAGTGTTGAGTACAATAGATTCTGCTTTATTTCCTCACCCACGAACATCCAGCTCCTGATGTGCCTGCTTTGCCAGCAGGTTTTCTCTAACGAGGCAATGAAACCATCCCGTCTAAAGGAGCATCTAACTAAAATTCACCCCGATAAGGCATCCAAGGATGCTGCGTATTTCCAGGACTTCAAGGCGCAACTTTCAAAACAGTTGCTTTTCCGACGTCATACCTTGTTGAGCAGGGGTTCAGTCCAGCTTTGCACATGCAGACGAAGTACCGCAGCCGTCTCAATTTGGTTACCTCAGGCGCACTCCGGCTCAAGCTGACATCCTTGTGTCCTGATGTTAAAAAGTTGTCTGCCAGTCACCAAGCTCAGGGCTCACACTAATGACCGTAATTAATTACGGTGGCTGTTTTTGACGCCTTTGTCGTTTTTTCTTCGGTTGAGTTCAGGTGGCCGAGCTGTTGTCGTCTTTGTTCGTCATTTGAAATCAAATGACCATTTGTAGGCTATTCAAATTTGAAGCCTAGGGACTGTTCGTTTTTTATTTAAGGGGCTACCAGAGGAGTTTTGAGATCTATAGTCAAAATACACTTGGACCCTCCCTTCGCCAGAAATAAATTTTTCTATGACCCTCCAAAATGATTGTGAAAAAAGGCATGACCCTCCCCGATAATTTATTGATTACTTCTGTACTGGTTTGCGCTTGGCAAAGATGTTAAGATAGCCATTGTTTTTTTTACTCGCCAAAATGCAACCTAGGGTCTTTTTGTGAATCTACCCAAGTCAAACTTTCGTTTAAAAGCATAATTAGGATGGAAACGCCATTTTTAAGATTGAACCGTATTTTCGTTTTCGGTCAAATTGCCTTTTGAATGGGAGTGCTAGGGGCACTATTATGATAGCATCAAAATTGTTATTTTTAAAACACTAAGATGGTTCGACACAACATGAAAATTTGCTCGAAGTATCACCAGGGCCTCTACACATGAACTCGAGCATTGAGAACATTGTTTGTGTACACAGAGTTTACTAAAAAGAAAGGTTTTGAACAACTCACTGTAGCTGTTGTTTCCGGCCGCCTGCATTTTGTCAGTCAAAAATAGTCGATCTCTGAATGCAACGTAACAGGGAGGAGAGTAAAGATGGAAAGCTTCTAAAGCTTAGTTCCATAAAAATTTATGGATAATTTGTTGTTTTGTCGTTAGTGAAAATCAATATTGACCTTGTATTTGAAAAAGGATATGGAGGATATCCTCATATGGAGACAGTTCATTCCAGTGGTGTAAGTTTGTTTTAAAAAGTGGGTGGGACATGTGTATGAAAAAAATAAAAATAAATAACATTACGATGTCTAGAAATCAATTTCAATAGTAACGTTACATTGGGTTTAATTAGTCTTGTAACAAAATCTACTAATATTGTTAGTGGTCTAGTGGTAGATCTCTTGCCAAGCGTGTCAGAGGTTCTGGGTTCTAATCTGCATTTGTATAGTTTTTTTTTCTCTCTCATCAAATCCGAATGATGATGAACTGATGTTCATCAGTGGTTACAGTAGATATCAAGCAGAGACATGTTTGTGTGCGTTTAGTGATTTCACTGGAACGAATAGAGAGTCTCCGCAAAGGCATTAGATTGAAAAGCGAGTCCGAGTGAAGACTCTGCGCAAGCCACAAGAGAACACTGTATCCATGCAACTGATCGCAGCGGCAAGGAGTACTCAGCTTGATTAAAAAAAAAAAAACCCACGCATTTTAGTTCTAGATCATCTCTCATTTAATAACAAACTAAATTAATGCTCTGCTAGTTAACTGGAAATGTTTTATTTATTTGTATTAGGGACATCCGTGCCTCATAATGTTTAAAAAAATGGTGGGGGACAATATTGATCCTGAGAAAAAGTGGTGGGGACATGGCCCACCCGTAAATTACGCCTATGGGCTTCATTCGCATTCGGAATGAAGAGCAATGGGTCAACCTATCTGCTAGCGATGGGGGGCCGAGACAAAGAGCTACATGGAGCTACATGGAAATATGAATTCCTGTGACATATGTGAAAAATATGTGACTGTGACATACATAATTCACCTTTGTGTTAAGTGTAGTTCTATACATTGTTGGTGATAAATGCAGTACTTTGTTCTTAGCGTTTTTCCTCATAACTGTTCAGGGATCGTGGTCCCTTTAAATGTTCTGTATGCGTGATGATGTGAGACGCTTGTCAGCACCATTTGTTTTTCAGTAGTTTTTCCTACTAAAATAAATTACACATATTTGTGTGCTCTATGTGTGAAGTTGTCTCTTGCAATTTACCGCAATTTCCACACTGGTGACCCCGACATTAGTCTGCTGGACGTATCATATGACACAACACGACCATGACCGCGGTCACCCTCAAACTGCCCGAATTCTGGGAATCGTCGGCATCGTTTTTCCTCATAACTGTTCAGGGATCGTGGTCCCTTTAAATGTTCTGTATGCGTGATGATGTGAGACGCTTGTCAGCACCATTTGTTTTTCAGTAGTTTTTCCTACTAAAATAAATGACACATATTTGTGTGCTCTATGTGTGAAGTTGTCTCTTGCAATTTACCGCAATTTCCACACTGGTGACCCCGACATTAGTCTGCTGGACGTATCATATGACACAACACGACCATGACCGCGGTCACCCTCAAACTGCCCGAATTCTGGGAATCGTCGGCATGGTTTACACAGACTGAAGCGCAGTTCGCGTTGCGTGAGATCACTGCTGATACAACAAAATACTACTACGTTGTGTTGGCTCTCGGTAATTCAACGGCATCGAGAGTGGTGAGCCTTCTTACAAATCCTCCGGAAACCAAGTATACAGCACTCAAAGCCCACCTTTTGAAAACGTTCGGACTGTCGGACGCTGAGAGAGCCGGCAGGCTTTTCTCCCTTCAAGGACTGGGTGACAGCAAACCGTCCGAGCTCATGGACCATATGCTGGATCTTTTGGGCGAGCACAGACCCGATTTTCTGTTCATCCAGCTTTTCCTGCGTCAGCTGCCTTCACAAGTGAGAGCTACATTAGCCAACACCACAATCACTGACTGTCAGAGACTGGCCTAAGGAGGCTGATAAATTTTTCCTGGCCAGTCAGGGACATTGTGCGGACGTGCTTTTTCCCGCGCATATCGCTTCGGTGACACGTGATGACTCCACCTTCATCGCGGCAACCACTTCTCGGCGGCAGCTGTCTTCTGGCCCCCAACAACCTTCAGGCTTGTGTTTCTACCATGCAAAGTTTGGAACCAAGGCTAACAAATGTCACTCACCATGCAGTTTCGGCGGGTCGGGAAATGCCAGGGCCGGCGCTCAGTAGTGGCAATGAGCGTTGGACGCATAGGCAGGCTGCTTTTCATCCACGATAGCATTTCTGGACAGCGTTTTCTGTGCGACACAGGAGCGTCCTGACTGCATCCCGTTTGGACATGGTGACCGACAGCCACGGCCCCCCTATGGAAGCTGCCAATGGTAGCCCCATCCGCACATATGGAACGAGGTACGTCGAATTGTGTTTAGGAGGACAGCAATTCAGATGGAACTTTGTTACAGCAAAGGTTGCCATTCCCCTCCTCAGCACTGATTTTTTGGGTGCACATGGACTGTTGGTGGATGTAAAGAATCGCTGTCTGATTGACGCCGTCATGTTTTGCTCTTATACATGCACGCTCAGCGGGACCGACTCCATACGATTGTCTAGCATGCTTTCAGCTTCTGATGATTTCCACCGTCTGCTTGCCAGTTTCCCAGCCTTCACTCAGCCCACTTTCTCTGCATCTGCCGTGAAGCATGGTGTGGAGCACCATCTCGCCACTACTGGTCAACCCGTCTACGCCCGCGCTCGGCGCCTCAACCCAACCAAGCTTGCTGTTGCAAAGGCTGAGTTTGCGAACATGGGACGCCTGGAAATAGTCTGCAGATCTGACAGCCCATGGGCATCGCCCCTCCATATCGTCCCCAAACCTGGTGGTGGCTGGCGCCCGTGTGGCGACTACTGGTGGCTTAATGAGGCAATGGCGCCTGACCCTGATACCCTGTCCCGAACATACAGGATTTTTCAGCACACCTGTCTGGCAAGGTGATTTTTTCCAAGGTGGACCTCTTTCGGTGGATATCATCAGGTGCCGGTACATCCACTGCACATTCCCAAAAGGGCAGTGATCACGCCGTTTGTTGTGTCTGAGTTCCTGCGCATGCCGTTCGGACTTAAAACGCCGCCCAATCTTTTCAACGCCTCATGGACTCATGGGTTTTGTGGGACCTGCCTTTCTTTTTTGTGTACTTGGTTGACATTCTAGTAGCGAGCACGCCCAAGTCTCAGCACATGGTGCACCTCCAACCCCCTTTTGAGCAGCTTAGCCAACATGGATTAATTGTCAACCCCGGCAAGTGCCAGTTCAGCCTCTCCGCCATTGACTTCCTAGGACACAGAGTCACTAAGGTGGAGGCGGTCACACAGTTCCCACGCCCGCTCAGTCAAATCCCTGCAGGAGTTACTCGGCATGGTGAATTTTTACCACTGCTTCATCCCTCGAGCCGCTCAGCTCATGCGGCCTTTGCACGAGGCCTTGAAAGGTAAACCAAAGCACGTTGTGGACTGGACTGAGAGTAGAGACAGGGCTTTTGCCGCCACTAAGGCAGCCCTAGCGAACGCCACCATACTGACGCATCCTTCTCCAACAGCCCCCATCGCCATCACCTCGGATGCCTCGGACTATGCGGTCTATGAGCAGTGGGTAGGAGTGGCCTGGCAGCCGCTGGCTTTCTTTAGCCGTCAGCTGCGCCCCTGTGAGCAGAAGTACAGCACTTTCGACCGGGAGCTGCTGGGTCTCTACCTCGCCATCCGACACTTTCGTTCCCTGCTGGAAGGCCGACACTTCACTGCGTTTGTGGACCAAAAGCCGTTGACTTTTGCCATGGCCAAGGTGGCTGAACCGTGGTCCGCCTGCCAGCAACGTCATCTGTCCTACATTTCAGAGTTCACCACGGACTTGCAGCAAGTTGCCGGTAAGACCAACTACGTGGCAGACTGCCTATCACGGGCTGTGGAGGGGCAGTCCACCTGGGTTTGGATTACAAACGTATGGCGGCCACTCAGGCCACAGACCCAGACGTGCAACTCCTGAGGACCTCTACTACAGGGCTGCAGATCGAGGATGTGATTTTTGGCGATGCCGGCACCACACTCCTGTGTGACATCTCCACAGGTAGTCCTCGGCCAGTCGTTCCCTCGGGATGGAGATGACAAGTTTTTGATGCCATCCGTGGTCTCTCCCACTCAGGTTCGAAAGTGTCACAGAGACTGTTTGCAGCAAATTTTGTTTGGCACGGCCTCAAGAAGGACGTTAGGGATTGGACTAACATCTGTGTTGAGTTCCAATGGGCCAAAGTCCACCGCCACACTAAAGCCCCGTTAGGGTCGTTCCCGGTTCCAGAGAGACCTTTTGACCATGTAAACGTGTACCTGGTCGGTCCTCTACCCTCCTCTCACAGTTTCACAAATCTGTTCACCATGGTTGACAGGACCACCCGCTGGCCCGAGGCTGTGCCTTTGACGTCAGTGGCGACTGTCGAGATGACACGGGCATTTAATGGCACCTGGGTTGCCCGTTTCGGCACTCCTTCGAACATATCCTCTGCCCAAGGCGCGCATTCACGTCTGAGCTGTGGGACGCTGTCGCACAGAGCCTCGTAGTGAAACTCCACCGCACGACCGCATATCACCCACAGGCTAACGAACTCTGTAAACGTTTTCATAGGTCAATGAAGGCTGCCCTGCGTGCCAGCCTCAAAGACAGCAACTGGGTCGACAAGCTCCTGTGGGTGATGCTGGGCATCAGGACTGTGCCAGAGGAGGACCTTCAGTCCACATCCGCGGAGCTTGTTTATGGACAGCCATTGCGGGTACCGGGGGAGTTTGTCCCTAGTGCCACGGTTCCCTGGTCTGCTACTTTCCAACGGTCTACTCTACTGGACAATGCAAGGCTTTTCGCACCTGTCCCTACTTTCCGTCACGGCCTCCCTCAGTCACACATCACCGCTGGACTTCAGACGGCTGACTAGGTTTTCATTCGCCACGATGCCCATAGGGGACCGCTTCGTCCGCCCTATGAGAGCTCATTCCGTGTTCTGGAGACGGGGGACAAACATTTTGTGGAGGACAAAGACGGCAAACCGGAGCGATTCTCTATCGACCGCCTCAAACCAGCTCAAACCAGCCCCCACGCTGTGGACGGCCTCCTGCTCTGCCTCCACCCCTTGCTCCCAAGCCTCCAACACTCCATGCCCCACACACGGGTCATGACGCGACACCGGCTGCAGTGGAGTCTCCTCAACCTCCAGTACAGCGCAACCGTTGTGGTCGGTTGATACGCCCATCTCCCCGTTGACGTGTAGTGACTGTGACATACATAATTCAAATTTGTGTTAAGTGTAGTTGTATACATTGTTGGTGATAAATACAGTACTTTGTTCTTAGCGTTTTTCCTCATTACTGTTCAGGGATCGTGGTCATATTTTGACATATTTTCCTCCGGTGGTTCATTCCATAAATACCGAACGGTCCCCTAGTGTGTGTGTGTGTGTGTGTGTGTGTGTGTGTGCGTGTGTATATATATATATGCATATATATTACACACTAGGGTTAAGACGATCATGAAGAGGTCAGGGGACGTTTGTTCAAGGTTGAGAACCACTGCAATACAGCCTGGATGAGCTACATCGGCAACATGGTGTGCACGTGTCTGAAATCATTTATATTTTGGCTGTTGCTTCTATGAAATCATAATGGATAAACAGACCAAAGCTGCTGTGTGAAAATTAGCATTCAGTTGAATGAGCACGGAATTTCTGTGCAGAATTAGCTACCATTCCTGATCTGTGTGGTGCAAAAGACGAAAAAAGTGTACATTGCGTTTGGACACTTGAGTCAATGGGTTGACAGGTGAGCACGTTCGGAGCTCCTAAACGCATTTGACAGTCTTCGACACGGAACATCTCTGTGGTGACAATCGGCATCAAGCCATCTCGGCGTGTGGTGGAGTCAGGTTCCAGGGTCACTTATTCGCGTGCTTGTTCCCGGTGCAGACTAACAGCGAGATACATAGGCAAGAGCTGAACTCTGGGAAAGTCATTAGATACCCCGCATATTTACACCATATCTCACACAAACACATATACACGGCAGCAAAAGGTAAGGGTCTGGTGTACGTGTTAATTGATTTCATGTGTTTTTCTTTGAGTGCAGTCATACAGGTGCAGTGTGAGCTCACGGGTCTCATATCAGGTTACCGCTCAGGGGACCGGTTACTCAAACACACACACACACACACGCACACACGCGCACGCACACGCACAGACGTTTAAACACTAACCCAACATATGTTTGCTTGGTCCAAGAGGAAAATGACAATAATAAACGATGTGGATGTTGCCTGCCAGGAAGTGATGAAATTATTTCTTATTTCACTAAGAACTATGTGAGATAGTGGAACAAAAACTGTAAATACAACCTAAAACGTACAATGACTTGCTGAATGAGAAAATAGATTCCATCAGGATTACAGAGGATGATAGCTGACAGATTAAAGTTGAAAAGTACTTTGTGTGTGTGTGGCATGCATTACCGAGAAGGGTTTGGATGAGTTCTTATCTTCTTTGCCTGAGATGACTTTTGCGTTCCTCCTGGTCTCTCTCAAACGCTCGATAGATGGAGGCTTCACAAACACCACGTAGGGCTTAAACTCGGCCGTGCGAAGATGTTTTAGCGTCTGATGGAGAGAGAATGTGAAAAAAGAGGGAGAAAGATAAAGAGAGCATGTGAACCGCAGTCATTAAAGCAGCATCACTCATGCCATCATGATTTAGTTTGACACTGATACTTCTGAACATTATTGCTGTTAGTCACTGTTACATTTTGACAGAAAACAGAGCAGCTGATTCACACTGAGCTCAACTGATCTGACTCCATGAGTGAAAATAAAGCACCCCCGGTCTGACACATTACACTTCAGGTAGTCGAGATCCTCATGCTCAAAATAATCAGATCATTGAATTTACCACGCATTTCTGTGGAGGTTTTTCAACTGACTGAATGAATTACTAGATTTTTCAAGGTTCATTTACTCACCTTCTTATTGTTTCAAATGAAAGCAGACAAATGCCTACGGCCTTTTTTAAGCTATATGATGCAGCATATTTTAATTTAGTTTTATTGCTATAGTTTCACAAACCTGGAGAAAAAAAAAATTACTTTGTATATGCATAAAACTGCAAAATATTCTTTGGTTGATTTGTAGTTGATTGCTTTGAATTGTAGATTTTCTGGGTCCATTTTACAAATGTCAAAATGGAGAGCTATTCTTGAGATAAATATTACCAGTGAATAATAACTTAAATTTCAGTCTCTACTTCATAGAAAGCTATCATATGGCTTCATAAGAATATAGTGGAATATAGTGTATAAACTGCATAGGCTAAATTCATTACTTATAATTTCGCTAATTCTCCTTTAAAATTGACCTTTAACCTTTTCACCTTGAAATGTTCTGTACAGAAGCATGTACCTTTATTTATTTTGTAATTCTCCTTTTGTGGGCTTAAATAACAGCATAAAGGTTTGGACCCTTATGAATAAATCAAAGGGAACACAATATTGGTTGCTTTTTAATTAATTTTACAAATAAATAAATAAATAAATAAAATAGCTTGAATGCCTCTGCTCCCCTCTGCTTCCAGTAGACTTTTACTGTACCTCCTGATTGCACTAAAACAAGGTGATGTTCTTCCTCAGTAGTTGTGTCTTGTTTCCCAGTGCAAGTGTCTAAAGATTCTTAAATCAAGATACATTTACTTGAGATGCAAAACAACAAAATATGAAGTGAGTTTATGATTAAAACAAAAATAAATATCTCAGATATTTGTTCTTGTTTAAAGTATAAACTTACTTTCTGCTCTGATTTAAGACCTTTATAAGGCCTTAATTTGTGTAAATTAAGACCTTTTTAAGACCCACAGAAACAATGATAATACAGATAACCATGATGTCATTGCCTCATTCTCTCTCACTACTCCAAAAGAGAAGCCAGGCTCAGACCACCAAAGTAAGATGTGAGACAGAGGTGACGGGTCTTTCACTGGCTTTGCTGTGGACATTGATACAGTTTTGCCAAGACTCAACCGTTCCTCTTTTTACTACTACTCTCTCACCCTGACACCAAGCCTGAGGACATTTTCAAACATGGGACAATTAGTAGAGACAATATTAGATCTGTTAAGATAAAAAGGAAGAGTGCACAGAGAGAGAGAAAGAGAGAGAGAGAGAGAGAGAGAGAGAGAGAGAGAGAGAGAGAGAGAGAGAGAGAGAGAGAGAGAGAGAGAGAGAGAGAGAGAGAGAGAGAGCTCAGAAAAGATCCAGTAGGAATAGTGTGGAATGTCACACCTGTGAAAGGGGGGAAATAAATCTGGAAAAGAGACTGAAGAATGGAGTGACGCAGAGGGAGGTAAAACGGTGAGGTAGAATGTGTATCCGAGAAACTCACATGTGGCTGTACATCAAGAAGGCACACCTTGTTCTTAGACAGGACTGAACGTACAGAGTCGAAGCTCGTCCCATAGTAATTTCCCTTATACTCTCCTTGTTCAATAAACCTGTGGCATAGAAAATGACAAAAAGAACAGGATGGGTTTGAAGTAATGATTAATGCCTCTAAATTTATCTACGTGAATCTACCCACCCTAAAATATAAAGAGAAGCCAATGGACAGGATAATGACAGGAAACACAACCCATTATTTACTCCCAAGCCTGTCCTGATGCTTTCAGTGAAAAAGGCTGCTCAGACATGCACGGTGTGTTCATCTCTTGCATTCTTCCCCACATGGCAATTCCAGACAGTCTGACACAAGGCTCTTTTAAATAATCTTCTATGTTACAGTTTAAATCTAAAACATCTGTTTCCTTGCAGCACAGGCAGGCTTAAATGCCAAATGCAAGAGTTACTTGACTTTCTGAGAAGACAAAGGTAAACAAACACTTTTCCACAATTTAATCTGCCTGCCGTTCAATCCAATCACTTGATTCTTCTCTGATCACAGAACAACGATATGTATTTTTAGGACATCCGTAAAGCAGAGAAATTTGTTAGGATGTGGAAAGTATTCCAGAAGAACAACTGAGTCTTACAACAGCAGGGTGTCGTAATATTTTGTGCATAGTGAAAATTTGGTTGTGACACACGTGACTAAACTTATCATTATTGAAACTGGTAAAATGTTCTATATACTGTATGTACAGCTGTCTTTATCTTTCCCCAAGTATCAATCCAAATGTCAACAAGTCTTTGAAGTGAAGGCTATAAACGCACTCACACTTTTGGACCCATGTGGTCTAACAGCAACCTGTGATTGGGTGATTATATTTAGAAGCTAACGTGACTCCTTGCCATTTTTCGACTCGACATGTTTTAAAAGCTGTACACTCTTTCATTGAAGCCATTTTTTGATGGTGAGCAAGGTTAATTTTGTTGGGTGCTAAGAGGTGGTTTGCTGGTGTTAATGTGACATGTAGGGTTACCAAGAATTCTCAAAGTGCCTTTATTTGAGCGTTAATTTGAAGGCAGATGTGCTTAAACAGAACTGTTGTGTTGTGGCGTTTGTTGTCATGATGTTGTGCGTGTATTGATGGTGGGGTGGAGGCTACTTCTGAGGTTTTTGGGTTCATTTAGGCTGTTTTTAGCCCTGAGCAGGGTTTTCCTTGGGAATACCAAGGTCATGTTTGCATATGAGAGTGGACATTTTCCCACTGGAAGGCAGAATAAATCATTTAAACAATTAAATTAAATTTAAATTCATTTAAACCATTTTCAGGAAAAGTTCAAATTTAATAACTTTAAAATTGTCATGTGGTGTAATTAACTAACATATAGTAGCATTTTTCTTTGTTGGTTTCACGTGGTTTTTCGTAACGTATATTCATGCGTTGGCTTTATAATGTTTTCAAAATCATTCAAATCATTTTCAAGAAAAGCTAAAACAAAACCTGTTAATAAAAAATTGAAATATAATAACATTTGCCTAGAATTCTCAACACATCTTAATACCATCAAAAAATATATACAAATATTTTAAGGTGAAACTTTTTTTTTTAATCATAAAAATTATCACAACATTTTACAACATGTTGTAAAAAAAAATGTTTTCCTAAAAAACAATAGATAAGTTTTTCTTTCTTCGTTATGATATAAAAAAAATCAAAATTAATTTTAAAATAAAATTGAAATAAAAAACAATGTACAATCATTGTATGCATTTCTTTTAATTTATTTTTAAAGGGGTCATGACATTTTATTTTAATATGTTCCTTTTTAAAAAATTACTTTCAACCTTCATTTAGACCCTCTGTCTGAAATGACCCGTGTTTAAGGGGCAGCTCCTTTAAGGCTGGTCAGTAAAAGGCCACTGTTATTGTAGTATCAGTATTAACGCCCACTCGCTGAGTAAGTGCAATACTGCAAAATGCTCCGAACAAACACATAATTCTCTGACGTGATCCGGGATGCCATTCAATTAAGCCATCCACCTGTTTCCGACGCTGGGATCCTTCTGAAGTCTGTACAGAGATGCAAACGAGCGGTTTCAAATGGACATGTCAAATCAAACATTCTTTCACTCTTCTATTTGTCCTGCTGTCGACAGACTCAAGTGCGTGGAGTATGTCAGAAACTGAGCGCGTATCCGTGTACTGTAACCAGTGTAGACAGCGTCAGTGATCATAATAAATATTTGCTTTTGGCACAACCAAGCTCAGTGTAGGCAAATGTCAGCTGTTAAGCAACTGAATGCCAGTGGGAGGGTTCTATGGTGCGGTGATGTATAATTGTTTTGTTTATTTATTTCATTTTTATTTTAAAAGGGACAATGCACATTAATTAACACGAACACTTAAGTTCATCATGTAAATGTGCCGGATTTAGCCATACAGGCTAATTTTCATCAGCTTAAAATGTCCTCCTCAATGAAAATATAACTATGAAACTTGCAGGATGTTTTAACAAAGACCGCTTCTATATCAAAAGATCAAGGCAAATTTGATTTCTCATGCCATAACCCCTTTACATAATGGATCCAGACAAAAAAACAAGACAAAAAAGAGCAACATGTCAATTCAAAGTCAAACTAGACCAAGAACCAAAAAAGGAAAAGAAGAGAAAATGCTGACAAAATAGGAAAAATGAGTCTTTCTAGCCCTCTTGCAGTGCCTCGTGCACACCTGCTTGATCCTGCTCGTTCTCAACTCTCTTCTCCACATTGATAATTGTGGTTTACCCATGCTGATGTTCATTTCACCACAGAACAAGCCACCACATGGTTTTTTCCACCACAAGACAGTTAAGACGCCCGGTTTGCTGGCGAAGTGACATTCTATATGCGTTCCTGTTGTGTTGTTTTATCCTCTGATGAGGGGCTGCGGAAAAACATTCATCACCAGGCCATGCATACAAATATGAGCTTACCAACCACTGGGAAAAAGGAGTCTGATTCCCCCTCTCTCGCGGGCACTCACAGAAACAGACCACCTGTCAACACCCTCTCACTCTCGCTTACAGAAAAGGGATCTGAGCCCACATCATGCTGTTACACAAGTAGCACACACTCGCATACACAATTTGCTTGAAGGAAATGGAGTGGAAAAAGGAAAAGAATAGTGGGCAGCTGAAAGGCAAAACTGGTGAATGTTTGCCATATCGTCTGAGACAGACGACATCAGTGAAAACTGTTGTATAGTGTTTTGACTCGGGTGCTGATTTACTTAAGTTCAGTCAGGGCTCTGGATGATGTGTTGAATACTAACTGGCCACGGAGGCTCCGTCTCTCAGATTTATATCTCTCCCACTGTTGAGTGTTTGTGTCAGGGTTACGGTTGACATGATTACAATCTTGAGAATAAAGGAAGCAGTCCAGCGATCTCCACGGTAAACTTTCACATCCCCAATCCAAATCACAGCAGAAATATTCATATGCTCAATCCAAACAATACACAGTAGTGTTTTGATCTAAGCAAGACAAAAAAAGAAAAAAAAGATTGTGTTGTAGCGTGACTTACTTGTTGTTCTGAATGTCTGCCTCAAAAAGGTGTTTGGAGATAAAATGATACTCCACTCCATCGTTTTCCTGATGTCTCTTCGATCGAGAGGTGTCTGTAAAAGATAAGGCGTAGTGAAGAGAAAGCACTTTTGCATTGGGAAATGACACCTCTTATCTTAAAAAATCATTTGAAATCTTAAATGGGTACAGAGATTTTGGGATCTCAGTTGGTTTTGTGTAGTTTCACACTTAAGGCTGGAATACACTACATGACTTTTTAAATCTGAAAAGATTTTTAAAAACACACATTGCTAGGACACACATGACAAATGGAAACATTGTGTTCTAAAACCGGCTCAAAATATCAAACTTGTTTGCTATACTCCAACTGGATAGAATCATGGTCTGAAGCTTAAAAGAAAAAAAAAAGCGATTTTCTGTGAAATTAATTCTGTCAACTGAAATCTGAAGACAGAGTCTGACTTTCGACAACTAGCGTCAACTCATCCAGACTGTAAATCGGAAAAAAGTTGTGTAGTGTATTCTTTACAAAACTTAAGCCTCCAGCACACCTACAGAACAAGAGATCTAGTACAGTTTTAGCATTTTCAACTCTCGTTTTAACAAATGTAATGGCATTAGTGCTGGAAATCTGAGCAAATCAATTCTGAATCACAAGCTTTTGATTCAGAACAGTAAAAAAAGAATTAAAAGAATTGGCTAAATTTCCAGAAGACACAATTGTTATCAAATCAGATTACACTGGTCACATTGTACAGGATGTTCTACAAGGAGCTCACAAGGACTAGGACGACAACCTTCTAACTTGGTACAGTACATTATGAACATATTAATTAAAAAAATTTCAAGAGGGCCCAAACTATGCAGCTGAGTAAATTCATTGACATTGGCATGACAGGAAGCGCTTTAGAGATACATTTTCACACAGCCACTAAAAATAGGCATAAAAGCTCAATCACAGAATTTTAACAATTGATTTGGAATCTTTTAAATGAAGATTGCGATTAATTGGGGAAAACTTAATTTTTACCCAGCCCTAAATGGCATTAGATACTTTGTCCCTGAATGGACGGAAATAAAAAAGAAAAACATGATCACTGTGTTGGAATAAGTTAGAGGTTGAAGGTGCTTCAAGAAGAACATGTGAAGAAACGTTCATTACAGACATTTCCTTGATTAAAGGGAGTTCCCCATGGGCACTTTATTTCCCACTTAATTTTATTTAAAATAAACCACCTCTCCAAGGTCTGACACCACACCCACCCCGTCTGTCTTGGCTCAACTCACCACAAGGCTTCTAAAGGCCAGTGTGAGTGTAACGCTGCTCGTAAAGCCCCAGGAGCACATGGTACAGTACCAGCACTGAGTTTACTCTGTCCCTCATTAAGCCCTGCTCCTGCTTTCAGCTGCTTATAAACTCCCGTCTTTAAATCACACGGCGCGTGCCAGTCCAGCCAGCACGGCTCCGGCGGGTACAGCCAGGGTCAAAGTTTGCCATGCAGAGACACACAGCGGTGTGTTTAACGAGTGTCGGGGAGGTCAAAGGTCGCTGTAGAACACACCTCTGACAAATAGTCTGCAAGCCGTCAGCAGCTCCAAAACAAACTATTAAACTTTATCACCATTACAACTCGCCTTGTTCCAGGTTTTTTCTTCCCCTGCTTTTTCCTTCTGTTTTTTCAAGGTCCCTCTTGAATGGCTTCTATCGCTCTATCTAGTTGTCATGTATTGGTCATTTTCCTGTATTCTTTTTATGCATACTTTTATATAAAAGTGAAAGTAAAGACATTTATAATAATCACAAAAGATTTCTGTTTTAATCAAATACTGTTCCATTGAACTTTCTATTTATTAAAGAATCCAAAAAAAGGTACCACAGTTTCCACAAAAATCTTAAGCAGCACAGCCGTTTTCATCTGTGATAAGAAATGTTTCTTGATCATATAGATAAAGACAGAGAGAGACGAGGGGAAATGTATGGGTTGGGTGGGATTGGAGTAAATTATTAGTTAACCTCAACCCATCACATATTTGATGAAGAGGCATCCCCCTCCCATGATGACAGCCCACCGCAGACATAAGATAACATGTTATTATACCTCCAACTGCTGGTGCTCACAAAACAAAGAAAAAAAAAAGTCACTCCCCTTGTACTGCTGAAAGAAATAGAATACATTTCATCTGGCATTAGCTCTGTGGCATAGGAAATGTTTTTGGTGTGGCAAAATAATTTGAATTTCATTCTAAGATCATGGAAAATAGCAGTAAAGGCTGGAGAGGAGACAAAATGTTCAAGTGCCCCCAACTAATCGTATTCTACAATCTTGCTAGTGTTGCTGCCACGGCTGGTTTGTGTTTTAAAAGACCCAATTGTTGGAAATGTGAAGCAATCGCTCATGTTGGGCTTCTTTAGAGAAATTAAATTGAAAAGATATTTAATGTTTAATCACTCCATATTAACAATGAGAGTTGGAGCTGGCAAGATTTAAATAAAAAGGGCAAAGACGACCAAAAAGCACTTTAAAACAGTCACTTTCCAAGAATCCATTCCTTTAATCTTAATCCTCCGTAAGGTCTGAGGGGAGGAGGGCTACATAATACAGACTAATGCGGTGGTCACATTTGTGAGCAATTAGGCAGCATTAATGCAAAAAGCTTTGGATGAGATATTAATACCAGTGGCATTTCAAAGTGTCAGAGCCTAAATCAGACATTCTTATTAAAGCCAAGCTTGAATGTAACAAACATCTGTTCTAATCAACAGTCAAGGCTTTTCTAGCCACTGTCTCTAACGCCCTCAAACTCTCAAGCTCAGTCTCTCGCTTTCCTGCCTCTAAATTTGCAATTTCTCCACAGTGTCAGCCTGTTTAAATACATAAGTCACAGCCATATTTATTTGTCCTAAAAATATCTTGTCTGGATGATATGTTTCTGGATGCTGAAGAGAGGAAAGAGGAGTGGCAGTCATGGACACTTCTGCTAAGGACAGGGAAGTGTGTCAAGTAGAGCTGTTATCAATGACAGACTGATGAGGTGACAATACTGTGCCCAAAGAGTGTATAAATGGGTACTAGAAAAAAAAAATCGGTCTTGTTCTTTGTCGCTCACATAACCACACACACTAGGAAGGACTTACGTGGGATGGTGACACTAAAATGTTGTGGATCGGATATCAACAACTTCCTTTTGAGCTCATTCAAACCAACACCAGTAGGACCTGTAGAAGCAAACAGAGAGAGATGTAGAGACAATGAGAAAGAGTCCATTAATATCTTGCTTAACATTTATTTTATTTATCATACTGCTGTATTTATACTAACAACTTAATATGTATTTTTTTTTCTGTCAAAAGAGAAGAAAAAAAAAGACCTTTTATGAATTCAAATGTTTTATCAAAGAAACACTACTGTTCAAACTTTTGGGGTGACTTATTTAATACTTTAATTTATACTTTTAAAGACTTCTATTTCCTAAAGACTTCTCAAAAAATTGCTGTTCTTTTTATTCTATATTCATCAAAGACTGGCTGCTGAAAATAAAGCTTTGCCATCACAGGAATAGATTACATTTTAAAATATTAATTCACAATAATATTGTTTACTGTATTTTTACAAAATCTTACAGACCCCAAATTTTGAACAATATACTGTACAATACATAATGATAATTTTTTTATCCCAAATTTTTAATTCTTCATATTTATTTATTAAAAAAGATATTTGGAAAAACATACTAATTTAACTAAAAATAATTTTACACTGTTATTTAGAAGATTTTGATTTTTAAACTGCATTTTACTTCATGCACTAATATGAAACATTGATATTACATATAATTTGTCACTGTATTACCTGTATTGGGTAATACAGGTAATACACCTGTATTGGGTAATTACACTTGTAAATTGGGTAAACTGTATTGTCACTGTATTATAGTATTATAGCACAATACCAGCAACAGAGATTCAATCCCTTAATGCAATTCTGCATGTCAAGGCCCAGTTAAAGGTAGGCCAAGATTCACACTGTAAAATGCAGATGGTCAAGCGTGGTTTTCTATTAGACTAATGATTGCTATGAGACATGCACAAATCAAAATCTATATGTTAGAGAACACAAAACAGATGTTTTTCCTACTCACAGGGAGAATACACATTTTCATTTGATGCATCCCCCCCCACACACACGTTATCCTTATTTCACTGTGATAGAGGAGAAGAGTAAGATTCTGATTGATTACAGTGAGGAAACAGAAAATTATGTCAAGTGTTTTAGGGTCACTAAGTAATGCAGAGCTCCTGTTTGAGCCATATGTAAAAAGTGCATGTTTATGTGCTATATATATATATATATATATATATATATATATATATATATATATATATATATATATATATATATATATAAATATATATATATATATATACACAATATATATATATATATATCGTAGGTGGGAAAGGAGAAAAAAAAACACAGTAATGTTTCCTCTAACTAGCCATAATTCATCCACAAATGCTCCTTTTTCTTAAAAGGACCTACAAACTCAAACAGTATTTTCTGAGATGTTAATCTGTAGACCCCACCAGGCCCTGACTGCCTGCTTCTAGGCTCACACAGAAATCTTTTCAAAATTCTATTCACTCATCATGTGCACTTAATGAGTTTAAAGCCCTCCATCACTCATCTCTCCAGCGGCTCGCCCCATCTCTGATGTATGGCTGCTTGTGTCTCAAAAGCCACGAACAGCATTGCAACCTGTAGTCTGAGTTCAAGCGTTAAGCAGCCATCCAGCTCACCAGTCTAAACAGCTTTCAACTGAGATGTTGGTGTGTCAAAGAGGTTAACTTACTTTTTTTTCTGGTTATTCTGTTCATTGTCATACGCTTTAATGACCCAAACAAAACCTAGCCCTTTATTCTTCAACAGCCCCAATAAAATAACACATTTGAGTAGTTGTTTTTCAATCCAAGTGTATGTGTGCACTCACGGGGGCAGGTTGCGGTGGTCGTAAAAGTGTCAGTAGTCATTAAGGCGCTCATTAGGGGAGAAGGCTAATATGAAAGGCTTAATAACTTCCAGGCCAAGCGTGGAGCAGATGCAGTTAACCCTGAGGAGCGGCTAGACTGGCTAAACATGGGGGGCCGTCATCCAACCTTCTCTCAACGCTCCTAAAACACAGTCATCATGTCCTCATATTATCAGCTTCAAAATATTCCACCAGTGTGTCCAATAAATAACCTTTCTACACATTTATGTGTGAGATAAGTTCACAAACAAAGCTTTTTTGGTAATAGTTTAAGCCTTTGGAGAGACTGAGCGTAGTGCTACTTGTGCAGGACCCTGCTAACTGCTCAGATGTGTAAAAATTATACTTGATAGTTCTAGGAAGAAACAACACATTGCAGCCCAAATTGTAATGTTCAATTATAAAAGCCCAGACAGAGATGTTTGGAAAGAGCATAAAAATTGTGACATAAAATGAAAAGGTGAATCTGATCCGACGTTTGAACCGACAGCTCCTTTAGATCACCGTTTTCCTCAATGGTCATTCTTCTGTTCCACCGTTATTCTGTCTGGGTCTGAACTACCACTATATCAACTGAAATCTTTTCAATCTTAACTCGAACATGTAGAAAAAAACAGATCATTTGCTATGTTAAATAATCAGGTTTCAGTTAAAACACTACGGCGGGTTCGCAAAGCTGCACAGTTGTTAAATGTGTTGACTTTGGCTGGTCGATTAATATGTATCCAAATAGATAAGATCTTGATCCGTCTGGCAAGTCGTTTGAAACCCAACCACAAACCGTGGGTCAGTCGTGTTAGAGAAAGCAAAGGGGAATAAGACTATTTTGTTCAGGGGTGAATTTGCCTGACCCTGTTGTCTGTAGCCAGGAGTAAACACCTAATGGGAGTGTAAAAGTTGAATGTACTTTCATTCAAAGCTGCAAAGACAATAGCAGGAAAAGAGAAATGACTACAATAACTACAGGTATAGAGTATAAAGAGAGATGTATGAGGGAAAGGACATTCAGATGGCATCATTGATGGCTGCATTATTAAATGCAATAAAACAACTGGCAAAGATGATGAAATAAAGACAAGAGGGAAAAAAAACAGAAGTGTAGGCCAGGAAAAGTTAAAGCATGACCTCAAGGGACAGAATAACAGTTCAGAGAGAAAACACAGCAGACCCTTTTTTCTGCATCCTTGGTTTTGTCACGTCTGATACATACATGATGCTGCCCTCCACCTTACGAGACAAAACTCGTGAAAATATTTACTTTAAACCGCATGAGGTGCAAATTACCAAAGGGGAATCCGGACAGTACAAAAAGCTTGATTAATTAAACAGACCACCTTATACATTCGCTCACACAGGCATGTGAAAACACACTCCATTAATTACATGCACCAACAAAACTGTGATAGAATCCATATGCCATGTTGCGTTCACAAACACACGGGCTGGTCTATTGCGATGAACCATGACCCTGTGCTACCTCTCAGATTTGTACGTGAAATATTTTATACACCTGGTCAACATTACTTGTCAGTATATGAGGAAATTTTCACAACAACAAACCCCTTACACCGGGAAAAATAAATTATGAACTTAATTCATAGTGGAGGAGGTCAATGAAAAGAGGGTAATGCAGCATTTCAGCATTATAAAAAAAGAAAGAAGAAAAAGGGAACCTGAAACCCTCAAACTATCTGTCATACAAATCTAAATTACTTTTTATTCACACTTTTATGAAACACTTAATTCATTGTTCTGGCCTCTATATCCCCTGTCCAGAATAACTGGCAAACAAACACCAAATCTGACTTTAGAAAATGTAATATTTCAAGGTTTTCTTCACTTTGTAAAGTTGATGTCTCACTGGAGTTTCGCTCTAGCTGTTCCCTTGAAAACAAGTGTTAACAATTCATTGGTGAATAATATTAAGGAGGAATAAAATGTTCCGTTAGAACACCAGCACTGCAAATGAAGTGCCACATAGATGAATTAATCCTCAGCTGGTCCCGTCAGCTCCAGGGGTCTTCATAGGTCTGGGTTTGAGTGAAAGTCCCACAGCAGAAAAGGAATTATGGGTTTCAGTCAAGTGCTGTTGTGGGTAAAGGACTGTTTGTGTGGAGCCTCAAAACTGTGATTTGATTTGTGCAGTGGTCTCAACAGTAGAAAAAAAAAATTAAGAAAAATACCAAGCGCGCATGCTTGAGCTAACCAAACTAAAAGCAGAGACAATCTTTTTGAAATTCCATTTAGTCATTTCTGAAAACTTTTAAATAAAGGCAAAAAAGACACCAAATTTGTCATACTTACCAACTAACATGACAAGTCTGTGTCTGTCTCCGTGTTTTCTGCGGTAGGTTGTCACCTCTTCATAAGTCGGCACATCAGCGGTGTCATACTGCTCACTTTTCTTACATTCATACATGGACTTATTTGTCTTCTTATCTCTTCTGCTGAGACGAAAACTTCTTCGCAGGCCCGCTGGAGAGGGAGAAGTGAGGGAGAAACAAATAAGACAAAAGAACAACAAGCTTGTCTGACATTCTTATGTGCATTTGAGAATGAGGATATAATGAAGTCATATAAGTCTTACTGGATCTTAAACACTTACGCTTAAAGTTCTGCACATTTCCTTAGAATTGTGACATCATATTAGCCTTAAAAAGATTTTATTTGATTTCTTTATTTTTTGTATTCTGTTATATTACTATTATGCTTTTATTTACACTATTGTTCAAAAGTTTGGGGGTAGTAAGGTTTTTAAAATATTTTTGAAAGATGAGACTTGGGTTTACCTAGGCTGCACTTATTTGATCAAATACAGTAAAAATAGAGTGTGAAAAAATTGTGAAAAAACTTCTATTTTAATATACAAATGTAGATGAATAAAATTTTCAAGAGAACAGCATTTATTTTAAATAGAAGTTTTTTAATGTTGTAATTGTCAGTGACTTGATCAAATATGTCTTTGCTGAATGAAAGTATAAATATATAAATAAATATATATATATTTATTTAGGGCCATTATTGACATTGATCTACATATCCCCCAATCTTTACGTGTTTATTCATTAAATATTTTGGCATATTGGTCACACTTTCATCCACCGTTAAGTGTTCAGTACTCTTTGTTCCATTTACCACATTTTACCATATCTAAGCTCATTCCGCAGATTTTCCCTGAAAAATAAGCACGGAAAATCCAAAAAACGTCCACAGATTCCGTCTGGGCCCGATCATAACAGATTTTCCTGTGCGCCATCATATGAACCGACTTGTGTTTCTTTCATCCACATCCAGGTAACAAAACGACCAGACTGAAATATCTGAGGCTACGTTTTTCAAGGGGACATGGCAGGAGGTGGGCTATTTCAGGACACGGTCATAGCTAAGTGTGGTTTTTCATGCCCTAAAAGGTTGTTAGGAACGTCACCACAAAACTTCCTGTCTGATTACTCTGGACAGCACCAGTCTGTCTTTAATGACCCCAGACTATATCAAAACTCAAAACGTACCCCTCATTTAAGCAGCATGGTTTTATATTCATGACAGATGCTAGTTAGTCTAGCACAGCCCCAAACCAGAGACACCTAATACCCAATCGCTGCACAAGGCATTTTCCCCTCCCGCCTCCACAGCATTTTTTTTTCAAGATGTGATTAATGAACTCAGGGATATGATGCAAGATGCCCAAGTAAGATTACGGCAGTAAGAAAATTATGGACTGAGAAGGGGAATGAAAAAAAAAAAAAAACCTTAATCCAGTCCCCCTTTAATACTTTCCACAGTATCGAGAGACCGCGGAGCACAGATGTGCAGCCGTGGAGAGATCCTGCATTCTTTACAGCTTGTTCTTTTCCACACAGTCACCTAATAAGGGCTTGTGGGGACCTACGCTGTGATACAAATGAAACACACCGTAAGTCAAGCGCTTGCTGTACCACAACACAAGTGTTTGTGTGGTTCCACAGTGGGGATTTGGTTACAAGTGTTTAGGAGAGAGCATTCTTCCACTCAGGCTAACCTGTGGTCTTCTTCTGCTCATGCCACTTGACGTCTATTCATCACGCTAAAACTCAGCCATGACTACAGCAAAAACATCAAGTCCTACAATTATTATAAGGTGGTAGGCATAAAGGTATGATTATCTGACAAAAATCAACAACATTTGATGGAGAAAAAAAGTACTAGTTGTCAATTTGAAAGAAACAATCCCTTCGAAAGGATGTGACAGTGACCTTTAGTAAACAAACAGTGAGTGGCTTGTTCTGTTCAATTTTAGTATTTTTCAGATTCAGCTGTTGACTGACTCTGGCAATGGGAAGCTCCATTTTCTCGAGCACAGAGCAGGTGCACAGCTTTCATTACGGCTGCTCGGCTGTGGCTAGTCAATGAAAATTGCAGTTCTTTGTATGAAGAGGCTTCGTAATCGGGACCCTTCAAAACCACTTAAAGCAGGATAGACGGCTCCATCCAAATAGCCAAAATATTGCCTTCCATCTCAATAAGGATAAATAAATCAAGGCTCAGATAATCAAGCAACTATACCACACTCTTGAACTGGAGTCGCCGAAACTGATTGAGGTTAAATTAGAAAAAAAGCATGGAAATTAATCCATTCTAGTCTTAGCAGAAATGTTTCTACATTTTGGTCCTGCACCCTGTCAGGAAACCTTAGTTGTCTTGTTCCAAAGGACACATCTTGATTTGCGTGACGTGCGGTGACAGAAGGCAGCTTGAGTATATTAGAAATGCTCAGGCAAGTGCCTTCTGGTTTTGGGATGAATATAAATATAAAAAGAGAAAGCCAACTAGCCAAGGACAGTCATAAAATTCCTCCCATTTCCCCTCTGAATATGACAGTACAGGCTAGAAGACCGACACGTGCTCGCTGCAGAGGCCCAAACCTGCACCTCCTAATGGCGTGCACTGTTGCGTGACAAGATAATTGGACCTCAGAGCTACGCAACCTACCATCACCAACTAGCAGTTCACAAATCAAACCTGTTCTTCCACTGAGACATGGAAGGAAAAACAATGAAAAAGGCCCGAATTCAGTGTAAACACAGAAAGACACGCACTGCCGCCGCACACACAATCGCCTGAAAGCTGCTGTGGCTCCCGAATGCCCATTTTCCACAGCAATAATATCTTACAGTCGTGGAAGAAATTTAGTATATCTGTGAGGTGAAAGCCCTGAGGGATTCAAAAACGTTAAGGACTACAAGGGGTAATAACCATCAAACACATTACCTCCCTGTATGGATACGGAATGATTCACATTTATCAAAAAGATAAGGCAACCAAAAAAGGTCAACGAGGGGAATCATAATACTCAGTAGAGTGATCAGTCAAACTGAAAATGATTTCATAGAGCTCTCCTATTTTTCCATAATTTTTTGGTTTACAATCTGTGACTAATTCTTTTATCCATTATTTGGGATTGGATAATCATTGTCCTGTAGTTGTAAGTCATATTTAAATCATGCAGAATATTTTCACAAGTATGGCACTTCTTGCAGATTCAGAGAATGAAGGATATGGATATGATTGAACAGAGTTCGCTGTATTTCAGTGAGAGTAGTTTCAAGGCTTCGAGAAAAGAGGAAATGAACTCAAATAAAGTTTTCTCTTGTGAAATACCTCGGCCTACGCCTTCCACCCCAAACAAGGTTAACGGAGAGCTCCATGTTGAGCATGTGAATGATCCATTCACTCACTCCCACCCTCTTTTACGGTCATCTGTGGAAGGGTTTAACAGTAGTGTACAGGCCCCTTGGGTGGTGTCTGAGGGACCCCCAGCATCAAACATTGAGTTTCCGGTACAAATCGCACGTACCAGAATCGTCTGATCTCATCTCATGTGCACACTAACTATATTCCATCTCTTGTAAGGGAAACCAGTCTCCAACAAACGCTTTACCAACCACAATTATCTTTCAGCATTCCCACAGATAAGCACGAACTGGCTTGTGATCCTGGATCCAGGGGAGAAGATGGATAACTCTCACAGGCAACGATTAAAGAAAAACAAATATTTAGTAGAGCTATTTGAAATATGTATTGGGCACAGCTTTGAATCATGTTGAACTCGTTAAGAATAGCCGTCTAGGGGAAACACACTGTAGGAGTGGATTCCATTGTGCTGCATAAGTGGAAAGTCGTGTTCTGCCCAAGTGTTACAGGCTTGCGCTGAATACCGACTCTTCGTTCCTGTTGGCCGGAGGAGAACAGATTTGTATCAAGGAGTGATATTTGTTTTTCCTCTATCCTATCCCAAATTCCAAATTTAGAGAAAGGATTGTTAGAATTTATTAGAGCCATAATTCCATATCAAAATATATATAATATATTTGTATACATTTATACAAATATGCCATTTATATGTGATCATAAACTGATAACATGTATACATTAAATGCAAAGCAAGTCACTTTGGATAAAAGGTATCTTGTAAATGCATTAATACAAGTGAAAGTTTAAATATTATGAAGCCTGATAAATTATCGATTGACAGTTGCTTTTTGTGCTATGATGTTACAAACATTAATTCAATAGGTTGAGGTAGAGTTTATCTATACAAATATTAATAATAATAATAATATTTATATAAAAAAAGCATAATACTTTATGTGTGTGTGTGTGTGTGCGTGTGTGTGGGGTGTTAGGGTTAGGTTCCCAGTGATCAATCGCGGTCAAATTTGAACTCTCTGACCGACCGAAGAGAGACCAAGTGGGCTTAGACATTAGCCGTTACGGCCCTGGAGATCAGCTCTCAACGTGGCTGAACAGTCTAACTCACAGACAAACTGAGTGGGCTGCCAGGTCAAGCCGGTGTAGTCATCACTAGCAGGTTTAGTAAGTATCTGAACTACAAATCCAAGAGGCTAGTTGGAGGACACAGCCCTCCTGTTAGTCTCATCAATCACCTGTTCCTTCCATCAGAGATACAAAACACCCACATACAAACATCACCAACAGACACACAAGATCTATTCACTGAACCACTGCAAAGTCTGGCCATTTCTGACCCCCACAGATGGATAGCCAAACACAGAGTAAAGGACATTGAGACTATAATCATCTGAAATATGTACTGGCTACAAATCAGTCGAAGAGACGCACATTTGCTCTCAATGTCCATGGCTAATTCAAATCTAGTCTACCATACACACAAAATTAGAGACAATGCCAAGCGACCTCTCCAAATTAAGATCCCAGTGACTTCAGCCGATTATAGTAAAGTGTATCCACCTGAGCCGGGGTCAGTGAGGGGAAAAGCTTGGTAATCGAAAGCTGTGCACAGCTACAGGCCTTGAGGCTTCTGGCCCAGGTGCTGCTCCTCCAGGAGTGAACCTGTGGACAGATGAGATAAACTCATTTTGGAAATGGAGCTTTTTTTTACTTCAGTCTAAAACACATCTCCATTTTTCCATAACTCCTGTCTTAATTGGATTCCGGGGGCTGATGGCTTTCCCAGCTTTAGCTTCTCCCCCAAATGTTTTCATTTTTTTGTTCTTTCTTCTGACTCCCTTCGCCTGGGCAGTCTAGAGTTAACAGTCCTCCTCAGTCTTTTAGTGCATGATGCCCAGTTTTACTCTAACTTTTTTTAAAGTCAGCATGTGAATGATACCTAGTGTTTGCAAAATGTTCTATTTTAATAAATTTTAAGATACAATTTATCTCTTATTCATTGTAATATACGGATTTAGTGCTCAAATTATATATATATATATATATATATATATATATATATATATATATATAAAATTATTTTATATTATAATATACTGATCCCAGGCTTTTGAATGATGGAAACCCAGCTACTATTGTAGCTCTTAAAGTTTGTTCTGCTTACCAGGTTCAAAGCAATACAGACATCTTTCTTTTCTCTCACACATATGCACAAACACACGTGCACTGGTTCAGCTGAAAACCTTACTGCTGACATACATGAATGGATGGCACACTTGGGATTAAGACTAATACTCCTTGCACGCCTGACACCCCTTCATCCCACTGACAAAGGGTGGAGCAGAACTAGCAAAGCATCCGTGTTATACAGTCTTACATTACAACCACACCAGGTTCAAATCATAACAGCGAATTACACCGCAGGCAAGACAGAGTACAATGATGGGACTTGCAAGTTTTACGTTTTTTAAAGAAGTTTAAAAAAAATTCTCCTGTTACATGGAATATGTAATGCATGGCAGGGCACGGAAGCTGGAAGGAGCTGTTCAGGGACCAGCCCTTGAGGTTCTTAGGCTGTCAGGAGGAAGAGGAGAGGCTGAGGTCAGAAGGCCGGTAATGAAAGCATGGAAGAAAACAGGACGGCAACGTTGAAAAGGTTATCCCTATTGAATGTCGGAGCTTGATTGAGCTTGGCACATGGGACTGCACAGCTTTCTACCCACAGGATCGCTTGTGAAATCAAAAGAGTTAGAATGAGTGGCCAGCGGCTTCGGGTTTACACAAACAGACTAATGTCTACTAGTCATTAGACTAGGAGAGGGAGAGGAAGAGGGAGAGAGGGGGAGAGAGAGAGAGGGGGAGAGAGAGAGAGAGAGAGAGAGAGAGAGGGGGAGAGAGAGAGAGAGAGAGAGAGAGAGAGAGAGAGAGAGAGAGAGAGAGAGAGAGAGAGAGAGAGAGAGAGAGAGAGAGAGAGAGAGAGAGAGAGAGAGAGAGAAACAAAGACAAAGGAGAAGGAAGGAAAGGCTGAATCAATCTGGGCAATTGAGACAAAAGCAGCAAACAAGAAACTCAGAGAAACAGGAGGGGAAACAGAGTACAGTGGCCCCTAAAAGACATTATCAAAATATAACAAAAGAAGAATCTAATTAAGATGCATATAATAAACAATTTATATACGTATACACAATATACCATTCAAAAGGTTGGGGTCAGGAAGTTTTTGTTAAATAAATTAGTCTTTTTCAGCAAGGCTGTATTAAATTGATCAAAAGTGACTGTTAAGAAAATGTTAAATAACATTAATAATGTTACTCAAGACTTCCAATTTAAATGAATAAATAAACTTTTCTTTTGAACTTTTTATTCATCAAAGAATCCTGAAAAAATGCAAATAAAGTTGTTCTAAAATAAATCTGTACAACCGTTTCCAACATTGATAATAATAAGAAATGTTTCTTGAGCAGCAAATCAGCATATTAGAATGATTTCTTAAGGATCATGTGACACTGAAGACTGAAGTAATGATGCTTTCTTTGCCATCACAGGAATAAATTACATTTTAAAATATATTAAAATAGAAAAGTTATTTTAAATTGCAATATTATTTCATTAATACTGTTCTTACAGTATTTATCAAGATTAAAGATTAAAAAAAAAAAAAAAACTTTATCTTTATATCTTTATATCAAAATGTACAAATAAATAACTATATTTACCTTCATAATAATCTAACATATTCACTGAAATGGAAGAAATAACGGCTTTGGACAAATTAAGGAACGAGAAATGGAATACCTAAAGTGGATTTAGAATGGAGTGATTACAGAACATTAAGCAGGGAGGAGAAATTGCTGTGAACTGAAACCGAAGACCCTTGCAAAAGACAAATAAGTGATTTTTCTACTACAAGATATTTAATACTTGAGGACCCACGGAAATACTGAACGTTTTGCGTCCACTGTATAGAGCTGTCCCTGACGGGCATACTGTACAACAGAACACGCGAGTCTGTGCGGTAACAGATAATGAGAATGCTACGGCACACTCATTTTCCACACACTGACGCTAGAGATGGAAACCAGACTAAGACCTGACTGAGAGCTGGCCTTCAAACAGCCCAATGTCCAACACACACCACATCAAGAGCCCGCCGGACCTCCACCACAAAGCCTGGAAATAAACCAGTGCCTTTAAATGCAATATGTTGAACATTTACAGAGAGCTATTTAAACTAAAAACACTGCCAACACACAGGAAAATCAGAAAGTACAGCTGCTCAGGGTGGCTATATGAGAAACGAAAGCATATTTGGATCTTTTTTTACAACAGGGCTGGGAGAAAACAGATTACTTAGATTTCACTGATATCAGATGGTATGTTTAAATTCTCCACTTTGCATTGTGGATAAGACTAAACAACACTCAGGAATCGCCACAGACAATAACAATGTCACTCTTAGAGGAAACGTACAAAGCACATGGTCATGACAAAAAAAAGTAAAGACTAAAAAAACAGACTACACCAAAAGGGGAAGTCAGCAGGCTGATTGAGTCGACCACTTATAAAAGAAGATATATGCAAACTAAGCCAGAAGGAAGCTTGACAATGATATTATAGGACATGCAACAGCGTGCAGCCACATGTCAAAAAAGATTCTTGTCCGACAGAGCAGACACACAGAGAAGGAGAGGGAGGGAGAAGATTGAGAACTAACAGCACAAGAAACGGTTACAAGAGAATGACACAGAACGGGATATACACACTCTTTTATCATTAATATGAATCAGATAGGAGAGAGAGGAGTGCTATGGGACAGAGGACAGACACAAAGCATAATCAAAAAGAGCTCACCAATATGGAGTCCACTTAAATAGGAAGCAAACTCATTGTCCTCTTCAAATTATGAAAGGCAGAAGAAACCAAGACAGATTTATATTAGAGAGAAAGATAGGAACACTACTACATCCTGAAAGATGAGCAAAACAGATTGCCAATGGTAAAAAAGACTGTCAATACAGCTTATAGTAATATAAACAAAACTGACAGTGATTACACTACCGTTCAAAAGTAGGTCTGTACAATTTTTACTGTATTTCTGATCAAACAAATACAGCCTTGAGCATAAAAGATCTTTCTCAAAAACATTGAAAAATCTTACCGACAACAAACTTTTGAACGGTTAACAGACAAGCACAAAGGTCATATTTCCTTCATCTATTGATCCTCTACAACTAAACCAGGTGGACAGATCTATTGGCAGGGTTCGCATTCAACTTCCACGACTTTCCATGAGGGCCATAAACTTCAGATTTCTTTTGTCTATTAGACACAACACATTGCATTCAATACATACCTTACAGATGGGGTAAAATAAGTTAAAACATCTTTTGCGTCTCTCACAACAATAAGACTATGAAATACTGGGGGAATGTGTTCACAATCACATTCACACGGTCTATCATAGAGAAAGACTAAAATGGGTGGGATTCATTTGAGCACTCATCATTCTAATCTCATTTAAAGTGTAAGGCATAGTTGGTCAGGCAAATACGGATGTATTGTGTGCTTGTGAACGTGTGTTTTAGTATACAGTATGAGAGAGATAGAGTAGGGTAATGAACTCTTGGCCCCTTTACACACTCTGCTACGCTCCATTAGGCTGTTTTGAACCAATGAATTCTAATCAACCATATCTTCATTGTTCGGGTACTCTATTACCACATACAGGGGTCCCCAGCCAATGATCTAATGGCTATGATATTTCATAGGCGAACCAGAGTTAGTCTGAAAGCTGTACCTTCAATCTCCTCCACTGGGAAAGCAAAGAAAGGAATATAATAAACATAAATAGATTAAAAACAGATCAAGAGAGTGATGGGAGAAGTAAAAGAATGGAGGAAGAAGAAACTGACCTACCCCATTCGACTGTCTCATCATCTTATAAAGGAAAAAAATAAAAGGAAAGATAAAGTCATGTGACTAGAAAAGTACACATTACAAACATGATTTGAAATATAAAAAGTTAAAGGGACAGTTCAACCAAAAATATAAATTCTGTCATTTACTTATAATCAAAACATTCCAAACCCGTTTGACTTTTTCTTCTGCTGTTTTAATGAAAGTCAATGGGGTGCAATTTTGCTTTAACATTCTTCAATATTTCTTCTTTTCCACAATTTAAAGGTTTGGAACGACTTTAGGATGAGTAAATGATCAGTTTCAATTGAACTATGCCTTTAAATGTTGAACAAATGTAAAAATCGGTTTGTATTATATGAACAGTCTTCAGTATGCCATTAAGTGGTAAACCATTGCTTACCTCATAGGAAACTGCAGATACAGAACAACTAACAGTTCATAACAGCAGAGAAAGTGTGTATTTGAGTGTGCATGTGCAGGCCACAAGACATGGGAACATTTGGAGTCACTTTAAAAGCTTCCTCCAGTTCATGTGGTCTCAATTCTACTAAACAAGCTTAAATCAAAACACACACGAGCAAAGGGCAGCATCTACACAGCCTGCCATACACATCCACACAGTCCTGCCAAGAAAGCAATACCATGAAGAGGAGGATGGAGGGCAGTAAAATCTTTTGTGTGCTATCAGTCAGGAGAATCCTTAGGCATCTTTCTTCTTCTTAGTGTGAAAAAGGGGGATCCAAGGACATTTAAGATTTAGGACAAGAAGTGAAGCAACTAAGCTTAGGATAAGAAAAAATAGGTAAGATTTACAAAATGAAAATGAATAACTGTCACATCTGTCATAATTACTGTATTTCAGATAAAATGGAAACTGTGAGGCAAGTGCATGAAGCAGTGACCTTACCTACACCTAGCAAGTTTTTCTAGCCATTGTCAGTAATATATGATCCTTTTTTTTTAATGGCTTTTGGCCACAGAGTTAAAAAAAAAGAAAAAGAAAAAAAGAAAAAACCTACCACAGACTGGACTGCGCAAACTTGGAAACAAGATAATTGAAATGATGCAATTTTTACATGACAGAATGATTCCAAAAAGATAACAGATGCCTTTTTTCTCCCACAATTTATAAATGAATCTAGAACAGATGATTATTACAAATAAGTAGGGATGGTGAGTGTAGATTAAAGGGGTGCTTAAATTGTTTCCATATCTACAGTTATGACAGAACAATTGGATTGAAATTATATCTGGTCGAACAAACATCTAAAAGGGCACAAACCAAAGCACGTGAACAGTCATGAATAGACCAACTGATTCATTGTTTATATACACAGATTTACATCAATCCCGTTGTAGATTTCACATGTTCTGTTTACATCTATTTTGACCAATGTAATATATATCTATTTACATGTGCATTACTGTACATGTACCCCGAACAAAACTGCTCCACATGCAATGTGACATTATGATAACAAGAAGCTTGTGATTAGTGGTCCTGAACACGTTAGGATCATCATATAAATTGCATTTAAGTTGCATATAAATGTAGCTTGTGTAACCAGAAGACACATTAATCATGAGAAAGGTAATCATGAGAGGTGAATATGAGACGAGATGTGTTAATCTATTTGTAAACAAAATAAACAGTTATTAACTGACTGGTTAAGGCTCAGGGTTGGTAACCGGAAGGTTGCTGGTTTGACATGTCTAAAGCACATCCCCATTGTGCCAATGACATCGCATAAAAGTGGAGAAGAAAAAACAAAAAATGTATCTGGTCATGTGACAGTTAATAAAGATTCTTGTGTAAGTCTTAGGTAAGAAGTCATTTAACAGATGTTTTTATCCATGTAGCGTATAGTACGCAAACTGTACTTTCATTAATTGAAAGGACTATCCCTCCATAGGAGTTTCTGGAGGTGATGGCCCAACGCCACGGCTAGACTTGATCTGGTTTGGGGGAGCGAGAGACAGGAAGTCCCTTGTGGCTCTTTTGACGAGCAAATCCTGTCAGGGATAATGGCATAACCTGCTCACTGCGACCCTGCCTTGCGTTGAGGACTACCTCGCATTTGAATGGCAGGTCATTTACGGCAGCAGGTCAGGCTGGTGGTTCCGTGCACACGACAACAGTGTTGCAAGCGTACCAGGCGGATCTGCTTAAAGACTTGGATCAGGGGGAGGGACTGTCTGGGAGGCAGTCGCGAAGCCACACCGCACCATGCATTTAGACCTCCGGGCTACCAAATAAACTGCCGTTGTCATTGGTTATTCAATGGCAGAGATGGTGGCCGTGGAGAGGCATCTGTGGTTCAACTTGGCAGACATTAAGGAGAACGAGAAAAAAAAAAACTTTTTGGCACGTCTGTGGAGATGGTAGTCAGAAGGTTTAGAGGGGCATGGGTGCGGTCAGCAGCTTTCAGGGGATACATCCCACGCATGTCTAAGCCTTCGCCTAATACCTCTAGAGAACTTTGTCCGTCACAGCCTCTGACCCTGCCTCCAGTCCTAAGACTGAGTGTGGCCTCCAGTGCTCCTCCTTTGGCGAGGAGTAGATCGCAGAGGAGGCGGGATGCTGGGAGTAAGTAATTGAAAGGAAGCGATTTGGTAAACTAGAATGAATCGATAAGGAGAAGTAACATCCCTCCTCCTTCCCAACGTTTTGCGATGTAACAGATGGGGATCCCAGATTGCGGCGTACACTCGAGTGAAAAGAATTATCAAACAAGAAAAAAAAAAAAAAAAAAAAAAAAAAAGTAGGGTGGGACTTTAACGATTGGTTGTTGACTGGATGAGTCCGATCTAACTGAGAGTCAATTATAAGAAAGAGTCAGGGTTTAAGTGGACAAAAATGACCGGAGAAGGCCAGCATACATCACCAGATAAGTCTGTCATTTTATTGGACATCAAGTTATGACATTTGGAAATATGAGGTAAAAAAAAAAAAAAGAGAAACATATGCATGGTTATTATTCATAATAAGATCAAGAAGATGTGTTTAGAAAAAAGATAGGGTGAACATTTTATGCCAACTTTAAGTACCCTGCTCAAAGACAATGGTGCTCACTCCTTGTGGGGATTGAACCAGCAAACCTTTTTGTAACCAGACCAACCTATATGTGCACATGATTCGAATGTGTGCACTGTAATTTTTCCAGTCCTTCATAAGGATTTAATTGATATTGACTTTATTTTATTTAATCCATAAAAAAACTATTTCTAGCCTACACATTTTTGTAACTATATACAATAATTTTTTTTTCAAATGTAACAAATTTTTTTTTTTTTTTAAATTCTTGTTTTTAAGATTAATTTCCATGACATTCCCATGCTTAAAATTATTTTTAAATATGATTTGACAGTGGAAACCCTGAAAGATTTAGTCTCTGTACCTGCCCAGGGGTGTGGGGTTTATAATGGATATGACATACAGTCTCAGCTAGTTGTCATGCTGTTCTGATAAGTAAGGCTTTACTTGACAGCACATGTCTGTAGTGCAAAGCACTAGCGTGTGTTCAGTCATCCAGAGAAAGCCCCTCATCACTGCTCTTTGAAATATGGGCGAACGTCACCGCACTGGAGGCCAGTGGACAGATGGTCTTACTCTTAAAGTGCACAATCATGTGGTTTCAAACAAACAATTTATTTTTTCCAAGCACACCTATATGCATCTACAACACCTGTATTTGGATTGATATTGTATACGGTCTGCTTCTAGTCAAGTCAGACATGGACACATTAGCTTTCTGTTTTTCTGAATTGAGCACGCGTTTCTGACAAATTTCCATACGTGACGTGATTCAGAAAAATTCTACATATGAAAAGTTGCATAAAAGCAGGACTTTAATATTACTTATGCTTGTTCGTTAAGTGAAACGTAAATAGTTTGCGAAGACGACAGTTTCACGACTCCTGTGGTGGTCCTGGAAAATGCATCAATACTGATAATAAAGTGACGCACACATCAACTTTTACTTTTTCTTTGTTTTAAGCAGCCGACAGAGTGACAGAGAAAAATGGGAAAGGTGGGAGGCCAAACATGTGGCATTGGGGATAAGAATCCAGAGTGGCTGTATTATTCAATCAAGTGTGCGTGTAGCTGTACGGATGACGGCAACATGTCGAGAGTGTTGCTGCAGGTCTGTCTCGTGGTGAGTCTTAAGTGCACCCATGTGTAGAGAGTAACCCAGCATAGCTCCATAAAGACCCCTGATGTCAGTCGGAGGGAGAGATTAGAGCTGTGGCGTACAAACACACGCACACACGCATACAATAGTCAAATGTGAGAGATTAATGGAAAGCAGGAGAGGAAGCTTATGTCCAGGCGTTTATTAATGCACATGTACATGAATACACATGTGTGCACATATCTGTCTGGCACCAATCAGGGGAGTCTAGGCTTCCTGTCTGCATTCACTTCACCTTGCACTTCCCACCCTCTCATCTAATCTTTTCCGGTTGCTGTTCCTTCTATTCATTTTTTTTTAGCCACTGTCTCGTCACAGCATCTGCATTGCATGGGCCTCTCTCATACGACAGTTCAAAAATCATTTCTGCTGTAGTCCAGGAACAAAAGGATGAGTGTGTGCAGGGCTCAACAATACGGTGTCTAGCCTGAGGTCAGTGAGAGAGTTTTGGGCATTACCACTGGAAATTTTACATTCAGTGATCTTGTACAACCATGTTTTAAACCAGTTATTCTCAACCTGTTTGACACTAAGGCCCCTGTTGTCTAACACTTTATTTGATATTTCTGCTGTAATAATAATAAAAAAAAAAGTTAGAAAACAAGCAGTCTAAGCTGTGGAGGCACTGGTACAGCTGTCTTTTTAAAATGCCTATTTAATTATTGTTTCTTTTTATTTGGTGTGTGTGTGTGTCTTGTATCTATATTGGACCACGAATCCGGAATAAAGTTGAATTAAATTGAATTGAAGCAGTTTTGTCACAATTAACAGAAACTGAGTATTGATGTATTGAATTCAATTCAATTTTGTAGTTTCAATGTTTTTTTTACTTTAGAGTTTGATTATCTTAATATATTATTAATAATTTATTTATTTAAATGCTTTTAAGTCATTCTTTGGCCTTTGTGAAAGTTTTTTCCATAGTGGGCCTCATCCCCTGGCTGAGAACCACTGTTCAGTTTCTGTGATTTAATCAAAACTCTTTAATTTTTTTAACGGTTTACAAATTATGATGATTTGTCACCAAGATAATGTTATCTAGTTGACTAACATGGGTGAGGTTTGTCAAAATTGCAAAAATTATTTGTAACCACCTTGAAAGTACCATTAAAAATGTGAAACGACAAACCAAAGAGTAATGTTTTGCATCATATGCTATCGCTATCCAGTAAAAGTGTTTGAATGTTACATTATATGTACATAATTTCCAGTTTTGTAGAGAAAACACTTTTATAAAGTGAAATGATGTTAAATACACTTAAATTTAAATGGAAAAATACAAACATTTCTACTAAATATAATATATTTATATATAATTATTTTTATAGTGGGGCCACAACTAAATGGCCCGACTGAGCCAGTAGGGGGAAAAAAACATTGTTGAGCTCTGGTGTGTGTATGTGTTTCAGTGGTTGTTTTAGTTGCTGCATGATTGTTTGAGTGTGGTCCTTACAAAATCTTTTGCTGGGGGTCCTCTGAAGAGTAGTGATGGTTGTGGGTTTCCAGCCTGCAAACCTCCTGAAGGAAGTGAGAGAGAAAGATAAAGATCTATAGATAGTAGTAAACAGATAGTATACATTCACATAGTATACATTCACAGAGTCAGTGCTTGGGACTGACAATTGTTTTTACTGATATATGTGCAAGTGAGAAGCAATCACACATCAAATCTAAATCAACCTACAACAGCGTGTAAAGGAGTCTGTTTGGTCTTTGAATATCATGTATTACTCTCATTTACAACCAAACCCACTGCTGCCAACTCTCGCGCATTCAGCGTGAGACACACACAATTGACACTTTTCACACACTCTCACGCCACACATCCATTTTCTCACGGAGAGAAAAATTGCGAAGAAAAGAGGACACTGACAGACAAGACAGAGCAGGTTACTTTTGATATGAAAAAAATTCTCAGCTCTAAGATTCTGTCAATTTTATTACGAAATTCAGACAATAAATACCACGCTAGTAAATGTGACGTGACAGACCGCTGTAGCACCTCAGCTGAACTCAAGTGGCACATGAACCGATCATCTGTTACTTTTTATTTAAAGACACAGTACAACTTACCAAAATATATGCCTCATAACATTACATTTACCTCAGGAAAGCCATTTAATGAACATAGCACATTAGTTGACTAGACAAAAAAAGCTATAGAGGAGTGTTTTGCTAAATATGTGCACTATATTACATATTTATTATATTTTTAACTTATTAAAGGTAAATATAATACGGTTTTCGTTATAATAACAATTATTTAATGTATCTACTGTACCTAATATTTCTCCAAATGAGTCAATATTGAATCAAGATCGGAATCAAATCACAAGAATTTAATTGAAACCGTGAAATTTGTGTCAAGCAATAATAAAAACAGTAGCCTACCAGTCATTGTAGCATGTAAATACTGTAACATGTTACTAAACTTAATAAAATTCTGTTTAGTTACCAAATGTTTTGACAATCACACTTTTTTTTTACACCCCTATGTGTTTTTAAACCTAACTTAATGATTGGTAATAAGCGTAGCTGTACAGAGACATGCAGTAAAACCATCAGATTTCACAGCTGTATGGGGATTACTAAACACTTAACTACCACAATGCAGAGCTACCTGCTTAAGTATCCATTAGTGAGTATGCGTGTGTGTGTGTGTGAGAGAGAGAGAGAGAGAGAGAGAGAGAGAGAAGAGAGAGAGAGAGAGAGAGAGAGAGAGAGAGAGAGAGAGAGAGAGAGAGAGAGAGAGAGAGAGAGAGAGAGAGAGAGAGAGAGAAAATGGTCAGCCAGAAACAGCACTTGCTACTGTACATCTGACATGTTCAAAAATATGTTTTACTATTGAAAGTTGCTTTCTTCAAGAGAAACAGAGCAAAGAAACTATTTCCTAAGGCAGCACACATATGCATGCACATCAGAGTCCACTTTACGAAAAAGAAAGCCACTGATGTGCCATTTTTCCGTGCGTGGACGTCCAAAGTGGATGTGAACCAGTGCTATCATTGTCTGTCATTACTCATTCCAGCCCAGACAGCCACGGAAATCCAAAGTATTTTGGCTGAGCCGACTTGCACAAAAAGGAAAAAAATAATAATATGAGGAATACAAAAAAGTCAGAAAAGTCATTCCTTTCATAGTAGGGAGTGAAAGTCAGGTTGTAATGGAGTGGAAGATGTCTGGAATGATCGAGAGACCGAGAGATGGATGCATGAAAGGTGAATATGATATATGAGGGGGCTGGACAGGGGGCGGACAAGATGATGGAGTCAAGGAGTGCTGTTGAATTTAAAACTGGTGATAGTGGGAGGAAATGAGCAGGGAAGAGAGAAAAGCATTGGCTAACCTCTCCTGTAAGTGTTTGGAAGGGATGAGTCCAGCGCGCGGGTTGCCATCGCCCTCGAGTTTGGCCTGCCACCAGGTGGCATCATCCTGGCTCATAACCTGCAAGATATCTCCCATCCTGAACGCCAAGCCTGCCTCCTTGCAAGGAATCGCCTTATCGTCAGCTGGATTGAAGTCAAAAAGCGCCTTTACAAACATCTGAAGAGCAAGAGAGAGAAGCAGCTTCAAAACTAACATTAAATGGATTAAAATGAAATGAGAGAAAGATGAAATTCAAATCACATCTGCTCCATCCCTCTCTCTAAATAATGACCAAATCAAGGTGCATTTTTGGATAGCAGACAGGCTTCATTTCCACACATACACATGTCAAATCTTCTTGGAAATGCTATGCGATTCTCATTAGCTCTTTTCTAAAGGAGATCATGAGGTGTTTGGAGGATTGGAGTGATTGAGCATATTGACGTATCAAATCAATAAAAAAGACAAATAAGAAAATAAAGGGTTACTGAGAGAAAACGGAGACAGCAAAGTCCCCAAAGCACAGAGCAGTGGCTTGTGTTGATTTAGAGAGCTGCATGTGCCATACAGAAAAATTATGTTACAGGGGAGAACGTTCCACACAAACTCACCAATACATCCTGAGGGAACGCTTCATCTGTCTGTCTTGAACTCCATCATTTTTTTATCCCTCTTACACATGTGCAGCCAATTAGCAGCACTTCAACATATTCATTACACGTGCGGAAAACAGTAAACTATTGTCACTGGAGGATAACACACATGTGGGTTATGACTGAATTTAAAACTGAAACATATTTAAACCATTACAGCACAGTAAAACTAATAGAATAAACCTGCAAAGAGTTTGGGGTCAATACGTTTTTTTTTTAAATAAATTAATTTAGCAAGGATTACATTTTTAATTTACAAAAAAAATAAGAGATATATACTTATTTAAAATCAATGCTGTTTTTTCAGCTTTCAATATATATATATAAAAAACTTCAAAGAATGTATATTTGTTACAAAAATAAGACAAATAGTATAAAAAAAAAGAAAAAAAAAAAGTATTTGACCAACAAAAAAAACCCAGCACACTGAAGACTGGAGTATTGATGCTGAAAATGATCAACTTTGACATCATAAATAAATAACATTATGAAATATATTAAAATAAGAAAAAATATATTTTATATTGTAATAATATTTCACAATATTATTGTTTTACTCTTCTTCTTTTCTTTTAAATTAAATAAATGCAGCCTTGATGAGAGTAAGAGACAATTACAGAAAATTTACAGACCCCAATCTCTGCAACTTATAATCATGACATGTACTTAGGGAACATTTTAGGCACATTCCTAATGTCAACATAATGCCAGTTTGACTGAAATTTAAGTCAGAACTGGATTTATTCCTCATGGATAGGACACAATCCCAGAATCCATTGCAAAGCTTTGCTAAAACCTATAGACCTACTACCACCAAAATAATAAAAAATTTGCTATTTCACCAAATATTTTTGTTAGTGGTTTATGTTTTTGGTTTATTAGTATAAAGTCTTTAGCTTAGCTCATGTCTGAACTCAATTCTGTAGGAATCATTTAAGTTTTTGTGTAAAATGCAAGTGTAGAGCATTGAAAATCAGTCATTATTGAGGTTTCATGTAGCTCACTTGGTTTAGGAACAGATCGACATAGGCGGTTTGTAAGCTAGACAGGAGCTGAGAGGTTTAGTGCAAATCATTTGTGTTGAAGATGGATGGGAACAAAAGTTCATCTATCAAGCCAGCAGCCCATAGTACATATACAGAGAACCCCTCCCCAACATCTCAGAAGATCATCACATAGTCATCTCTTTTTCTTAAACTGTCATGTCTGATCGGAAGCAATGTTGATGAAATGTACCTTGGGGTCCTTGCTTTGTGCCTCCTCTTTGATGCCTGGGACCACTTTAAACGTGATGGCACCTTGTGACTGAGACTGTAAACAGAGCAGAATCAACAAAAATACACGATAAACAACCTTTTTAGTAAATGAAATGAACAACGTGCACTGGTGCATTCCTTTTGTCTTTTTATTTTTTACAATAAGTTTCTCTTGCTAAAACATTTTTTAATTTCTTCTGCAATAGCTAGGAGGAAAATAACATTAGATTTTTAGCTTTTAATGTTTCACACATTAACGGTCCAAACAATTCCCACTGGATAAAGCCACCTTTTTCTGTTATATTACAAACTGTTGAACATGCTGTTTATGGCATTTCTAGTTGTCTCTTCACAAACGCACACATACCAGGATGCGGATTATTTCCTCTGGTTTTTTGTCATCAACAGGGATACCATTAACCTCTTTCAGCTCGTCTCCGACATGTATCAGCCCTGGATGCAACAAAGAGCAGTGGGTAACAAGAGAAGTTAAGAAGAGACCACAGTTTATTCAGTGTAATACACCATCTCAGGCTATGTGTAAACAAACTAAACATCTGGGTATTGTTAGGGTACATTTGTGTAGCAAGAGAAGAGGCACATTAGTGCTCACCACTTCTGTCTGCTGCCCCGCCCCTCATGATGCGTGCCACTATGATCGCTCCAGTGCGTTCATCTTTCTTTATGGTGGCACCCTGTAACACATATACAAAGAGTCAACAACCACACTTGCTTAAAGTAAACACATACAGTACTTAACAGTGACCAGGTTGATACAAACATTAAAAATTATTCATAAAGAGTCACTTGTCTCATTCCTGAATACATGAGTGTTTTTGAAAAAACTATGGTAGTTAAATTAATGTTTTAATAACTATAGGCTACTACACCAGTACACCCTAAAAGTTTGTACTCTTTATGAAGAAAGTACATACTTTTGAGATTGCAGCAGAAGAGTAGGCAAGTTTTCGGACATACTACTTCGTCATAATTGCATCTTTAATGGACCGCTCTCTGTCACTTAGTTAGGTGCATCCTGTCACCGTTTAAACTGTCCTGACATTCATCTTGTCACAGATATCCTCCCCATTTCATTTAATTTCCTACTGTATTGGAGATCAATATCACATTGATCTGCCAGTCGTGAGTTTTTCATGCAGAGAACTCTCTTCATGAACTCTCCTCATGTCTCCTTCCATGCATGATAATATATTTAAAAGTTAATGACAAAATGTATCTTTACAAAAGTTCACAATGTCATTGCAAGATGAAATCTAATGTGGATAACCAGGGACGTGCACAGGAATTTTGAGGGGCAGTTGCTCTGACCTGAAAAAATAAATTTTGCCCATACAAATTGCCTTATCTGACCGTGTTAATGTCCAAACTCATTGCCTCATATTATGGTTTTATTATTATTTATAAAGATAGCAAAACGTCAGAGATGACAGGTTTATGATATACAACTTTGTAAACAGTATACAAAATGTATTAACAATGTGTTAAATGTCACCAAAATACACATGAGAAAAAGAGTTCCTCATATTATTGTTTATTGTTTTTTTAATTATTATTATTATTTTATTTTTTTAAATTTGAAAAGAAATAATCTGGATTGAATTGACCGATGGGGAAAAACTTGCTTCTAATAAAAAAATAAAAAAATAATAAACGCTTAGATTTCGGTACTTTTTTAACCTTTTGGCTTCCCTTACATTCAGTTGTGCTTCTTGCTCGTATTCAGTTCTGATGGTACGTATGGGCCACTACGCATGATTTGTAGTATGATTGCGTAAAGGGAACAGGAATTCCGGTAGGGAACAGAATCAACTGATACACCGGTCGCGTGCAGCGCTGCAGCCACGTAAACACAGTTTGCCCTTCCCCTACTGACTTTCACTCTCGGTGCCGGAATGGAAGTGAAAGAGGCTTTGCGATTTTTTTTATTTTTTTTTATCTAGGCTTACGTGAAATTCTGCATCCATTGTACAATTTATTTATTTATTTCCCCCCTCGGAAGGGCAACGTGAGTCGAGAAGGGCATATTAGAGCTGAAGATCTTTGCCCGAACCCGACGGGACCCGACAGGACCCGACGGGTTCGGTCGGGTTCGGTCTGAATTTCGATCATTTTACGCGGGCTCGGGCCGGGCTTGCGCTCCGGATTGCGCGGTAAATGAATGGTCAGGTGATGCGTTTCGATTAGCGCGAAAATGGATGCTGAGGAGGTGAAACGGAGGTTGGCCTCTGGAGATTATGTTTTGGTTGCACAGACAAAGAAAGCAAAGTCTGAGGTGTGGAAAATTTTTGACTTTGTGCATAATGAGAACAATGAGACAGTGGGATATGTGAAATGCAAAAGATGCGACATTCTGTTAAAGTACGACAGCAAAACGACAGGGAATTCGTCGCTGAAAAGGCATGTTGATTGAAGCTGTTCAACACCTGCCAGTGCCCAGGATCAAACTACAATCACGTCGTTTGTTACAGCATCAAAACCCATCCCTGCAAAGGTGAAACAAACGGTGACGGAGAAGTGTGTCAGCTTTTGCTGTAAAGACCTTAGGCCTTTTAATATCGTAAATGGCAAGGGGTTTGAAGAGCTGGCGCAAGAACTAATTAATGTCGGGGCTGCGTATGGGAGGGTTCCCGTAAATTCTGTTATTCCCAGCCATGTGACAGTTGCGAAGAGGTGCACTGACATGGCTGAAGAAAAGAGGGAAGCTTTTTTTAGTACAGAAACTTAAGACTTTGTTAAATGATGGCACAGTCACAATGACCACGGACATGTGGACAGAGGATTATCGGAAGATTAGTTATTTGACAATCACATGCCATTTCATAAATGAGGATATGGAACTGGTGAATAAAACCCTGACAACTACAATGTTCCCTTTGGAAGAGGCAAAGACGGGAGAAAATATCAGACGGGAGATACTGAAACTACTGGTGACAAAGTTTGGCCTTGACGCTTCCTCTCTCAGCAAAATTGTATGGGTGACCGATGAGGGGGCAAACATTAAATTAGCTCTGCGGCCATACCAGAGATTGGACTGCATTGACCATCTCATCAATACGGTACTACGCCATGGACTCGACATTGTCGAGTTATCCAAAGCCGACGGTGCTCCGGACATAGGAGATATCATTTCTGCTGCTAAATCATTAGTGAGGTACGTTAAACAGTCGGGGTTGGCTGCACAACTGTCAACAACATTGCTGCAAATGGGAGACACTCGGTTCAGTACGGTGTACCTCACACTGACTTCTATACAGGCCATTTATCATGAGCTCCATGAAAAGCTGGAGGCGCGAGGAGAGAGCGCGCGCATTGAGAAAATAGCACCAGACACACTGGACTTTTTGATAAACTTTCTGAAGCCGTTCCATGAAGCACAGCGGGAACTTGAGGGAGACAAGTATCCAACACTTAATAGTGTGTGTCTCTGGAGTGAGAAACTGAAACGCCACTGTCAGCCCAATGTCCTGGACTCCCCTCAGCAAGCTGTTGTGCGTAAAGGGCACGAAGACTTGCTCGCGCGTAAAGTGATCATACAGGACCTCCACAAGATCGCAACATTCCTCTGGCCAAAATTTAATCAGCTGAGAATGTTATCACATTCAGACAGGAATGCCGTACATGCTCATGTCTGCACTCTTCTGCAAGCCATGGCTGCAGGTGCACCAGATGTGGAGATTCGAGAACCAGAGCTCTCCGGAGTCGAACCCATTGACAGTCCTCCGGCAAAAAGGGCGAATTTTGCGGAGTGGGAAAATGTAAGGCAAGCTGACTGGGAAGATGACAAGTTCACTCGCTACATTGAAATGGCTGCTGTCATGGGAAATTAAATGGATGTTCTTGGCTGGTGGAAGGCCAACAATCCATCCTACCCAAAACTTGCAAAATTAGCCAGATCAGTACTATGCATCCCGGCCAGTAGCAGCAGCAGTGAAAGGGTGTTCAGTGCTGCTGGACGCACCATCAGTGAGCGCAGGACCGCGCCGAAGCCATCTACAGTGGATTCAATAATTTTCCTCCACAAAAACATGTAGCCTAATCTTGGTGAGTAAAGGTTTTTCAAATTATAACTAAATATTAATTTAGTCTTAAATGCATAATGTATACATACAGCAGAGTATAGGCTACAGGCTAATGTTGGCATTATTCTTTTATTAAATTTCAGCTGCTGTTCACGTCGCATTTTTTGTGGCCGCGGATCGTGGAGAGAAGTGACAAAGCAAATCCTGCATCTTTATCTTAATTTTGTTATTGCCAAACGCGCATCTTAATTTAGAATTGATCTTAATTTAATTTGTTAAGAAAGTCTCCTATAAAGACGCTTTATTGGCGCGTTGGCCTTTTTATATTCGTATTGGTGATTGTGGAGAGAGGCGGCCTCAAGCAAGTCCCGTTTTCGTTTGTCTTAGGCATAATCTCAATTTTATGAAACTTTTCGTTTTATTTCGTTATTGCCAAGTACAAATCTTAGTTTAGAATTTATCTTGATTTAATTTGTTAAGAAAGACTCATTTTTATAGGCTCGTAGGCCTATTTATAGGCTATGTGTATGCCTAGGCATATGCTGAGCCTGAGATGTTACAGAGGACTTATTTTATTTCTTTGTTCCTTCCAAATTCCCTATACCTTAGTCATAAATAAATGATGTTAAAAATGTATAAATGAAATGACTCATTCTTGACTTGACTTGACAAAAGGCAAAAGAGCTGTGTGCGTGCGCACATTTAAATAAACGGGTTCGGGCTTTTAAAAAGCTGTCAATCAAATTGTACTTGTCGGGCTCGGGCCGAATTCCGTCGGGCTCGGGCCTTGTCGGGCCTAACTTTTAAGGCCCGATTAAAGCTCTAGGGCATATGGACAGTTGCCCGGGCAACCTGAGCAACCCCCCTGTGAACGTCCCTGTGGATAACATTGAACAAATGTTCTTTCATCAGATTAGATACTGACTATTAATCCCTCAAATCCCTTTATCTGAATCGTCGGGTCTCGCACATCCACCATGTTTGTAGTTTTTAAACACTTTATTTGTGTTTGCAGTTCTAATCGAATCCTCTTCCAACGCGCAATGGGTTCTGGGCAATACCAAAAAATAGAATGCGCACAAATCTACACTTTCTATTCAAATTCTAATCGGAAATAGTAGAATATCCAGGTATCTTTGGAATACTCATTTCAACCTAGCGATTTGGAACGCACCGATTTGGAACACACTAATTCTAATTTCAAATACTATTTAGGATGGATAGTACACGAATTAATCAGTGTTCAAATTAAAACATATCGGTTAAATTAATGATTCAATGAGTCACTGATAAGACAGTCATGCGTTTCATTCTTGAATTAATCAGTGTTTTATATGAATCAGATAAATGAATGATTCAATGAGTGTGTATGAACGCATCAGTTGAACGAATGATTCAATGACTCACTCCAAAACAATCAATTGCCACCAATTACTGGCATAACTATGTAGAAAGACTTTGTGAAAAATCCCCAGTCTGTCCGCACAAAATCCGACAAGCAGAATGATACAAACAGTGAAAAGGTCCAGTACACAACATGGCCACTGAAACATAAAATATGTATGTGCGCATATTTTTTTTGCGCTTTTGTGCTCTACTGTGGACTGAAGTATGGCTAGATACATGAAACAGCTTAATGGCTTAAATGGACTGCTATGACTGCCAAAACAGGAATGCAAAACCACCAGCTATCCATGGCAATGGTCTGCCAACAATATGCCAGCCCTGTGTGTCCTCCTGCCGCCATACATACCCATACGCTACTGTAACGGAGACATACGTGGCCAGACACCCCCAGCATGGGCTGTCACCACACACACGCAAACACAGCGAAATTAGACAGCGAGACTAAGACAGCAAGATTCCTAGCAGGGAGCAGGGCCATTCACACACAGACAAACATGTCAGACAGTTTGAGCTTTAGTCTGCCTTTCATTTCACCCTCTGTTTTCTGCATCAGTGTCTCGGAGGCTGTTATTATTTCTAAAGCATCCGTGACAGTGGATGAAGGTGTGGAGTTGTTCCTCTAGTGTGCGTGCGTTTAAAAACCTATCAGGGTTTTTACCTAAGCTCATTTCGATTGTCTGAAAGAGGTGAAATATCGGCCTTGACGAAAGTTGTTCCAATAGCATTTCAATAAGATGCTCAAAAAAAACCTCTTCTATCTGCATTACCTCAGTAAGACCAATTATCTGCTGTCAAAGTCATTTTGATGACTTGGTCTCCTGTAATGATTTTGCAATGTTATTATGACTAATACATTAGCTCAAGGTTGTCATTTGATGTGTTAAACACAGCTTCAGTGCAACCGTTTGTCAAAGCTCCTTTCAGAAGTCTGTGAATATTTCCTGTTGATCAAATAATTGGACCAATTTGGTGACCTGGAAGAACAAGGCGGCGATTGGCCCGGAGCTTTAGTTGGTGACAGAAACCAGTGATCAGCTTAGCTGTTACATCTCAGCATGAGATAAAGCAGTGGTGTTAATGACACACATGAGGGAGACAGAGAGAAAGGGAGTAAAGAAAGAGAATTAGACCACTGATGTACCATTTAATTTAGTTAAATCTGATCAAGTGAATGGTAGAACCTTTCCAAAACCTTTTTGTTAGATCAAAACAATAATGATTTCAATAGAATATCACTGAACTGTCCTGTTTAATCGAGTGTGGAAGCCAATGTGTTGAAACAGATCATTATTCACTCAACAATTTTTATTTCACTTCAATACATCACAACACACTCAACAATCAACACGATTGCTCATTGTGCAAGTCTTGAATATACATAAACTCTTTGTTCAGTTACCAAACCAAAAACAAAACTACAAAAACAAAACAATTTGACCAAACAAGAGTGATACGCATTAAAGCAAATATTTTTTTCTTTGCCATTTAAGCTTGCAAATGACTGAAGTTTGTTTCTCTCTTGGTGTGAGAGCATGAGCTGACATTATTCAGATGCAGGTTTAGCCTGAGACAAACATCTCTGCCTCGGACATGATGGACTTCCTCCTATCACACATAATGCTGAGACAGCCATGCTTTGCTAGGTTGACTAACCAAACATGCACAATTTACCCATCAGGAACTCCACCTCCGTTAGTCATCCTCACAATCCAGCTCACACGATCCTCATGAGTGCAACTTCATTCTCACAGTAAGATCACTTGTAATAGGCAGCCGGAGGAAATCAGCAGGTTCTTTGATTGAGCATTTTCAAGGTTTTCTTATTTCCTCCTGTTTCTGAGGTCTGCCCATTAAAACACGCTCTATAAATAGACTTTAATGAAAAATTTTCCTCTGACCGATGAGAGGGAGAGAAAGCAGAAACTGAGATGGAAGAAAAATTAACCAAGTTAGAATAAGAGGCCGTGGCTCCCTAAATTACTCATCAGTAACGTAACCCCCGGCTGCCTGTTGTGGAGGTGATCAGCTCCATATGCTGAGACTCTTAGCACATAAATGCTTATGACTGTTATTATAAGGCCAGCCAAAAGTGGATGGCTTAATCTGTGCAGAGCTCAGATGGACAGCAGTCATTTTTTAGGACAGTGGTTCCCAAACTTTTTATAGTGATGTACCCTCTGAGGCATTTACCATCCTTCTGCATACCCCCTCTCTTCCATTTAGACTGCAGTCACACCTTTTCCATTAAGGGTATTTGCCCCCTTTAAAGTGACTTACAGTTGCATTTTTTTACCTTTATAAAGTCAAAGTTTTTCTAACCCTATTAAATGTAGGTGTCATGTTTTATGTCATTCTTAAAATTCCATACATTTTATTATTAATATAATAAGGCAATAAATTATGGTAAAATTAAGTTATATTTTTAAATATTAAACTAAAACTGCTAGTAGGTGGCGGCAATTCACCGTCTTAATGAGTGAGTCATTCATTCAGTAATAAACAGGCATGAAAACAGGTCGGGGTGAAAAAGGTGAGAAGAATAATACCCCTCTAGGGGGGTCCGGGGGCATGCTCCCCCGAACAAAAATTTAAAATATTCCATATTTTAAAGCATCGATCTGATGCATTTTGAGATGCATTTTTTTTGCCAACCTGGGGAGAGCTGGAGAAACTTAACTTCAGCCATGAGTCAAAAATATTATGGCCTCCGTAGCGTTAGCTAATAATTTTCCACCGGAGCTTTAGCTAGCTGGCTAACGTTGCGTTCTCTCCTGCTGTGTTCAACGACTCAATTCATCAAGCTAAGGCTGTGTCAACAGAGCTCCTGGGTAACTTAGATATAGCCTACCAGAAAATATTAGGGATGTCCCAATACCATTTCTTCTGAACCGATCCAATCCGATACCAAAAATTCGGAGTATCGACCGATACCGATCCGATACCAGCGCAGTTTTTTTTTTAAACAAGTAGAATTTCTATAACTCTATGTGTTGAACTGATAATCACTCTTTTGTGTGTTAAACACAATCTACTTAATACAGACATTTTAAAGAAAAACAACAAATAAAAAAAAACAAATGACAAAAATTATATTAGAAACTAGATTAGTGGATAACTCAGTAAAATTTAGTCTAGAAAAACAATAATTGTATAAAATCTGATCATTTAGTGAAAAAAAAAAAGCATTTAGTGGGGAACAAAGAGACAATAAGTGTAGCACTAAATCTGGTAAAACGTTACACATTGCTCTTTGTATTGTTGTAAAATACATTCATGATAAAAATAGCAGCATTGAAAGGGCCCTCGCACCCGTGCCACCGCCACCCGGTGGCTTTAGGAAGACAGAGCACGGTGGGCAATGTGCATTTAAGTAGGTAAATATAGGAGGAGTATGTCAAAGTCAGTTACAAAAATGTCCTTTATTATGGGGATAATAGCATGCGTTATCACTCAGATAATTGTTACTAGCATGTTTTAGCATGTTTCTAGCATGTTTAGAACTCAATGGCATATTTAATATGTTGCTAGTAGCCTACTGCATCACAGTGTAAAACATGTCACTTCCTGTCCACAGTAGATGGCGCTATTACTTTAACTTAAAATTGTCATGTAGATGTGTTCAGGGCAGGACTCTTATCAAACGTGTGAAGTTTGGGGCAGATTGGACATTGCCTTCTTCAGTAACAACAACTTCCTGTTTCATTGCATTAGCATACTCTAGCACTTAGCTAAGAATTGCTAGCATGTTTTAACATGTTTATAACTCAATGGCATATTTAATATGTTGCTAGTACTGCATCACACTGGTAAACATGTCACTTCCTGTTGCCAGTAGGTGGCGCTATTACTATGACTGAATATTCTCATGTAGATGTGTTCAGGCCATGACTCTTATCAAACGTGTGAAGTTTGGGGCAGATTGGACATTGCCTTCTTAAGTAACAACAACTTCCTGCTTCATTGCATTAGCATGCTTTAATACTTAGCTAAGAATTGCTAGCATGTTTTAACATGTTTATAATTCAAATGGCATATTTACTATGTTGCTAGTACTGCATCACACTGTTAAACATGTCACTTCCTGTTGGCAGTAGGTGGCGCTATTACTTTAACTGAAAATTGTCATGTAGGTGTGTTCAGGGCAGAACTCTTATCAAACGTGTGAAGTCTGGGGCAGATTGGACATTGCCTTCTTAAGTAACAACAACTTCCTGTTTCATTGCATTAGCATGCTTTAGCACTTAGCTATGAATTGCTAGCATGTTTTAACATGTTTATAACATGTTTATAATTCAATGGCATATTTAATATGTTGCTAGTACTGCATCACAGTGTTAAACATGTCACTTCCTGTTGCCAGTAGGTGGCGCTATTACTATAACTGAATATTCTCATGTAGATGTGTTCAGGCCATGACTCTTATCAAACGTGTTAAGTTTGGGGAATATTTGATATTCCATGCCTGAGTTACAACAAATTCCTATTTAATTGCTGTAATAGCATGCTTTAGCACTTAGCTAAGTGTTCGCTAGCATGTTTTAACATGTTTCTAGTATGTTGCTAGCATGTTTAGCACTTGCTGGCACTTTTTTTTACATGTTATTAGGAGTCCACAACAGTGTTAACCCTTTGGGGACCAAGGGGTTTTTGGGGCCCTTGGGATGTTTTGACATGCACTGACATTTGTGCTTTTTTCAGTTATTTATAAACATGTTAATGGCAAAGGTGTAAATTCACTCTATATAGCACAAACGGGGCTACCATAATATATGAGCAACATGTATGTACATGTTTGTATTTTTGAGAGAATATTATTTATGCATGGTTATTGAAAAAACTAAAAATAAAAGTTTCTGAAATAAGGCCACAAAACACATATTGATTATTTCTTCACAAGACTTTTGAAAATTGTATCACATAGTCTAGAATATTTGCTCCAAAACTATGTGAGAATCATCCTGACTACTCATTCAGATAAGTCAATAAAGTCTTTTAGAATGTGTATGACGTGTTTTGTTTGAGAAAGCTTCATGCGAGTAGGCGTGGATCTCTCATTAATATGTGTGGCATTTCACACCTGAGAAAGACAAAGACCCTCCCATAATGGCCCTATTAGGTGTGCTATCAGGCCATATCATTATGAGGAGCCTTGCACGAAGAATGAGATTTAAAAAAGAATGGCTTTTAGATTGTTTGGATTTATTTACAACACACACACACACACACACACACACACACACACACTGCTTAGAATAAGTGAACACACTCATGCTAAAGTTGACTAAAAAGAGGAATAAAAAATCTTAAAATACAGGGTGCATACATCTGGACACTTCTATCACACACCCTTCACCATATAGACATGGTTTTATTTCAGTTCAAAGTTAGAGTTGGAAACATCTTGGAAAGAAAATTGTCTTTTTCCATAAATGTCTTAGTTTGATCATACATATTTCAAAGTTGAGGATTCATTATTTTGATATAACTTGCATTGGAACAAACACTACAACATCTTAGTTGATTAGTTTATTGACAAAACATACTATATATTTAACATATGAGCAGAAACTCCTAACAAAAGCTTATTTGATGTCTATTTTAGACTAGTCAACAAAATGTTGTCTTTTATTTCGTCTGTAACAGTGCGTCTGTGTGTTCATTCATTCACTCACACACAGAAACATGATTCACATTAAACGGTATGCTATTTTTCCGTTTACAGACACTAACGTTATTCTATATCGCGATTAGAACAAAGCACAAGCATAAAACACTTACACTTCTCAGCTGAATCTGTTGCTCCTCCTCGTGGTGAAAATAAACCTGCACTTGTTCTGAGGTAGGTAAATGTCCCAGGATTGTTCCTCATATAGCCGCACAAGACAACAGTAGATTAATCTGACTAAAAAATATAGTGTGTTTTCAGAGTGTATGGGCGTTAACGCGTCTCAATGTGTTGCTTCACATATTTGCGTTTGAATTAGCGCGTGCTCTCCGTGGGCGTGTCACATTACCAGAATAATGAGCTGAGAGGAAGATAATTAGACCGGCTGACACGTCTCTCTTTTTATATAGATGACATAAACGGAGAATATTTATTTTAGTTTTGAATCGGATCATTTAAAAGTACAAAATCAAATGATTTAAAAGATATATTGCTTATGGCTGGGTGAATAGTATTTGCTGAGTTTTGTTGAAGATTAGAGACGTGCTCCAGAAAAAAAGTTCACGGTGACTGAGAGGCAGAACGCACACCCTGTTTATTTTCTTTATTTTACAAAAGCACAATATTTTATTTCGATTGTATGTGGGCACATAAAAAAAGTAGACATTTAACAGATTATTTTCTCATATTTCTTAACTCTATATGAACAGAAATGATGGTAGTACTTTAAGTCTATTTTTCTGCTGTGAAAAAAAAAAACAAGCAAAACGCAAGGGCGCGTTTCTGGTCCCCAGAGGGTTAAACATGTCACTTCCTGTTGCCAGTAGGTGGCGCTATGACTATAACTGAATATGAGAATGGATATGTGTTCAGGATAGAACTCTTATCAAACGTGTGAAGTTTGGGGCAGATTGGACATTGTTTGCCTGAGTTACAGCAACTTCCTGTTTCATGGCGAAACATTGAAATTTGTCAGGCCGCCGAGGACACGCCCTTCGACGAAAACTCAAGATCTTCGCAATTTAACGTCACAAAGGCCTTAAGATTACACTCACCAAATTTGAAGATGATCAGATTAAAACTGTAGGAGGAGTTTGTTAAAGTACGAGGCCTGAAAATGGCAAAAACTGCACAAAAATCTGAGAGGAAGTTCAAAATGGCTGACTTCCTGTTGTGTTTAGGGCTATCCTCCAAGAGACTTTTTTGTAGGTATTGGGCCATTACACGTATGTACCGAATTTCGTACACGTACGTGAAACGTAGCGGGAGGCACACTCCGTTGAACCTTTATAGGTGGCGCTATCGAGCCATTTTGCCCCGCCCAATTCTGAAACACATATCAGATGTAAATTTTCGCCAGTTCTGACGCGTGTGCAAATTTTCGTGCATGTTTAGGCCCTCAAAAATGCGATTCATCGCGGAGAAGAATAATAATAATAATAAACAGAGCAATTCCAAGAGGGTCCTCACACCATCGGTGCTCGGGCCCTAATAATATTAACATTGAATCATCTTGGAGAGTTTCATCCTTGACTGTCACCGAACGCGACGCGCTGTCTGAACGCTGAATGGAGAATGACTGACAGCCGCAGTGGAGGGAAAAGTTTACGTGAACTTGAATTTAACGACTTAAATATTTATTTCTATCTCACATTATACTATAGTATGGCTTCATATAGTCTATAGTATACCTCCCCCCTAAACATTTTCTCATCAAATCTACACGATTCACGTAGGTCACCTATTGTGGTTTCAAAACGGCAAATTTCGCTGAAAGGTGAGTGATTTTCATGTATGAATAAAGCAAGTGGCTGTATTTATGAATGGGTCATTAATAACAGACTTAATCACAAGCTGCGAGTTTGAGTCTTAAATTGATCTCTATGCACAGTGCGTTTCTATATTCCTTCTTCATGCTAGTAAGTGCTAACACCCCACTTTTAAAGGTACATTGTTCGACAGTAATGTAGCGGGTTTTGCTAAGATTTGCTGTCACGCATACCCCAGTTTGGGAACCACTGCATTAGGAGATAGTTCATCCATTGACAGTTTGACAGACGTGAAAATCAAACGCACATCAAAAGGACACCACCTCTCCTGACTGTGTGATGACAACTGCTCACATGTACTCTTACTCTCCCGACAGAGACATTAGATGAAGTTGATTGATTACCTTTGCTTTTGTACAAACACAAAAGACAATCTACAAGGTCAATAAACTTAAAAAAGATGTTGTGGGTGTATTTGTACATACCAATGGGGTAAGGGGTATGCCTAGTTGGCATGGCCTGGTTGCTATACCATTCACTTTCTTTCTTCAAAACAATTAGTTGTATAGCTTTATAATTTAATTATTGGTGTTATATTCCATACCGTTCAAAAATGTAGGGTTGGTAAGATTTTTAAAGAGGACCTATTTTGCTTTACATTTTCAATTGTCTTTCGTGTGTAACATTGCTGTTTGAGCATGAATAAGGTATGCAAATTTACAAAGCACAAAGTCCACTCTAAAGAGAGTTCTTCTCAATATCAGTAAGCACTGTTTCTGAACTCCCTGAAACATTTGATACTAGTCTTGAGTTTTCTTCTGGAAACGTATCACAATATTCCTCATTTAAATTATTCCCGCCCAAGGCATACGTAGAATAGGGGAGTTGCGAATGCCTCGCTGAGTTGCGTTAGTAGTGCGTTGAAACTCGCAATTTGGGTAAGTGTATATATACACACTACCGTTCAAAACTTTGGGGTCAATACGATTTAAGAAAAAAAAATAAATCAATACTTTTCTTCAGAAAGGATGCATTAAATTGATCAAAAGTGACAGTAAAGACATTTATAATAATGCAAAATATTTCTTTTTTTAATTAAATGCTTTTCACTTGAACTTTCAAAGAATCCTGAAAAAAAATATGAAGCAGCACAACTGTTTTCAACTGTGATAATAATCATAAATGATTCTTGAGCATCAAATAATCATATTAGAATGATTTCTGAATGATCATGTGACATTGAAGACTGGAGTAATGATGCTGAAAATTCAGTTTTGATCACAGGAATAAATTACACTTATATACTATATATTCAAATTGAAAACAGCTGTTTTACATTGAAATAATATTTCACAATATTACTGGGTTTGTTTTGTATTTTTAATCAAATAAATGCAGCCTTGGTGAGCAGAAGAGATTTTTTTTTAAAACATTAAAAATCTTACCGACCCCAAACTTTTGAACCGTAGTGTATATATTACATTTATGTAGAGAAATTGCAAAGTGCAAGTCAAGCAATGGCCAATAGCCATGTTTCCATCCAAAGCTGTGAAGCTAACTAAACTTATGCGCAAAAATGGAATATCGCATAAAGAATTTGTGAATAAAGCGCAGTTTCAATCAAGTTAGCCTAAGTTAGTCACTTCCTGATAAACTGACGCTAAATATCACAAAGAAAAATGGAAGTTGCTGCAGTAGGAGAAGACTCAATTGAGCGCAGACTCAAATTTTTAATGCACATTTTTAGAATTTATGCGCATTTTTCCATTTTCATCCAGCGTTTTTTTATGCAATATCCCAAAATGCGCATAAAAATAAGTGGATGGAAACATAGCTATTTAGGTTAATGATAAACTAATGGATTGAGTATTATAGACCTCCTTGTTGCGTATGAATATAATAAGCTTTCTCGAACACACTATGACATCATAACTTTTTCAAACGTCATTACAATAAAAGTCGGAAGTTCGAATCATTTTAGCCATATCTAAGCTCTAGCCATCAAGACAGACCTGAAAAAACAAATACAAAAGGAGTGTTTGACAGTCATTTAAAATGGCGTGAAAACAAACAACAATACACACACTCAAGTCACTTCTTAAATTAACAAAAGACCAAGAACCACATGGCTGTGTTTGCTGCAGATTTGGCAGTGGAGAAATCTGGGGAGGAAATGACAGCAAATAGAACAGCATCGAGGTCATTTAAACACAATTAGCCACAATTATCACTGCTGATTTATGCCACCTGCGAGTAAACCAGTAGGCAGAAGATGCGAGTTAAACAGGGCTATTAAACTTCCAATTATAAACACACACACAAACACATAGTGAGACTCAAAACAAACATTAAGTGTGTGATGTTCCACTCCCTCTATAAAGACTGTTATACTAACCCTTCAATGACCTGCTCAGTAAACACTCAAAATGTTGCTTTAACCCTGCTGCATTACAGTTCTATCATTAACAAGTATTTTGCTGAAAAAGGAAAATTGGGTCTCATTACGGTAATAAGGCTGAGGAATGCCAGCATATAGGCTGAAAACAGGACAGGCCTGAAACGCATGGAAAGAAGAAAGAATGACAGGAAGGTAAATGGGAATGTGTGGAGGTAAAAGGGGAATGAGCGGAAGAAGGAAGTTGAGGCCTGGGATAAAACGCTGGATACCATCTTAAATGTCTCCTGCAGTATAACCCTAAAAGCTAGACATGGCCATTTTATATCCTATGAGAAAACACACTGCTGAGCAGGTTTACAGCATCAAGTCATTTTTCCATCCAGGCTGAAACCAAAATACTGCAGTAAAAATTGCAGCAAATTACAACCAATTTTATTTGTAATATTATTTGATATGGAATTTTGGACTAATAAGATTCATCAGTGAGTGGGGCAACCGAGTGCAATGACTCAAGTCAACAACACAATGACTTGCTTCTGGATCGCTGGTGCTTCGGCCAAAAACTTGTAAGTTTATTCAAAAGTATAAAAGACTTAAATCTGTGCGTGTCTGTGGTTTCACACACCAGATCTTCCATAGGATGCATTTTAAGTGTTGCCTGAGTTCACTGTATCACCTCACTAAGGAAACATCACTTTCAGAAGTCAGATCTTGTTCCTTCACCTACATGAGGAAATGCCTTCAAGACGAGCAGACCTCACTGCACAAAGAGCACAGTGTGCGCTCGAGCACCTCCCGTACGCTCTGTAACAGGATATAGACACAGAAACATGGACACTTGGGAAAATCAGAGCACACTACTGCAGAGGAAGGAATGAAAGATTAGAAGAACAGCAAAAGGTGAGGAGAGAGGCTTTACACTTACATTTGTCACTTACCAGTGACAAACTCCCCAATAAATCTGCATTTAAAATGTTTTTCTCTTTAATACAAATAATGTTTATTAATTTTTTAGATAAATGAACAAATAACATTGAAAACACACACAAAAAAGTATTCTGTTAACAAGACTGTAGATTATGGAACGTAAAATTTGCTTGGCCATTATTTCAGTCCATCACTGATCCCAGGTAACGTGGGAGATGAGTGACATTAGCTCTCAGGTCAACATAATCCTCTGACGGTGCATGTTAGTCTCTCTATCCTCAATGTCTCACTGGAGAGAACTTTTTTTATTCCACTCTGAGCCATGATGCATTTCTCCTGTGTACACAGATGCATCTCAAAAGCGCTAACATGTGTGCTCCTGTCTTTCTCCATAATCTAATTTGTGCCTCCATTTTTTCTAGAAAGTGACATTACCGTAGTGCTTGGTTTTTCACAGCTAACGCAAACCTTATAATCTTCTGTTTGCTTCAAAAGAAAAGGAAGAACAGGAAGAATCAAACAGATGTCAAAATATACAAAAACATTTCTAATGAAGGCACTTGAGAGGAAACATTAATGAAGCCTTGTGTCAACCAATGAGAGATCACAGAGGAAATGAGAACAGCGTGAACTTCTATAGTACAGAATGTCTGCTGGCTGTGCTTGCGTTCCAAGGCTCAACATGACAAATCTAAGCACTGACATTCAAAAACATTTTTTTCCAAAGTAGCAAGTCTTGTTTTGGCTGCACGGTTTCTGAGTTTTGGTCCTTTGTTCATGGCAGTGAAATCCATACAATGGTAGTCAATAGCAATAAGCCAAAAGAAAGAAATAAGCCAAAACAAAGTGTTCTAGGACATTCCGTATGCTTCATTGACATTGTCCTGGGATACTGAAACTGCGATGAGAATCACACAAACTCAGGTGGTCATATGCCTTACAAAACCTGAACTCCACAAGATCACTCAAATGACCAGCTTTATGCTGGAACTGAACATAGAAAATCTAAGAAGTTAAGAAATTCGTAAGAACATTCCTAAATTTAAAAATTCTTAGGAACAAAAAAAATATGTTCTTAAAGGCCCCCTGAAACCAAAATTTAATTTTTTTTTAGCTTTTAGTATGAATATGTTAGGCTTAAAGGTGCTGTATGCAACTTTTTCACTCTACTAAAGCATAAAAATACCATTTGTTTGCATATATTGAGGAAACATGCTAAGTTCATATACTAGTTTCTCTGAAAAACACTTCTACTGCCAGTTATTTTACTTTGAAAAGTGTGTTTCCAGGCTGGAATGTTTGTTTTTGTTTTGGTCTGTGACGCCAATTTGCATTGTCCATTGCGCTCGTTCCTGTTGCGTGAGCTCAAACTGGCAACCTGTGTGAGCACCGTCCAGTCTGAGGAGCAGGTAGCGGGAGAATCAACGATCTCCGATATTTAGAATTTTGACTGCAGTACCTATTTTGAGTCATTGTTATTTTACAGACTGCACCTTTGAGGTCAATATTAAGCTGGTGTGTTCCAAACCAATGACAAAATTCGCATTTAGGAGATATAAGCATTCAAAACTTTGTCTCTCACTTCCGCTAAAATGGATCACAATTTTTTATGACGTCACCACGGACTTCAGCTTCTCATCACATCTTCTGTCCAATCAAATGCTCTCTAGAATGTAAAGTGTCCTGCCCCCATGCTATAAATACCACCAGCTGGCCAAAGCGACCATCACCATCGTTGACACGTCGCAGAGCAATATGGGTTTTTTGCCAGGGTCGATATGGTCCCCAACACTTTTTGAAACAACTCGCGCCACGGATATACCCAATACAAATAAATAAAAACATCTCCAGTTAACTAGCAGGGCATTCATTTCGTTTGTTTGTCAAATAAGAGGCGTTCTAGTGCTGAAATGTGTTGTTTTTTAAATCAAGCTGCTCAGCTTGTTGCCGCTGCTATCAGTGGCATGGATACAGTGTTCTCTTGTGGCTGCCGTTGCGGAGACTCTCTATTTGTTCCGGTGAAATCACAAAACAAAAAGCACACAAACATGTCCCTGCTTGATATACAACCACTGATAAACATATTCGGTTTTGATGAGGAAAAAAAAACTATACGAGTGCAGATTAGAACCCAGAACCTCTGACATGCTTGGTAAAAGTTCATCCACTATAGACCATTAAAGTACACAAGCTACATTCGCGGATCTATGGATTTATTCACGTGTAAATTCTCGGCACTAACAACATAAATTAGTAGATCTCATTAAATGACTAATTAAACCCAATGTACTATTGAAATTGATTTCTGGACATCGTAATGTTATTTTTTCCGAAAATTGTTACTGTACACATATATTGCACATATATCTTAGCATTGTATAGCAACCTCCTCCCCCCCCACACCCCACACACCTGTCCCACCTACTTTTTAAAACAAAATTACGCCACTGGTTGGAGATGTGTGTTCAGTTGCTCAAGTTTTATTCCGTTTTCCAACTGTACGTTGGTTAGGAATGAAATGGCTAGAATTTATTTCACACCTTTACTATTGAATCCAACGTATCATCAGTGCTCGGATTCGCTTCCATGGTGCTGTCAAGTACGACTTGCAGTCTGTGAGGTAAACTAAACGCTATTGGCTATTTTAAAAGGGGGAGGAGCCATTCAATATGTCCCACCTTAGCTTCCTGTTTCAGAGGAAATGTCAACGCATCATACAAAGCTGCACATTCCAAGGCACTTCAGTGGGCTTTTAAGAAAATATCTGAGAACTTAAGGTGCAGTAAGCGATTTCTGAGAAACACTGTTGATATTTGAAAATCACAAAAGACAAATACACCCCTACCCAAAAGGATCACACCCCTATATTGATAGCTCCGGCCCCAAACTCACAAACACACTGGCTGCATCCGAAATCGCATACTCTCTTGAGTAGGTAATAATTTTGAATAAGTAATTACATCATGGCCGCTAAAAAAAGTATGGACTAAGAATACTATGGAGTATGTGTAGAATAAATGTAATCCGGACGTACTACATTTGCCATGTTGTCGTCATCATGTGATCTACCAGCGTCAGTTAAGTCACTTCACCGCCATTCATAAATCCTCTCCCGTGGCCTCATGGGATAGTAAAGTGTCCATCGTATGAACACTTCAAAATCTCGTCAAAATAGTAGGTCATCAGGGTACTTTTTGCCTATTCTGTTTTTCGCTTACTATATAGTAGAGAAGTATGCGATTTCGGATGCAGAGGCACCTCCCCCCTCATGAGTGTATATGACCCTTACGCCGCCTTCACACTGGCAGTTGAAATCAGCTCCGATACGGCTCCGAAACGACCGGAAGTCATTCATTTCCTATGGATATTCGCAGACCGCATGCGAATGGGTCCGAAGCGGGTCCGACCGAGTGCGGTGCGAAGAAAATCGTGTCCGTTGGTCATCCAGATGCGTTAAAAAAAATTTAACTCTTGCGAAAAGCTACGGACAGTTCCTATCCGACAATTCCAGCGGAAGTTAGCGTTGCTATGGTACTGATAAAATGAACCTGAATTCTTAACTTTTAATAAAAGAAATAATGATTTTATAACGATAAGTTGTCATTTTTTTTATTTTCATGATTTTATAACGTTATTATGACAGTTAATACAATTAAAATGTAGGCTATAATTAAAATGGATAATTAAATATTGTGGCCGTTTACCCTCACCCCGCTCATTCATATAACGTTACAGTCAGAAAATTACATGATGGCAAATCGTCGGCTGGTCAATGCTCTTGCTGTTGCTCACGCAGAAAAAGAAGAGATCCATGTGGGTGAAATACTAACTGGTACCTGGCGGAGAGGATACACTACTATATACTAGGGGTGTAAATCGGACAGTTAATCACGATACGATACGATATCGATTCTCTCAGCCAGCGATACAATATTTGCCGATACCTCAAAAAATTCTATGATACGATTACGATTCGATTCGATTCAGGGCTATATCGATCGATTAATCGATATTTAGATATTATGTGCCAAGTGTACACAACAAGTTATGTTTATTAACTCACAATACATCCAAAATAACATGAAAGTTTAATTAAACTCTTTGAAAATTGCACACCCTCTCCCAATTGGGACATTTACAAGTTGTTTGTTACAAGTAAAAAAAAAACATGATATATGAAAATGAACAAGAACGGAGTTATCGGTTTTTGCAAATGAACTCTTCTGTTATAACTTATTAAAGTTCATTGAAGGGATTTTATATTATATATATATATATATATATATATATATATATATATATATATATATATATATATTGTGTGTGGCAAAAGCAGATAACTCCACATTTCATGTTTCAGAGTTAAACAAAGCCAAGTAATTGCTATGATACATAATAAAACACTTGGTTAACGTTAATCTCCTCAGCTGACATAGACGCCTGTCGAACTTTGTTGTTGTGATTAACCTTAACGTACACGCAATACAGAGAGCTTTTCACGACTCACCACTAACGTGCTGTTTTAGCAAGATTCCGTGAAAAAGTTTCAGCTTGTATTTTCCTTTTACGCCCCGAAGAAGATATCACGGGACGGGGTTCATCAAGGTCGCTGAAATCCATCCTCGATCACTTTGACGAAACTCCTCTCAGCAAGTGCGTCTTTTCAAGAAAGTCTTTTCCGCTTCCGACGCTTTTCACGGTGTAGTACGACGGCCGCCGGGGGCGTATTGCGTATTACGGAGCTGATTTCAACTGCCAGTGTGAAGGCGGCATTACTGCTGATTGGCAACAAGTGTGTTTTAGAGTTCAGCCTGATCCACTTTCAACAGCATCTCTCAGAAATCGCTTCCTGCACCTTGAAGAAAATATTAGGCTTTGGTGTTTGTATATTCTGATTGTAATTTCTGCTGCTGTAATAGTAATATAGATTACTGTAATAATTGTGCACATAAATAAATGGCGTGCAAACTATTGTCGTCATGTATGGCGTGAAGGGAGTTCAGCACTGTTGTAGTCCTGCTGAATTGCGCATTTATACACTGTATGGTTTAAAAGTATTATCAAATGAAACTCAAAGAATCAAAATTACTTTTAGGTTTAATTCATAAATAAAATATCTCACCCTATTTACTGAGAAATGTGTGCTTTGCAATAGAACTTTGTGTGAGAAATAAATAAAGAGGCACTTGTGGTGTCATTACAGCAAAAGGTATACCAAAATTTGTCTCAACTTTTCACTCAAACTGATTGAAAATTTGTAATCAAATTTTAAAGTAGCAAGAGAAAGTTCTCATTTCGAAAAAGGTGAGGGGGTAGATTAATATAGCCCTGAGGGTGAGTGATATGGAGATTGAAGAAGACTACTACATCACAAGACAAACTGTATAGTTAGGGTTTAAAGATTTTGTTGGTCACGCTCCAACTTAAATGTGCAATAAGCACCTAGATGCTCGCCAACCTACACAAGTCGTGAGATTAAATGAGTGCACACACACAATCTACAGCCAAATCATCTTGTTGGCAAATGTCTGTTCTGTCTACTATCCTCCTATTACTCAGTCTGAAAATCTGGATATAGCATATAAACTTTATCTATCCAACAAACACACACCCATACACGCACTCTTTTGCCTTCCTATAGACCTTTCAGTAACCTTATCCAAAACAACACATTCTTTCAATAAAATCCACCACTGAGCTCACTTTTGCTGCTGCCATGTACGCTGATCCAAGCCCAATTATTTCAGCCTCCTGCCATTGCTGCTAATAAATCAGCAGGTTAAAGTTACTAAACAGAGGGGAGAGCATTTGAGGATTTGGGTCCCACCCCCAAAGTCCAAGGACCTGAACCCAACACCCCCCACCCGCCTTTCACTTTCTTCTCATTACTCCCCTAACTAAAATCCTGCATGATGTCATGGTCTGAAAAATGATAGCAATTAATCAGAGCTACCGAATCCTACCCATTCAACTAATCACAATTATACAAACAGATGAATCATCCTCTGAGGCAAAAGCCTGCTAACTACCACACAAGAGAAACAAAAAAAAGTAAATTAAAGTTAAACTTTGCAGTACTTTTGTCATAATGACTGCATTTGCTGTCTGAGCCTGATATATACAATTTCAAGTTCAAATCAGAAACAATTGCAAAAAGGAATTCAGCAAAAGCTCAGTGGGCTGATTGAATTGGTGAGAAAAACACATTGGACTATTTGTCTGAAAAACAATTTTTTTTCTACATATAAAATGTAAACCGATTTTTCTGAGGGCAGCCATCATGTAAAATTTCACAGGTCAGACTGTTTATGTACAGGAAAGAAGAGATTTATTTTGCATTTCATTTCACTTAGGAGAAAGTAACATGCATTCACTAAGATCAAATGCTGGTCTACAGCTCTTAAATCTGAATTCTGTAACATTTGATCTAGAACGCTATTTCAGGACTTATAAAACAAATAATTCTGTAGGGACATTCACAAATAATGCATTTTCATTATCTACCACACACAATGTGTTAATGTTTCTGAAAAAAGTCTCTTAGACCTCATTTACACTGTCAGTGAAATGTGACCCAATTTCGATTTTTTGCTCATATATGACACAGATCATGTGTTCTATGACAGTGTAAACAGAAAAAAAACGCATGCATTTGTATATTTCGAAATCGGTTTCAGGTCTCGTTCATATGTGGAAATAAATCAGATATGTGACAATGCAACGGTCATGTAAACAGGCAGATCGGATTTTCTGAGGCATTAGGCTATGTATCCGCGGTTTAATGACGAGAGAAACCCTGACGCACATCTGCAAAGGGACGGATGGCCCGACGAAACATTGTGTCGTCGTAGGAGAGAAATGTGGACACACGTTGACACAACATATCAAAGGTTGGCTTGCTAATTATGCCATAGACCCACTGCTCTTCGTTAAAGCCCGCCACGATCTCATGAAAGTGCGCATCTATAGCACGAATTTTATTTCTCGTGCCATTTACGCCAAAAATAGTTTTTGCGTGCATATGATACGCACTTTATGGCGTGTAATACACACGCACTCCACACCCCTAATCCTACCCAAGGGGTTTACAGTGCGTATTATGCACGCAAAAACTATTTTTGACGTACTATGGCACGAGAAAGAAAATTAGTGGTATAGATACGCACTTTCATGAGATCGTGTTGTATGTTCCCACCAGTCCTGAAATCTCTCTCGCACACAATAACTGAAGCACATGCGCCGGCTGCAATGATGGCCCTTTTCGCCCTCCTCCACCTCAAAATCATGGTGATGTTTGGCGAACTTCGCATATATCGCAAAGCTAGCATCAAGCATATTTCGCGTTCGTCCATCTGTGCAAGAACCCCCTTTAAGCATGCGCGACGTTTCAGATAGTATGCCAAGTGCAAACACATGAATCGGATATGGGTCACAATTGAAAGAACGTGTAAACAGACGGTCAAAAAAAATCAGATATAGGCAACAAATCAGAATTGGGCATCAAGACCTGCAGTGTAAACGAGGCCTTATGCTCACAAAGACAGCATTTATTTAATCAAATACAGTAAACCGTAATATTGTGGATAAAAGAATTACAATTTAAAATAACCATTTCTGTTTTAATACTTTTTAAATAGCAATTTATTCCAGTGACGGCAAAGTTGAATTTTTAGCATCAATTACTCTGATTTCTGAAGGATCATGTGACACTGAAGACTTTTTAATATGCTGATTTAATGCCTAAGAAGTTAATATGTCTTATTACTTTCAATGTTGAAAGTCATGATGTAAAAATCATGCTTTTTTTAATTTTTTATTATTTGATTATCAAAGTTCAAAAGAACCGCATTTATTTGAAATCAAAATGTTTTGTAACATTATAAATGTTTTTACTACCACTTTTGATCAATTTAATGCATCCTTGCTGAAAAGTACCCTATACATTTCTTTCCCAAAAAAAAAAAAAAATTATTCTGGTAAATTAGCCTTCATGTGTGTCACTTCAGTATAACCTGGGTGTAAAATTAGACATGCGTTAGGTCTGTCAGGCCGACAGACAGTACTTTAGGTTAAGGAATTAGAAAGTCAACATCAGTCCAGAAGTGTTACGCTACACTACCACCTTCAATAAATCTTCCCACAAGCCCAACAAATGCTCAGCTAAATACGAGAAGATCTAATATGTCATTCTGTGATTCTCAAAACTTGAGAATGCTAATAGATGTCAGTGCTGATTCATTGTCACTTTCAAGTATAGTACAGCCTTAAGCCAAACAGGCTTGGGTAACTGCTGAAAATACATGTAAACAGAAGGACAGAAATCTGGCTTAGAGAGAGCTGTGAATGACACGTAAGGGAAAGTGGAACAGACACATACATCTATACACCGCAGGAGACCACTGGACACAGGGCTGGTTTCTATGTAATGTAATGCGGAATGTGGCCTGTGTCATGTTTAGGCAGAGGATATGTGGTCACTCAGGAACTAGAGGATAAGGGTGAACAGGGAGCGTGAGCCAAACACATCACTAACACCATAACGGGAATGCGCATATATTTATGTGCTTCATGTTCACAAGAGTGTTTTCCACTACGTGTGCTTGAATTATGGCAGCCCATATGTGTCTGGCTTTGACCGTATGTGGAAAATGACATGTGTTTGTAAGTGTGTGTGAGAAGGAAGTTCTCTCACCAAAGGCTCTTTATTCTTGACCAGTCGAATGATCTTGACAGAGTCTTCTTCATCATCAATGTCATCTGGCAAAGGAGGAAGTTCTGGATCGTAACTCTTCCTGGCCACAGTATCGTGAACAGACAACAAACTCTGCAACGAGAAAGAGTTGTACACATAAAAACCCACAGAAATGCACACAGTGAGACAAACAGTAGTCGTTTGACTGATTTTGTGTAGCTACTCGTTTTGGCTAATCATTCCAGCCTTGATACTCCAAGCATCTGCTTGAATCCTATAGTATAAATCATGGAGCTTTAGAGGTCTGCTTTAGATTACTACCTCCTACTGACAAATAAAGCTGCTTTTGAATTGATTACCATTACTATTTCACTACAACCATCTTTGGCAATGTTGTTTGTTATGTCGACAGCAAAAAAAAGAAAGAAAAGAACTTAATCAAACAAAGACCAATCATATTGTCATCTTTCATTTGATTAGATTATTATGAGTATTATGAGTATCCTGCTGGGAATACGGCAGCATTGCTGTGAGTTTCCAAGGGGTGAGGAAACAAAATCGCAGATGGATGGACAGAAGGCAATGAAATTCTCAGCCATTTCAGATATTTCACACTTCAGCTCTCAAAGAACGAGCTATAGCTAAAGAATGACGGCATTCAGAGATTCATTACCGAGCCGCTTTAACGATGCTGTGTCAAATGCAGCTGCAGCCTTTTTCTTTCTTTTGCTCCTTTTCTCCCTTGCATTTCCAACATAAAACCATCTTCCAGTTATGTGCCAGAGATAAAAAATGAGCAGGAAGAAAAAAACAGAAAAAAAAGAGGGAAGAGACAAGACAGAGAGGAGAAGAAAAGTGTCTGTTTTATGACATGGGATCAAGCTCGAGAACAACATTCAACATGTGGCTAAAGCAGAACAGATGGGAGTGGTGGAAAAAAACAGAGCAAAAGAGGCATGTGTCTAGAGTGAGTCGATTTCATCAGTCCAGGGTAATGACAATTAGATGTAATTATCTGATAATTAACTAATTAACTAACACTTCAATCCTCACAGATAAAGGCAGGTAAAATATATAAAAATAGAATCTGGATCAATACTCAATCAATCTATACACCACCGCAGCTAAATCTGATCATATCTGCAGTCCACATAAAATATGATGAAAAGATATAGTACTTCTGGCAATAAACTATATTTCTATTGAGATCTCACAACATGCATGGAAAAAGAGAGCGAGGAGTGCAATCAAATTCCTTGACAAATAACTGTTATGAGCCGATTAACTAGAAAATTACTCTTATATCAAACCTCATCTCTGATTGCACTATACACATGCCAATCAACCACATCAACACCTATTTGTAAAGATAGGGAGTATATTATGAGATGTAAACAACTTAAACCAACTAGAGACAGAAAAAAAACTTCCACAAGCCAGTGTTTGTGCATTTCTGATGGTGAAATGAAAATGGGAGCAGAACATACACATTGTTCTATAGGGTACAATGTTGATTGCTTCTACACTAAAAACAGCTCTGCAGATTAGACTGAATGGTGCAGTTGTTTAAGCAAACTGAAATGGAAAATGTTTAAATTGCCATTCCTTTCATTCTTCCAGATGACCAGAAAAAAAAAAAAAAAAACACTTTACACCCGATAGTGTTACACTTAGACTTGAATAAAATATCACAGTAATATTGTTAAAGCATCAAGGCATTAACCATCTGCAACCACATTTTTTCCCCAATACTCTTTCTTTGTCTTAATTTTCTGAGGGCAAAATCGATGTGGCGTTGTGATTTGGATTTCGGGAATTTTCCTAAAACATGGTGTGGCCAAAGCAAGCCGCAGCTTGCCATGCCGACCCCAAGCCACACGTTCTATCAGCAGAACACCTTAGTAACTGCATTGATGCCATAGATTTACTCAATTTAGTCCCTATCAAATTCAGTGCATAACTACATGAGTAGTGAAAACAATGAAAACAATGAGTCAAAGCATCATATTTTCAGGAACACTGAAGAAGGGGGGTGGGGGGGCAGGACTGGCATTCTTTAAAGCTTCTGAAAAATGACTGCATATTGAAATCTGACTTGACTTCTATCCATTCACAGAAAGGATTATTTCAGAAAAATTCTAAAATTTCTCTGCCTCTTACATTTGATTAGTGAAATTGTGAGGCAGTGTAATAGCACCACTCTGTTCCCACAGAGTCTGTCTACCTTCCAACAACCCAGTCTAAATTCACTATCCTGTCATGCCACCCACATACACGGTTTTGTGGAGCTAAACGCTCTCCTGAGGTTGTAGGAATGGGGTCAGCATCTGGGGCCTCATGTACAAAGACTTGCGTTGAATTCATACTAAAACATTGCGTACGGACAAAGCTGTAAATGTGCGTACGCACAAAAAAAAACAGATGTATGAATCTCTGCGTAGGAAGGATCCCACGCATATTCTCTTTGTACATCCCAATTAACGTAAAAATGAGCGCACATGCACGAGCACAACGCCCCACCCAGTCTCCTCCCTTAATTAAATACATTTAAATATGGTAATGAGTCCACTTTGGCAAAAGAAAGGAGTAAGAAAATGGCTAAAGCAAGCGGCAAGAAGCGAAACTTTACAGAAAGTGAATCGGAGGTGCTACTATCGGAGGTAGAAACGAGAAAAAAAAATATATTTGGAACTTTGTCCTCCGGAATTAATATGAGTGGGAGAGTTTGGCTGATGCCGTCAATGCGGTGGGATCTGAAAGTCGCACTGTAAATGACCTTAAAAAAAAATGGTCTGATATAAAGGTGGACGTTAAATGGAGAACTGCTGCGCACCGACAAAGTGTGGGCTGAACAAGCAGTGGTAAAGGGGTCAGAGAATTGCCTCAATTATGGGTGACACTTATTGTGTCACCCTACTCTCCTGAGTAGTATCCGCTGCTGTGGGAGACTCGGATTTACTACAGGACTGCCACGAAGGTAACCAATATTATCTGCACATTTATTGAATGGAAATGTTTCCGATTCACATATACAAATTCTTCTTCAGATGGCGCCTTTATAGCAATGCGTGTGCAGTCGATCGCTCCGATTACATTAGGAAAACCGGCTATTGCTGCAAATTGCGTTTTAATGTTTGGCTGGTCAACTGCATCATATGGGAATATCATATGCTTTTATATGTTCTTACTTAATTGCATAATTGATAGAATATTCCCATAAGGCTCGTGTGACAATATATGTAAATTATTTTATAAATTGCAAATTAATAGCAATGCATCCCACAGGTGGTAGTGCGATAGGCTTGTAGAACAATTCGTTGTGTAATGTTTGCAACTTAACTTCATTGCCTGTAAGAGTCGCCAACGAACAAAAACTATGAGAAATGTACATACGCCAGACATGAAATTGCCGTGGAGGAACGCACATTCTCACGTTAATTTCACTGTTAGTACATCCGACCGTGAGCGTGAAAGCTGGTGTACGCAAAGTTTTTGTGCGTACGCAAGATTGATACATGAGGCCCCAGGCCAGGTGGCAAAAGAGTGAATTGAGGGTCAAAAGCAGTAACTCAAAAGCAGTAACTTCACGTACTCTTGCAATGCGTGTATGTGTGCAGGCATGTTAATTAGTTATAGTAGGCCTCCTACAATAACAAAATGCTGAACTTGTTCAAATAAAGTCTGGGAAATGTAACTGGGCATGCAGCTCTCATTAGGAAAGAGTTTGTCATACGAACAGTCATTATTCAACCTGCTAAACTAACTACCTATATACATGCCTGCACAAAATCTACACACACAAGCACATGAGAAAAGGGCAAAGCAATACACTATCTATTTTCCAACACAAACTTATGAGCCGCTCATCTCCTCTTTCCTCACTCAGACCAGAGCAGCTCTTTCTTTCCGCAACACACGGGTTGCCGTAATTGCCGCTTTCATCAATGTCAATATAAGTCAGTAAGCGGGTCTAATATGAGTAAAATGTGTTTTTTCATGTGTGAATCATAAAGGAGGGAGGAGGAAGGAGATCATTTAATAGGTTCTGATTTATGTCTGGTCACAGGGAATGGATCATTTCAACACTAATTGAGAGTGATACAGTTACTATCGTACAGAGACACCATTCTAGTCCCTAGAAGCCATCTGCTAGCGCTTTACACAGCACCAATAGACATTGGGTTAAAGACATAAGGGAAAGAAAATTAGACTAAGGAAGAGAGGAATGTAGACTATAGGAATATAAGGGCAGAGAGTACTATGATGATGTAGTCAGACTACAGATTAAAGGTGAGATACACTGTCGTTCAAGTCAAAGAATGTAAAAATATTAAGCAAAAATGATTAATCTGAATCTGATCAAAAGTATAATTCATAATGTTATAAAAGATTTATATTTCAAAATAATGCTGTTCTTTTGAATTTTCTATTCAAATATATATATACACATATATATATATATATATATATATATATATATATATATATATATATATATATATATATATATATATATATATACACACACACACATACATGCATACAGGTTCTTCTCAAAAAATTAGCATATTGTGATAAAGTTCATTATTTTCCATAATGTAATGATAAAAATTAAACTTTCATATATTTTAGATTCATTGCACACCAACTGAAATATTTCAGGTCTTTTATTGTTTTAATACTGATTATTTTGGCATACAGCTCATGAAAACCCAAAATTCCTATCTCAAAAAATTAGCATATTTCATCCGACCAATAAAATAAGTGTTTTTATTACAAAAAAAGTCAACCTTCAAATAATTATGTTCAGTTTCTTCCAGTCTTTCTTTTCTACTCAATACTTGGTCGGGAATCCTTTTGCAGAAATGACTGCTTCAATGCGGCGTGGCATGGAGGCAATCAGCCTGTGGCACTGCTGAGGTGGTTTGGAGGCCCAGGATGCTTCGATAGCGGCCTTAAGCTCATCCAGAGTGTTGGGTCTTGCGTCTCTCTACTTTCTCTTCACAATATCCCACAGATTCTCTATGGGGTTCAGGTCAGGAGAGTTGGCAGGCCAATTGAGCACAGTAATACCATGGTCAGTAAACCATTTACCAGTGGTTTTGGCACTGTGAGCAGGTGCCAGGTCGTGCTGAAAAATGAAATCAGATGGAAGCGTGAAGTGCTCCAAAATCTCCTGATAGCTAGCTGCATTGACCCTGCCCTTAATAAAACACAGTGGACAAACACCAGCAGCTGACATGGCAGCCCAGACCATCACTGACTGTGGGTACTTGACAATGGACTTCAGGCATTTTGGCATTTCCTTCTCCCCAGTCTTCCTCCAGACTCTGGCACCTTGATTTCCGAATGACATGCAAAATTTGCTTTCATCCGAAAAAAGTACTTTGGACCAATGAGCAACAGTCCAGTGCTGCTTCTCTGTTCTGCCGTGCAAAGGCAAAAGACCGTAACATCGTTTTTGGTCGAAAATGAGTTATTTATATTTTTGGCACATTCAAGACCTCCTTTATCATGTGGATAAGTAACTTGAGTCAAATCCGTTGTTTTTTCGAGAAAATAATGGGTTGTCTTAACCGTAACATCCAAAAGCCCATGAGAAACCAAGGCAGAACACCGTAACACAAGTTACGGCTCTTTGGCTTTGTTTTGGAACGCTCACGCTTGAGTTACGGTACTCTGCCTTTGTTTAGCCGCGCGTCAATATGAAGTTACGGTGCCGGTGTTCTATCAAATAATGCTACTTACCAGATTATACGGTGGTCTCCCTTTGTTTTACTCTCCATTAAAATTTAAATTACGATGTAGCCTGTGTAGAGCTGTATACAGCTGCCATCAATCCCTGTCTTCTGATGTCCTCAGAGCTTTGTCCTGCACTAATGCGGTCAGAACATTTAGTATGGTCTGAAACCGCTCCATCGACAAACGTGCGATAACGATAGCGAAGCATGCAGAGATGACAGAAAAATGTTACACATGCCATATCAGGTAAATACAACAAAGAACTAAAGCCCCGCCTCACCCAGTTCGGATACCGGACCTGGTTGAAACAATCATGCACCTAGCTGGCAGAGTGCCAAAACTTCGCGGGCGCCTTCAGTATCGCCCTGAACACGGTCGAGCCGACGCGGGACTAATATATCACAGGGAGTGATAATAATGAAGCAACAAGGGTATATTGGTGCATAGCCTACAACATAAGGAAGCAAGAAGTGCTGGTGCATACAACATCAGACCAGCTTTTACAAGCAGGTTACAAATACAATCACAGCGTCCGGAATAAATCCGCGGGACGAGCGAAGTGCACAAGCACAATAATAGGGCAGACAGCTGAAACCACCGCATACTGAAAAGACGCGGAACACAGAAGGTTGTGCTATAAATGCATTAGTCGTCAAGGTAGTCCAGAACGCGCTCCCTAGTCTCAAGGGGGAAAGCACTGCGTAGGCTACTTTTCGTGAACGGACGAGGAGCGTGACACCTTGAACACGAATCTCGGTAAGCGCCTGTGAAAGTATGCGTCTTTCAGATCCACCGCTATAAACCAGTCTCCGGGTCGAATGCGCGCGAGGATCTGTTTTATTGTTATCATTTTGAACGCATGTTTAGCAAGTCTTATGCCACGCGGTACCACTTAAAAACACTCTTTATCCCATGGAGGTATTTTGTCATGTTTAATGTAGGCTATTAATATAGGGCCACCAGAATGCAACCAAAGCATAGGATAGCAAAAAGTAGATGGCTATAATTGTAAATCATACAAAATAAATGACATGATCACTAGATTTTATACAGGTGTTGCTATAATGATTTTGTTAATGGTGATCAGCAACCAAATATTGATAATGTGGAAGTTACTGCCTTTTGCCTTGGCATGACTTCTCACTTTTTGCTGACAATACAAAGGCAGAGTACAGTAACTTTAAAATAGTCGTCAAAAGTCAAGTTTGAGTTCAAGATTTTTTTATGTAGATAATTTTCATTACTTAAACATCTAATTGCCCGATTTTCAGTGTCCTACCTATAATTAATTTGGCGGGACAACTAAAAATCTTTAAAGTCATTTTTCTCAGTTCCACACTCTAGCGAGTTAAGGTCTTTTGCCTTTGTAGGGCAGTGTAGCCCAGGTCAGGCGCTTCTGCCGCTGTTTCGGTTTCAAAAGTGGCTTGACCTGGGGAATGCGGCACCTGTAGCCCATTTCCTGCACATGCCTGTGCACGGTGGCTCTGGATGTTTCTACTCCAGACACAGTCCACTGCTTCCGCAGGTCCCCCAAGGTCTGGAATGGGTCCTTCTCCACAATCTTCCTCAGGGTCCGGTCACCTCTTCTCGTTGTGCAGCGTTTTTTGCCACACTTTTTCCTTCCCACAGACTTCCCACTGAGGTGCCTTGATACAGCACTCTGGGAACAGCCTATTTGTTCAGAAATGTCTTTCTGTGTCTTACCCTCTTGCTTGAGGGTGTCAATGATGGCCTTCTGGACAGCAGTCAGGTCGGCAGTCTAACCCATGATTGCGGTTTTGAGTAATGAAACAGGCTGGGAGTTTTTAAAAGCCTCAGGAATCTTTTGCAGGTGTTTAGAGTTAATTAGTTGATTCAGATGATTAGGTTAATAGCTCGTTTAGAGAACCTTTTCATGATATGCTAATTTTTTTAGATAGGAATTTTGGGTTTTCATGAGCTGTATGCCAAAATCATCAGTATTAAAACAATAAAAGACCTGAAATATTTCTGTTGGTGTGCAATGAATCTAAAATATATGAAAGTTTAATTTTTATCATTACATTATGGAAAATAATGAACTCTATCACAATATGCAAATTTTTTGAGAAGGACCTGTATATATACACATACATATATATAAAAAATTGTTTCCAGAAAAATAATAAGCTGTACAAGCACCAAATCAGCATATTAGAATGATTTCTGAAGGATCATGTGACACTGAAGACTGAAGTAATGACTGATTCAGCTTTGCCACCAGAGTAACAAATTAAAATTAATTTTTCAAAAGTTAAATGAAATAATCATGTATAGTTAAATGAAAAAATAAATAGTGACTTAATTTCCTTATGAAATAATAAAAAGTTTAGGAATTAATTTTATATTAACATTTATTATACATGAAATGATTATAATTTAACTATGAATGTAAATTGTAAAATCTTTTAAAATATAATTCCCATCATCCATGTGTGTAATTTCATAGTTTTTATAACTTTAAGAATTAGAAAATGTGTCCAACATTTTAAATTAGTAGTTCTAAGTGTTATATCTGAAGGCATATGGTGCAAACAAAAATGTGTTTGTTTACTCTCTTACCTTTACATGTGGTTTGGACAGTAGCTTGACAAGCTCTCTGATCTCATTACTTGCACTTCTTCCTTGAAGTTCCTCTGTCAACTGAGGAAAAAGACAAGAGATATAGTGAGAGAAAGAGAAACCAGAGAGCGAGAGAAAATGGGCGTCTATAACTTCCATGAACACATGCATTGGTCATACAGACATGAACGTGTATATTATGAATAATTGGAGTATAAATGTCTCCCTTGTGGCAGGTAGCAGGTGGAGAGTGTGTGTGTATGTTTAAGAGATTGAGAGATTTATAGCAGCACAGATGCAGACTAAATGAGGCACAGAGACACGTTGCTGTTTCTCTAAGCAAGGAGAAAGACACAGAGAGATGGGCTTGTTCCCCAGATCCATTTGAAGTGTTACTCCTGGACCACAACCTTATTACTGACCTCACTCACTCTGGGTGTGTGTGTGTGTGTGTGTCGGCTGAAATGCTGTAATCAGTGTTTAAAGAATCACTCCCTTGGGATGTCAGTAGACGTTTCCAGTAACCGGCCAAATGAGAGGTGACGTTCAGTTGAGTAATGGTGACAGTGACCCTTAGTGACACACACAAACTCCATCGTGTACAATAGATACATACCAACAACTGCAACTGATGTTGTGGCAAGCAGAGGTCACATATGGAGAAAAACAGCATGCACAGAACAGGCATCGGTCTTTCATGACTATTTTTGCACATGTACTGTACACTCAGTAATTCAGGGGACCTGTTATCACAACCTAAATAAATGCATGGTTGCAAGTTTAAAATTCTAATTTAGTGATTCAACTAAATTATAAGATCAATAAGTTATGAGTATGACAACATATGTTTTTACATTGCTTTATTTTCAACTTTTTTAATAAGTTATACAAGATTCAACTCATTTTGTTTTAGTCAGTTTAATGTGATTTAAGTTTAAGTCATCCAAGTTGATTCTACTAAAAAGGTTTCCACTGTAAAAGGTGCTGCCTTAAATTAACTTGAAAACATTATTTTTTTAGTTCAGTCAACATAATGTTGATCATTAACTTAATATTGTGTGTAATTTAAACTCAAATTTAAGTTGTAGTAACTTAAAATTGTTGTAGTAACATGAAATTGTCTAGATAAATTGGGTAGTGGATGTCTAGTTCCCAGCATGCTTTGCAGAGGACTGGATCAGTATGGAGGGCCACAAGTGTCTTGGAAAAAGCATTTAATTAATAAACTAATTGTACAATAAAAACACAGGCATTAATAAATTTGTTTGCAAATTAATCTATACATAGACTAATTGGCAACAGAGTAATAGGCAACAGAGTAATTATAAAAAATAATGTATAAATTAAATGTTAATCGTAAGGTAAGGTAACTTTATTGTCTCACAGGGGAAAATTTGTCTTGGGCCATCACCCATGCTGCAGTCAATACACAAATAACACACAATAATCAACAAACAAGACAATAATAGAATGAGAAGACAAAAAAATAAAATAATTTTTAACAATTACAGCTCTATACCGCTTTTCAAGATTTAACATCTTTACAGACACCGGTAAAAATTATTTTTTAAATCTATTCAATCTGCGGCGAGGAGCTCTAAACCTCCTCCCAGAAGGTAGCAATTCATATTCTTTGTACAAAACAAGAAATGGATCACAGACAATCTTTTTAGCTTGTGTTAGAGTAGCCTTTTCATAAATAGTCTGCAATGATGTCTGTTCTTTCACACCAATAATTTTCCAAGCAGTGTGAATCATCTGGATTCCATCAATAAATGGTTCAAATTAAAGGCGCAATGTACAATTATTGAATTTAAATATCCAAAAACCACTAGTATATTGTTATACATTTTGTTGACTTGTGTACATAAATAATCCCAAATGTTTCCAATGAAGTTTAAATCGAGAGAAATCAGCAATTTTAACCGTAACGGCCCGTGTCATTGTGTTGCCTGTCAATGATGTCATATCTGCCTTACCCTCGAATTCTGGTTTAACTTGCATAGAAATCATGGAAACACCAAAGAAGCTTCAATAGATTATGCATTTTAATAGACAGATGAGCAACTGCTTGGATACATTTATCGACAGAAAACTAAGCACTGTTATATAGCTGCTCAACATGGTTAGCCTTATTGTTTGAATCTCTTGTTTTCATGATTTACCGCAAGTAACATGTTTGTACCATGCCTCAGAGACAACACTATTTTTTCAAGTGGCTAACATGGCATAATCAGAAAGAGCTTTATTTGTAGTAACAGTTATACAGCATTTTCTCCACCATATAATATATTTTAAAATTGACTGCATGCCATTTAGGAACACATGATCCAGCTTTCATTAAAGGGTTAGTTCACCCAAAAATGAAAATGATGTCATTAATGACTCACCCTCATGTTATCCCAAGCCCGTAAGACCTCCGTTCATCCTCGGAACACAGTTTAAGATATTTTAGATTTAGTCCGAGATCTTTCTGTCCCTCCATTTAAATTGTATGTACGGTATACTGTCCTTGTCCAGAAAGGAAATAAAGACATCATCAAAGTAGTCCATGTGACATCAGTGGGCTAGTTAGAATGTTTTGAAGCATCGAAAATACATTTTGGTCCAAAAATAACAAAAACTACGACTTTATTCAGCATTGTATTGTCTTCCGGTTCTGTTGTCAATCCGCTTTAGTGACGCTGCTGACGTATGACGCTGCTGACGTGTATCTGGTGCGCCCGTGTATTCGGATTCAAATAAATATGGCTGGGCAAAAAAATGCAAGTCTTCCTCTGTGTCGAAATCCTTAGACATGTTTGCGAAGATTGTTTTGTTTCCAGCGTGCGTCTCCCTCAGACTGTAAACGAAGCTCGGGCGCACCAGATAACACGTCAGCTCGTCTTACGTCAGCAGCGTCACTGAACGCCGATCCACAACAGAACCGGAAGACAATACAATGCTGAATACAGTCGTAGTTTTTGTTATTTTTGGACCAAAATGTATTTTCGATGCTTCAAAACATTCTAACTAACCCACTGATGTCACATGGACTACTTTGATGATGTTTTTATTTCCTTTCTGGACAAGGACAGTATACCGTACATACATTTTCAATGGAGGGACAGAAAGCTCTCGGACTAAATCTAAAATATCTTAAACTGTTTTCCGAAGATGAACGGAGGTCTTACGGGCTTGGAACAACATGAGGGTGAGTCATTAATGGCATAATTTTCATTTTTGGGTGAACTAACCCTTTAATATGATATTCAAATGCGAGTAATTCTGCACTTGTGGCAATTTTATTAGAATAAAAAAAAGTGAATTTAAGTGATCAAACTAAACTGTAACAAAGTTCAAGTTCAGGGAAGAAGGCGAAATTTAAACAACTTTAAATCGTAAAATAAACAAACAAAACGAAAGGATCTGCAGCGGCCAACAGCAGCATTTAAGCATAATAAAAACAGCAACGTAAAATGTCCCACACTCTAAAAAAAGAAGGTTCTTTAAAGGTTCTTCACACGCAGTTACAGATCTATTTAGTACCGTATCGTCCTGAAGAACCCTTTATATGCTGAAATGGTTCTTTGTGTTAGAGTTTAGGGTTCTTTATTCCTGCCTTTTTGTTTATCAAATATGTTACTGTCAAAGCCTCCTCATTACTGATTTTCTGGAGCTCAGCTAATACAACTACAGTTACTACACAGACTGTCAACATACTCTCAACAGGTAAATGATTTCTTTCTTAAAATGTCTATAAGTTATAACTTAAAAAAATTGTAACAATCATTTCCTAACAATCATGTCTTTTTCTCTTTTAATTTAACAGAACATGTAAGTGTGAGCAGCTCTGTTCAGTTAAAGAATACTCATCTTCTCCACAAAGTAACAGAGATATTGAATTTATGATGCATATTGTTTTTTTTTATTTTTTTTTATTATGACTTTATGCCTAAACGTACCCAGTCACAAAAAACATTAAAGCTATACCATGACTTTGTCACTTTTTCCTTTTAACATGGTAAAGGGCCCATTCTTGCTACTTTTGGCCTTCATGAACAAATGGAAGAGACACAATGTAACTCTAAATCAATTGTTTATTTCAGATGCTGTCACATACCATAACCTCATCATCTGCAGAGAGAAACTGCCCACTCGGAATACATAATGAAGGACGTAGAGACGGGGGATTGTGAAGATATTTCACTAGACCTTGGTCTTCATTACATCTAAATCGTGTTCAATGTCAATTGTTATTTATGAATGTATTCAACTAACCTCTGTTGTAAGAGCACTGTCATTTTTGCTACAATCTGCCATGTCAATAAAATAAAAATAAAAAAGTACCTAATTGACAACATGCTGTTTAAAAAAAAAAAAGAAAGGAAAAAAAGAAAGAAAGTGTAAACCCAAATAGAGGCAACAAAATAAAAGACCAGGCAGATAGAGGGCTAAAAAAACAATATTAATAAATAATTTATAAAAAAAATAATATTAATCATAGTAATATTAATAATATGCAGGTACTAATATTAATGAAAATAAATATCGTTGAAAAGGTTATAACACCATTAAGGTCCTATAGCACTTTCAAAGCATGGTTCTTTATGGAACCTTAAAAAAAGGATTCTATTTAGCACCAAAAAGGGTTCTGCTATTGTTACAAGCCGAAGAACCCTAATTTGGTACGGTTTAGAACCATTTTTCTTAAGAGTGCAGGCCATAGACTGTAAAAAGAATGGACATAGTGTGGATGACGTCACCCGTAGGTTTCTGAAGACCGTTTTTGAAGCCTAAAGTGGGCGTAGCCGATCGTCGCCATCTTGGCAGCGCGTCACTCCCGGATAACCGAAAATGGCCAAAGAGGCGGGACGTGGGTGGAGCTGAGGTGCTAATACTATATGCTACTGGCCTCGCGCTAAAGTGACAGCTGACTGAAGTAAAGCCAATAGTTAAAGTTCATGTTTTTGCTCTTTGAAATACTATAATAGTTAAAAGACGTAACTAAAAGTGAGACTATGTGTATCGTGATGCATTATTATTCTGGTAGTTAAAAATGTATTATCATGCAGTCACTTTAACAATATTGCTCTGAGCTTGTGCGAGTGATTCATGCGCATACATGTCAGTCAGCGCGACATCGCACGTCAAGTTCGTAAAGAGCTTTATTCACATATTCAGTCCATTTTGAAATCTGATTTTGTCCGCCTCTCAATTTCTCAAATGGATTAAACCAAAGATATTTCCTCAGAAGTTCAAGTAAATGCACTAGAAATCCGCGCTCATTCAAGGGTGTGCATATATTGCATGGACGGAGAGAAAGCACTGTCACTTGCAGGATTTCATCTGACTGTACTTTTTATTTAACACTAAAAAGTTAAATAAGCATATCTTCCGTCAGAGCATCAGTGCCGCATAACGAGTGTCTTTATATCTATAACTTTAGACTTTTTTAAATCTAAAATCCAAAAAGCAACGAAATTGTCAGACATCCATTAGTGCAAAACAACTGGAAATACAGCGCTGGTTGTTCTCTCCATACTCGACAACGACGGAATACAACGGCGTGGGCGAAGGTATAATGCGTGTATTAAATTGTATGAAATAATCCAGAAAAAAACACACACACGGCAGAGATGTCAAGTACAGCAGCGGCTGGGATTAGCTGAGGGTGACTGTAACACACAGCAGACAAACGGCTAGCAGTGACAGCAGCCGCAATCCACCTGTCACTCAAGTGGCCACGCCCTTAATTATGCAGAAATGTAAGGCTTAATATAATTTAAACGGATGAGTTATAAAAAAATTCACCCCCCTCACAGTTGTCATTAAGGGCAAAATTAGCTGTATAGACCAAAACAACTTAAGGCACAGCCTGTAAACATTTTTTTCGGCTGTAAAGTTGGGCATTTTAACATGGGAGAGATACAGATTTGGCTCACTTTTGCAGTCAGCCTCAAGCGGCCAGTCAATCTATTGCAGTTTAATTCACTTCCGTGTTGGTTTCAAGAGGGAGACAGGGAGGCTCTCAGGCTCCACCCTTCTTCATACCACAGTAACGTTAATAAAACTTAAATACTTTAGCTCATCCCGTCCCGTCGGATTGCTTTCTAATCGGCTGTGGAGGTGAAGATGACAACTCCCATGATTCCACACTCATTCACGGCGTCATCAAGCTACGCCTTTGCTATTGTTTTGAATAAGCGACCTCTAGCTGTAAAACTTAAATAATGTGTAAGTATGTGCCTTTAAAGTAGGGATTTACAAAAACATCATAAAGCGCTATAGTACATCATTTAAAAATGCATTAATGAATTCATCAGAAAATAAATAACAGTGCAATTCCAATAGGGTCCTCACACCATCGTGCTCGGGCCCTAATAATGGAATTGCAGTTGAAAATCTATTTTAAAAGTGAGAAGCAAGTAATTGGATTCACAAATTGAATTACAAACATAGGTTTCAAATCAGACATTTAAAAGGGCAATTCCGTTACCCATTTGCATTCCATAAAACAACGCAAATTAGCTACAGTATAATATTTAATAATAGCATATTCACCCTTTATGCATTCACGTACATGTTCATTCTAGCATTCTACTTCATTTAGATCATGTGGTGGTAGGCTATTTTTCTTAATTTTGAAATACTTTGCTGTGGTGACCATTAATACAAATATACTATTAACACTAAGTCCTCACTTCTTGGGCCCACTGGATTATTTTTATACACTTCTTTGTTTGGTAACTAGGATTCAATTGGTTAAAGTCCATGATGAATGAAGGAAAGTTGAATTTCGTTTCTTGACAAATATTACAATAATTCAAATAAAAGAGATGTAAAAAAAATAAAAACCAAAAAACTGCTGAAAAACTAAGCAATTTTAAACTGTAAAATTTAGACGCAAGTGACAATCATCAGGGTCTAAGCATTAATGCCCAATTGTAAATGATTAGCAATCCAAATTGAAATGTAACTCATGATGTGTTTTTTACGGAAAAGTCAACTAGAATCTCCAATGAAATTTAAGATTTAATGAAATGGGTTACAGCAACACACAGGTGTCCAAAAGGGCAATTGACTTTCAAAAGAAGTAATTCCCTATTACTCTTAGATTAAACATTCTATTTTGATCTAAAAAAAAAAAAATTGTATTTTAATGCGAAACGCTAAAACAAAGCGTTGCTTTTTGCCGAACGCCAATTGATTGATTCAACTTGCCATAGATTCCTCAACCACATTAGGGGAAGTGCTATAGATGAGCAAATTAATTTGCATATTTCCTGGCGCATGACGGCGTTACTTTAGCATCCCACAGCATTTAGAGAACAGCGTTTTAAAGCTTAAAACAGCAATACAATACATACGAATTCTGACCCTTATGGCTTTTTGAATATATATCTGGACCGGCCTCATAACGGTGATGGGATTCGAGGATGCCGCATTTAACGTTAACAGATCGCCAGATAGGCAATCTACACATCTGCACATGACAAGCCAGGTGATAGCCAATCAGAGAGCTTGTTACATCCATCCCACTTCAGCTAATTTGCATCGTTTTACCTTGGTTTAACAGCACAAGGCCCAAAGTGTCACGGAAAAGCTAAATGGAGAGGCTAAAAGGAGAAGTTAAATGACTAAGCAAATCGAATAGCTAATAGAAACAGGAAAAACATAGGGAAAATGGATGGCTGTGGTAATTAACTGAAATAGTTTAGATTAAGATTAATAGATTAATTGGTAGGGTACAACTCTAGTTGAAGCGACTTCATTTTTTTGAGTAATCAACAACAAAAAAAAAGTTTGTTACAGATAAATTCCTCTAACTCAATATAAAGTAGTCAACATTTGAAGTGGATCAAAAAAAGTTGATCAAAGTTATCCCAAGACAAGTACATGTATTGCTCAAAATTCATGTATAACTTTGAGGAAAGGTTTTGCAAATGCAAATGGTTGCGGGTTTTTTAGAGTGTAGTGTATACAGTGGCCCTAAAGTATTATTATTAGTGTTATTATCTTTAAATTAACGGAATTAAATTGATATATCCTGCTCACTTTACGACTTAAAACAGTCTAGAAAATCAAAAAAATACATTTACAATTTATTATTAATTGAGTTATTTTATGCACTACCCCACCTGCCCTTACAGATGAGCCACAGCTGGTACAAATCAAACATTCAAATTATAAAACAATATACTGTTCAAAGTTAAGACAAAAGTATCTGATATTTTACTTATTACTTATATCATTAAGTGTCACATTAAGTGTCCAATAACTGAAAAGTTCAGGAAACTATAGCATTTACTGACATTTGTGCATTTCGCTGGTTAATCAACCTAGAAACTTAATTTGTTTCAAAACAGTGTCTTGATCTTTGATAATGTGGCCCAAAAAAAAATCTGACTAATATTCACTGCAAATCAGTGAGAATGTCACACTAAGTGGCCTCCTTTTGTCTTACAAAAGAAATCTTTTGGGATCTGAGAATTTAGTTTCAGACAGCAAAAATCACAGTACATCTGGCTTATGACATCTGTATTATGCCTGGCAATAGAATGATCATCTAAAATAACTCTACAAGCGGTTTCTATTAATCAATAAGGGATATCGTTTTGCTGCTCTGGTGTAATCTGACATAGTTATGCATTTGTCTGACTGACGTCTCCAGAACAGACTTCTGCATCTAAGAGGAATGAGTGGAGTGGAGTATCATCCAGCAGGCTCTGGAGCGCTCCATTTTTCCACAGTCTAATGGAAGACACCCGGGACACAATGAGGACTGTAATCTGGCAATTGTTTTTATCCAGACTGAGAACTGCTTGTGGAAGTAACACTCTTTACTGCCTAACTGTGGCCAGAATAAGAACTGCACACCTGCTACTTAACTTCATAGGATATACTGCTGTTCAGAATAGTGTGCATTTCATCTCTGCTAAATCTTTTGATGGAAATGTGTGTGTGCGCATGATAGGAGCTTGCCTGCTGTGTCAGTCCTAGACAGCATCGTAGGCCAGGCGGAGGTTAAAATGGCATTTTATTCTACACTATAAATTAAAGCTCCATTAGCGAAACTTAACACTCGAATGAGCTGTGGCGGCAAACCCACTACAGCGTTCAAGACAGCAGCACGCCGTATATTCCTCACAGCAACAGATGAAAATGATACGTCTGAAAAAACACGGGGGTGGGGGGGGGGTTGGGGGGGGGGCTCTGAGTAATTTGGTTGCTTTGGCTGTTCGACCCTTTGATGGACCGTATCCGCACACACACGCAGATATCGGGTTATCCCTGTGTGGGACCTTTAGGGACACCGAAGGAAAGTGTAAATCTGAGGGGCGGATCTGAGCTGCAGGTTGAGAAAGTTCCGTAACGGAAGTCGAGATTTATGGAAACACAAGAGGACTTGTTGCCGCCGCCACTGAGACATGAGTGAGCAGGAAACAGATTTATTAGCTCTTCTTGGATCAGCAGAGGATGCAGATTGGTGCACAAAACAACACTTTGTTTGAACAGATGTGGCATCTTTTAATGCAAAAATGCACCTCTGAACAGTCTAGATATCCAAAGGTTCCATCTAAAGTCAGCGCTGACCTGAGGTGCTCTTCTCTGAATCACCTTTGTGTTTTTTCCTTCTGTCTTTCCTCTCTGTGATCACATCCAGAGTAAACTCCTCCAAGTTTACATAGGTTTGTGTGTGTGTGTCTATGTGGCCATGTTGATATAGTAGTCAGTTTACATTATGCAAGCCGTTGAGAGTTGAAATGTTGAGTGTTTTATAATACTGATGACTAATGTCTTATACAGACACACACACAATGCTCCACGCCTCATCTCGCACTCTGATCTGCAGCCCATCTACTTGTGTTCTCTGCCCCAGACATCCAGCCATCTTTTCTCTTTTCTTTAATGACAAGTTCCTCCTGCAGTCAGTCTTAAGCTAGACATGCTGGGAGACGTCTGTGTATGTGTTTTCACAGGCACACATTGTGCATGTGTGCGCGTGTATTTACCCATGCAGAAGTGTGTAAAGTTTATGAGCATAAAAGTGTTTTGGCTTTTAATAGGAAGTGTGTGCGCATGTGGTTCACTCACGTTTTGAGCCAGTGAGCCGGCGCTGTCCAGTACTGGAGTCGGTGCACGGTCTTCATAACACTGTAACTTCTCATGGATCTAATGGGCAGAGGAAGAGAAACCAGAAACAGAGTGATCACTTAAAAGTCAATGTGGAATCTAAACTGACCTCGTCTACTTTCCTAATGTTCCTGGTCTTATTGAGAACTATTTATCTTTGGAAAACAACCAATGTAATTTTTAATTTAATCTTTAAAAAAATTCTGACAACTTTCTTTTCCTTTGTTATGGTTTTCCTTTGAATGACTTTCCTGTCCACATCACTTAAAGGACAACTCCACCGCAAAATTAACCTTTGGTCTATTTACACATTGGTACATAGTCAACCGTTCTCAGAGATTTGTTTTCATGATTATCGAATGTAAAGAGTTTTATCTCTGAAGAAATGTTTAGCTTATAACGCTAGTATATAGGGCATAGAGTAATGAAAATAAAAATCGCTAGTTAATACCACTAACAAGGCTCAAAATAGCCCAACACTAACACGGTAGCATAATGAGGGTCCCTACCTGCAAACTGAAGCATTGAGAACTTTGTAAGTGTACAGACAGTTTAATAAGAAGATATTTTATAAAGACAGTCCACTCCGCGTATACAGGCAGGAGCCATTTTTGGAAAACAGTCTCGACCAGTCGAATCATGAACGCCGAGCCAAGTGCGCTGGTGAGATGTGAACGAGCCAGAATTTGTGATAAGGTGAGTGAACAGTAGGCTATGTGTACATATTGACGAGAAGAAAATGGTTCGTGTTTGTGCTTTTCCCGGAAACAACGGACCATATGAGATTCCAAGACAGTTCAGCGCACTTGGCTCGGCGTTCATGATTCGACTGGTCGAGACTGTTTTCCAAAAATGGCTCCTGCCTGTATACGCAAAGTGGACTGTCTTTATAAAATATCTTCTTATTAAACTGTCTGTACACTTACAACGTTCTCAATGCTTCAGTTTGCAGGTAGGGACCCTCATTATGCAACCGTGTTAGTGTTGGGCTATTTTGAGCCTTGTTAGTGGTATTAACTAGCGATTTTTATTTTCATTACTCTATGCCCTATATACTAGCGTTATAAGCTAAACAGTTTTTAGAGATAAAACTCTTTACATTCGATAATCATGAAAACAAATCTCAGAGAACGGTTGACTATGTACCAATGTGTAATTAGACCAAAGGTTCATTTTGCGCCGGAGTTGTCCTTTAAGCTACACAGCTAGACCGATACTGATAAACCAATAATTATTTTTATGTTATGGCCAAAAACCAAGAAATATGTAATCATATCAATCAAAATAAATAATTTTGCCAAAAAAAAAAAAAAAAAAAAAAAAAAAAAAAAGTCAAAATGCAACAAGTAAACTTAGGCAGCACAACACTATAATGTACAGCATGAAAATGGAAATTTGCTAAAAAATTATATTTAGCCGTTTTAATAAATTGACTTTTTTTCAACTTGTTTTTAAAGTGTAAATAAGCTCATTAAAAGCATGCAGTACAAATAAGCGACAGACAGAAAGACAGACAGATTTAAAATGGACTTTAAACAGAAATTCATGTTGATGATTAAAATGCAAATTAAAAGTACAATGTGTGGTAGAAATGAAGTATTCTCGAAACAAAAAAGCACTGTCTTCTGACATGTTTTTAACAGCTGTGTGTTGAAATATCTGTTGAACCATTTCATTCTTGTTGAAATTGTGTTACCAGAACAACATCATGGTAGGGAGCCATGCAGAAGCAACCAGCACGTTTAGACTGGAATTTGTCCTGCGAAATATTATGTAACAGCACACTGTAGTGAATGAGAAATTCTCCCGCTACCAAGGGGACTAAATATTTATCAAGAGAAGACAAACGACTGTGCCACCGGGCTAGTTGTCATGGTGAAGTGGAGAGGGAAGGGAACGCTATGAGCCTGGATCGACCAGGGCAGAGAGAGCCAAAGATACAATTTTTCTGGATCTGCTTCTCCAGAGGCGTTTGTGATGTGGTGAAGCTTGGCCGTGTAAGAAAACCGTAGTCAGGGACCGTGACGAACAAACTGTGCTTTCTCAGTCACTCTGTTTGCAACACTCAAAATTTACTCAACTCCAAGCAGGGTCACCGTCTGTTACTACAGCAGCGTTGTCGAAGTGGAATCTCTCGCACACCGGCAAACACACTTGCAGGCAAAGAAAAGAGACATAAATATTTCTTATCCACTCAGACACACACATAGACTCATACACACTTGGTGGAGGAGCAATGGAATGTGGGATCCAGTGAAGGATGGAACGTAACTGTCCGGTCTCTGCGCATTCCAGGGAGCGACATCTGTTTAGGGCTTCTGAGTCGCGGCAGAGCTGTATTTCAGATTCCATCAGAGGCTGAGTGAGACTCAATGCCTTTATTTACAGCTCGGGACATTCTCCAGATACCTGCCTGTCCACACAGGAGCGCCAGAGAGCAGACATTTAAAATCCATTACAGAGCCCTTACACTGATCATAGCTCACATTCCACAGAAAAGAAAGAGCAGGAAATGAGTGCAATGAATCAAAGTAATACCATCAAGCATTAGTGCACCACTATTCCACTACATCACAGAGACCTTGCAGACCGATAAACAATCGCTTCATTTTTCTGACTCTAAAATTGCACAGTAGGACAGAGAACAGTGTGAATTGGTCACAGCTGTAAAGCTAGTTGAGTCGATTAGTGCGGTAGACTTGTTTATATAGGTTTTACCCTCCTAGCTTTTGTTTTTGCGTCAATATTTTTATTGACTTTGCTTTAAAAAGAATGAATTGAGACAACTTGTAAAAGAGATTACAAATCTGACAGAAACAACCAAGTCGTCTTTCTACATTCAACCCTTGTAGTGATTTTTAAAAAACAATTTATCGGTAGATATCGGCTATTTAAATGTGCATGTTAATTTCTGCTAAGGTTGCTCTGATCAGGATTTTTGGGGCAGATCCCCGATCACTGGAAGCAGTATCGACCAATACGGATCACTAATACCGATCACACACCCCAGTTTACAGATGAGACAAGAATGCTTGGGGCAGAGAAAGGGGAACGGGATCAGCAAAGGACCTCGAGCAAGGAATCGAACTCTGGTTGCCAGAGGCCAGAAGATGGTGTGTCAAGTTTAAAAGTGTTCAACTTTTAAAAACGCATCAAGACCCTTGCAATCGGTAGCATGCGGTCTCTTTCTAGACAAAGAATGTGTCTTATGTGAGCACCCCCTTTGACTAGTCATCATAAAATTATGCAGTTTTTAACTCATCTCAGACTAACACTTAAGTAATGAGTATTAAAACATGAATAAACAAAGCAATGCTTCGATAAACTCACTATGTTTTGCGGTCAGGGTTCAGATCACACGCTACAATGGAACGCTGTCTAAATCCTCTTGGACCAGACGTTAAATACCCACAGGCCCTTGACAAAACACGAGCGGAGAACATAAGCAGGTGAGAGAAACGGCAGCCAGTCTGGCCTCCGGGTCCTCCAAGAGCATTCTGCAGCCAAACAAACACAGCTTTAAACACAATTACACTGAATGCTGACAGATACAGAGGAGAGGAAACTTGATGTGGAATTCAAGGAATATGACAACAGAGGGAGGAGTAGAAAGCATTAGGGATAAGGGCTACGTTTCGAGCTGTCTTGCTGGGTACTACCTACGTAGGCATTACGTGTGACCAATTTGGAACTAATAATATACCTTTTAGGGTAAAATGCCCTTGATGTCAAAGCTGAATTTACAGCAGCCATTAGGAAAAGCCCATCACTCTAGTCACATGATCCATCAGAAATCATTTTGATATGCTGATTTGGTTCTCAAGTAGCATTTTTTAATATTATCGAAGTTGAAAACTGTTGTGGTGCTTAATATTTTTGTGGAAACCATGATACGTTTTTTCCAAGTTTAAAAGAAAAGCATTTATTTTAAATAAATTAGTTTTTAACAGATATAACAGTATAATTTTACAGTATAATGCTTAAACTTAAGCGTCTTTACAGTCATTAAGCAATTTAATACATCCTAATTTAATACATCCTTCCTGAAAAGTATTCATTTAAAAATTATAAAATATTATACAATAAAATATAATAATAATAAATTAATTCTTACTGACCCCAAAGTTTAAAACTGTACTGTATATAGGGAATACTAAAAGTAAGTTATTTTACGACGTGAATTTAAAAAAAAGTATTTGAATTAATTTACTATTAGCCTTGCTATAATTAACATTTTGTCCGGCATTGTGTTTTTTTAATTGAGCTTGTTGCAGTGCAATCTGGTATTGCATTCTCTGCAAAATAAGGCCTCACAGAAAGCAGCATAATTAAGATGTCTACCTTTAAGTGAGCATGCCACCTGCATAGACAGCTCACTATGTTTTGGAAGAGACCCTAAAATAGATATGTAGATATACACATTCAAATATATAAAATGAACAGGAATGAAGGAAAACATAGAAGGCAGCACACATTTAAAGGAAAACAATGCAGAATTCATGCAGGCATATAGGACTGAGAGACAGTGAATTGTCTGGCAATGGTATGCATTACCGGTGTAGCATTTCTGCTCTGGGCTTCTGCTAACACCCATAATGTTGAAATGATATTGACCTCTTCTCTTCCGCTTGTCTCGCAGTGACCAGAGCAGCTGGATCGAGTAACCACTGACAGTCCAAAGCCTGTGCTCCCCAGAACAGCAACAGTGGCCCTACTGCACCTCATCACCTCACGCTCAAACTGATCGCAGACCTTCTGAGAGCAAAGACAGGAAAGGCCTGCAGACAGACGGGCTTGACTGTGACATGCCTGTCAGAGATGGATGTTTACACAAACCCCACCGTACAAGATGGGTGTGACACACACCTACTTAACTCCTCATTATGAAGACTTTTTTTCCTGAATAGACTACACCAAGACTACACTGGTAAATGTTCCGGATAAAAGGTACATGTCAGAACTTATGCTGGTTTAAATGTTAATGCTATTGAAGTTTACCCGTTCCAGAAATGAAAGGCAACAATCTTTGCAGTTTATTCCTAATTTCTAATATCCATTTTCACAATTCAAAGGAATGATACCCATTTACTGCATGTGTGGCACTTTATGGCAGCTACAGCATTGTGAACACGGTGAGATCATCCAAAAATAGCTGACAGAGCCCATACTTTCCTTATGAAAGATGTTGGAAAAAGGTGTCCGTCATGTAAGGCAGAATATGATCTCAAATGGGCTTGAATGAGACCTACTTTACTTTTCCTCAAATGAAGTCTTGCCCCAGTTTGTGTCCGTAACCTAGCACTATGCTCTAATTGCGAGTATAATGTAATATGTCAGTGGCTTTATGGATTAAACATATACTGCAAAATATATGTCTGCATTAAATCCCCAGCACATTCAGTTACCCTGACAAATGCACATGTACACGCACATAAAAATACACACTCTCACTCAAGCGTATGTGTGCACTGAGATATGCATTTGTTGACTCTGGAGCATGCAGAGTCCAGACACTGAATGCAGAAGGCTTGTATTACTCTGGAAATTTATTTTGGATGCAGAATACAGATTATAAAGAATCAGAATCAGACACCAGCTGCTCTTTAAGAGACTTCACAAACACTAATATGGTGGCTCGGTATTAAGTAGGAAAATGTATAGCCGTAACTGCCAGCGGCGGGGACTCCAACAAATACATCTTCAGCATCTCACATTCAACAGTAGAGCAGACGTCTCCATCTGTGTTATAGCTGATAAGTAGGTAAGTGAGAGATTTGAATTTCCTGACTGCATATGGAAAGCTTTAATATGGTGAGAATGGAAGTGATTTTATAACTGGTTTTGCCAAGTTTATAAACTGAAATAAAAAAAGCAAAAGCAAACTGCTTCCAAAATAAGCCAAACAAGAAAAAACAAACAATAATTAATCTATAAATGTATCCACAATACACTCCGGCATGATCACTTGAAAACGACAAACAACACTGTTGAATGTGTATGAATGTTGCATGCTTCAGAAACCTGTGTTATGGAAGAGGAAAATGCAAGCGGTGGATGAATGTCCACATATCTACAGTAGTAAACAGAGGGAAATGAGTGTACATGTGTGCAAACAAAAATAAGTGGCCATTCGCCACAGAGTCAGGTACCTTCTTTTACGCCAATAGAACCGGCCCATGTTTCTACTGACCTGAGAGCTGGCCTTTGACGACACACACACGTTCAAAAGTTTGGGATCGGTACGATTTTTAATATTTTTAAAAGAAGTCACTCATGCTCACCAATGCTGTATTTATTTCATTAAAAATACAACAAAAAACAGCAATATTGTGAAATATTACAATTTAAAATAACTGTTTTCGGTTTTAATATATTTTAAAATATAATTTATTCCTGTGGAATAATGATGCTGAAAATTCAGCTTTGATCAGTCTTCAGTGTCACATGATGCTTCAGAAATCATTCTAATTAGTGCTGGGCAACGATTAAATTTTTTAATCGCGATTAATCGCATGATTTTCTTGCGATTAATCGTGATTAATCGCATTATGCGCAAAATTGAATAATGACTTCTAAAGTAGTGTATTGCGCACTTTTGATTTAAATGTACTGCTATATACACAAAAGTGCAATAACTTTAAACAAATAAGGTGCTTTTATACCAGCAGTATTCCCTTTACACAGTAATCTCAAATCTCAACTTAAACATTAATGTAATCAAATCAAATATTTAAACAAAGCTATTTGCCACTGCCAGGGCATTACCTTTTATCTAGTTTGTTAAAATGAGTCCAGTTTTCTTGTTTTTTTTTCTGAACAGGTATCAACAGGTATCTTTTATCAGGGAGCAGCAGAAACAGTCTATGTAGTCAGAGGTCATGATTACTACTACAGATATAAGTCGACCAACGTTACTTATAGTAGCTTAGGTTTGGCCATGCCATGGTTTCCCACGTAAGATTACATTAAACAGAGTAAAAAAAACAATTTATACTTTATACTCACGCCGTAGCTGTGTAGCGCGCGTACACTTCGGCGTACCCTGACGTGCACCTCTCCAAAAATGTAACGTCAATTCTACGCGTACCGCAAGCGCTGTGATTGCTAGAACCGCTCCCCGGGTTTCACATGCTCCCTCTGCATGTGTAATTGCGCGTCAACGCGGACAACGACGCAGAGATATAAATGAAAACTAACGCGTAGTCTATAGCATATAGTCTTCGGCGTAAGTCCGACGCAGAAGTATAAATCAGCCAAGAGTGAGGTGAAGTGGTCGAGCACAAGGTGCAGCGACAAGTGAGGTGTAGTGGTCGAGCACAAGGTGCAGCGACAAGCGGGTGCGTTCCTGTGAAACTGTTGCGGTCATGCTCGCCTCACGCACGCGCCCGCTCGTTGCCGAAGTTAAATTGTCTATAACTTTTTATAAAGGACGGGCAGCATAAATCATTAGAAGAGAGACTGATCCTCGGCTCGCTGTTAGTGAGTTTCCAGAATCTAAATAGTTATTATCTATAGGTTTTATAGGTACTATCCATAGAGCGCCTGTCATTCACTCGCGGAGCGCAACCCCTGTTCACCAGAGAGAACCTGCCTCTCTCCACTGCTTGTTTGGGTGGGTTATTTGCTGGCTGACCAACATCCCACCCCTCCTGTGATCATGGTTTGACTGTAGGCCTATGTGTACTCAGAGCCAGTGAGCAACGGACTTTCAAAATAATAATAAAAAAAAAAAACTGCGTTAACGTGCGATAAAAAAATTGTCGGCATTAATTAATAAATGCGTTAACGCGATAATAACGCGTTAACTTGCCCAGCCCTAATTCTAATATGATGATTTGATGCTCAAGAAACATTTATGATTATTATCAATGTTGAAAACAGTTGTGTACCATTTCTTTTATGATCCTTTGATGAACAGAAAGTTAAAAACAACAGCATTTATTTGAAATAGAATCTTTTGTAACATTATAAATGTCTTTACTGTCACTTTTGATCAATTTAATTCCTCCTTGACGAATAAAAGTATTGATTTATTTTATTTATTTCCCCCAAAAAATAAAATTCTTACTGACCCTAAAGTTTTGAACGGTAGTGTTTAATGTTACAAAAGATTCTATTTCAGATAAATGCTGTTCTTTTGAACTTTCTATTCATCAAAGAATCCTGAAATAAAAATGTAAGTAACTGTTTTCAACATTGATAATAATGAGAAATGTTTCTTGAGCATCAAATCATCATATTAGAATGATTTCTGAAGGATCATGTGACACTGAAGACTGGAGCAATGATGCTGAAAATACAGCTTTGATCACAGGAATAAATTACACTTTACTATACATTCACATAGAAAACAGATATTTTAAATGGTCATATTTAACAATATATTGGCTCAGGAAGTGCAGCTCAACCAGGATGGCACATCAATGCGAGCTGTGGCAAGAAGGTTTGCTGTGTCTGTCAGCGTAGTGTCCAGAGCATGGAGGCGCTACCAGGAGACAGGCCAGTACATCAGGAGACGTGGAGGAGGCCGTAGGAGGGCAACAACCCAGCAGCAGGACCGCTACCTCCGCCTTTGTGCAAGGAGGAGCAGGAGGAGCACTGCCAGAGCCCTGCAAAATGACCTTCAGCAGGCCACAAATGTGCATGTGTCTGCTAAACGGTCAGAAACAGACTCCATGAGGGTGGTAGGAGGGCCCGACATCCACAGGTGGGGGTTGTGCTTACAGCCCAACACCGTGCAGGACGTTTGGCATTTGCTAGAGAACACCAAGATTGGCAAATTCGCCACTGGCGCCCTGTGCTCTTCAAAAATGAAAACAGGTTCACAATGAGCACGTGACAGACGTGTCAGTCTGGAGACGCCGTGGAGTGCCATTAATTCTGACCACAACTGTGTGTGTGTGTGTATATATATGTATATATATATATATATATATATATATATATATATATATATATGTATATGTATATGTATATATATATATATATATATATATATATATATATATATATATATATATGTATATGTGTATATATATATATATATATATATATATATATATATATATATATATATATATATATATATATATATATATATATATATGTGACCAGTCACGGAAACTAGGGACACAAGTCGGTTCTGGGGCATTTTGAGGTATTCATAGATTCTGAAAGTGTAGTCTCCAAGCTTTCCAACGATGTGTAACATGTGGAAATCTGATAATATTTGAAGAAGTTGTGGCCATTTGAAGGTAGGCACTTGAAAAAGCTAAAAGGATAGATAACGGCCTCTAAAGATTGTGCAGTTCTCACCTCTCTCTGCTGCTAGGAGTGACAATAGGGCTCATTTACATCTCATTTAGATAAGCCATACCCCCTGTAAAGATCCCCCCTGTGCTTTACAGCTTTTTTTTCTTTCCTGAGCTAGCTAATAACAATAGGTAGGTATGGAAGGTCTAAACAGACTAAACATGAGATAATGTGTACGTGTTCTTAGAATGAAAACAAAACGACAAACTTTAATGTTTATGGAAACTCACCCCCAGGACCGGCGAATGCAGTTCTGCCGCTCTAGGTGAAAAACAATTGTGCTGCCCCTCTATTTGCAACGTATACCAGCAACAACACACAAAGACCAATATGCCATACATATTACGCAAAACCAGCAACAACACACAAAGACCAATATGCCATATACATATAATGCAAAACCAGCAACAACACACAAAGACCAATATGCCATACATTTAACGCAAAACCAGCAACAAAACACAAAGACCAATATGCGATATACATATAACGCAAAACCAGCAACAACACACAAAGACCAATAAGCCATAGGCCTACATATAACGCAAATAGTGTGCAACGCGCGTGTGCCCAAAATGTCAACAATATTAAAGTTTATGCAGGAGGCAAATGCCTTCTGGCATTTTTCTTTAAGCAGTCATGACAGGAATTTTCCAAATAATCATATTTCACCTCCTCAAATTACTGTTGCAAATCTCTTTACACCACTTTCTTGTATACACACACAAATGAAATGTCCGCAAGCACATTATATCATCAGCAGGTTCAGCATCTTAAATAACGACTAAAGAGCAAATGAAGCTTAACTTACGTTTCAGAAGCGCCCACGGCAGGCCTTCATCGCGGCAAAGGTCTTAACTGCATCCTCTATTTCGATTCTCTGTGCCAGTTCATGTTCTATGGAGATTGTTGCCAGTCCATTAAGTCTGTTCCCTGTTCACAAAACGTTCCCCATTCAAACCAATCGGGACGTCACATATGCCACCGCTGTCAGCGAGCCGAGCCGCCGTATTCAAGCACCGAGGGAGCGCGCGCCGCGCCCATACCTCCGGTTCAGTTTCCCGAGCCCACAAAGTGCGGCGAAAACATTTTCGGTGTAACTGCCACGGTTCAGCTCTAAGGGTGTCACGATTTCGATTTTAAATCGAAATCGATCGAAATGAATTCACAATCTCAAAAATCGAAATAAAAAATGGAATCGTCGATGCTGCCACGCCCTTATGTCGCGCCCGTGATGGAAAGTTCGGATCGTTTTACTGACTCTATTGTTCAATCTCGTTCATCAAAATTAACTAATCTTTTTTCTAGTCATTTCAGGGGCTTTAAATGTATACTTTTAACAGGCAAATTCCCCGAACACATCCACCTACGCAATCTTGATCATATTCTGAATTAAGAAATCATTATAATGCAGTCAAAAATAAATTTACAGGGAACATTAATAATTACTTGACCTTCCGAGTCTTTTGTTTATTTGTCGCGTGACAGAGGCAATGAACGGATCGTTCATGAACGACTCATCACGGCGCGGAAAAAAAAACACACGTGTTGAAAGGCTGTGAGTCCTCAAACTTAGATTCTATGCCCGAGCCCGAACTTGGCCCGACCCGGGCCGATATTTCCCGTCACTATCCTCGGGCCGGGCTCTTGATCTATAGACGTGCACTCCCAACGCAATAGAGTGCGGCGCGGGACTAGATTTGATGGCCGAGTGCGAGCGCGGGCGGTAATGCACTCACTTTATGTGTGCGGGAGAATAAAACGATTCGCGGGACTCCCGCAAACTAGAAATATCTATGAATAAAACATATAAAAACTAATACATTTTTATTTATCTGTTGCAGAAAAGCAAGAACAACTAAAACAAAATAGAAACGATTTACAGGCCAGAGTTTCTATTTATAACATGTTTGCAGCGTTGAGCGATTTAGCCAATCACAGACATATGTGTTGATTTCTTGAACGCAATGGCCAATCAGAAGAATTTAAGATAGACTCTCCTCACCGCTCAAAACGGACTTTTTGTTCAGTGCTGAATTCTGTAAACTGGCAAATCCTCTAATTATAACAAACAAAGTGTAGGCTATATATTTTATATATATATATATATATATATATATATATATATATATATATATATATATATATATATATATATATATATATATATATGTATGTATGTATGTATGTATGTATGTATGTATGTATATATACTAACATATATAGCTAGTATAGCTAGTATATATACTAGCATCAGCTAACACTGATGCTAACTCAAGGTCGAGCAGACAGCGGCACTCAGCTCAAAGCGCAGCCGGGCCCAGGACTCTGATAGTGGGCGACTCCATAATTAGAAACATTGATAGCAGGGATACAACTACGTGCTGCCTTCCACAAGCAACTACTTCTGATGTAAACAGAGAACTTCAGAACATTCTTATGAAACATAAGACTGCAAATCGACTCATCATTCATGTGGGGAAGAATGTTATCCATAAAGAGCAGTCGGAACTCCTTAAGAAGGATTTCAATGAACTTTTTGAAACACTTAAAAGACTGAAAGTTCAAACATTCATCAGTGGACCACTCCCAGCAAGAGGAACAAACAGGTTTTCACGGTTGCTTGGGCTTAATACATGGCTGCAAAAAACCTGCAATATAAAAGGAGTGAACTTCATTGACAACTTCAATCTTTTCTGGAGTCAGAGGCAACTGTTTCAACAGAATGGCCACCACCCAAACAAACTTGGTTCAAGAGTGCTAAAGGACAATATCTACTTCTCCCTCCGTCATCCTTCTGCACTGTGTGCCAATCCACTCAACCTGAATGGCACACACACACCTGGATACAGTATGAATGACCACAGGACTTCACTTCAGCACCTGAATGGACATGCGGTTGACACATCACACAAGGACAATGATAACACCACTCAGCCACAACAACCTCTGCTCATGGACACAATCTCAGCTGAGCCCTGCCCACAGAGCTCACCACAGACAGACTTTGACATACTAGCACTTCTCCAAGATTCAGCACCCAAGGACGACTTTCTGGAAAACAGCCAAGGAAACCAGGACAGCATATTACAGCCTCCGATAACACCAGAGCAACAGCCGCCCTCACCGGACACGTTCTCCATCTCTCCAGCATCTCCACTTCTGTGCTTCTCAGAGAAAATGGAACAACTGGTGTATGCTGGAACCAGACTATCCCACTCTTTTGCGGCAAGCCCCCAGATACCAACCAAAAAACGGCAGGCCTCACAACCACCAAAGCCTGCGGGCCCAGCTCGCCCTCCCCCTGTGAGAGCTCTTCGGCCTCTGCCACAGCGCCAGGGCCCACACCCTCCTCTAGGGGCTCGAGGTGAACCAAAAACAACTGATACCAGCTCTCAGTGATGTGTCGGGTCCCCGCTATGATAACAGTAACTTTCTCAAATGTTTACAGAACAAGCGGGAACCCAGTGTGCCTGTATCTTTCGCTATTGCTGTTCGATTACATGATAGAAAGTCTAAGGCCTTCAAAAGCCGTACAGCAAACCCATCTAATCTGGTGCCTATTACACGACAAACTAAGATTGCTGTGGGGAGAAAAAGTAAGACTGTTAAGTTAGCACTTTTAAACATCCGCTCACTTAAAAATAAATCACTTCTAGTCAACGACTTAACCACATACAACCTGGATTTTATGTTGTCAAATGAAACTTGGCTAGAAGACAGCTGCAGTGCAACAGTCCTCAATGAAACAGCCCCTCCAAACTTTACTTTTATGAGTGTCTGCAGAGCTGTTAGAAGAGGTGGAGGTTTAGCTGCTCTTTTTAAAGATGTCTACCAATGTAAGCAAATATCATTTGGGAATTACCCGTCTTTCGAATATCTGGGTATTGTGTTAAAAGGTGCTCCACGCATTTTACTTATCATTGTTTGCAGGCCTCCAAAATACTCTGCAGCCTTTGCTGATGATTTTACAGAACTGTTATCAACTATTTCCTCAGAGTTTGACTGTTTTATCATTGCTGGAGATTCTAACATTCACATAGATAATGCAGAAACCAATATGGCAAAAGAAATCAAAACTGTTTTGAAAAATTTTGATCTGACTCAGCATGTACATGGACCCAAACATAATCATGGACACACTCTAGATTTACTTCTCAGTAAGGGTCTAAACATTTCATCGATTGTTATTAAGGATGTAGCACTGTCTGATCAGTTTTGTATTTTCTTTTATATATTGATCTCTCCTGCCATTGAAGCTAGATCTGTGTCTGTCAAGAAGAGATGCTTAAATGAGAACACTAGTGTACTGTTTATGAAGGCCATATCTTTAACACCAAGCATATCTGCTGACTCTGTTGATTTTCTCCTTGATTCTTTTAACTCAAAAGTTGAGAGTGTAATTGATGACATTGCTCCAGTGAAAGTCAGGAAGAAGAATGGCAGACAAAAAGCACCTTGGAGAAACTCAACAGCAGTGCAAAATATGAAAAGACAATGCAGAAAAGCAGAGCGCATGTGGCGGAAGACAAAACTTGTAGTCCATTATAACATCTACAAAGACAGCATCCATGCTTTCAATAAGGAACTAGGCAAAGCTAGACAGACTTTCTTCTCAAATATTATAAACAGCAATATAAACAACACACGCACTCTTTTTGCTACTGTAGAGAGACTGTCAAACCCCCCAAGACAGATTCCCAGTGAAATGCTCTCAGAGAGCAAGTGCAGTGAGTTTGCTTCTTTCTTCTCTGAGAAAATCAATAATATCAGAAAGGTGATCAGCTCATCCTTGAGTTGCGCTGGGGTCAGGCAGATCAGACCACAACCTGAGAAAGTAGTCACTATGTCTGATTTTGAAGAAATTGATTGCAACATTTTGGAAGAAACCGTACAGCACCTTAAAACATCAACCTGCACCCTTGACGCACTTCCCACATCTTTTTTCAAAAAGGTGTTACACAGCTTAGAAGCAGATCTCCTAGAAGTGGTAAATGCCTCACTTCTCTCTGGGAGTTTTCCGAACTCCCTGAAAACTGCACTTGTCAAGCCCCTCCTGAAAAAGGGCAATCTGGATAAGACCATATTAAACAACTATAGACCGATCTCAAATCTTCCTTTCATAGGCAAGATCATTGAAAAAGTTGTCTTCAATCAGCTGAACCAATTCTTAAGCTCAAATGGATACTTTGACAATTTTCAATCTGTTTTCCGACCGCATCACAGCACAGAGACAGCGCTCATAAAGATAGTAAACGATATTCGCTTAAATACTGATACAAGCAAATTATCAGTGCTGGTACTACTCAACAGCATATCCATGCTTGAAGTGAACAAAACGTTCTGCAATGATGACATTCACCCAGTTCTCTGTCCTGAGTGGATTCATTTTTTGAGGTCCCCAAACAGTTGATGGACCCCATTGATTTCCATAGTATTTTTCCTCCCCTATACTATGGAAGTCAATGATATGGGCCCAATGGGCCCCATCAACTGTTCGGTTACCAACATTCTTCAAAATATCTTCTTTGGTTTTCATCAGAAGAAAGAAATTAATACAGGTTTGAAATAACTAGAGGGTGAGTATATGACGACAACTTTTGGGTGAACTATCCCTTTAAGTCCACAAGACAATAAGGTGTCCCATTTGACATTTTAGGTTTCAAAAGGGTGCTCACGATTGCCCCATTTGAAGCCGACATGCACCCTCAATGCACACTTTTACCCATGAGCTCCGCAGCAGACTTCCACCCAAAAGACAAAGCGGCATTATGTCAAGAAAGTGTGGAAAATTGCGAGGGCTTAGAGTTCCATTTGGGACAGGGCCTTCATTTGCACTTATGGCTCGTTTCCACTGAGCGGTACGGTACGGTACAGTACAGTATGGTTCGGGTCGGTAAACCATGATCCGGCTAGCGTTTACACCGCCAACAGTACCCTTACTTGATAGGCGTGGTGTTTGCCGGAAAGAAGCGATCAACGTCATTTTCGCGCGAAGAAGAAAGTGACATAGTAAACAACAATGGATGACACACAGCAGATATTGTTCTTGCTTCTCGGCATGTTTGTCACAAGAAACCAGCGCCGGCATTAGGCGTTTCTCAATACCAAGTAGCCTACGCAAAGTCCGACTCAGGAGAATGACGACTCCTGCTACTCCGGTTCCCTTTCGAATGGTCACTTTGTATTGCGTAGCTATAGGCAGTGGGGGAAACTCCTTTTCCTCGATTTACTGAAGCCTTAATGTAAAGCGCATTTGCAGCTGCACAGCTAGAACATGAGCGTCTGGCTCGCTCATAGGCTGCGCTGCGGCAACTGCACATCCAATGGCGCGGGCGCCTCTGACGTGCAACCAATGAGAACACTCTGCGTCATACACGTCAGAGCCCGCCAAGGGGGCGTGACCTCAGTCTATAATAGTCCCCGAATTCGCCATTATAGTAGATTTTACTCCTTCAGCGACAAACTTCACGTCTCTGACTATTTATTGAGCCTTCGCTTATTCAGCCTGAGCGAGCTACAGTTCAGCAGACGACACATTTCACCGTGTTTCTCCTGACGCCGTCTCTCCTGTGGCTACCCGGCGATATCCTTTTCATTACTCATTGTATTTCTGTGTGTTTTATCTGTACGAGCGTTGTTTCAAATGCCTCGTGTCAAGACCTGCGCCACGTGCGGATGCAAGCTGCACGAGGCAGATGAACACGCTAGCTGCATTCCATGCCTGGGACTTCACCACGCGGAGAATGCACTGTCTGCCGGCGGATGTGCGGCCTGCGAAAGCATGCCTATCTCCGTGCTGCGAACTCGGCTAGCCTTCTCCCGTGACGGCGACGCCGCCTCTCCCGCGCTTCCTTCTGCGGCCCTACTTCAGCCGAGGAAGAAGCAGCGCCGCAGCCAACGGCAACCGGAGAGCATGGATGTTAGTGAACGCACGCCGGCCACGTCCCCGCGTGCCTCACTCTCTCCAGCTCGTTAATCTCCGGTCCTGTTCGAGGGAGATCAAGTTTACCAGGCCAAACTCCTCCGGTCTATGGACGAGACTGGCCCGGACCCTGAGGCCTTTCGGGACCTTCGAAGCGCCACAGACCTGGCCTTGAGAGCTACCAAGGCCACAGCGCAGGCTTAACCCTTTGAGGTCTAAAGTGTTTTCTGGGTCCTGGAGGTGTTCTGACATGCTCTGACATTTGAGCTTTTTTCAGTTATTTATAAACATGTTAATAGCACAGGTGTAAATTCACTCTATATAGCACAAACGGGCTACCGTAATATGTGAGCAACATGCATGTACATGTTTGTATTTTTAAGATAATAATGTTTATGCATGGTTTGTGAAAAAACATAAAACCCATAGTGATTATTTCTTCACAAGACTTTTGAAAATTGTATCACGTAGCCTAGAATATTTGCTCCAAAACTATGTGAAAATCATCCTGCATACTCATTTAGATAAGACAATACATTGATTTAAAATTTGTATGACGTGTTTTGTGTGAGAAAGCTTTATGGGAAGGGGCGTGGATCTCTCATTAATATGAATGCATTTTACACCTGAGAAAGACAAAGACCCTCCCCTAATAGCCCTATTAGGGGCTATCAGGCCCTATCACCATGAGAAGCCTTGCACAAAGAATGAGGAGAAATTAAAAAAAGAATGGCTTTTATATTGTCTGGATTTATTTACAACACAACATAATCCAAAGATACACAACAAAGGACAAAAAGCACATTAGTAAACACACTGATGTAAAGACAAAGACTTAAACAGTCACACACCATTCCTGAAACATAGTAGCCTACATACCTGTCATGTCCAAGGTGTTTGACTTTTCATTTTACCATGTTCATGTACACAGACTCATGTGAATGTTGAAGTCAGCAGGACTCATCCAGTGGCATCTGGTCCCTTTCTAAAAAATAAATAAATAAACACCTGTAAACATGTTGATTTTAAGACAAACTATAGGGCTGCACGATTCTGGGAATACATTTTAGATTTTTCACTCACACACACAATATATATATATATATATATATATATATATATATATATATATATATATATATATATATACATATACACATACACTGCCGTTCAAAAGTTTGGGGTCGGTATGATTTTTAATGTTTTTAAAAGAAGTCACGTATGCTCACAAAGGCTGCATTTATTTGAGTAAAAATACAAAAACCCAGTAATATTGTGAAATAATATTTCAATGTTAATCAGCTGTTTTCTATGTAAATATATAGTAAAGTGTAATTTATTCCTGTGATCATTACTCCAGTCTTCAGTATCACATGATCCTTCAGAAATCAGTATAATATGATGATTTGATGCTCAAGAAACATTTTTCATTATCATCAATGTTGAAAACAGTTATTTACATTTTTATTTCAGGATTCTTTGATGAATAGAAAGTTCAAAAGAACAGCATTTATCTGAAAAATTATCTAATCATAAGTGACTTCTTTTAAAAACATAAAAAATCTTACCGACCCCAAACTTTTGAACGGCAGTGTATATATGTATTTTGTAAATATAGTTTGTTGTGCCTTGTATATAGGCATGTGTAGGGCTGCATAAAATAATAACAATAGCCTAGATAGCAGGCAGCCTATAAATCGTTAAAAATTAACACTTTTCAGTAACACTACACTAGACAAACATATATTGTTTATCATATGTTACTTCAAATATTTCTATTCGTTGTGAAATGAGATGAGTTTGTCGTGAAGCCTAATGTGTGGCGTGTTTTGCTTTTCAAACACACAGCGCGACTCAGACCCAAACTCAGCGCGTGCAGCGATCGAGCCGCTCCAAACAATGAAACATTGTTGTTACATTATACATCTACGTTTGAGCAGATATCCACAAACACAGTATTTAACAGTAAACACAGGTCTAAACATTAAAATATTCACCATATTAGAATAAACACTCATACTAGCATAGGCCTACTTGTATCTCATTTCATAACATTTTAGGCTGCACCAGTTTGAGTTTAGTAGCTATAATGTAAAGTTTATGCAACAATAAAACACTTACTATTATGTCTCTTACCTTAAAAATTGTTCTCATAATAAAAATGTGTCCTTCTTAGGTAAATCCAAGGTAAATCCACAGCACAAACAGTCTTCCAAACTGATGAAAAGTAGAGAAATACTGGAGTCGCTGATTCTTTGTTTAGAGGTGATGAGGGCGTTAACAGCTCTGCGTTCCTTCACGTGGATCATTTGAATGAGAACAGCTGCGCGCATGGGGGTGTGGTCAAATTAAAGTTAATATGCTCGGGCTGCAGAAACTGTACATGTTGTTGCTTTCATACGGATTTCTTAAACCGAGAATATTTGTTTTTGATATGATTTACTTCATTTAAAAAAGGAGACTTCGAACTTTGTAAAGACATTACTTTCATGTGTGGGTGGCAAGTATTGGCTTAGTCAAAAAATAATTTTCTGTCACGTTTCAGAATGAACTTCACATTGAGAGAGAAGACAGAACGTGCATCATGTTTTTTTTCTTTATTTTACGAAAAACACAACTTTTTGTTTTTATTATTAGTTTACACAAAAAAAGAAGACATTTAACAGTTTTTAAAAATGTATAACACTTGTCTGTATGACAAAAATCGATGGAGTTATTTGAGTTTCTTTTGCACTGATAAGAAAAAAAGCGAGACTATCGCGCAGGCGCGATAGCCGACCTCAGGGGGTTAAGCACTATATCTGAAGCCAGGGCCCCGTCGACTCGTCGCCTTTATGCTTTGAAATGGTCAGGTTTTTCCAGCTGGTGCTCGAAAAATCAGGCTGACCCAGAGTCATGTGAGATATCTGTGGTTCTCTCATTCTTACAGGAGCTGCTGAATGCGGGTCGCTCCCTGTCCACGCTCAAAGTGTATTTGGCAGCCATAGCAGCACATCATGTTCTGGTGGCTGGCCAGTCACTGGGAAGAAACGACCTGGTCGTGAGATTCCTTAAAGGTGCTAGGAGAATGAACCCCTCCAGACCTCCATCTGTGCCGTCTTGGGACCTCTCCATGGTCCTGGGGGCTCTGAAAGGTCCGCCTTTCGAACTTTCGCCTCTCGCTGAAGACCGCTCTCCTTATGGCGTTGGCATCTATCAAGCAAGTGGGAGATCTGCAGGCGCTCTCTGTGAGCCCTGCATGTTTGGAGTTGGGTCCAGATGACTCCAGAGTCATCCTCAAGCCCAGACATGGTTACGTTCCTAAAGTGCTCTCAACACCGTTCAGAGCACAGGTGGTGACGTTATCAGCCCTCCTTAGGATGGAGAGGTTAATCTTCTCTGCCCTGTCAGAGCGCTGAGAATCTATCTGGAGCGTTCTGCATCTTTTAGACCAGGTGTGCCCAACCCTGCTCCTGGCGATCGACTGTCCTGCACAGTTCATCTCCAACCCTAATCAAACACACCTGAAAGGTCTTCAATTAAGGTCTTAACAACCAATTAAGGTCTTCAGGATTACTTGAAAATTAAAGGCAGGTGTGTTTGATCAGGGTTAGAGATAAACTGTGCAGGACAGTCGATCGCCAGGAGCAGGGTTGGGCACACCTGTTTTAGACAATCAGAACAGCTTTTTGTCTGCTTTGGTGGCAGATCCAAGGGGGATCCAGTCACTAAGCAAAGGCTGTCTAGATGGATAGTGGATGCTATTTCTATGGCTTATACCGCAGCGGGTCAAGTTTGCCCTATAGGCATCAAGGCCCATTCGACCAGAGGTATGGCCTCGTCATGGGCTTGGTCATCTGGCATTCCCATTAGTGATATTTGTGAATGTGGTCCTCACCTTCCACATTTATGAGTTTCTATAATATGGAAGTGCCTTCCCTGCAGGCGAAGGTGCTTTCGGTATGATTAAGACCCGTCGGTGGCCGGTCTTGTCATATATTACTGTGCACAATCACATTCACATATATATATATATATATATATATATATAAAAACCCGCTGCTGGCCGGTTGTATTTCATGCATAAGCCCGCTGTTGCAGGTTATATTTACATATATATATAAAACCCGCTTTTAGCCGGTTATATGACATATATAAAACCCGCTTTGCCGGTTATATTCCATACATATATAAAACCCACTTTGGCCGGTTATATTCCATACATATATAAACCCGCTTTGGCCGGTTATAATTTCATATATAAACCCACTTGACTGGTTATATGTTCGTATACTAATAACCCCGACAGTGTCTGGGTTCATTGGTGTAGTATATTGGGTTATTTCTAACTGAGGTATACTATTTTAGACCTGACGGTGTCTGGTCTATTTATACATAATTATGCGGTTATGGCTTGTTCTGTATGCTCAGGGGTCCTGAGTTGCAGTGGCAGCCAGTTACTCAGTGCAGCGTTTTGCATGGCGTCCCCACTGCGTATAGCTACGCAATACGAAGTGACCGTTCGAAAGGGAACTACTCGGTTACTCACGTAACCTCAGTTCCCTGAGTTAGGTAACGAGTATTGCGTAGCCAGCCGCACTATGGTAACATGGCAAGTTGTCGCTTCAGTCGTTAAACCTGCTATAATGGCGAATTCGGGGACTATTATAGACTGAGGTCACGCCCCCTTGGCGGGCTCTGTCGTGTATGACGCAGAGTGTTCACATTGGTCGCACGTCAGAGGCGCCCGCGCCATTGGATGTGCAGTTGCCGCAGCGCAGCCTATGAGCGAGCCAGACGCTCATGTTCTAGCTGTGCAGCTGCAAATGCGCTTTACATAAAGGCTTCAGTAAATCGAGGAAAAGGAGTTTCACCCACTGCGTATAGCTACGCAATACTCGTACCCTAACTCAGGGAACTGAGGTTACGTGAGTAACCGAGTAGTTGTTATCTCTGTATGTACATTTTAGGCAACAATAAAACGAAATATGTTATAAAACACCACTCTGCTTCTTTTCGATTTCATTTAAATACATTTTAAACATAAGCACACAAATGTGGTTTAGGCAACGCATAGCCTATTGATTAGGCTATATTCACTGCATGTATACGGTAGCCTATATTTATAACAAAACTAAATATAAAACACAACCCTGCATCTTTTCGTTTAAATTTTAAAATATTAAACATATTCCAGGCAATATGTGCATTGGTACAAATGTTGCAATAAACAACATTACAGATGATCTTATAATAAAATAAAAAAAATGACAAAACTGAACCCTATGTCTTTTTGTTAAATTTCAGTTTTATCAATAATTGCCATTATTAAAGTATAAGTAAAAGGTACAAAAAGCTATACAGTAAAGCTTTAATAACAAAGCAAAAAATTCAGCCAAATATACAAATTCAGCGCTCAAATATATGAAACTTCACTTAGCCTTCTGCCAAAACTATTGGCCAGGGAACGAATTATAGATTCACGAGACCAAAGATCGCCTGTTAGGTCTATACAAGACGAATTAGATCTCATGTTTAACCACTACAGAGATGTCAGAGTCAGCGGCAAACATCAGAACGACTAGCCGAGGAAAGGCTGTTCCAGGCGGTGTAAATGAGCGCCGAGCGCCCGGTGATTGCATGGAATGAATCTCAGTCAAATTATCATAAATCTATAAATAAACCACAGATTTGAGCTTAAAAAAACTACATTCTCGCCTGAAAAACTCTTAAAACTACATTTCGTGACACAACAGTAGTATTATTTTTCAACTGTATATTAAAAAATGGCGCTTCTAATGCCCTTGTAGCACGCGCAAGTGACGATACTCTGTCAACCAATCAACGTTCTGCAGTGAGTCTAGCTCCACCTTTTAGCACCGTACCACTGTGCTAGGTACCGCAACGGAAGGGTGCCCAAAAAGTGGTACGGTTCGGCTTTTTGGTACCATTCACAACTTTTGACAGTGGAAACGCAAATAATTGCGTACCGTACCGAACTGTACCGTACCGCTCAGTGGAAACAAGCCATTACTGTCTTGTGGACTTACAGTGAATGTCCAAATATGGGTTAAATATACAGGTCCTTCTCAAAAAATTTGCATATTGTGAAAAGTTCATTATTTTCCATAATGTAATGATAAAAATTAAACTTTCATATATTTTAGATTCATTGCACACCAACTGAAATATTTCAGTTCTTTTATTGTTTTAATACTGATGATTTTGGCATACAGCTCATGAAAACCCAAAATTCCTATCTCAAAAAAATAGCATATCATGAAAAGGGTCTCTAAACGAGCTATTAACCTAATCATCTGAATCAACTAATTAACTCTAAACACCTGCAAAAGATTCCTGAGGCTTTTAAAAACTCCCAGCCTGTTTCATTACTCAAAACCGCAATCATGGGTAAGACTGCCGACCTGACTGCTGTCCAGAAGGCCATCATTGACACCCTCAAGCAAGAGGGTAAGACACAGAAATAAATTTTCTGAACAAATAGGCTGTTCCCAGAGTGCTGTATCAAGGCACCTCAGTGGGAAGTCTGTGGGAAGGAAAAAGTGTTGCAAAAAACGCTGCACAACAAGAAGAGGTGACCGGACCCTGAGGAAGATTGTGGAGAAGGACCAATTCCAGACCTTGGGGGACCTGCGGAAGCAGTGGACTGAGTCTGGAGTAGAAACATCCAGAGCCACCGTGCACAGGCGTGTGCAGGAAATGGGCTACAGGTGCCGCATTCCCCAGGTCAAGCCACTTTTGAACCAGAAACAGCGGCAGAAGCGCCTGACCTTGGCTACGGAGAAGCAGCACTGGACTGTTGCTCAGTGGTCCAAAGTACTTTTTTCAGATGAAAGCAAATTTTGCATGTCATTCGGAAATCAAGGTGCCAGAGTCTGGAGGAAGACTGGGGAGAAGGAAATGCCAAAATGCCTGAAGTCCAGTGTCAAGTACCCACAGTCAGTGATGGTCTGGGGTGCCATGTCAGCTGCTGGTGTTGGTCCACTGTGTTTTATCAAGGGCAGGGTCAATGCAGCTAGCTATCAGGAGATTTTGGAGCACTTCATGCTTCCATCTGCTGAAAAGCTTTATGGAGATGAAGATTTCATTTTTCAGCACGACCTGGCACCTGCTCACAGTGCCAAAACGGTATAATGGGTAAATGGTTTACTGACCATGGTATTACTGTGCTCAATTGGCCTGCCAATTCTCCTGACCTGAACCCCATAGAGAATCTGTGGGATATTGTGAAGAGAAAGTTGAGAGACGCAAGACCCAACACTCTGGATGAGCTTAAGGCCGCTATCGAAGCATCCTGGGCCTCCAAACCACCTCAGCAGTGCCACAGGCTGATTGCCTCCATGCCACGCCGCATTGAAGCAGTCATTTCTGCAAAAGGATTCCTGACCAAGTATTGAGTGCATAACTGAACATAATTATTTGGAAGGTTGACTTTTTTTGTATTAAAAACACTTCTTTTATTGGTCGGATGAAATACGCAAATTTTTTGAGATAGGAATTTTGGGTTTTCATGAGCTGTATGCCAAAATCATCAGTATTAAAACAATAAAAGACCTGAAATATTTCAGTTGGTGTGCAATGAATCTAAAATATATGAAAGTAAAATTTTTATCATTACATTATGGAAAATAATGAACTTTATAACAATATGCTAATTTTTTGAGAAAGACCTGTATGAGTTGACCTGAAGGACAGACGCAGGTAATTGCACACGCTCAGTAGATCTCTCTCTCTCTCACCGTTTAGGCTTGTTTAGTGCAAATCTATTGAGCCTCTGGTAATCACATCACAAATGGTACACAGAGTCATAAGTAAAAAAAGAGCCATTCTTCAAAAATCGCATTCTTCACTTGTTATCATTATTAACTTATTTAAAATTCAATACACATCCATGAGGTGTAAATCAAGAAGGGCATATCCTTATGAAAAAAAGAAAAAAGATGAACATGTTGCTTGTCAGCATCGTGGTATTACAATATTAGGAATATCGCGACGGCCCTAAAACACAAATGGTGGGGGACACACATTCAATCTTCATCAATCAAAAATGATTTAATCCTTGTGTTCTGTTCGATTTCTGTGTACTCCCCTTATGGACCGGGTCAAATTGACCCAGATTGGATTCAATACAATTCCTCAAAAATCACACTATGAAAAACAACAAAGATTTAGATACAAACTGTAAACTTTTAATATCAACATTTGTCAAACATTACAAAAACATTATATCTGAAAATATGATTTATGAAAATGTTTTTAAAACATTTTTAAAAAGTTTTGTTTTGACAAAATTGGAAAATAAACAGTATACTGATTTTTTTTGCATATATATATATATATATATATATATATATATATATATATATATATATATATATATATATATATTTTTTTTTTTTATATTAATTATTATTATTATTTTTTTTTTTTTACATTTTATGCTTTGAACATCGTAACTGAAAAAAAAAAAAAGTTAACTTTCCCTAGTTTCCTATAAGACCTATTGTCCTAGTTTCATTATTCACTCACTGGGAAGTGAGAAACCAAACATAACATAAAAAAAAATGTCAAAATAAAAACATACATCAAATAAATGTTTTTTATTTATTTTTTGGCTCTGTGAAGCTGCCTTTGAAAACCCTACATAAAAGTTTTGGTTAAAAGCTAGGTATTTTAGATATCTTGAAAATTGAAATCAGAGCTTATTTTACTATCTGTGTCTGACAAAGATTTTCATCTGTAATTTGCAAATAATTCTGAACACTGTAATTTTAGCTTTTTCAAGTATGTTTGGTTAGGGTTAGAGCACTTTTAGATGCACTTGCACGTTAGAACTGGAGTTGAAGTGCCCTGACATACAGAAAATAAATGTTTTTATTTTGTGTCTGTACAGTTGCTTTTGAATGGCTGTCTATGATGGGTCAAATTGACCCGCAGCATCACGAACGTAACAGTAATTTTGTTTGTATATGTCAAAACACATCAGCATGTTGAAACTTTGCATGCATGTTCATCATGATAAATGAAAAAAAGTCACAAAATATCAAGAAAAAAAAACAAAGGTTAACCAGTAGGCTATTTCCAACAACTTGAAAATCGTTACAATGTAACAAAAAAAAAATCTAATCAAACTTTATAGGATAGAGTCCATAGGAAAGAACAATTAAGCTTACAATGCATTATACATAAAGGCTTTAAGCAAAGGTATTCATCATGCACATTGGTTAGTTATTTATGAAATTATATAATGCATTGCAAAGTTAAAATGCATTATAATATTTGTACATTCATTGTTTCATCTGAAATTGGTTGTTTGTCATGTTTTCATGTGTTCCACTTTATAAAGTTGTAACAATGTATTAAAATATAACTGTGGTTACGATTATTCATTATACAATACAATGCATTATAAGATGCATTACAAGGCTTTAATAATGCATTAAAATACTTTTATAATATATTATACATAAAGGCTTTAAGTAAAGTGTTACCAAACTATTTACTTCTCACTAGAAGAGTTTCTAAATTCTAAACTAGGAAAGTTTCCAAATAATCCTTCTCTTCCTTTCGTTTTCCCCTTTGTCTTATGCACACACACACACACACTTAACCTAGGTGGAAATTACAGGTTGTGTCAGATTTCCTGTAAGGTTCTCTGGAGTGGCACCTTGGCAGAGGAACAGAGTGCAGTGGGACATGTGTGAAACCCTGCTTTAATTGCATGGAGAAAAGAGAGCAGAGGTTTTTGGCTTAGACTGTGGTCTGCTGTCCTGCCTGTCAGACCTCTTCTGCCTCTGTGGGTAGACTGTTATATAGAGGACTTCTGGAGCACAGGCCAGCTCAGCCTACAGCATGTACAATGGGACCAATACGGCCAGTGAACCATGTATTAACAATGCTGTCACTAATGCTCAGATACATGTAATCAATGATTGACCATGAAAAAAATGAGGGGGAGAAAAAAATGGCCAAATTAAAGTAACTGCAGGTAAAACAAGTGCAAGCCGATAAGCACAGGCACAGCACAACCTTATTAAACTGACTTCCCAAAAGTAGCAGCAGTAGAAAACTTGTGTAAATCCACACTCAAAAAGACAAGCCAGAGAGAACAAGTAAATAAGGGAAAGATGAAATTAAAATTACAAACAATTAAAACAGGCCGTAACCACAGATTTAGATTTATCAACAACAACAGCCTACATCCCTATTTCAAGTCTGAAACCGTTCACATTCAATAATAATCACAATTTTACTTTTTCTGGATGTGCCTTTAGATTACCACTTATACAACTTACTAAACAAAAAACAAAACTACCATTAAACAACAAATTACAATGATGCAATGACAGAGAGATTTAGTGACCTAGTGTTATGACACGACATAGAGTAGTTTATGGCTAACATTTCTCTCTCACACACACACACACTCACCTTGACCAATGAATATAGACTCCTCTCCCTGAACATAGCGTGTAGAAAGGAGCGGTCATCTGCGCTCTCAACATGAGGCTGCAGCTGAGACGGCAATACAGACAACAGCTCATACAGACCTGCAGAGGAAATACAGGAAACACATTACACACTTAGACACACACGCACTCTCAGAGAAAATATAGACGGATGCAAACAAGTCCCATAAAATCTGCATTAACAGTCACCTGAAGCATGTCAGATCAGTTATGAAGATTATTCTCCAGTGATAACCTAGATGGTGTGACGTTAGTATAGTCTTCAAACATCAGTGCACCAACAACCAAAAAGTGAAAACATTATGGTTTAATTTAGCATGCTCAATGGGTCAAACTGAGGGTAAAAAAAAAAAAAATGTAAAGCCTCTCCCAGGCTGCACCTGACTTCCACCCTTTGTCTGGATATTTCCTGTTTTTCTAGGAATCACAACTGGAACTGTGAATCAAATCCCTAAAGTTTCATTAGGATGCCTGTGATGTTTAAACGAGCATAAACACCACCCAAGTCTTTGTAAGATGCTTATGCTCAAATAAATACTGCAGAGGAAGGTAGATATGACAACTACTATTATTAAGAAAGTAACTGACCCAAAAATGAAAATTCTCATAATTTACTCACCTGCTACTATTATTAAGAAAGTAACTGACCCAAAAATGAATAATTTACTCACCTGCATGTCATTCCAAACCTGTATCACTGACTTTTTCTTCTGTGGAACACAAAATATATTTTGAAGAATGTTGGTAAACAAACCGTTTTTGTAACCATTTACTTCCATTGAAAGGACAAATAAACACTAAAGCAATTTCTCAAATTCTTTTATGTTGCACACAACAGTCAGTCATACAGGTTTGGAATGACATGATCAGATGACGGTCTACATCAACACTTGAGCTGAAAGTGCAAGATGACCAGACAGTCTTTCCTAGAGTTCAAGGTCAGTTTAAAGGCACAATATGTAAGATTTTTTAATTAAAATATCCAAAAACCACTAGAACAGTTATACATTTTGTTGACATGTACTTGCATTATCCCAAATGTTTCCAACAATGGTTAAAATAGCTGATTTCACTGGATTTAAACAGGGTAACGGTCACACAGTGTCAATGTCTTAACATTAATCCAAAAAAAAAAAAAAAAAAAGGGGAGAGCCTATAAAAGAATCTGCATAAACTGAACATTATTGGCCGCCAGGCCAAATATACCGGACGGGATGTGAAAGAATGCTGTGCCAAGCAGTGTTTCCTTTTCACACGCCTACACTTCCCAGCGGCCTCCAGAAAATAACAGCGTTCCTCAGACATCAATGGCAGTGCTGGAATACAACAGGGCGGAGCAGAGACCGGAAGGACCTGCTTCTCGAATTCACAGCATTATGGGTCAGCAGCACAGGGCATGGAGAGCAGCTTTAATTATACAGGCTGTTAGGAAGGCAGCAAGGTCATCCAAACTGTCTGGACTTAACACAATACACACAGACACGCACAAACGCTTAAGTGATGCAGACATGATGATTTTCTGGAACAACACAGATATTCTTAGCCACTCACATAAGGGCCTGAAAAAAGAAACAAGGACAACGCATACAAACACACAAACACACGCCACAATAGAGGCTGTCCGCATGGGAAATATGCTCCGTTGGCTCCCTGTCTGGCTCCTGTTGACCTCACACTAGCCAAGAAGAGGACAACTGGCAGAAAACCAGACCAGATAGATTTACAACACAGGCCACATTTTGAAAAGGAACAGTAAAATGGCTATCTTTGAATGTCTTGTTTGGAAGAGTCAATAGTGCAAAAAGATTCACACACACTCGTCTCAGTGAGCTGTGCAGCAGAAAATGAACACTGGACCGTACTTCTCTCCTTCAAGTGTTGAGAGACTGACTGTGAAGCAATATAAGTGTCATGCAAATACACACTCATGCATATAACCACCTTAGGGGTCAGTATTTCAGGTGACACTCCGAGAACATGGTTCGTGCCTGTCTGTGAGAAAACTGAGCGAGAGAATGGAAATATGAAAACAAGAACAGATGCACTCTGCATACTTTCATTCATTTTTCCTTTGATTTACCTCCTAAAACAGAAAAACTACATTCACAGAGAGAAAGAGAGGCCCTCGAGAGCAGACAAATTATAGTAGAGGGGGGAGAGAAAGAAAGAAAATTATCTGCCTACACAAAGGTCTGAGTTGTAGTGATCTTTGATCTGTGTCTAAACAGCAGATATGCATGAAGCACACAAACACGCATGATCTTTTGGCATTCTGAGTCCATTGTAGGGTTTCATCGCAGTGTTTTCTCAGCTCCAGCCTCTTTAACCACACCACCACATCAGAGCTCTTGCCCTGGATCTCCCAGAACTACTGGCATGTTCTGGACCATCTACTCCAATTATACACACAGCCACACACTAAATGGTGTCTAGTCCTATACATCAGTAGTGCATATATACACTGCGACATCCTACTAATTACTTTAAGAAATAAACAATTCGTACTCCATTCTGCAACATAAATGGTTGCAAATGTGAATTTGTAGCAGTAATTTTAAATTAAAATACCCGTTGATGGACGTTTATGTGGCAATATACAGTACAAGACCATGTAAATAGGCATTCAGAAAAATTTGAGCTATGTAATGTTTATTTTATGCTCACCAAGGTACATTTGATTGATTAAATACAGTAAATATTGTGAAATATTATTACAATTTAAAATAAATTTATATTTTAAAACAATTTATTCCTGTGATGCAAAGCTGAATTTTCAGCAGTCATTTCTCCAGTCTTCAGTGTCACATGATCCTTCAGAAATCATGCTGATTTGGTGCTCAAGACACAAAACAGTTGTGCTGCTTATTATGTTTCTGGAAACCATGATGCAGTTTGTTTTTCAGGATTCTTTGATGAATAGAAAGTTCAAAAGGAACACCATTTATTTAAAACAGAAACAGAGTGATTCTGTAATTTTACACAAAAAAAAAAAAAAAAAATTCACTTGGTTTAAAAATTCTCATTTTAAGCTCCTGGGGCCTCGTGTATAAAACTTTCCATAGATATCATCCTAAAAGTGTGCGTACACACAAAAGCATACGCACAAAAGTTGTCAGATTTATAAAACCATGCGTACGCCAGAACCTGCGCAAAATTCCCTTTATAAAACTTAGTCAGCAGAAAACATCTCCTCCCGGAATGACCATATATGACTTTAATGTCATCTGCATATTTTTTCCATGCATATTCCCATCCACGGCATACCAATGTTTTACAGTAAAAAACATTAGGAAAATATGAGATGTGCCGTCACATTACATTGCTAAAAGTCATTCAGGATGCTTGCCTTGTTTTAGAATAAATAAATAAAAATACATTTCAGAGAAAGTTTTCAGAGAAGAGTTATTCTCAATTTTTTCCACTGGCCAAATAGCATTTTTTTTTAAATTGCTTTAAGCAAATCAAATTTATGCAATTTTACCTATAAAGTAAACATATTTTAGGATGTTTATAATTTTTAAATGGAAACAGATAGGACTTATTTTTTTGCAGTGTAAATAATTGTCTGACAAAGCGCATCAGTGACAAAACATTTAAAAAAAATAAAATTGTCCTTCAAATTCTATCCCTCAAATACACTGGTATTTTTCATAATATTGGGAAGACAATGAAAATTGTTACCATTAGACTACCGTCTGTCTGTGCATGACACCAACAGCACACAAATTTCAGTACTTAAAATATGTACTGAAATTGATTATCTAAATGTGTATATCAGATGTAAAACATTTTAAATCATTGTTTGAGTATCCATATGGTACGCACATATTTACGGTAAGATTTTTTTTTTTATAAATCTCAATGTGTGCATGAAAAATTACATACATATGCAACATTTATACATCAGGCCCCTGGTGGGTTTTTTTCCCCATGCTGGAGCCATGAAGTGCTTGTCAACAGGTGGACATGCATAAGAGGAAAATATCACCAAAAAAGATGGCTACTGTGCCTCTAGATCCGAATGAAAAAAGCCGAGGTCAAACCATCCCTCAAATGAGCATCTCTGGAGCCCAGAATCGCTGTTATTTTAGATTAGAAAGAACAGGGGGAAATGTGATCCTGAAGCAGCCATTTCAACACCTGTAGAAAAGATTCAGTCCAATCACACTGATTCCATGTCACAGTACACATTTCATGTCTATATCAGAGCTTAAATCACATTTAATATCTATATCAGAGCTTAATCACACCAGAAAAATAACAGAGGACTACATCTGACAAGACCTCTGGCGAGAGGAAAGCCCAAGATAGAGATGCCTGCTGAGCCCTGGTTCACGGCCTATACCCCAAAAAGGGTGGAAAGGCAAAAAGAAAAGGACAAGCTTGAATTTTAAGTTGGGTTTTTGGAAACTAGCTACTACACTGATATTCTGGTCACGCATGGATCTGATCTTTCAGAGACAAAATGGTTAGCTCTTTTGACATGGGTTAGTAAGTCATCACTCAGAGCACTCTAGCAACCACTTAGCAACACTCTAACTTTATTGCATATCCATCACAATACTGTTGTAGGTTGCTAGTTTATAGTTTTTAAACCTTGTGTATAAAGTTCAGACCCTTTTTACACTTCAGCAACCGCACCAGATATTCGGAACTGAATGTGTTCTGCTTGTTGACAGCGATAGATATATCCATCTCCTGAAAATGGGGACATAAAAAAATACAAATAAATGAAATTCCTTCTCCCTCCGCTTTTCTACCTCTCCTTTCTCCTGCATTTGGTAAAATGAGGTGGAAATTTTCATTCGGATGTAATTGGAAACAGGGAGCTATTCCAGTGGCAACAAATCCTTGTGTTACAGTTCTGCATCCCGGTGGCAGTAGAGAGAGAGAAAAAAGAGGAGAGATGGAAAAGAGGAGGATAAATGGCTGGAAATCGATAAAGTGTTCCCAAAGTGCTTGCTCCAGCCGCTACTAACGTTCCTCTCTCCCTCCCTCCCTTTCGTTCTGTCCTCTGCTCCCAGATGCTCTGCATTCTTGACATTAGAATGGAAAAATTTACTATTAGCTGAGAAGAAATTTAATATGGCCATTCCTGTCATATCCCTCATTGCAGCCATATTCAGTTGGTGCTCTGCTGAAGCCATAAGAGAGACTCCGCACCTGAACGATAAACAATATGGAGCTCAATATGGATCTCGTTACGGACAACGGCATCATTACACCATACACTTGTTTCTGAACAGGACTGATGGAAATATTATTTCCACATACACACACACACACACACACACACACACACACACACACACACACTAATCAAAAAACAATTCCAGTTTCAAGTAGAATACCTGCACAGATAGTTTCATGCATAAAACCTGTCATACACACATGCATTCATCTTCATTAGAGGAGGTTTATCTGCTAAAGAACTAAAATCTTCCCACATGTCCCCTTTTGTCTCTCTCAAGCCTACCTGGCGCTCTAACTTTCCCCAAGACGTCACTAAAAAGATAAAAGTAATTGGACCAGCAGGCCGGCCCAGAATAACACCGTAAAACTTCATACGGCTCATAAAAACCTAGTAGGGGGCTATGAAGCTCCAATCAAAGGGCAGATTCAAAATGATCAGGCTAACAGACTGTGAGGAAGGCAGGTGGGAGTGCAGCTCAAACAACCGAACCACTCACTGAATGACCTTTCCTTTCACCGTTTCTCAAAATAGTAATACATTTTTAAAATAATTTTATCTTTTTGATGTTTATATTTATGAAAAATAAAATAGAAATACAAAAAATGTATAAATAAAAGGAAATTAAAATCAATTATACAAATAATAAAAAACATATATACATATATATACACATATACACACACAATTAAAAAATAAATAAAAAATATCTATAATAAATTATTTTTAATAAATAAATATTGTAAATTTGTTCATTTTAAATATATATTTTTAAACAAAAAATAAATAAATCTGGACTGCAGTTAGGACAGGTTAAGGCTTTTTTTAAGGCTATTTGATGCCGTTCTTTTAGGGAGTCTGGGAAAATAACTTCTGATTTTGTGAATGTGAGCTGAAGTGCACAGGATGATTGAGTTTGTTTTACTGGAATTACAGTAATTTATCATATGACATCAACACCAGAGTTTCTTCCTCTCACATACACATTTTACAGGTAGTGGGTGGATGGGTCTGTCAGTCCGAGGACACCCAAGGGTAGTGAAATCAAATGCCACCAGGAAGCAAAACACCCACACGAAAAACAGGATACATGGAGTAAAAGAACAGCATTTTATGTCCATACAGAAGAATGAGACTAGAACAGAACAGACACTGTGTGAAGGAGAGGTTTAATGAGAGAAAGAATAGACCTGCTTTGAGGAAATAGAAAAAGAAAAAAAAGATATTAAGAGCCAGAAACAAGCTAATAATTTAGTGACAGTCATCCTTGATCAATTTTATAGCAGACTTTGGTGATTAAATCTCAATTTCCTGCCTTATGAATGGGACGTTTAAAGAGTGTGTGTGTGTGTGTGTGTCTGTGTGTGTCTGTGTGTGTCTGTGTGTGTCTGTGTGTGTCTGTGTGTGTCTGTGTGTGTCTGTGTGTGTCTGTGTGTGTGTGAGTGAGTGAGTGAGTGAGTGAGTGAGTGAGTGTGTGTGAGTGAGTGAGAGAGAGAGAGAGAGAGAGAGAGAGAGAGAGAGAGGAAGGGGAGGGGGAGAGAGGAAGGGGAGGGGGAGGGGGGGTCTGTCAGGTGTCCAACAGCAGCATAGCAGGCAATAACACATCAAGAGCAGTGGCATAAAGGCACAGGAGTGCTCGCACACATCTTGACATGAGGTATGTAATGATTCTAATCTATCAGATCCACAGTGGCTTACTGGGAGTTCAGAGTGTTCATTTAAAACCTGTTGGGCAAGACAGGATTGCACACAGCAGACGCAGCCCAACCATACCACACGTCTCCCAGCAATCTTACGATCGTCAATCAGACTTTTATACCCCAACTAGGCATTATTTTAAAATAGATTACATTCACTTAGTAATCCCTTCTTTATAAAATGAAATGAGACCGGGTGTAAGGGATTTAGCCAAAAAAAAAAAAAAAAAGTACATTTGTGCATAAAGATACATTCCATTGATCAATAGTGACAAAAAATGCTATTTTAAAAAAAAAAGAAAAAAAAAACCTTTTAATTTTATAAAAGCATTCTATTCAAATAAATCATAAAAAAAGTATCAAATGTCCACAAAGATATTAAGCAGCACAACTGTTTACGACATTGATAATAATGAGAAATGTTTCTTGAGCACCAAATTTGAATATATTTCCAAAAAAATATTTCAATATACTGTGACACTGAAGTAATGACTACTGAAAATGTAGCTTAGTTATCACAGGAAAAAGTTACATTTTAAAATATATTAAAATTGTAATATTTCACAATATAACTTTTACTTTGTTTTGAACAAATTCATAAAGCATTGGTGAGCATTAGAGACTTTATAAAAAAATAAACCTTAAATACCAACCCCTAACTTTGAATAAAGCGGTGAATGTACAAATCAGACGTGTGCGAGTCGTACATGAAGATCTCATACATCCGTGATGATTAATATATATAGTAAACGGTGAATCACATGTTTGTTGGTGTGTTATTTTTAACAATAAACATTAAATCATTTTATAAGCATGGAAGTTGACATTTGGCCAAGCTTGCTGGTCAAACTACTAGAGGACCTAACTGCCATACAATAAGGTGTAGGGTGTATGATGAGATACCTATCTCACTGCCAGTTCTGGTGGAGAGGGCTGGCATGGTGAGCGGCAAATCAGCTTCCTTTCAACTTCACAACGTTACCACAACAATCCAGCAGCGTTGGGGTTGGGCGACTCGACCCCAGGAAGAGTCTGCAAACCCTTGGTTATGTCATTGGCAAATCTATAAAAGACAATAACGACATAGATATGATTATATTAAGTATCAAAAATCTTAGTTGAGCATATACAATTACAGGAGAAGCCCTACGAATTGAACTGCACTGTGCAATATATAATGAGTTCAAAAGGTGAAAGATGTGAGGCAAAGGAACAGAAGAAGAAATTAAGGGACAGAATGAAAGAGACAGACACATTAGCCCCTAATGTTCCTGAAATCAATTCCAATTTCTGCTTTTTCCGTCCAGGGGCCTGTGCCTGTCCGGATCCGTGCCGCGGCACCAAAAGCACCTGAAACCTTTATGTCACCCCAAAGACCTGTAACCAGTGGCCTGAAAGAACAAATGAAAAACTGAGAGATGGAAAGAAGAAGGGGGGGCAACCATACTTGCTCTGCCTCTATATAGATCACACAGTATCAGGTTTGTGGAACAAGAATCAGTATGGAGAGAAGAAAAAGAAGAAGAAAAAAAAAAAACCTGATTGCAATGAAAGGTATGCTGGAGATTCAAATCATACACCGCTATAAGATAATCGTAAAGCACACTGCTGCCATCTAGTGGTGACATTACAGCCCATTACAATTTACAAAGTGCAACCATCAGGTTGATCTGCAATTTGAACCAGAAAGAAGACAGAGGTATGAGCAAAGAGACTTGCATTTCATAGGTAAAACGATTTCACACACTAAAATTGCACACGGCAAGAACACTGTAGAGATCAGATGTTTAACATTTCACAAGCGCCCACAAGATCAGACAGACCTCAAAGAGACAATACACATGAAGCTTGAGGTCAGCTTAACACATTTTACCCTCTATTTCTTTGCTACATTGTCCTCCTCTGCCTATTTCCTCTCTTTGCTGACCCTTCTGTCGATCTCTCCCTCTCTCCCTCTAGTCCTGTAACTCCTGCCTGTGACTGACTCGTGGCAGTAGTGTTATTAAACGCATGGCGTGTCATTGGTGTGCACATGCTGTTTTAAGAGCACAGGCACCAAGCACTATTCCAATGTACGCAAGCGTGTTTATGTGTCTGTAAACTTCATACAGTGAGAAAATGTAGTCATCCATCCAGTAAATAAAACACTTGGACTAATATTAGTGCCGGGCCACTTCTGGAAGAATGAGTAAACCACAAACACACTTTTGCACTCATACACAAGTCAAGGGAAAGGTGAGCATTAGGGGAAGCAGCACAAAACAGGTACTATATCTCTTAGGCTGCATGATCTGTAATCTTATACTTCCCTACTATATAGTAAGGAAAAAAAGAATGTCTCAAAAGTAGCATGTCCGAATTCACAGTACTCACCTTATGATAAAAGAGTAGGCAAATAGAACCTGGATGACCTACTTCATATGAACACTTCAGAATTTCGCTGGAAGATGTACATGAACCCACAGGAGAGAATTTGTGAATTGCAGTGAAGTAATGCAACTGACGCTGGTTGGTCACATGATAATGACAACATGGCGAATGGATTACATTACATAGAATCTATTTTTTTTGAAGTAGCGAAGAAATTGCTTATTTTGAATAAGTGCCTACTCGAGAGTATACGATTTCGAATGAAACCTTCCAAGTCTTATCATGGACAGATGCAGGAGGAACCAAAACTAAGCAAGCAAACTTGGTATGAATTAAGGTGCATTATATTTTTTATATTAAAGGAATATTCTATGTTAAATGCAAGTTAACCTAGTATACAGCATTTGTGACAACGTTGATTACTTCAACAAGTATTATGGGACCAATTTTTGGAATATTTTAAAGCAGAAACTTAAAGATTATCATTTCATAAAAGTACTTAATTCTTCCATTAAAACTTCTGTATTATTTGAATACAGTTGTAAAATTGGCAACATTTTTACACAGAGAAGATTAGTAAGCATTTTTTCCCCACAATAAAATTGTTAATATGCATATTGTTTACGTCTTGACTCTTTTGGCTGTACTATTGAAACTATAGAAATATTATAATAAGGTGTAGTGCTGCAAGCTCCACTGACCTAGCAATTGCAATCATTCGTAAATAATCATGTTCAGACCACTATTCACTCAGACAGCTTTCTCACAGAATCATCTGAAGCAGTTTCTTAGTCAATAAAACAGACCTATCAAGATACTCAAGAACACAGAACAAACAGATGAAGTGGATACACATGGCAAAAGAAAAATTGCCATTTTTCCTTTGAGCTACTTATATTACTGGCATAATGGCATGCAGCTGTAAAGTTGAGCCATTCTCTGCCATAGACAACAAAAGAAACATCAGGACAAAAAATTTAGTGATTATCAGATGATATTGATCCGGTCTCTAATACACTTTAGCATCACTGCTTCATAGAGAATATGTGAATCTGTGAATCAAGGGCCTCAGGAGATCACAGAATCATCTGCAGATGCATTAAGAGTGTTATAGACCGGTAAATCATGAGCACTACAGCACATACGTGGGACTGAATGAGCCTCTAAAGCTAGTGTATTAGAAAAATGAATTACGACGAAGGGCTACCCGAAACGTGTGCACCATCTGTACTGAAATAAGAGCAGGTAGGGGCTAAATTCAGCTGTGCTGACTCATTGGTTGCATTTTTAACTGCTGAATTGTCACCTGAATAGACATATATATATATATATATATATATATATATATATATATATATATATATATATATATATATATATATATATATATATATATATATATATATATAGTTATAGATATATAGATATACAGATATATAGATCGATATAGATATATATAGATATATAGATATAGACTACTTGCTTGTCTGCTGCATTTTGTGGAATGTATATTTAGAAGACGTTGATATGTACACCTATAAAATGATGCATCTTAAATCTTGTCTGGTCGTCACATCAAAATATTTAGCTTTTCACACATTCTAAGTCAACCTTTCTCACTGTTCGTCTATGCTCACATAGTAGGACTGGTAAGACTTTATCTATAAAGTACACATGCCTGTTTTTATGGAAACTACAAAATGCTCCCTTGACTTCATACAATGAATCATTGGAACACAATAAATTGCCACGTGCCTTAACGAATCATAAGGCGGACTGCCTCCATCAGTGTGTGTCTGCTAAAACTATAATAAAATGAAGTCACTTGGCTATGAGCTTATCTGTTGCTGTGTTGGCCCCAAAGACTCAGAGATTGGCTGGTTATCTTTGGCAGTTAGTCCCTGCTGGAAGATCTCACACTGTTATGAGAGCAAAAAGTAAGTTTCTCTACTGACACAAATAAAAACGTGGATGTATAACCAGTACTGTTTTTTGCATGTTAAACACATTTATGTCTTTGCTTGACTTCTACAAGGAATTCATAAGCATGTAGTAAAGATTTGTCTAACACAGCCACATTGGCCCCTGCTGGTTGATTTTAGAACTACACAATGAAAGAAAAGCATTTTACTGTATTAATGAATATTTAAAAGTAGTTGTCTATTCTGATATACATCTATTTTAATATTTCATTACAGCAGAGTAAATGTTTTGAGAATGACAAGCCGCCACACTCTTCTGGATGACTTTTTTTTAATAGGCTAGGTAGATCAGGGAAAAGTGCTTTAACATTAAAATTGTAACATCAGTTGTGTGTAAATATGCTTTCACACGTTAATGCAGCTTGCACATGTATGCTGCACTTATCAGCTCACAACTAAACACCTGCCTACTGACAACACACATTCCCACGCATAGACAACCACATATCTGATCGACAAGAGTGAGTTCCTTCAGGAGGTTTTCTCAGTCTTAACAACGATCTGAGAAAACTAAAAGAGATGAAAAAATATGGAAAAGGAGAATAATTTTACCATAGAATGCTATGATATAATGCAACATTTTAATGCAAAGAAAAACTATTTCTAAGAATGTTTTTTGTATGTATGACATAAAAAATACAAATGTTGTGGGGCTAGGGCTGGGTACCGAGTTGATACTTTTTAGGTACCGACCGAATTGCCTCGATACTATTGAGTATCAAAAAATGACATGTTGTTCGGTTCCAGATTTCGATACCTAAGGAGTTAACTCGTCAACGTCAGTGCTCAAACAAATACATATGAAATGCACATACACGGAAACTCCACACACAAGACATGCGGAACTCTCCGCGCACATACTCAAATGAGACGCGCCCGTGCACGCACAAACTATCCACGCGCATACTTATATGAGACGCGAGCACACACACAAACTCGCGCACATATTCATATGAGACGCGAGGACACACACAATACCTTTAAGATGTGGAAAAGTCGATCAGCGCGATGCAGTATTTGCGGTAAAATAATTGCTGCAAAGACCGGTATACCACGAAAATATGATGAAGACCTTGACAGTGCACGGAGTAAACATAAAAGTTGCTCCGTCTTCGACTGGTAAATGAAGAGATACCTTGTTGATCACTCTGACAGTGTTTATATTGCAATAAATAACCTACTGAATGTACACTGCCGTTCAAAAATAAGTTGGTTAGTCAATTTTTTTTCAGTAAGGAATAGGATGCATTAAAGTTATCAAAGGTGAAATTAAAACATGTGTAATGTTACAAAATTTCGTTTTTAAATAAATTGTTCTTTTGAATTTTTTATTCAAAGAATCATGAAAAAATGTATCAGTTTCCAAAATATTAAGCAGCAAACTGTTTTCATATTTCTGAAGGGTCATGTGACACTGAAGTAATGATTTTGAAAATTCAGCTTTGAATTCAATTCATTTCAATAAATTACATTTTGAAATATATTCAAATAAGATTTTAAATTGTAATACTATTTTACAATATTACAAGTTTTACTGTATTTTTTATTTAAAAAAAATTCAGCTTTGGTGAGCATGAGCTCTTTATAAAACATTTTTTGTTCCTTTTTGCACTGGCTAAGGAGCATGAGTCAAAAAATAAAACCAAAGTTTTTCTGAGTTAATGTGTTATGTAATCTTGTTCAAATGGATTTCATAAAATTGGTATCGAAAAAAGTATCGTTAGGAACCGGTATCGAAACTGAGGTATCGAAATTGGCACCGGATCGAAAGATTTTGAACAATACCCAGCCCTATGTGGGGCCAGTGAAAATATTAGTAGGGCAAATAAACTATACTCTTAATATTATAAATTTTAATCAAAGCAGCAAAATAATGCTTAATGCTTGAGCCCTGTAGTGGAAATACATACATTATATATATATATATATATATTATATATATATATATATATATATATATATATATATATATATATATATATATATATGCCCAGAAAGGTAGGTGTGTGTATACATGTGCATGTATGTTTGCGTGTTGTAACCACCAGGTGGAGATATAGCATAAAACATTTACTAATCATCCACTCAAACATAAAAGTGAAGCCTAGAGGATAGTTGAAGAGAAGTTAGTGTGGGTTCATTAACTCATCACAAAACCCTTACATGTCATAACCTCATTCTAGAGAGCATGTATTAATGAATGTCTTGTATCCAAACCACAACACTTTCAAGTTATTCAATAAACAAACACATTAAAGGTTATGCAAAGTCTACATGAAAAAACAGTTCAATAGTTTCAGCTGGCTCAAAGTTCATTTCTATTGAGCCTTATTGTGCACATGAGAGGGGGGTGTGTGTGCCATCAAAGGTGCATTGGAAGTTTGGAGCATTGTAAGAATCATTAACGTGATGATTGGGGGCGTTTGTGCGAGAACAAAACCCCATTCCTTCAGTGAGAGTTTGGGTGAGTATTGTGTGTGACCGTCTCTATGGGCCCTCAGAGGCTATGTGGAGTCATAAGGAGATGAATGATTTATTTAGGGCTCTTTTTGGAGGACAGCTTCCAGAGGCACTCTGCCACCCTACCACACATCAGCGCTCTCTCTATTTATTCTTCTGTGGATCGGCACAGACACACAAGAAGATACACCACATGAAGCACCCACCAGTGTTGGAGAGTTAGAATAATTCCCTTGAGGGAATCAGCTGATTTTTTTCTGATTATAAAAACACTCCACACACACTGCCTTTTCTGATTATCACCACAAACATGCTGCTGTGTAATGTTTTCCACTTGAATGGCACATTTTCAAGTCAAGTTACAACCGTACACTACTGATTACAAAAGGGTTTTTTTAGAAGCCACACTATCGTAGTTAGTAATAACAGTGAATTATGCATAATGACATGCAACTAACCCTAAACCAACCCCTGACCTAAGTACTATAGTAAGTACATGTTGATAATTAATATTACTTAGTCCTTCAATTACACTGTAACAAAGACACCTTAAAATATTTTTTTTTAAAGAGATATAAGGCAGTCTACTACTACCTTACTAATAGACTAGTTGGTTTCTGAATGACTCAGCAATCATTGTCCAGCCCTAGTGCACACCTTGTGTAGAGAAACTTTAGTGTTTCTTGAGAGGTGGGGTGAAAAGTCACAAATTGTCCCCATGCCAACTTCCTTGGCTATTTTCATAGCCTGTATAATTTTTTTTAAATTTGCTTTAGATTAAAAATCTAAAATGGATTCAGGGTTGCAGCAGTTAAGACACTGACATGCTGCTCACATGTGGGCTGTAATACAGAAAGCATAAGGCAGGACATCATTTTGATGGCAGACGGCTGTGACGTGTGAATGAAACACAAGGGAATAGTAGGACAGATGGAATTACTGGATGTCTACAGCTGTTGTGTGACTACTGTAGTGCTGCCACACAATTTTTGAACCCTTTTATTAATATTGGTTGTTATATATGATGCTTTCAGTGTTGTTGAGCGGTATGCTGCATAGTCATAGGGGGTAGTGCAACAGTTTCCTTAAATAAATAGAGTTAACTAATGATTATTTACAACTTTTATCGCAGGAAATGAGAATGAATCATTTGGTGAGCAAAGATAGAGTTGGTGATAAAGAAAAATATCTCAGAAATAATTCACCTAAAAAGCGAGCCTGTGGATTATCACATGAAATTGGCAAACTGCGTTTACAACGTGAACAGCGTCAGGGACTGACACAGAAGAGAAAAAATCGTTGAATAAAGTCATTATTTGGGGGGGGGGGGGGGGGTTTACACACAATAAGTATTTTCGTCGCTTCATAGTATTAAGGATGAACCACTGTAGTCACATGGACTATTTTAACAATGTCTTTACTACCTTTCTGGGCCTTGAAAGTGGCAATTACATTGCACCCTATGGGGGGGGGGGGGGGGGGGGGGTCAGAAAGATCTCTGATTTCATAAATATCTTGAGTTCTGAAGATGTACTAAGGTCTTACAGGTTTGGAAAGAGTTGAGGGTGAGTAATTAATGACAGAATTTTTATTATTGGGTGAACTAACACTTTAATTTGTCGTCTTAACAGGCTATTTCTCTTGAGGACCACACATTAATGATAGTGAAAAAAAAAAACTTGTTTAAAAAACTTTTGAAGTCCGTTTAAAGCGTTTTTTGTGCTGTGTTCGAAACAAAAGACTGTTAATAAGCATATAATTTTAGTAATAATTGTATTAATAATAATAGTAATCTGTATTTGTATTGTTACTAGTGTTATTCAAATATTTTGTTGTGCTATGGAAACAAAAATAGCTGACAAACCACCATGCCATATTTGCCTTTGCTCAAACAACGACATAAGAATGGTTTTATAACAAGCACTCTTGACAATTTGAGAATAGACCTTGCAATTAAATTTTGATGTGAGATGTAGTTTTGTAGTCTAAAACATTTTCAGTCCTCAATCCTCATTCACGTCTGTGTCGCAAGTGTGGTTATGTGGTGATGTCGTTGTGAAATTATAGGGAAGGCAAATTAATAGAAGGTCCAAATATTAATTTGATACTAGCCTGATAATAATTTAATACGTAAGCTAAATGGGAAAACGAGCCAATCATCATGTTGTCAAAGGCATCAGAGATATCTCTGACTATTATTACACGATATCAAATATCGCCACAACCCTATTCTTTAAAGAAATAACTGTTCTAACACTGTTCAGCTGCTACGCTTTCCTGTGGTCAACTGGAAATGGAGTATGGGTACCACCCATACTTATTTATGATTCAGAAAGTGTCGATGTCAGTTAATAAATGAAAAATGATTGCAGGGATTCTCTCATGATTATACTGTGAGCTCAACAGTTAGTACCCATCACACACACACAAGAGACCTCAAGCTAATCCACATGCTATTAGCCTCTTAGCATGAAAACAAATAATGGAAGCAGGTATATAAAGTGCTTTCTCAGGACGAATGCAAGAACCTTTGACTGATAGATAAGATGATCCATGAGAGAAATTAAATGAGCCTATAAGCAAACTCCCAAGGGGTCCATAGGATTCCTCAAAGTATTATACATACATACACACATACACACACATATACACTTACTAAATAAAAATAACCACATAAAGCACATACAAATACTAAAAAGCACATAAATTAAAGATGTAAACTAAAATCAAATACACCCCCCCCCCCCCTCAATAACGGTTTATTGAAAAACAAAGTTCTTGTAACTTCTGGATTCACAAAAAAAAATGGTTATTTTATTGTATCAATTATAAAGTATTAAAAAAGCAGCTTTATCTTAATTACAGCAGGAATGCCGGAAATATCTTAACCTTTATGGGGGGTGTTGTGCTTTATATTTTTTAGTTTATAGCAACAAAACATCAAACTAATGCTAAAACTATAAAGGTTTTAACTAAAATTATTTTAAATTCACTAAGCTAACCAAGTCATTTGTAAAAGTAAATGCAGTTTATAGAGGTAAAGTTTAGGTTACCGCCATGTTGTGGAGTCATTGTTAACCTGCAACTGGGTTGCACAAACCTGACTGACCACACACACACACACACACTTTTACCTTGCTTTGCCGGTCTTATTCTCTCAGGGATATGCTTTGAATATTGTTTTGGGTAAGGGGGGAGGGTCACTGTGATCTAGAGTGTTCTAGGCTTTTCATTGGATTTACTTGTGAAATGTGAGAAACTCAGTTTCTGTTGATGTAATAGAAAAAAAAAATGAGTTAATGCTAAAACACTTTTTAAAAAATGTAAAAAAAACATGCAATGCTACCCCTGAAGTCATCCCTTTCTGAAAAATACTGTAGATGGCAGACACAAAAAGAAACCCAGACACTGCATTACACACAGACCACAGAAATTCAAATGGTTATTTAACTCTACCAGCAATGGCCTCCTTTTATACATAGTACCATATAGTGTCTCTCTGCCTACAGACAAACATCTAGCCATCAGTAGATTCTTATAAAAAAAAAACACAAGCACCGGTCTTCTTAATGCCACTGTCAAAGCTGACTTTAACACAACCCATCTAAAAAAAAAAGAAACTTCTGCAAATATAGGTCTTTCTATTACTATTGTCCTAAAAAGAGTGAAGTGAAAAGGACATACTGTAAATCTAAAAAGGACAACATTTAATCTTTCACAATTCAATCCCATTTGAATATTGCACCCATTTGAAGCTTATGTTTGTCAGAGAGAGGTTACAGTAAACTTTTACAGAATGGGCACATTGTTAGTAGCAGATAGCAGGAGAAAATGTTGATTATTTATTTACCATCAACTACTCAACATGACAGAACATCCACTTTTCAGGCCATCGTACTTTCTCAGGATAATGAACAGAATTATGAACTGCATTATAATTACAAAATGTACATACAAATTAATAAATGTCAACAGTTTAAAAGTATGAGGACACACAAGAAAAACAAAAGCAGAAAGTGTGAACAGGTAAGAAAGATCTTTAGGTACATTCACTCGCGGCAAAAAAAAAAATAAAAAAAATAATAAAAAAAAAAATAATAATTATATATATATATATATATATATATATATATATATATATATATATATATATATATATATATATATATATATATATAACCACCTCACTAGTGGTCAACCAAAGCAATATTACTGATACATTTACGCACATTACATATTCAAATACTTGTTTAAATGATAAAAAAAATTAAACAAAATTCAAATATCGGCCAATAGATTGCAACGGCAACATATTGGTCGGCCACTACACCTCGCTACTGAGAAATGTCCAGTAGCTAACTGATGTGTAACTTTTTTTAAATTAAAAAAAAAAAGTCAACCGTGGGACAGTAATTTAATTGGAAAAACAAGGAAATTGTTTTCATATTTGTTTGCTTGGTCAGTGACTTTTGGTTCATTTTATGTTGTAGGTTGTAAGCGTCGTTAGAATAATTTAGCCTAAATCATTTGGCCATATGTTATGGAGCTGTAATGACCTGCAACTACTTCATAGATGTGCATTTACTGGAAAACAATTGAACCCCTTAGAACATTAACCAATCACAAATCAAGCATTCAACAGCCCTGTGGTATAATTATAATAACAATAATAATAATAAAAATAAGCACATGGTGAATGAGGCCATGACAGGTGTGCATTATTTTTCAATAATTTGATGGCATGCAGTCAATTAATCCATACATTAATATTTAGAGCAAAAGCAAAATTGTTAAAGGGGTCCTATTATGCCCTTTTACAAAGACTTGATCTTGTTTTTTGGGTGTACTAGGCCTATGTTTTCATGCTTGATTGTTCAAAAAACATATTACTTTTAACATATTTTACATTATTACAGCTCCTCTCTCCCCCCAGTCCGGTTGAACATGTTGTTTTCATTGAAGCCTCCTTCCGAAATACGAAATGTGCTGTAATTGGTTAGCTGGCCCAGTGTGTTGTGATTGGCAGCGCTTAGCGCGTGTTCAGGAAATGTCACACCCCTTCATTACCGCGAACTCTACTCGGATGATTAACGATGGCGTCAATTTCAAACCATTTCGAGCCCGATTCAGACCCTGACAATGTTAACGAACAAGAGGATTGTGGGAATGGCTAGGTCTTTCAGAAGCTTTTGTGTGTATAGCCTACATCAGTACTTCTCAAAGTCCGGACACCGGTCCGGATCCGGACCCGCCTCCATTTCGTATTTCAAGAGCACTAATTGTGTGTAACTTAAGGGATTAAAAGTGTGGATTTCCTACTTTGATGAACGCATGTTAGTCATTTGTTCATTTTTTGAGATGGTCCGAAATTAAAATGAAGGCGAGATATTTAAAGTTTTCCTCCGTGATTTAGTTGCCATGACATCCAGTGAGCGTATGACTTTTGACGTAATCGGGCGCAACGCGACACTTCACCGCAGTAAGCGTTTGAATGGGTGTGGAGGATGTCAATGTCCAGGAAAAGAAAAGTTGATGAAGAAAATAAAGTTTTCAAAGATGATTGGACAGAGAGGTATGTGTTCACAGATATCCCAAGTCTCCCTCATATTGATAGCGGCTCCCTGATGCCCGCAAATTAGTTCAAATTGATAGCGGCTCCCTGATGCCCGCAAATTAGTTCAAATTTCCCGCAATGTAGAGCTCGCGAGCTCCAAACCGTGTAGCGCGCGCACGGCAGAGAGGGAGAGAGCGACCTTACGTGTGTGTGCGCGCAAATGTGCGTGCGTGCCTCATGAAGCGCATGTAAGCCCCAGACAACCATCCCCCCACCCCCCGTCAACAAAAACCGAACCCCCCCCCCCATAGTTTCGGACCTTTGACATTGATGAAAATTCTGATTTGGACCTTTGAATATAGACTTTGAGAACCCCTGGCCTACATTGTACTCTCTTCTGGAGCTGTTCACCGTAAAATGTGCAGCGCACAGAAAAATGTTGAGGTTATAATGTTTAGGAAAAGTGTTCAAAATAAATTAACCTCTCTTCGTTCATCAGCCTTGGGACCAACTTTTTCTGAAAAGTTAAAAAAAAAAAAAAAAAAAATAGCGACAACTTCCTCATCTCTAAAACCCACCCACTTTGTTGCATGTTCTTGGTGGCGGGGTTTTTGTAAATTTTAAGGTTCATGTCACCAACCCGGGAAGAAGCTCGTTATAGTCCCTACCAGCCGTTTGTTGTAGTCCTTTAAACTTCCTTTGGATTGAACTTTGAGTGTTGTAACTTTGCAGATGTTGTTTATGCTCAAGCAGCAACATTACACACTAACTAAAGTTAAAAAAGTGAAATCATAAAATCAAGGAGCTCAAACTACACACTCTGGGGACATCAGAGACCTATTTTACATCTTGTAAAAAGGGGCATTATACCACCTCTTTAAAATAGATCTACCATAACTTGCCACTTGACAGGTGTATGACATTTCATTAATAGCAGGTGATTAGGCCAAAACCATCACACACTGATCTCTACCTTTTAAGGGAACAGCAGTTTAATGAGCTCTTGAATTGGCCTTTTCAGCAGTTCAGTAGCACTATGGAACAAGCATTAGCACATCTGAACTAAAGCCAATAGCTGTTTATAGAAACACCAAAACTAGAGTCTGGTTGCAAGTGTGTGTGTGTGTCTGTGTCTGTGTGTGTGTGTGTGTGTCTGTGTCTGTGTGTGTCTGTGTGTGTCTGTGTGTGTGTGGACATATGATACCACTCAGCGTCCAATACAGAAACAACAACAACAACAACAACAACAACAACAACAACAACAACATCCAAATAATGGGGCAAGATCAGACAAGATGTCTGATGACTAGATACTAGGGGTGTAACGATCCATAAAACTGACAGTTCAGTTCTTCCCACGGTTTTGACGTCTCGGTTCGGTGGGGTGGGGTTTAGGAAGCTAAAATTGCTTTTTTTTTTTTTTTTTTTTAAACCGTGGTTTAATGAAAAATATGTGTCTTTGTCTTTAAATTAATTCAATTACAATTAAACATTTTGCAAGGATTAAAAAAGATCTGCTAATGCTGTAAACTATATATGGAGCCCGCACATTACTATAACATTAAAGGTTAACAACAGAGCCTAGACTTTTAACGTAAATTCAGATGACATTTATTTTTTAGATATAATAATCAACACCCAACACATTGTATGAAAACATGTAAACTGAACATAAGGCAGTTTTTGCATTAACTTATGTTTTTACTCTAATTCGTTTTTATTCTAATTCTATTGAAATATAATAATTTACACAGTTGCTGTCATTTTCATTAAAGATATTTTAAACATGCATTAAATAATCAAGATATCATTAACAGGTTAAGTAAAATATAATATATAGGCTAATATAGTGCATTTATTTAGTGCAAGAGTTCATTTCTCTAGGAACCAACAAGCTGTGGACACTGGATGACTTGCCTGCTGAGGTAAATATAATGCTATGTGACTAAGCCATTTTATCTTTCCGCTGCTGAAACACTGATTGAGCAATTACACGAGTTATGATGCTTTTCAGTAAGTATACTGTAACTTTCAACATACCTTCAAGTGTCCATTCATGTTTATTCTGTAACTGAGGAAGAGATGGTCGCGTTTACTAGCGCACCGCGCTGCCGCTTGAAATGATGAGCCTAGTACAGTGATCTGTCACGCCCCATCAAAGAGTGCCAAAACGGCATTTATTGTTTGAATTTCGTGATCAAATAGACAGAATTTGAAAGATTACACCTTTCTTATTATCGAAAGTAACAAAACACGGAGCTTGCTATTATATGGTGTTAATGGTGGTAGGGTTACAAAACTGAATTCATTGTGTACACAAGACATGAGGTCCAATGAGCCAGGGCTGGGCTGGGGTAGCAGGGGGCGGGGTTGCTTACTAAAATAATTTTAATTCGGTAATTCAATAAGCTAACAAAGTCGTTTGTAAAAAGAAACGTTAGCGCATTTTACCGTGGTAACATTTATGTTACAGCCATGTTGAACAGTAAATGTTAACCTAGGTTAAACTGGACAATGGTCTTCATAAGGTACATTGATGCATAACACAGATGATCTACGAAACTCTTCCACTCCGAACTTCCATCCCTGGGCAAAACCCGTGGCGCTGCCGTACTAGTTCACGCCACAAAAAGACAATAGAACCCATTGTAATCAGTGATACATCAGAAACATTCGTACCCGAACCCGAAGAGACCAGTAATGTGTTACACGGAACCAACCTGAACCAGTCTATTATTTCAAAAGCTGGATCCGGACCCGTGCAGATACAAGAAATGCCATAAATGTAATACCCGGAACCGACCTGGACTAGGGGTGTGCGATATACAGATGCTGGTCATATAATTAGAATATCATCAGAACGTTGATTTATTTCAGTAATTCCATTCAAAAAGTGAAATTTGGATATTATATTCATTCATTACACACAGACTGCTATATTTCAAGTGTTCATTCCTTTTAATTTTGATGATTATAACTGACAACTAATGAAAACCCCCAAATCAGTATCTCAGAAAATTAAAATATTGTGAAAAGGTTCAATATTGAAGACACCTGGTGCCACACTCTAATCAGCTAATTAACTCAAAACACCTGCAAAGGCCTTTAAATGGTCTCTCAGTCTAGTTCTGTAGGCTTACACAATCATGGGGAAGACTGCTGACTTGACAGCCGTCCAAAAGACGACCATTGACATCTTGCACAAGGAGGGCAAGACACAAAAGGTTATTGCTAAAGAGACTGGCTGTTCACAGAGCTCTGTGTCCAAGCACATTAACCCTCTGGGGTCTAAAGGATTTTTGGGGTCCTTGAGATGCTCTGACATTTTTGCTTTTTTCAGTTGCTTATAAACATATTAATGGCAAAGGTGTAATTACACTCTATTTAGCACAAACAGGGCTATCATAATATGTGAGCAACATGTATGTACATGTTTGTATTTTTGAGGGAATATCGTTTATGCATGGTTATTGAAAAAAATAAAAAATAAAGTTTCTGAAATAAGGCCACAAAACACATACTAAATATGTGTCCACAAGACTTTTGACTAATGGATGTCGTTGCCTAGAGTTTTTTCTTCAAAATGATGTGAAAATCATCCTGCCTAATCATTCACATAAAACAATTCATTGATTTAAATTTTGTAAGAAACTTTTTGTTTGGAAAGGCAATATGCGCAAGGGGCGTCAACGATTTCAACACCATCATGCATATTTAGTGGTTCACACCTGAGGAGACAATGGGGCCCGGATACTTAATGAGCCATTCATTCAGGTGTGTCACTGAGCCACAAGAAAGAATGCAAGAGCAATATATATGTGTGTGTGTGTGTGTGTGTGTATGTGTGTGTGTGTATGTATATATATATATATATATATATATATATATATATATATATATATATATATATATTATATATATATATTCTACCAAATTGGTTCACAGTTGGAAGCATCTCATTTTTTTTTTCCATGTCTAGTAATTGTGCAGTTAATTCTCATACTGTATTTTCAGTTTTGGAATATGTATCCTCTCCCCAAATTTGTCACTAATAAAACTCAATAAAAATTATTTAAAGAAAAGGCTTATATTTACTTTTTAATAGTTTGTTTACATCTACCTTGTAAATATTTTTTTTTTATTAAAAATGTTACAATTACAACAACAATTCAAGTGCAATCTTTCTTTGTAAAAATTAAAGTATACATTTTATCACACATATTTTAAAGTTAAGGATTCATTACTTTGGATATAGCCTAGGCTACATTGGAACAAACACATAATAACATATTATTTGATTACTTTATTTTTGACAAAACATACTATAGGCTATTTAACATATGAGCAAAAATTGGCAAACAAAAGCTTATTTGAGGTGGCAAATATTTTAGAGGAAAAATGTATAATCTATCCAAAACTAGAAAACGAAATGTTGTCTTTCATATGTCTGTAACATAGGTCTTTCGTTTATATAAGAAATATAAATGTTAATTTGCAGTTTAATACGTTGCTTATACAAATACATTTTATTTCAACATATTTCAGTCGATTTTTACTCATCTCAGTATAGCAATATAGTTTGCTAAAAGCGGATCATTCATTCACACACAGAAATGCGATTCAAATTTAAACGGTCTTTTTGCGAGTTGAGGTAAACAGCGCATCTCTGCCGTTCATTCAATCACACACAGAAACGCGATTCACTTGAGAATGAAAAAAAAACTTACTACAGTAGTCTTTTTTTACAGTCAAAACTTTATAATCTATCCAAAACTAATCACAAAATCTTGTCTAAACATTCATATTTAGTCTGTAACATATTGTGTATGATATATAAGCATAATGTTAATTTGCAGTTTGTTGCTCATACAGACATTTTATTTCAACATATTTCAGTCTATTTTTACTCATCTTAGTAGGCTATAGCAATATAGTTTGGATGTGTTCATGTAAATTTAATAACATGTTTACTAATGTAGATGCGAGAGTGAATGAACGGCACAGACACGCGCTGTATAACTGTAGTAACGTTAAACAAAGCGCGCGCGCCTGTGCCGTTCATTCATTATTTAGCCTACACACAGACACGCAATTCATATTTAAACAGTCTTTTTGCGGTTTACAGACACTATCCAATATCGTGATTAGAACAAAGCACTTAAGAATAAATGACTTACTACATCAGCTGGATCTGTGCTCCTCGAAATGAAACAACCAGCACTTCTGGTACATTTTCCAGGGTTATTAGATAGTATTATTCCTCTCAGGGTAGGGATTCGCTGTGTACACAGCGGTAGTAAGAAACTTACTAAACACGATGTGGTTTATAATCCAGCTGGTGGGCGTTGGCATGTTTGCATGGCTTGCCTTAGATCATTTGCGTTTGAATACCGGCGCGCTGTCCGTGGGCGTGGCACATTAACGCGTAATGAGGTATAATGAGCTGGAAAGAAAAATACTGACATCTCTCTCTTTTCATACAGATTACATAAACTGAGAATATTTGTTTTTTTATATAAATTACTTCATTTAAAAGAAGAGAATTTCAGCTTCATAAAGAGAAATCTCTCGTATCTCTGTGACAAGTATTGACAGAGTTACAGTTCATTTTTCGGACGCGTTTCAGAATGGACCTTACTGACGAGAGAAGGTAAAACGCGCATCATGTTTATTTTTCTTTATTTGACGAAAAGCACAACACTTTGTTTTTATTGTGAGTACCCACAAAAAAATAGACACTTAACAGGATGTAATGATGTACAGCACTTATATGTAAGATCAAAATCAACAGAGTAATTTGAGTCTCTTTTGCACTGATAAGGAAAAAAGTGAGCTGGTATCGCCGGCGATACCGCCGACCCCAGAGGGTTAATAGAGAGGCGAAGGGAAGGAAAAGATGTGGTAGAAAAAAAAAAAGAGTACAAGTAACAGGGATAACCGCACCCTGGAGAGGATTGTGAAACAAAACCAATTAAAAAATGTTGGGGAGATTCACAAAGAGTGGACTGCAGCTGGAGTCAGTGCTTCAAGAACCACCACGCACAGACGTATGCAAGACATGGGTTTCAGCTGTCGCATTCCTTGTGTCAAGCCACTCTTGAACAAGACAGCGTCAGAAGCATCTCGCCTGGGCTAAAGACAAAAAGGACTGGACTGCTGCTGAGTGGTCCAAAGTTATGTTCTCTGATGAAAGTACATTTTGTCAAGGTCCCAGAGTCTGGAGGAAGAGAGGAGAGGCACAGAATCCACGTTGCTTGAAGTCCAGTGTAAAGTTTCCACAGTTCCACAGTGATGGTTTGGGGTGCCATGTCATCTGCTGGTGTTGGTCCACTGTGTTTTCTGAGGTCCAAGGTCAACGTAGCCGTCTACCAGGAAGTTTTAGAGCACTTCATGCTTCCTGCTGCTGACCAACTTTATGGAGATGCAGATTTCATTTTCCAACAGGACTTGGCACCTGCACACAGTGCCTAAGCTACGAGTACCTGGTTTAAGGACCATGGTATCCCTGTTCTTAATTGGCCAGCAAACTCACCTGACCTTAACCCTATAGAAAATCTATGGGGTATTGTGAAGAGGAAGATGCGATACGCCAGACCCAACAATGCAGAAGAGCTGAAGGCCACTATCAGAACAACCTGGGCTCTCATAACACCTGAGCAGTGCCACAGACTGATCGACTCCATGCCACGCTGCATTGCTGCAGTAATTCAGGCAAAAGGAGCCCCAACTAAGTATTGAGTGCTGTACATGCTCATACTTTTCATGTTCATACTTTTCAGTTGACCAACATTTCTAAAAATCCTTTTTTAGTATTGGTCTTGATTTCCATTACTCGAGAGTAGATGTTAAAACTTCATGCTGATTTGTACTCGGCTTTCGCCAAGATAAGCACCAACTAAGACATAGCTTTACAGTAACCTATGCTTCTCCATCCATTTACGCTTCTTTCCATATGGTGATGTAAATCTCCTTCTGCTAGTGTAAACACGCGTCAGCACACACAACGGCTGCAACCACAGTGCGGTCCCCCCATGACAACCGTCTGGATTGAGCTGAGTAGGGGACATCTCTAGGGTCTTCAAGTGGGCACCTTCCGTCCTCAGTGTTTCGTCGACTAGCCCACGACACATCAAGAGGGCTCGACAGTGACTCTGGCGTCCCAGAGTCACCCCCCTCCGTCCCCCACTTAACTCAGCCCAGCTTACTGACCTCTACATCCCCCCTGCTGCTTAGACCTAACCACAATCTCACAATCTCTCCGCAACCCAACTATACGCGCCAACCCGTTTGACTAAGGCTGTCGAGCCCCACTGGTGCGTTAATATGCAGTTTCAGTGCCAACGGTTCCATATGGCATACCACCTACCGCAAAACACAATATCTGCCCAACCACCGTCATTCACGCAATATACACAGGAACGTAATGTAAATACTATACAACCTATACAAATAAACCAACAGACTCTTCAAGTTTTCAAGAATTCAACGAAACCGTAGCATGGCGGCCTGTACACAGCCAGCTAGAATCTTTCCGTCTCAACCACAGCCAGTTGCTGCTCCTTTCTGCTGCTTCAGATAAGTTCTTTACTGTGCGACGCAACTCTTGGCCACTGAATCCGACGTCTCTGAGGAACCGGGTTGTAGAGTGTGCCACAAAACCTCGACAACCCACTTCCACTGGATAAACCTGGACTCTCCATCCTTGCTGTTCTGCTTCAGTGGCCAGATGAGCATACCGCAGTTTCTTCCTCTCATATGCCTCATCTACCGCATCCTCCCATGGCACGGTTAACTCTATCAGTTGAACAATGCGTGCTGATCCAGACCACAAAACAATATCTGGTCGTAGGTTAGTGGTGGCAATCTCAGGTGGAAAAATAAGCCGTTGATCAAGATCAGCCAGCATCTTCCAGTCCCTAGCAGCTTCCAGTTGTCCTGAGCGAGAATTGGTGTTAGCACCTTTTCTTGGTGGTTGCTCGCCTGGGCGGAGGAAAATTGTCTTCTGCGTGTAATGTTTTGCTAGAACAGGCGGCAACTTATTGGTCATACTACGCTTGCCTTCCAATGCTAAAGCCAAACATCGCAATACTTGGTCATGGCGCCAAGTAAACCGACCTTGGCTAAGAGCCACCTTACATCCTGTCAAAATGTGCCTTAATGTGGCAGGTGATGAACACAAAGGACAAGAGGGATCCTCTCCTACCCAGAGGTTTAGGTTCTGCGGTGATGGGAGAACATCGTATGTTGACCTAATAAGGAAACTGATCCTACTCTCTTCCATTGACCAAAGGTCTTGCCAGACCATTTTGCGTTGTTCCACACTCTCCCATCTCATCCACTCTCCCTGCTTGGCCTGGGAAATGGCCTTTATACGTCTCATCCTCTCCTCCTGCTTTCGCACCTCGTTGACTACCAGCTTCCTCCTTTGAGCTGGGCCTGCCTTGTGCCATTTAGGAGGAGCTAAACTGAGCCCAAAACCCCCTCTTCCATGCTGTACCTGTCCCACGATATCCCCAATTTGAAGGTCAGCCTTTGCCTCTACTACAGATTTCTTTGCTGACCACTTTCTACCAGTTTTCACCACAGGGGCTGCCTCCCTTACACATTTGTCACGTGACTCTGCTAAAGTCATTTCCAGTCTGACCTTGGCACACCTAAACTCCTCGGTTAAAGCAGAGACTGGCAGCTGCAATACTCCTTTACTATAAAGTCCCACTCTGCTGAGGCAGCGTGGAACTCCCAACCATTTCCTGATGTATGAACTTATTAACGCTTCCAGCTTATCCACTGTTGTCAAAGAAACCTCGTACACAGTCAGTGGCCACAGCAACCTTGGCAGTAGACCAAACTGAAAGCACCAGAGTTTTAGTTTGCCTGGTTGAGCACAGCTGTTTATGCTCTTCAACCCTTCCACTGCTTGTCGTCTAACTTCTCCCACTCGAACTGTGTCCTTTAGATCCCCATCGTACCATCTCCCAAGACTCTTCACTGGCTTCTCAGAAACTGTTGGTATTGCCTCACCATTAATGAAGAATGTTTTATCTACTACCTTTCCTTTAACTATCGAGATGCTCCTTGATTTAGAGGGCTTAAATTGCATTTGTGTCCATTCAATATTATCTGTTAACTTCCCCAATAACCGATTAGTACAGGCTACTGTTGTGGTCATGGTTGTCATGTCATCCATGTATGCTCTGATTGGTGGTAGTCGCATCCCAGAAGCCAAGCGCTCTCCTCCTACTACCCATCTTGATGCCCTAATGATTACTTCCATTGCCATAGTAAAAGCCAGTGGAGAAATGGTGCATTCTGCCATTATTCCAACCTCTAAGCATTGCCATGCGGTGCTGAATTTTGGAGTTGAGAAACTAAATTGCAAATCTCCAAAATAGGCTTTCACTAAATTTGTTATTGACATTGGTACTCTGAAAAAATCAAATGCTGCCCAAAGAAGCTCATGTGGCACTGAACCATATGCATTAGCCAAATCCAGGAATGTCACATGGAGCTCCTTCCTCTCCTTTTTGGCTGACTGAATTCGTTGCCAGATAACATTGATGTTCTAAGCATCCTGAGAACCCTGGAATGCCCGCTTTTTGAACTGAAGTGTCAATGAAGCCATTCTTTAATAGGTAGGTTGACAATCTCTGCGCAATAATGCTGAAGAAAATCTTACCTTCGACGTTTAATAGTGAAATAGGACGAAACTGATTGATGCTTGTAGCATCTTTTTCTTTAGGTATAAAGACTCCACCTGCTCGGCGCTGTAAGGAACTCAGCTTTTTTGGAAATATTAATAATCAATAATATCTTGTTATTATTGATTATAAATATTTGGGTCAGTTAATTGGATTAACTTGATGTGGCTGAGTTAATATTACAATCAATTAATCAGTTCGTCCAACGAACTCTTTTGATTATTAATTTATTCTAAGAAAAGGGTATCTTCCATGGCCACAGAAGAATAATTATTTCTTCGCATATACCGCACGTTGAGCCAGTAGCAAAAACCGTGATCATAAAGTGACATTGTATTGCAAACAAAGCAGAACCAAATACATATTATGTACAAGTTTTATTAACTAAATATAGATATTTATATGAATATAAATTAACCTATTTATGTATTCATGTGTGTATGTTTAGTTTGTGATAGGATGAAATTGGAAACCGGAAGAGGGTCTATGAGAAGAACCATCAGAATTTCATTTTCACATTTCATTGAATACTTGCATTTGTAATGGGAACAATTCTTGAAGTTGTTGAAAATTGAAGTCGTTGATGGTTCCGGCAGTGTCAAGTGGAAGTTGGTTGAGCGTTCTCTTTCTCCAGGAACGCATGATTGGTTTGGTCAAGGCCAGGGACTCTGTTGAGGCCACGCCGAGTACCCAGGAGAAGTGAGGAAGTCGGAAGGATGGGTGATTGGAGTCGTTGTTGGTTGGAGTCTTTGTTCCAAAACTCCTGAGATTGTCTTTGGTTCTTTGTGAGAGAGTCTCCTCTCTTTTCCATGAGGCCGGATCTGGTTGGGATCCAGGCCTGCTGGAAGGCCTCTTGGCCCCCATGGAGGGGGGAGGGGGGGTTTCCCCGTATCACCCGAGACAGTGTTTACGGCAGGATGGAAAACCAAGAGAGGGCGGTCACTGTTGCCTGTCTCTGATATAGTCTGAAAAAGAACCACCCCTAAAGTTTGAATGGACCTATGAGTAAGGTGACATGTCAAAGAGGGGAAGCGGCTCTTAGTTGATTTATGGTCTTTGTCCCCAGCGTGCTTAGACTGTTCATTCAAGCTCAAATAGACATAACAAATTCAAATTGCATTCTAAGAGAAGGTGATGTACATCAAAGTATGTGTCATTAAATGAGGATTTATTAGGTAGGAAGAATGATACAGGTGAAGTTATATTGACAGTTGGGTCATTGTGCAACCACATACACCCCAATCAAACATACCATGCTCTAGGTACAACCTGCTTTTCCCATGCCACTTTTATCAATTTCCACAGAACTCGTAGAACTCCTGAAGCACTCTTGTACACTCTGTACGGAACTCCATTAGGCCCTGGAGATGATGAAGCCCTTGCCTTTCTCACAACCTGCTCTATCTCTTTCCACTTAGGTGCACAGACCTCCATTTGGTATTCTGGTGGATTGATAGGTGGGATATCTGACGGAACTGACATAGGCTCATGCCTTTTTGCATCTGTATGTGTTTCCTCCAAATATCTCTCTAGCTCAACCCTAGATGCTTTTAAAGTGCCATTCTTCTCACTGGTGAATAACTTCTTTACGAATTTGAATGGGTCTTTATAGAAATTAGCCCTCGCACGCTCCTTTTTTTAGCGTTTCCGTAGGCGCTCAGCTCTGCGTAATGTTGCAAGCTTATCTTTTATGGCCCTTTGTAAGAGATTGAGTCCCTCCTTTTGACTTTGTTCTGCTTTTTTCCATTGCTTCCTCAGCTGTCTCCTTTCTCTAACTAACCCTTCAATTTTCTGCTGCCGTCTAGATACAGCAGTAGTAGTTTGTACTTTTTCCTTCCTTTTTTCCACACCAAACCTCTCACTTCCATATGCGTAAATGATGTCCCCAAATTTATCCAGCTTCTTTTCAACTGTACCAGTTAATCTTTCCAATGCAAAGCATAGATCTGTGTTTACCGTGTCCCATGCAGTTTTCTCACAAGCTCTTGGCCATCTAACTCCAGGCCTATGCCCGTTGAGGTTCTTTTCTCTCTTATGCTGGTTAGTCTGACTGGGTTCACAAGTATCAATGTGTTCGTCACTAACTGTGCAAACCCTCATCTCCTCTATGACAGGGGTACTGATATCCTGCGAACTGTGGTTTGCTTCCTGTCGCTGGATTTCATTCGACTGACTTGACTGACTTCGTAAGAAGTTCTGATCAATGCGAGGCCCTTGTCCCTTCTCCCTCAAGCATTTCATTTTCCCTTGATGAATCTTCAACCCCTTTAAGTAATATTCTAATTTTTGGAGATACTGAATTTGGGATTTTCATTAGTTGTCAGTTTTAATCATCACAATTAAATGAAATAAACATTTGAAATATATCAGTCTGTGTGTAATGAATGAATATAATATCCAAATTTCACTTTTTGAATGGAATTACTGAAAATCAACTTTTTGATGATATTCTAATTATATGACCAGCACCTGTACAGGTCCTTCTCAAAAAAATAGCATATTGTGATAAAGTTAATTATTTTCCATAATGTAATGATAAAAATTAAACTTTCATATATTTTATATTCATTGCACACCAACTGAAATATTTCAAGGTCTTTTATTGTTTTAATACTGATGATTTTGGCATACAGCTCATGAAAACACAAAATTCTTATCTCAAAAAATTTGCATATCATGAAAAGGTTCTCTAAATGAGCTATTAACCTAATCATCTGAATCAACTAATTAACTCTAAACACCTGCAAAAGATTCCTGAGGCTTTTAAAAACTCCCAGCCTGTTTCATTACTCAAAAACGCAATCATGTGTAAGACTGCCGACCTGCCTGCTGTCCCGAAGGCCATCATTGACACCCTCAAGCAAGAGGGTAAGACACAGAAAGACATTTCTGAACAAATAGGCTGTTCCCAGAGTGCTGTATCAAGGCACCTCAGTGGGAAGTCTGTGGAAAAGAAAAAGTGTGGCAAAAAACGCTGCACAACGAGAAGAGGTGACCGGACCCTGAGGAAGATTCCAGACCTTGGGGGACCTGCGGAAGCAGTGGACTGAGTCTGGAGTAGAAACATCCAGAGCCACCGAGCACACGCGTGTGCAGGAAATGGGCTACAGGTGCCGCATTCCCCAGGTCAAGCCACTTTTGAACCAGAAACAGCGGCAGAAGCACCTGACCTGGGCTACAGAGAAGCAGCACTGGACTGTTGCTCAGTGGTCCAAAGTACTTTTTTCGGATGAAAGCAAATTTTGCATGTCATTCGGAAATCAGGGTGCCAGAGTCTGGAGGAAGACTCGGGAGAAGGAAATGCCTAAATGCCTGAAGTCCAGTGTCAAGTACCCACAGTCAGTGATGGTCTGGGGTGCCATGTCAGCTGCTGGTGTTGGTCCACTGTGTTTTATCAAGGGCAGGGTCAATGCAGCTAGCTATCAGGAGATTTTGGAGCACTTCACGCTTCCATCTGATTTCATTTTTCAGCACGACCTGGCACCTGCTCACAGTGCCAAAACCACTGGTAAATGGTTTACTGACCATGGTATTACTGTGCTCAATTGGCCTGCCAACTCTCCTGACCTGAACCCCATAGAGAATCTGTGGGATATTGTGAAGAGAAAGTTGAGAGACGCAAGACCCAACACTCTGGATGAGCTTAAGGCCGCTATCGAAGCATAGCCTATCCCTCACACACACCCAGAGTGCGCATGCATACTTTGCGCGATGTTGTATTGTAGATTAGACTAGTGCAGGTGCACATTTAGAGTGCATGCTTTCACTGCGTGATATAGTCTTTATTTATATAATTTAGTAATAAATATCACAAGACTGCAGTTTTTCTCCAAATATCAGGATAACAAATGTAATCTTGTTTATTAAACTTGTATAAAATAAATAAGTTAATATTAAGTGACTTACATTTTAGACACCATATTGCCAGTTTTTGCTCCATTTCACCAACGAAAATAGTTCAAAACAAAGCCACACACAGTGTTTCCTTACTGAGTGAATCAGCTTTTTGAACAAATCAGTTGACTTGGATTTTCTTTCCTTGACTGAATCAGCCGTTTGACTGAATCAGCCGTTTGACTGAATCGGCTGAATCTCAATAAATCGCTCATTAACAGTGAATTGCTGCCACTTACTGGCGGTTTCAATTTCACATTTAAAGTATAATTTCTTGTTTTAAATCATTTTAAATATCAATATTGCAAAGATTAATTTTGTTGATTCCAATTTAATTTGATTGGTAAAAGCCCTATTGTGTCTTATTTTTATAATTGAATTTGATTAAATTTATGAAATTGACACAAAAGATGATGCATGCATATAATTAGGTTTAAAAAAGCTTAAAGTCCCTGTAAAGTCAAAATGAAGTATGTGTTCTGAGTTTGTCATATCACAGAAAAATGTGTTATTAGCCACCCAGCCAAATTTGAATGATAAAAAAAGCCGGCAAGTACATAAAATAAGCTATCAAAATCTTGAAAAAATGAGCAGTAGTCTCTGCTCTCAAACGCTGGGGGCGTGTTTGCTGGCTGCGCTGTAACCAAGCGCCCACTCGGGGTAAAGCTGCCGTTGCCACACTCAACTGTCACCCGCTACAGCCGGAATGGATGCTCCTAGCAGCTTATTAGGTTAATTATAACATAAGCACACAAGTCAACTTGCACTCATTGGTGGGCACGCACTGCCGATGATGGCACCAGTTGTCGGCGCGACGGGAGGATGAAGGCCGAGGCGGGAGATAGTCGGTTCGGGCCCCATTCACCAGTAACAGCGGATCAGTGAATCCCAGTTGTCTCCGACGAAAGTTTATAAAACTATCCCGTGTAAAATGATCACTACAGAGGCGGGTTTTGGTGGTGATCCTCAGCTCTCCATCAAGGTGGCTCTTCACAAAATTAATCCACCTCTTCTTGATGTGATCGTTTTTAGGAAATTTAAATAAGGACACCGATCTGTTTTGTACATGATCGCATCCAGGTAGTACGCATTTCCGTGACGAAGACATAGCTAACTAGCAAACTGTACGATGTAGTAACAAATAATAGTACTGACAGTAACTCGCGATTGAGCGCCAAACTGATGCGAATGTGCTCTATTTATGTTGTTAGTGGAGCGGCCAGCCTCAGTGTCTCTAGTGCGTCATCAAGTAAGGGCGTGTCCAGGAGCTCAGGGGCTCCAGTGCGTCAGAGCCCCATTTTAGACCCCCCCCCCCAAAAAACTGTTTAACGGTCTAACTCCACAATTCAGTACTTCACAGTTCACAGTCTTTGTAATATGTTTTAGCAATACATTTCTAACATTTATCATGCGTTTAGAATTTTTTTTTTAAATTGCCTTTACAGGGACTTAAAAGGTAAAAATGCCCATATTAGGTAAAAATCAATTGTAACATTGGAAAAAAATTCTGTCACTGCTGTGAACTGACCACCACACAGAGTATGAAGAATATCAAAAACTTTAGGAGTCGGCTGTCTAAGTTGCAAGTTACAAAAAACACACAAGCAGTGCTGACTGCCTCGGATCACGGCCGGGTGTTCTCCAAGTCCGACCAACTCGGGTAATACACACAATGTTAAACAGACAGGTCGGATCCCGGGTCTCGGATGCTCCATGTATACCTCTAATTTGAAGTTCAAACGGATACTTTGATGTGTCCAGTGTTGACCACCTCAAGCTGCTGCGCCGTTGTAGACACAGTGTAAGGCAAATCCTGTCAATCCAAATGTTAAAAATGAGGAAAATAAAAAACCCATGATCGAATGTCACCAAAATGGCCGTACAGTAAATCCCTGTATTTGACGTCACAGAAAATTCCCATGATGCAGATGGAATCACAGGTATAATACTGCAAATTCTCTTTACAGTAAATAACTGTACAAATTATAGGAATATCTAACAGTGTTGATCTCAACAGAACAGTGGTCTACAGAGAAAGAGGATTCAATTTAGTTTCAGACCCTCTGAGAGCTTAAACTAGAACTCAACACTCATGTGCCATGGGAAATGCCCACAATAGTTCAGAACATATAAATGAGGTCATGAACAGTCATGAATCGCTAGATTCGCTACACAACCTCACTGACAACATAAACCAGGACAGCGGCCTACAGTAATGTGCTCTTATGAGGTGACCGTTTGAGAGCCTCATTGTCTATGAGAAAACTATGAGAAACACAGAAAGGGAGCGATAGATGTGTGCCCCTCTTCTCTATAATAGACTCCTTTGTTTCAGAGGGGTTTAAACAAAGAAAGCACTGGCTGCAGGGAGTTAGGGCCGCTGTGTCTTTCTGAATGAGAACTACTCACCCAAATCTGAGTGGAAGTGTAACCCAAATCTGAGTGGAAGTGTAACACAATCAGAGCTCTTCAGCTTTACTTAGTTTGCCTCCTTCACCATCCTCTCCTATCATCACTTCCACATTCTCTCCTCTTTATCAATTTTGATCTGTTTTAGGCTCTTACAAGGATAGCATTGTCTTCTAGCAATTTATCCTTGTCTCCTGATCAGAGGGCCTGGCCTTCCTTACACCCATGCTATCATTACACCACCATCACACTCAGGCCTTTCTTCTCTACATGTGCATGTGGGGTTTAGTGCCAATACACCTCTAGACCACTTCAACACACTCCATGTTCACAGGAAATATTCATATCCCACTCAACCAAACCTATATATATAAAAAGGGTATCTTCTTAAGTTGCCATGAAATCAAAATTGACCTCATTTACTTTGTTAGCGCACATTAGGAGACTTGTGAACAATGAATCCGTGCAAGTTAATACACAGAAAAAAAAATGTGTTTATCATGGTAATCTTTAAATCAAAATCTGAAAATTTGCTTCCGCTCTGAAATGTTCCTTCCCTGGTGACGTCAGTTTGATGGCTTGGTTGGAGGGGAGTGGATAAAGATATTTAACCCGTCAGTCTGCTATGAGCGAGGGATGGAGAGGAGGTGCACTAAAGTAAATCCCGGCCCTCTATATTCAATATTCTGTTTCACTAGGAAATAAGCAAGTAAAGTCGGTAAACTTCCGGTTCACGGGGACTTTAAGGCCATGACACACCAATCCAACGGTGGCCAAAGTTGGGCCACCGGTGAGTGTCTGTTGGGCTAATTTTTGCAGTGCATTTCAACACATCAACTCTAGTCGGGCTCACGTCAACGGAAGAGCGATCACTCTAATTGGCTGAAGTCAGTGCATGAGAATAAAAGAAAAAGAAATGAAAGCGAACAAAGAAGCAAAGGCTGTAGGCTGTTCTAATTTTACATCTTACCTGTTAAAGTGATCAGCATGACTGATATTCAATTTAGTATTAATCATAGAGATGCACCGATTACAATTTTCTAGGCCGATTCCGATTTTTCATGAGTTTGGCCTGCCAATACCGATTTTAGCCGATTCCGATTTCATTTTTTCTAACTACTTTACAGCAAACACAAATATTTATTTTCCATCTTTTCTTTAATAGAACATTTTACATAGAACATAGAACATTTTTTGAACAAATTAATTAAAATAGAACTATATAAATTATTACTCCTGGTGTGGGAAATTCAGTGCAGTGTTATAGTATGGAAGAACCATTTTCATTTCCATATATTCAACTAAAAAATTAAAAGTGATATATTTACTTATTTAGGAAACTAAACTTCTGTATGAAAACAGGTAATGGCAATAAAATAATATATAAATAGAAAATAAAAATAAAATAAATATAGCCTTGCAGTATAAAGATGTTTCTCAAAACACACACACACACACGCCTATTGCAATCACTTGTACATCAATGGCAAGTTTTATTTCGCAAACAGTTGTTCTCTCATCTGCCACATGTCCAGCCAGGCTAAACAATCACTTTAATTGAGCGCGAGCAGCGCAGCAAAAATAGACTCTGCGACGAAACCCCGCTTCACTGCTGCTCACGCGCTGCTCCTGCTCTCGGTGTGAATGCACTCATTGATTAACATGCGCGATGTTAATCATGTGCCGTGCTCCGTCTTGCCGAGTTAGACCCTAATTCAACATTGAAACTTCACGCACTCGGAAGCGCAGGGCATCGGTGGCAGCTGGTGCTCCCCTCCCAGCTAAGAAGGCCAAATCGCGAGGTGTTGAGCATTAACATGTTGAGAAAGGTTCACTTTCTACGACGGTGTCGATGCTTTCTTCAGAAATGGCAGAGCTAAAACGCCTGCTTCACTCGCTTCAGCCTGTCACATCTACTACAACTGTGAAGATGACAATTTTTTGTGATTGTTGCGGGCAAAAATCCTTGATTATGCGGCCCGTTTTCTTTAAAAATGCGATGGAATACGCGGGATATTTATGCGATGAAATTGCGGGAACTTGCAGAAATTGCGGGAACTTGCAGAAATTGCGGTTTGATGAAAAAGAGAAAAAAAGTGATTCCCCCAACACCCTGTTCTCACTAGGCTACTACCTTAATGTAAAGAGTCATTTCTTATTACTTCCTTTGATAAGCAAGCATACTACATCATAGAAAGTGCTGGGAATATTTAATTTCTCATCTTGTTTTATTTCAGACTGTAACGAGTGTAAATAAGGTGTGGCCCCTTTAAGAGCTGCGCGCTCCCTGTTGAACTGTCTGCAGTGTTATATTATATGTGCGCATCGAACACACCACGTGTGCGGGTAATTTCTGTTTGATGCCGCTTCTTTTATCTTATTTTGTTTATTAAGTAACGATGTGACGGTAGAACGTGTGACAGACAGTTATACGAGTTCGATTTGTGAGATGTCAATCGCCTCCGTGAGTCTGTCTGGCCTCTGCAATAACTTCAGCTGTGAGCTATCCCGTCGCGTAATTGCGTCACTTCATAATGTTCCCATGGAAACGGGGAAATGGCTGCTCGTGTGTGAAGCAAACGCAACATTTTTCAACTTTCTGCTAAGATATGTGACTTTTTTGCAACGAAAATGCGAGGATTATGAAATCATGCAAACCCCTCATATTTTGCACAGAAATCGGCAATTTATGCGGTGAAAGTGCGGCGTATTTCAAAAAATGCGGCCCCCGCATGAATATGCGGACTTTGGCTGATTATGCATTGAATTCAGCGATCGCATAATCACGTTTTTCTGGAGGGACTGGTTTTTCACATCATTCAGAGTTTGATGTGCTTTCTACAAGTGCTTCAGATTACTTTTTTCATGATCATGGGGATACTATGGATGTTGCTGCGCAACCATCACCTCAGGCTGTTTTCACTGGCTACCCAGCAGCGGAGGGGTCTAGTGGGGGATCAGTTCAGTCGTCTGGACAAGCCCAGTCCTCCTCCGATGATACCTTGGCTGTGCTTCGAATGGCAGCTGCTCGTCTAGGACTTGATGAGTCACCTGTCCAATCCGCCCAAACGAATGTGTTTTTCAGACAGACCACAGCTGCAACTTCTTTTGCCATGCCACCATGTAAGGATTTTGTGGCTGAATTCTCAACTGCTCTCACTGGTTCTGGTCCGCCGAAGCGGCGCTCTAAGATTGCTCGAAAGCTAGCATCTATTGGCTGAAGCAGATTCTATCGGGGTGGGTCGTGCTCTGGAAATAGAGCAGCCTGTGGCAGCTTTGGTGGTGTCTCCTGATGAGGCTCTACGAGGGAATGTGCGATGTCCCAGTGCGCAGTGCGGTCGTACGGATTCCTTGAAAAAAAAAGGCATATGAGTCTGTTGCCTACATTACTCGAGCAGAAAACACAATCTGCCAGTTACTTGTTGCTGCCACCAGTACGCTGGAACCTGCAAATGCAGATCCATCTATTTCACAATTTCTGCAAACTGCTCTGTTGGCTACAGGCCATGTGACCCACGAGCTGGGTAGTCTTACAGCCACGCTTCTGGCAGCCCGCCGCCAAGTGTGGCTTGCCCAAGCACGACTGCCGGAGGACTGTAAGAAAACCTTGAGAGATCTTCCTTTTGTTCCCGGGAATCTTTTTGGTCTGAATGTTCCGGAACTGTTGGAAAAGAGGGTAAAGCTGTCTGAAGATACTCGTCAACTGGCACAGGTGCAGCGCAACCCTACCTTTAGGATGCCAGCGGTTCAGACCCGACATCACTATGCCACATCGGAGGTACGTTTCCGCCGGCACGCTACACCTCAGTCACAGCCCCCACAAAGACCTCGTGTTCCTGAAGAAGCGAGAGTTTTTCGCCCACCTCATCGTCAGTTTCCGGGAGGACCCCCGTCAGCGTCCCCCCGCGACCACTAAAAATCGTACACATAAAGCCTGAGACAGTCAGGCCGGCGGTCGATCGTTTTTCTATAGATCAACTGGAGTACTGGAGATCCAACACAACATACCCCTGGGTGTTGGCAACTCTGAGCAGGGGATATACTCTACAATTTCGACACCGGCCTCCCAGATTTTCAAGAATCGTTCCTACGATTGTCAGAGACGCGGTTCGCGCAGTGGCTCTCGCTCTCTGGAAATTTGTTCACTGCCAGAGAAGGGAGCCATAGAAAAAGTTCATCCCCTCGTTCAGGGAGACGGGTTCTATTCAACATATTTTCTAGTTCCAAAGAAGGACGGTGGTTTCCGCCCAATTCTCGATTTGAGGCTTCTGAATTTGTTCCTGAAGGTCCTTCCTTTTCGAATGCTGCGCACAGCCGATGTTCTCCGGTCTGTGACGGCAGACGATTGGTTTGTAAGTGTCGACCTGAAGGATGCATACTTTCACGTCCCAATTGCTGTGCATCACAGAAAGTTTCTGCGTTTCAGTTTCCTGAATCAAGCTTACCAGTTCAAGCTGCTACCCTTCGGCCTTTCCCTTGCTCCTCGCATCTTCACAAGGTGTGTGAGTGCTCTGTCCCCTCTTTGGATGAGAGAACTGCGTATTCTTCCCTATTTGGACGACTGGCTTCTCTGTGCCCCCACAGAGCGGCAGGCTGTACAAGACTCCAGAGTGCTTTTGAGACATGTGCAGGAGCTGGGTTTTTCTGTGAACGAGAAAAAGAGCTGTCTGATTCCATCACAGACCACTACGTTCATAGGAATGACCCTGAATTCCTGCCTAATGTCTGCCTCCCTGTCTCAGGAACGTGTGACGAACATTCTGCAGCTTTTGGCTTGCTTTCGCCCGGGTGTGTCTTTGCAGTACGAGGTGGTCCTACGACTGATAGGGATGTTAACAGCGGCTACAGTGGTGATTCCCCTGGGTTTACTCCACCTCAGACCACTCCAGTTATGGAACAACAGTTTGCAGCTAGATCCCACAAGACATCGCCATCGACTGATTATGATTTCTCACCATTGCATATGTGCGTTGAGGCGGTGGAGACAGTTAGAGTTCCTAAAGGCAGGAGTGCCCCTGGGTGTTGTTCCCTCTCGTCGGGAGTTGGTCACAACAGACGCTTCCCTCACAGGATGGGGGGCAACGTGGAATCGGAGGGGTATTTGCGGGCGCTGGACACCAATCCAGGCCACAGAACATATCAACCTGCTAGAACTAAGGGCAGTGTTCTTGGCTCTAAAGTACTTCATGCCGGTTCTGGCAGGCCGCCATGTTCTCGTTCGGTCAGACAATACCTCAACAGTGTTCCATCTGAATCACCAGGGCGGCACGAGATCCCTCAGGTCTCTACTGCTGACTCACGAGATTCTGACATGGTGTCAGCCACGACTCGCTTCACTGAGGGCAGCTCATATTCCAGGAGCGTGCAATCAGACAGCAGATGCTCTTTCCAGGGATCAAGTACATCCAGGAGAATGGAGGCTTCATCCAAAGGTAGTGCAGGAGATCTGGCTATGATTTGGAAGAGCAGAAGTGGATCTTTTTGCTTCAGAGATGACCACCCACTGTCGCTTATGGTTCGCAAGGACAGAAGTGTCCAGCTCCCCGGGCCAGGATGCGCTGTCTCACGAATGGCCGAACTGCCTGCTCTATGCGTTTCCACCTTTCCCTCTGTTATGGGAGACGTTGCACAGGATCTTCCTGTGCAAGCACAGAGTGTTACTCGTGGCACCACGATGGCCAGCCAGACCGTGGTTTCCTTTGTTGCTGAGACTTCTGACAGGCAATCCATGGAAGCTTCCCCCCCTGGAAGGACCTCCTCTCCCAGCTGGAGACCAGTGTCTGGCACCCGGACCCGACTCATCTGCAGCTTTGTGTCTGGCCATTGGGTTAAATCCTTCCCTGGAGCATTGTGACCCTGCTGTTATTCACACCATCTCTAATGCTAGGGCTTCTTCCACACGACAGATTTATGCTTCCCGTTGGAAGCTTTTTTGCATGGTGTGAGGAACGGGGGCTTGTTCCTGCAACATGCGATATTCCAAGTATCTTAAGCTTTCTTCAGCGTTTACTGGAGGAAGGAAAGAGCAGCTTCCACGTTGAAAGTGTACGGTGCTGCAATTTCTGCATATGTTCCAGTTGGTGGCTCTTCTCTTGGCTCTGACAGTCTTGTCTGCAGTTTTCTGAAGGGCGCGCGCCATCTGAACCCTGCTCGGAATCCTCATTTCCCGTTGGAAGCTTTTTCTGCAAGGTGTGAGGAACGGGGGCTTGTTCCTGCAACATGCGATATTCCAAGTATCTTAAGCTTTCTTCAGCGTTTACTGGAGGAAGGAAAAGCAGCTTCCACGTTGAAAGTGTACGGTGCTGCAATTTCTGCATATGTTCCAGTTGGTGGCTCTTCTCTTGGCTCACACAGTCTTGTCTGCAGTTTTCTGAAGGGCGCGCGCCATCTGAACCCTGCTTGGAATCCTCATTTTCCTGTGTGGGATTTGTCACTCGTGCTTGCATTCCTGTGCTCACCCCAATTTGAGCCCTTTCAAAGCATTTACATTAAATGGTTGTCCTTGAAGACTTCTTTTTTGTTAGCTATTGCTACTGCGAAGCGAGTCAGTGAGTTGCACGCATTGTCTGTTAGTGAACTGTGCTTGCGTTGGTTACCGGATGACTCCGGGGTGGTTCTACGACCCAATCCTTCTTTTCTTCCGAAGGTCCTTCTTCCTCAGTTCATAAATCAGAACATTGAATTGGCCTCCTTTCAGACTTCTTCAGGGTCTGATTCAAGTGCCCAACTTTTGTGTCCTGTTCGGGCATTGAAGTGTTATGTGAACTCTACTGTTCAATTTAGACAGTCAGACCAGTTATTTGTCTCCCATGGTGGTGTGAAGAAAGGTGCTCCGGTGTCGAAGCAGAGGTTGTCGAACTGGATAGTAGAGACCATTACGCTGGCTTACAAGGCAGCAGGGAGACCACTGCCTTGGAGACTAACTTGCCATTGGCCACTGGCCATTGCCATTTCATCTTCATAGGCTGTTTTTAGAGGAGTTTCCCTGGTGGATATCTGCACTGCCGCTACCTGGGCTTCTCCATGCACGTTTTCCCGGTTTTATAAGGTCAACATTGCTGCTCATCATGCCGTTAGTTCTGCGGTTCTTCTGGAGCAGCCTTAATTTCATCAGGTGGGTGGCATTCCTCATGACTATGTTGGTATGTGTCATCCATAGTGTTTACACTGGTTCTGTTTCATTCTTACTGACCGCCAGAGGCACAGTTACATGCATAACTAGCGTTCTGTGAATTCTGGATGACCGCCAGAGTTCTCAGTCACTCGGAATGCACGAGAAAGGCGTACCGAGGTAGAGTGCTGAGCTACTATAGCTTTTACCCTCCAGGGCTCAGCATACGTCACGCCACGTGACTTTGTTGGTATATTCTCTCGCCTATCTAGCTGGCGCTGCGATAATCCAGTGTTTACACTGTCTCTGGCGGTCATCCAGAATTCACAGAACCACAGTTACATGCGTAACTAGCGTTCATATATATGCAGTCTAGGCTTGCTGCTATAACTCACACCCCCTGCCAATATTAGCGCAGAGTGAGCTCAGAACAGGTTTTTACTCGTGGGCCGATCTCGATCACGCGACAGTGAGAAAGTGTTTGAATGCGCTGCAAAATTAATAACATCGCAGCCAGATCTAGTGGGAAGCGTTTAAATTCGGTGCAGAATTGTTATAAACCACACATATCAGACAAAAAATGATTTTTGATTTTTTACATTATTCATCTCAGGGTTAAATTGAGTTACAACCTTTTGAGTTAAATTCAAGCACTTTTAAAGAGCTTTCAAGTGCTTCACACTTTTTCCCAGTACTTAAAACCTTGATACAGTAGAGCAATTCCAGTGTTATGGACGTGACATTTGCGGTCAAAACGTAAAATATAAATTCTCAGAAAATGTATTTAATACCAATATATTTAAACGTCTGTTTATATGTCCATACTCCTTTAATAAAGGAGTCCAGACGTTAGAAAAATATCAGTCTACACATGCGTTTTATATTTAATATGAGGGAAATACACATGCGTTACGGACGTGACAAAAAAAGACGTGAGTTTGTGGGAGACAACATACTTTGTAGAAATTCTGCGAATTAAAATGCACAAACCAAAAAAAAAAATAATACCAACCGAAGGGATGAGTGTTGGCTCTCTATAGAACATAAATGATTTATTTTAATTTTATCTTTTCGTTTTTTCATTTATGAGGAAAAAACGTTGTTACGGACGTGACATATTTTCATTATGGACGTGACAGTTCCGAAATCGACACTTGGCTGACGCTGGAAACTCAGAGAAAATGCTTTAAAAACTTGAACAGAGACCTATTTGTGTGTCTCTGTTGGGTATTTAAAACAACCAACATGTGAGACATCAGTAAGGTAAGGTTGCACAATTCATCAAATTTAAACTGAAAACGCCGTGTGAAAGATTAGCCTCCGTTCACGCATATCTCTCTCATGCTGCTAAAATTTAACCAGCGTGGGCATGTTCAAAACTCAACATGGGCATGATATTGCTTGATAATATGGTGTTTACTATAGACCCCGAAAGATACGGAATTTCTAAGATACATCAGCAGCTATAGCATAGGGCGCGCGTGGGAAAGAAAGTCGTCATCACGAAAGGCGCGTCTCATATTTCTCTCTCTCTATCTCTCTCTATCTCTCTCTATCTCTCTCTATCTCTCTCTATCTCTCTCTATCTCTCTCTATCTCTCTCTATCTCTCTCTATGTCTCTCTCTATCTCTCTCTATGTCTCTCTCTATCTGCAATGATGCTAACATTATGGTACTAGTATTAATTGTTTTCTAAAATGTTCTGATGCACAGTAATAGAGATATGTGCGGGGTTTTTTTAGCAGTAAGTTTGACTTCTTCCCACTCCATTTCAAGCAATAGATCGATTTATGTTGTAAAGTTGATGAATTTATCTTTTCGTATTGATTTAATCAGAATGCTTCTTGATTTCCTTTGTTATGTGTCATTATATTGCTCGAAATAAATAAATTAATTCATTCAACAAATATGCGCTGGTCAAATCATGCATGATTTAATATGAAGTGTCCGTAACAGTCACGTCCGTAACGCATAATTAGGTTGTTTAGAGCAAATAAGTGAGATGAATTGTCAATCATAACTAGAATGGACATATTTTGGCTTTGTACATAAATTTTCAAATTAATTGTAATAATAGTTATTATACAATATAAACTTATTCTTTAAATCGTTACGGACGTGACACAGCACTGAAGCGTCGTGCCTTCCTAAATATAGCCTTTATAAATTTAAAGGGCAATGCAGTTATAACAAAGTGGGTGTATTTATATCTCAGTCATGCTCCCATCTTTCTGCAAAATGCTTACTGTCAACATAAAGTATAAAAAAATTAGTCTTTGATCCCTCTTTAAGGGATCCCTCTTTTTAAGGCGAGACACTACAGGTGAATAGGGTCATTTTTTTTAACTATCAGATATCACCATGAAACTTTGCCAATTGATTACCTACATTAAGATGAGAAAAAAAAATTACTACAAGTTTTCTGTAATTTAATGTTTAAATATGCAAATGAGGCATTGTCTCATTAAATATGGGCTATTTTGCATATATTTTAAAAAACGAAATCTGAGTATTGGACAAAGCCAGGTTCAAAATTATTTTTTCATTGTGTTCACATATTAGATGGGGAAAAAATTAGAGGGATTTATGGATATCTACTTTTGTTATCCTGCAAATCAGAATATACTGCCAATAGCCTTAAAAAATGATTTTCGCCATGTTTTTGGGAATAAAATGTTATATAAATCAGGCTAGGAATGATATATTTACAAATCCCTCTGTAAATGTCTTCATAATATAACTAGGTACAAGACTGGAAAGTTTGGTGTATATAGGTGCTACTGAACTGGAGATTTCGGACTTGGAGTATGAGAGAAAAGACATTTTGAGAAAAGATTTAGCGTGCATTCCATTTTGAGCTTTAAAGATTTAGCATCAGCCAATGAGATTGCGCATTTAGAGTAAAATCCCCCCTTTTACTTTCGCGATTGGTTGCTGATAAAAAGGAAATGACCATATTTGGATCCGGCAGTCTTGTTCAGGAGAGAGAGAGCTTTCTAACGGTGTGTGTGATGACAGGGTGCAGATCGCGATCGCGGAGCAGAGGGATGATTTATAACGACAAGTTTTGATGAATTTATGAGAAATCTACAGACGCAAACAGACAAAGTGTAGTAAAATAAAGACCTAATTGTGTATTTCGGACTTCTTTTCACCACAAGTCTGAAAGAAGACATGTTATTGAAGACAAATATCCCAAAATCTCAAAATTGACCAGTGAAAAAAAAACGATGTTTTTGCCTGCCGTGTCTCGCCTTAAAGCATGAAATATGTTTGTTTGAAAAAGCGATTTTAGTATCTGTGCACACCTTATCTGAGGCGAATAAACACAGAAATTCTTAATTTATGACAGCACATCAATACAATAAAATACAGACCCAAATGGACAACTTAGAAAGGATTTTGATATTTTGATAATAACTTTATTTTTTCATGGCAAGGTTGACATTTGCATGGAATCGCCCAGTACTGCATAAGTTACAGCACAGCGGGTTTGAGAGTTATCACCAAAACAGAACAAAATGCAAATCCTCATTACAAATAATTGCATCACACAGTCGGTGTGTGCATTTCAGCAGAATATGACGACAACTGGCAGGTTGGAAAACGTATAACACAAAACCAACAATATTTTATCTAAGCCACATGACAGAACTCAGAACAAAGCAAATTAGCGACAGACACTTACGCATCAAAGACAGTGAACAGTGATCATGGCATGTTGGAATCCACCACCAGAAACAAGCAATGTCAGGTTGCAAAACATATCAGATTGAATATTAAATTCAATCTGTTCATCATATAAAGCGATCAAATCTCTTCTGAAAATTCGTACTAAGCCACTATGGATTCATATGGATTAGTTTTACAATCTTTTTATTCACTTTTTGAAGCATCAAAGTTTCAGTTGCGTAGTCAAAAAAAAAAAAAAAAAAAAAACTTCATTTGTGTTCCGAAGATGAACGAAAGTCTTACGTGTGTGGAACGACATGAGGGTGAGTAATGACAGAATTGTTTGGGTGAACTAACCATTTAATCTTTCATGTTTGACCCCTTTACGATATAAATGCTGGGGGGGGGGGGGGGGAATCAAACTCCGCTTTAGACCAAACAACTAAACCCAGCGTGAAAACGTCCTTTAACAGGGTTAACAGAAGAATATGGCAAGGTAGGGTTGGGCGATAAAACAGTATAGTAATTATCGACGGTACACCATTGCCGTTAACGATAGGGATTTTTCGCGGAAAGAGGTCCATAAAACAGCTGGAGAAGAATGTCACGTAATGTTAGGCTACATTTACCTCAGAAAAGCCATTTAGTGAACATAGCACGTTAGTTGGACTTAAAAGAATAGTATTTTGCTAAATATGATAACTATATTACATATTTATTGTAATAACATTGTTATTATAAAAAAACGCATTATATTTAATTTGAGATGATTTTTTTAATTTTTAATAATAATACCAGCTGACAGGGCTCTGTATGTTTACAACATTATGTTAATTTTTCTAAAAAAAAAAGTCACCTAACACATTAAGGTTTCTACTGTACCTAAAATTTATCAAAAGGAAATGATATTGAATCAAGATCAGAATAAAATCACAAGAATAGAATTGAAATTGTGACATTTGTGTCAAGCACTTAGACTATAAAAAAAAAATGGACAAAGTGTCTGTGACGTCACCCATAGACTTTCTGAATAACGGTTTTGTGGCCGTTTATGGGGGGTATGGGCCGCGCCATCTTTGAAAATCTTGGGAAATCCTGACCCCGCCCATCTTCTAGCCAATCCATATATGGGTAAAAGAGCGGGCTTTGTGTGAGACTGGCCAGCCGGTGGACGCGCCTCTTCAGCCAAATAGCGGCAGCCTCAACTATCTGTAAGGCCCATGACACACTGGCTGCGTGGCGTGAGGGTCTCAGCTGCGTGGCGTGTCCGTTTTTATTTCGGCTCCCATGTTAACAGGTTAGAGCTTGCACACTGCCTGCCTGACACGCGCGTCTCAGGCGCGGCCAGAGCCGCGCGGAAAACACGTGCATGCTAGAAATAGAACCGACGCCTATTTTTCACGCCACACGCAAGCATGTTGGAAGCGTTTCCAGGCAAAATAGAATAGGAAAAGATGTTATGTTATTTTGTACACGAATACATATTAATAAATTACATTGATGGTTGAAAGTCTAGGTTTTTACAAATTCAGATATAAATATAATTTAAAAATAAATAAATAATTATCAATTTTCAAATATTGCAACTGTCAATACAGAACGAAATATTCTGTAGTCTATTTTGCTGTCAATACTGCTGACAGTGTCTTTAGGCTTTATATTTATGCTTAACATGAGCTTCCACAACTCTCTCCCATATGTCGAACAAGGGTGATCCGTGTCAGCAGCGCCGCGTCAGACACGTTTCTGGTGTGCAAAGACACAGAAAATGCGACGCAGCCGCCACGCAGCTGACACGCAACAGAAACGTCACGCTCACGCCACGCAGCCAGTGTGTCATGGGCCTTAGTTATAAGATCGACAGGCAGACTAGGCTACTTTTTACAGTCTATGGCTACTACATTCACTCCAAAGCTGCTGAAGAGTACAACCCATCTGAATGAAGAAGCGCGCGGGCAGATGTTCGCACGGCTAGCTCTTTACAACACAAGAGAGCTAAAGTTACCCCGCCCTAAAAGTACATCATGCGCTCGCGACTAGGTCCCTGTCCCAAATGGCACACTCCGGACTTGTGGACTTCCTCAGAGTCCACACTTCGGTGACGTCATGTAGTGCAGACCTATAGGGCCCTTAGCGCGAGTCCGCGAGGGCGCATTGAGAGGTATTTTTGGGACAGACTCGATCGTCACGCCGGAAACAGGAAGAAGGTCTCAGCTCAGACATCGAAGCTGAATAAACTTAAAGGTCATCTCATCAGTCCCTTTATTAGAAAAATATCACAAATATCATTAAAAAAAATTACAGTCTTTAGCATCGAGAACAGGATTTATTTTATTTTCCCAAATCTTATGTCCATGTGAACTACACAGCCTGCTTTTACAGTTCTATAATTGTATATGCCACCTGGGCATTAGAATAGATGTCATGGTTATGTAAATTATCAATACAGTTGTACATAATAATACATAATTTTCAATTTTAACACAAAATTAAAATGTAAATGAGTTTAAGAAAAATGTATAGGTTTCAATATTCATACTACGTTTATATGACTCAGTAAAGCCATGACATTCGGTTCTATTTATGTAATGAATCATAATGCGATCGTATTATTTTAACACGCTATTATTAAGTTTGATATACCAACCACTGGTCAATAATGTTTGTATAAACTGCAAGTAACAACTGGTAAAATGTACGCCTATATCATAAAGCCATGTTAACAGTCTGTGAGCGAAATCTCCTCCCATCCGTTTTCTGATTGGCATTTCGCAAGGATTCCTGGGTAGTTAAAGTGCGTGGAGCCTGCATCTATGCGGGCTTCGCGGAAGACCGCTTCAAGGGTACAAAGGGGGCGCTGCTGAGCACACTTCAGAGCGTTAAAATGCTAAATGGGACGGCCTACGGACTCGTAGACTCGGCGAGCACGCACAATTTAAGTCCACGAGACCGAAAGTCCGCATGAAGTGCGCCATTTGGGACAGGGCCTAGCTCTCCTTTCGGACGGTGAACCGCCTCTCGCGATCCCACGTTTCTTCCCTCATCGAGCCTCGACGGAAGAAGCGCGCGGGTGGATGTTCATGTTTCACAGAACTGTTTCACAGAAACACTGTTTCAAACGTCAGTTATAATCATAGGTAAAGTACCTCGGAAGCTAACTGTTGCAGTGCCACTGCCCACAAACATTGATGCTAAATAGTGCTAACTACGTGAAATAGTAGTGGAATGTCACTTATCGGAAAAAAAATGGAGCAAAGTACTCCTACAGTGTCGATTAGTGCAGTTTATAGCAGAGCAACCCATTTTATGTACGATATTTCAATACAAATGTTCAGAAAGGATACAGAGGTGGTATGATGTGTTGTGTCAGATCATGGCCGAGACATCAAATTTCAGGAATTCCACTCGGCACAGCCCGTTATCAGCTGTCAATCAAAGTTAACCACGCCCTTATTTGTCATACATTTTATATCTAAATACATTCTAAACTAACGAGTTAGAAAAAAATTCACCCCCCCTCACAGTTGTCAGGCACTCGGAACCTATCGAAAAATACAATAAAAGTCCATGGGACCAACCTGTAAAAACATGAATTTATGCTGTGAAAATGGACATTTTAACATGTGGTCTATGGACATTTGCTCCCTTTTGGGACCTGCCTCTAGCGTATTTTTGATGTATTGCAGTTTTTCACACTTCCGGGTAGGCTTCATTTTTCAGATTAGAATGTTGCCGCTTGGTCAAGCAATAATAAAAACAGTAGCATACCAGTCATTGTCCCATGTAAACATTGTGTTGTCACTAAACTTAAAAACAAAATCTGTTAAGTTACCAAATGTTTTGACAATCACAATACACTTACTGTGATGCAAGTTTGTGTTTTTTTTTTTTTAACAAAGTTTTGAACAATTTCTTTGTCATCTGCAGATTGATTTTAAGTAGGGGAAGAAGAAAAAAAAACAATTTAAATCATATATCTAATTTTTTTTTAGGCCATATCTCCCAGCCCTAGTTAACGATATAAAAAAAAAAAGTTCGATATAGAGCTCAATATTTTCATTAAACGTGCGCATCGCCCGTAGATCTTAAACAGCCTATCAGATGATTTGATAAATCAGTGTGCTGCTACCATTGACAAGCAAACAACCAATAAGATATAAATAGTAGGGGTGGGTATTGGCAAGGACTTCACGATACGCATCACGATACATGGATCACGATACGATCACATCACGATACATCACGATACAATAAATATTGCGATATTCCACACAGTTAACTAAAAATGTAAAAATAAAATACAAGTTACGATGTGCCATCTGAGTAGTCTTACATCGGATCACATTGATAAATGACCTAAAATAATAAAAAAAAAATTTCCATTTTATTGTTTAGCTGCCATAAAAAAATAGACTTGCACTTTTAACAATGGACACACTGATATTGAAAACATTAAAATAAAGTGCACTGGTTTCAACTAATTTGCGGGCATCAGGGAGCCGCTATCAATATGAGGGAGACTCCCGTAACTTCCAGGAGACTTGGGATGTCTGCAAGTCCATGCTCGGTTTGTTTTAAAACCCACACAACGACTTTATATTGTGAAGGGGCCGAAGTAATTTTGTCGGCTGAGTCTGCCATGCCGCTTCCAGCTTTCACTACCAAAAGTGGCGCTCTATGGTGGCAGCCAGCAAGTTGGGGAAAACTAAAGCCGCCGTACTGCGACATCTACAAGACGGAGGTTGTGGTTCAAAACGTGATTTTTTTGTAACATCGATATTTTAAGCTGGAAATCGATGTACTATATCCTGAATATAAAAATCACGATGTATTGCTGTATCGATTTTTTAGCACACCCCTAATAAATAGCCAGGTTGTGTTGCTCTCATGTTCGGTTGTGTCACTGCATTGACATCCCAATATCGCTTACAGTTTTACAGGTTTGTATTGTCCTAGGGGTGTAACGATACACGCATTCGTATTGAACGGTTTGGTACACATTACAAACCGAACGATTCGTTGGACCATTTTTCCTGCCGGTGCGACCAAAATTTTGTTAGCAGTCCCCCAACATCAAATGGCAAACGTAATGAAAACGAATTAATTTTGTGCTTAAAGGACCATTTATCAGTTTGGACCATTGGACAATGTCAATGCTGCACGAGCTGATCTTGACCAAGTGACACTGTTACTACACAGCGCTAAGAGATCCAGTAAAGAAAGCATTTGAATTCGCCACGTAATAACATCGCTGCGAGATCTAGTGAGAAGCATTCAAATTTCTCCATTATTAACAGATCAAACAGCGCTAACGTGGAAACATTGTGCCATGAATGAACGAGTTATAGGCTTTAAGTCCACAGATCAGCAACATTCACCATGGATTTAATGTAGTAACACTAACTGTAACCATGGAAGTTTGGCAGGAATAGTAAAATGCTTTCAAGTACGTCACACATCTTTTCCCAGCACTTCAAAAGTAAAATATCATATTTAAATGTTATTTTCATAATGTATTTTATCTTAATATAAGACAAAGATGATATTTTTGTTAAAAAAAATTTGACTGCTAAAACTAATACAATTTGTTGTTTGCCTTAATGTGGATAAATAAATAAAAACAGTGGTTTAAATTCAAACATTTCTAAAAAGAAAAAAGGCTATATATAAAATAAAAAAAAAGTAAATGATCGATACCGAACGATGAAGCATTGTATCGAGATACATTTTTAGCTAAATCGCACAGCCCTACGGCAAGGTGTGACAATTCTAATGCCTTTACATGGTCAAAACAAGCAAAGAAAGTGAGGGGGAACACTAATCCTGTTGTAGTGTAAAGAGATATTCAAAGCTCAACGTGCCCCATGGAGTCCAGACTTCACACCTCAATGGAAAGCAAAACTAAGAGATCACTCTGTGAAATTAGTTTACTCACAGCTCAATTGACATCTATGGTTGATGCTTTGAAACTCTCATCTTGGTTGATTCATAACAAGAACAGCTCCGATTATGCTTGGAATAAAGAAATCTGATCAAAATCAACTAGCAGGAAACTTAAATTAACTGCGATAAAAACTCGTCCATGTAAATCTACTAGGGCTGTGACGGTATGGGATTTTTTCTTACCGCGGTGAAGAACCAACAAATCTCGCGGTTTGGCGGTTTAAATCTTCCTGTTACGACTCCGAGTCGAGTGTGAATTGAAAGCGCTTCAGACGATTCAATGCGTGCAGGAAACTGAACAGATCATTCAAACGGATTCGCAAACCGATTTAGACAGATCAGTCAACTTGTTTGATGAAGTCTTTAAACAGAATCGACTCAAAAGAGTGATTCATTTGTGAATTGAGAATCGCTCATGCCCATAAAAAAAAGATACAGCGTGCTTGGAATAAACACATTTAACAACATGTATTGCATTAAAATAAACTAACGAGAGGAACGTCGCCCAACGTAACGAAGTAAGAGGTACAGAAAACTTTCAGCAGAAAAAAAAAAAAGTGCAGTGATGACCTCACACCGCGGTAGGCATCTCATTCACACGATATTGCGGTGATGCGGTTATCGTCAAACCCCTAAAATCTACATTTATGTCCTAACCAGCAGTGACCACATCAAGAAGCTGAAGATTGTTGATTGTTTGGTTTTAATTTCTACTGTGATGTCCCAGTCTAGGCTGTGAGTGACGTTCTGGGTTCAGACCCCAGACAAACCCCCATTTGTTACAGCTGGCTCTTTGGCTGCAACAAAAAGGAGACTAGACGCGTCAATTCTTTTAAAAAAACACATTTATTTTAACGCAAGGAAACCAAACATAAATGTAACAAACAAAGAAACATGTCAGGGCCGGGCAGAACACTCAGCATTGCGCAGACCATCAAACTCCACATTCTCACACGAACAGTCTCAGCGACATTTTACTATGCGTCGAACAAGTATTAGGTGTGTCGGCTACACCCCCCCTCCAAACAGTATCTAAAAACACACAGAAAACCACATACGCACACACACAACCTAGGTTTGTTGACTTCTCACTGCAGCATATTTTGTTGCTGGAAATTTGTAAAGTCACAGTGTAAGTAGATACGCAAAAGTGCAATCTTCCTTTAATGCTCACAAATCATGCCTGTTGTTGCCTGTGCTGTTGTTACCTGAGACTTGAGTGCTAGAGTGTCCTGAAATTACCTCAGTATCCATGAGGCACTAACAGAGATAGATTTCCTGTGTTTGTGTGCCTGCATGTATTAATGACTTTCATGCTGCATGAAAGGCCTGATGAGATTAACCCGTGAACGGATATCCAACTGGGGAAACCCTGCCAGGTCGTTCCCTTGACCTTCACAAACCAGGGTTACCTGGTTACACAATCAGCTGAAAGATTAATTTAGCTAAAGCAGGTAAACTTAGAATCTTTAAGATTGCCAACATTCCATCTGAAGTGAAAATGTAAAATCACTGTTTAGCTTATTATCTCATTAGGCCATAAACCAAAGAATTACAACCCTCAACTCAGCCAGAATATGAAGTGTAAAGTTTACCATGACAAGAAAAATCAAAAACAGTTTACAAAATAAAAGATCATGTCCAGACAGTTTGTAATGCCTTAATCCATTGATCTGAGTGGCTGAGTGTTTTATGATCTGGAAAAATCCTGGAAGAGTCACAAAAAGAAACTTAAATACCTGCCAAAGACTATTCCAAGTCTGTACAGACTGATCCAATCAGCTCTGTGATCTCTAAGAGCAGGAGTGGAATTAGTGGGATCAGTTAGTAAGGTGCTTACCAGGAAGTGATAAGCAGCTGAATGCTCGTCCCATGCTTACATCAGCAATATTCAAAACATGCCAGGTGTGGGATTACAAATTTAAGAATTAGTTTAAAATCAATGCATTTGGTGTTCAAGGTGAAAATGATTGCAACTGACTATTAAATAGAGTTTTCAGTGAGGGGGTTCTGCCAGTCTTTGATCTTCCTACTGAGAGCCAAACTATGTGTGAATGTTGACAGTCTTAGTTATCGTTAATAGGTGCTGTTTATACCATTTTGGGGTTAGGGTTGTAACTGTATGATATTTTCACGGTATGATAATATTCTCAGAATATATCATGGTTTCACAGTATATGGTATTAAACCAAATATTATTATTATCATCATCATCATCATGTTAAAATGACCGTTAAATTAAGGGAAACAGGTTTTTTGGTTTAACAAATGTTTTAACATACATTTGTTTGAATTAATATTAAATGTAACAATTGATTATGGATTAAATATCATTAATAATTTTAAGAATATTTCAAGAGTCCAATTAAATGCATTTTATTCAGATTTTTAATGATTATATATAAATATATTATTAAAATGAATATATAGTAATTAATGAATACATTAAACTAATAATTTTAAAAATAAAAACTAAGCTTTTTCTCAGAGCAGCACTGGATATGTTCATGTGTTCACATCCTCATATTGTGAGATGGCAGATCCTGAAAACACCATGAGCATGACGCATACTTGACTATGTAGAAGACGAAACGGTGCCACTCATTCACAGAGACACAAAGATCAAGCCAGTTATATCTTTTTGACCTTTAATATTGTCATGTCGCGATTTTATTTATTGTACAGTTCTACTTTCGATTTATTCCTTCATCCATCAATTTGTGCATTTTACGTGACATCTGCATTATACTGGAAATTCCATTTTCACGACTGGATTGTGGATTCTGGGATTCCCTCTGCATCAGGAAAATCATTTGGCCTTAAAGGGTTAGTTCACCCAAAAAATAAATTGCAGTCATTAATAATTGCTCACCCAAATGGTCTATTATAGCATGACAACAACAGCATCTTGAGGTAATAAAATATGCCGAATTAATATTTTGCGTTCAATTATTTACTTGTGGCAGCACCATAATAAGCTGGACAATTTCACAGTGAGGTGTTTTATCACCCTGCAGAGGTTTCTTTTGCATAACAATCTGATGACTAGGGCGGTGTTCAATAGATTGATACGACAATGTATCGTCACATACTACTTGTCGATACTACGAGCTGCTTCTATATTGTTTCCGCAGCACATTTAAAATGGAGTGGAAAGTAGCTGAAATTAATGAATAGAAAATAATATATAGGCTGCCGCTACAACAAAGTTTAATCTTGCCCGCAGAGGAACATAACAGGGGTTGCCTATATCAAGGGACGCAATACCCCAATCAGAGCTTCACACGCACAATACAGAAATATCTGCTAAGGGTCTTACTTATTTTTCTCAACCTGGCAACCATATGTACACGCTCTGTCTACACTGTGGATAAAAGCACACCGGTATGCTTGTAGTTTAGCGAGCTCCAGTTCGATATTTTATTCACAGAGAAGTGTAATACATCAAGTCTGTGTACACAGGCCGGCCATTGTTTCAAAAACGGTGATGTTACTGTGGGATTATAAATTTAAGAATCTGTTTAAGATCTACTGATCTTATGTCCTTACATAACATGAAAAACTAAGGTAGAGTACATTGAATTTAGCATTTAAGGTTATGATGATGATCGACCACCTTAGAACGACTTCAGATTTTTTTAAGTCGACTTTTATGACATCAAAGTCGAGTCGACGTCGACTAGTCGCTGACGTCATTCATAAAAACACAAGAGATGGGACTGCTTTGCAACATGCCAATTTGCAATTAATTAACAGAAAATTATAGATGCTGACAGACAGCTAATAATGGGGCCGTTTACACCGGGTCACTTCATGCGTTTTTACTGATCTGATTTATCAAAACGATTCCATTTACACCTGGTCACATAAATATGTTTTCGCAAAACGGATATAAATCCGATCTTCAAACAACGCACTATATGCAGATTTAACGTTCACGTCACCGAAAGCAACAGTAATGAGCTGCATTTTATTGATAATCAGCTCATTTCAAAATCAAAGACCGCAATAAGAGAGAACGCACTGGTAAGATCATTTTGTTTCTTTACTTTTATCGAAGATGATTGTGTTTTAAGCGTCTGCGACTTACTTTCACTTTGATTTGCGATAGTTTGCACGTTGGCTTGATGAATAGCTCAGCTGCGGTGATACGTGTTGCCATAGCTTCGTCATATAATGAATATAACATGACATATAGGCTAACACGCTCTGACACGTTTATTTTTAGCATTGTTGGGAGAAGTCCAATTTACATATGTGGTTTCAACAACTAGATGCATTCACACTTGTCCAGTTTCGTCTGGAATGCGGGCGGCCCAGACCTCCTCCTGAAGTGGCGATCGGATTTAAATCCGTCTCGAATGCGTTTCGGAGGGCATTTACATCTGGTTTTTTCACGATCGGATAGCTATCAGATCACAGAAACACATGAAGTGGCCAGGTGTAAACAGCCCGCTGTTTACATCATCATTTAGGATGAAAAGAATAAAGAAAAGAAAAAAAGCTATAAATTCGATAGTTATGTGCAGATCCAAGTAATACAAAATAATATTCAAATTAATTGTGGTTGAATTAGAGATACATCATTAATATGTTTAAATAAATATATGAAAAAAAATATGTTTTAATGATTTTAATAAAGAGACTCATTTCCCGGTAAAACAGTGAATGTGCGTCATGCTTTTACTTTCGTTTTCAACAATATCTAGTGTTAGGTTAGTGTACCACACTTGATGTAGGCTACCAATGCTGCTTTCTTGCAGCGATGACCCTCTGGGCTCTTCATCTGTTGTCGTCTGCAACGCGGCCATGTTAGTATAAAAATTAGCTGAATCATAGTGTCACATGATCAACGCGACTAGTCGACGTCAAGCTTAAAGCGTCACGGCATTGCATTAAGGTCGACTAGTCGGTTCAACCCCTAGTGGACACAGCGTGATCTGTGTGTGTGACTGTCTGAATGCGTGTGCTTGAGCAAAAATAAAGCAAGCACATTAGTTAACAACGCTTCTAAATTTTCAATAATTGTTCTTAAATGTAGAGTGTTCATTTGTATAAACTGATTAAAATGTGTTAAAATTATTTTATTAATATATTAGAATAAGTACATTGTTTTCTTCTGGTTTTTGAGCACAAAAATAATAGTCAGAATATTGTACCTGGTGGGGAGTCCCCAATATAAACATGAAACCTATAGTATGCAGTGATTAATAAACAGCTATCATACTAAATTCTGCTGTGGTGAATTTAGTGCAGACCCGTATTGTGATATATATTGGTATACGTATCGTATCATGACTATTGGCAATTCACATACCTACTGTAGGGATGCGCCGATCCAATACTCAGTATCTATTCCGATACTGACACTTTTGCCGGATCGGGTATCGGTCAGACGAGACCGGTCCAAATCCGGCATCGTGCTTATACTATTTTGTTATTGTGTAGCCCCGCAAAAACATTATAAAAGCACCATAAAGTTTTCATTCACTATATTCCAAATGTTCTGAAGCCATTCCATAGTTTAATGTGATACAGATAAATATTGAAGTTGTTAAATTCAAGTTCACGTAATCTCTTCCCTCAACTGTGCTGTCAGTCATTCTCCATCCAGCATTCAAACAATGCGTCACGTTAAGTTACGACATTCAGCATGGTAAAACTCTCTGCAAGATCATTCAACATTTATATTATTATACTTCATCTGTAGATAAAGGTCTATAGACTCTATATGGTTTTACATAAAATCAGGTCACTTGCTACTGGGTGTCTTTTAGATCACAACACTGGAGTAGAGAGCACTATGAATTGTTTTTCACGCGCATTGTAACTTAAATTTAAAGGGCACCTATTATGCCTCTTTTCACAAGATGTAAAAATAAGTCTCTGATGTCCTCAGAGTGTGCATGTGAAGTTTTAGCTCAAAATACCCAAAAGATAGTTTAAACTCAAAATACCCAAAAGATAATTTACAGCATGTTTAAATTGTCACTTTTTGGACCTCAGAAAAACATGCCGTTTTAGTGTGTGTCCCTTTAAATGCAAATGAGCTGCTGCTGCTCAGTCAAGACAATCATCTCACGGAATGATAATATCAAAACAGAAACTCTCAGTAGAGGTGTTCATTTCGACCTGAGAATATATGCTTTTGTCATCTGCTTTTATCCACTATTAATACAAGCCTGCTGTAGTGGACAGACCCAATAAACTGGAAAACTTTAGATCCGTAAAACAACTCGATGAGCTGTCAAAGTGCACGGTCTCACTTTCATTTCCGCGTTTCCATTACCCTTCAAATTGGGCAAACTGAAATTGCAAATTGAAAATACGCCCAATTGAAACACGCCAATTTCACAAAAAACTCCCCATTTCATCGCAAATTTTTTTACGCTCGCATGAGGTGGTTTTTCAGCCAATTCAAAAAATAAATATTTCGCAAAACTGCAATGGAAACAGGTTTTGCGCATTTACAGGTCACCAGACGTAGATGATGCGATGTTTGGACGGAATATGAGAGAGTTCTTCATTAAATTCATAAAAGACAAAAGAATTACATGAATACTGGATTCTAAACTTCAAAGAAATGCCACAATCAAGACCTCGAAGCAGATATGAGGGAGAAACACCCAGAAACACCTCATTTGTGCCGCTCCAATTATAAGAGTCTTTCCTTACCATTAATGCTTGGATAACACACTTACGTCTCCTTTGATTAATAATAATGGCCAGTGCAGTGGCTGGTATATACGTAAACCTACCAACATCCGTCGCCATGATTTTTGGAATGACTTATCGTGAGAGGAAAAAAATTACGTTTTAGTCGCATAACATCAGTTAATGGAAACGCCGTCAGTTCGCAATAGTTTTTGATGACATTTAGAAAGAAAATAAATGCATATATTTTTTTAAAACGCAAAAGTTTTGCTTAAATCTGTAATGGAAACCCGCGGTAACGTTAGGCCTATCGCTGGAGACTGTAAGCTGGATCACGGACAGTTGGTTCAGATCCATCCTTGAGTAACAACGATATTAAATGAAGATAGCTATGTTCATTCTTACATCCAAAAACAAAACACCTCAAATCGTTTACGAGACACTCTTATCTACAGCTGTCGACAGTCATGGGCGGGGCTTGAGCAAAAGTACGTCACATTGCTCCGAATCTGAGAACAGCTTGTTCTGAGACAGTGCTTATGATTTATGGGGATAAAAAAAAAAAACCACTGGGTGGATTTTTATCATTATAGGGTGGTTGTGTACACACTGCCAACACACATTTATGTGCAAATGCCATGTAAAAGTGAATTTTGCATAATAGGTGCCCTTTAAAACCGTTACAAGAAAAGGCTCAAACTATTGCATAGATATAACACAACGCATTAATAACTCTTCCCTTTGCGCTTTGAACTTTACAATTGTGGAGCGCTGCACACTGTGACTCAATGTTGCTTAAAGGGAAGCATTCTGTGCACTGCATGCACATAACGCTTTGTGCCGCTCCGTATCGGAACCTTTCATATTTTAATACTTTTGCACAATGAAATATTAATTGCCTTTCTTGTTCTGTCCTATCCATCATATGTTGCTGCCTCATTAAAAAGCTGCACTATACACTTAAAAGAAATTGTCTTTTAATTTTATAGTATATATATATATATATATATAAATTAGATTTACTTTTTCATGAATGTATGAGTCATAGATGTCAAAGTTATGAATGAGTTAATTTTGAGTGTCTACCAAGCTAGTGAAGCTATTGGTTTATTTACAGTTGTTACACTGGTGCACAATTATTTAATAAATAATTCACTACATTTTGTTTTACAAAGTTAGGAAAGTAATGTTTAAGTCAAGCCGGATGCCTTGCACAAAATAATGATCCCAGGCATTCAGTCAGTTTATAAGGCATTTAAATAAAAACATTTTTATTTGATTGATCGGAATCAAAATCACTCTCGGGTCAGAGCATCACTACCTTACTGCTGATTGTACACTATCCATTAGCCTTGCCACACACCCCTTTTTATGACTTTAATGTACTTGGAGTGTGCACCTAGCACTAGGAAAATACCAGTTTTGGACCAGGGCTCAGTATCAGCACACTCAATTTCAAATGACTTGGATCAGATTGGGGAAAAAAAACTTGATCCTAAGATTCAGCAAATCAGTTTCAGACAAAATGATTATTATTAAGCAGCCAGTCGGAACTTAAGACTGTTTAGTCTATGTCATTATTAGTAGTAATATTTAATTTGTATTATTGTTAGTCTAATCATTTAATAATAATGCTCTAAGCCTCACCACCAGCCCATAATTCTCTAAATTCAGTTTAATAGGGCAAACATGCATTTCATTTACACAGTTGCCACATTTTAGTTCCAATCACTTAAGTTCTATCATAAAACACTAGATTATCTGATGCTTTCGAATGGTATTATATATATATCTTCAAGAAAAGCTGTGTAATTTTGTGAAGAGCTTATTTGGAATGCATGTTTCAGTGAGCATCAAAAGTCTGGAGACTGAGAGTAAACTAAAAATTACTAGCCAATGGTGATTCTATTTAGGCCTGTCACGATAACAAATTTTGCTGGACGATAAATTGTCCAAGAAATTATTGCGATAACCGATAATATTGATAATAAACGATAATATTGTCGTTCTGAGACCATTTTCATCTAAAATAATGATAATGGCATAATAATGCAGGTACACCTTTTCAAAGATCAATAAACTTTTATTTCTAAAGACTATTTAAATGAACAAAACAACCAAAAACAATAAAAGCAATGGACTCTGTCTCTGTTAACAAAAAATGTACTTACCAATGTGTGACTTCTGTTCATACTGAGAATCATATCATGTACTGTGTGAACATTAGTCTCATATGAGTATGTGTGTGTGTGTGTGTGTGTGCGCTCGCGTCTCATATGAGTATGTGCGTGGAGAGTTTGTGTGTGTTCCGTCTCATTGCGTTTGTGCGCAAGTTTGTGTGTGTGTGTGTGTGTGCGTGTGCGTGTGCGCTCGCGTCTCATATGAGTATGTGCGTGGAGAGTTTGTGTGCGCGCGCGCGTCTCATATGAGTGTGTGCGCGTGTCTCATATGTGCGTGGAGTTTGTGTGCCACGCGTGTCTCATATGAGTAGGCTATGTGCGTGGAGAGTTTGTGTGTGCGCGCATCTCGTGTGTGTAGAGTTTGCGTGTATGTGCGTGAGCGACCTTAGGTGTGTCGTTGTGCATTTCATATAGGGCTGCAACTAACGATTATTTTGATAATCGATTAATCGGACGATTATTTTTTCGAATAATCGATTAATCGGATAAAGGTTTTTAGAACATTTAATTTGATTGGTTGTTTATTATAACTAAATAAAACCCTAAATCAGGGTATTTATGTGTAAAAGTGTACTTTAAAAAGTGCAAAAGCCACACATTGAGTTTTACTAATATAATCTTTATTTTTTACATTTTAAACCTTAATATATTGATAAATTAAATATAGAAAGACTGAAAACAAGCATGTGAACGTAGTAGAGCCGCAGTAGATTGCGTTTGAAAAACAATTAAAACTTAATAGTAGACAAATGCTATAAAAAGAGAATGGAATGGAGGTACGCAGCAAGCTAACAGGCTTGATTAAAAGGACAGGAAAAATGATGCATTAGTGCACAAGCATTCGCTGAAAACCACTGACTACAGTGACTAAAAAACAATCTTTTACTGCTGCTGTTATTAACTGCCTTTATATTTAGTGCTTCACTTTGTAAACACCGTTTTAATTTCTTTGGTAGCGCTATTTTAATCCATAACTTATGTTGCGAGCGAACTGATTGCGCAATCTGATGCTCGAGACAAAAAGATCTAGTGTGACTGTCCCGAAGTTAGTAAACAAAGCTGTTTACACAGTAGCATTGTTTTCTCAGATCGGATAGCTATCTGATCGTGAAAAGACCAGGTGTAAATGCCCTCCGAAACGCATTCGAGACGGATTTGAATTCTGATTGCTCAAACTGCTTCAGGAGGAGATCTGAGACTCATTCCAGACGAAACTGGACAAGTGTAAAATGCATCTGGTTGTTGAAACCACATGTAAATTTTACTCCTCCCAAAAATGCTAAAAAATAAACATGTGAGAGCGTGTTATATAGGCTATATGTAATATGTAAAAATGTTATAGCCAGATATGACGGCGCTACTGCAACACGCATCACCGCAGATGAGAAGCTGAACATCTATTTATTCATTTATTTATTTATATATTTGTTGGTTAATTCGTTCGATTAGTTTTATCTTCCGCTTTTTTCTTTCTCTTTCTCGAGCTTACTCCACTGCCGCCGCCGTCTCGCTGAATGCTGCAGAGCCGCTGTGCGGGGAAGCACGTGACATAAAACGAGGCCAGCTATTGACTATTCGCTACTTCTCCTGCTGTACTGGCTGAGTAAAACCTCCGGTGGCTCATTACTGCCACACTTTGGTCACCGCAGATTTAAAATATTTACGAAATGAGCCGCTTACGGCAAATAAAAGTTATTTAGCAACTAATCGATGACTAAATTAGTTGACAACTATTTTAATAATCGATTTTAATCGATTAAATCGATTAGTTGTTTCAGCCCTAATTTCATATGTATTTGTTTGAGCATTCAGCAGTATACATGTATGTTGGACTACTTAATATATGTGTATGCAAGTGTTTCATATATGTGTGCGTGAATGAAGTTTGATTTAAGCCCTAGACGGCGCCTCATATGAGGGTGAGAGAGCGCGCGTGAGAGAGAGAGGGACGAGCAGCGCTCTGCAATCAAATACGATTGTAAATAGGCAAAGTAAAAAAAAAACAATAATTAAAAAAAAACATTCGAAAATCAATGTGTGGCGGTCAGCGTTGATATTGTCATCCAGTCTCTTTGGTAGAGAGAGAGAGAGAGAGAGAGAGAGAGAGAGAGAGAGAGGGAGAGAGACGAGGAAAACAAACAAGCATGCAAATGGAAATTATCGCGGCCGGAAAAATTATCGAGCTCATTTTTTTTATCGTGCGATTAATTGATTTATTGATTATCGCGACAGGCCTAATTCTATTGCCAATGTGTGCATAAAGGGTTTAAAGTATGATTTATACTAAGGAAGGACCTAGTGAGATGCACTGTTGTCAACAAACAGTTTCTAAAGCAGCATCCCAATTGAATTGGAACCTAATAAGGGGCCAATTTGGAACACTTTACCAAGGCAGCTACTCTGTGTTCCATGTAAATACCAGTCTGCATTCAAAGTGCACAGGAAAAATAAACCTACAATTGATTTCAGTAATGTTTGTCATCAGCATGTAGCTAAGCTAACAAAGTGATACTTAGTATTAGTACAGAGGAATACATTTGGTTTAACAATGCATTGCAATGCTGATGTGAACAATTATGCATTATAGCATAATAAGAATTGATTGTGTTTATCAATATAATTATTATTAATAAAATAATTGGAGGAAATATGCATTGTGATTTGTTACGCATCAAGAATAGTTACCCTCTGAATTGTAATTGATTTAAATCATGAGGGAAGAGAATATTCATATCTCTAGAAAGCATATAACTGATAAGCATAAAGAGTGCACAGGAAATACTGGGTAAAAATAAAATGGTATAAAATTGTGCATTTTTATTAGATATTATCAGTACCAAGAAATATAAATAAAGTCATAACTATAGCATCTATATGATGCATTTTTTCACTGAGCTTGTAGTGCATATTGGGATGACATTCTCAGCAAAGGCTACATACAGTTAAAATTGATAAAGATGCATCTTTTCTTTATAACTAGGGGTCTCTTAGAAAGCAGTATAACTATATTGCCTACCTTTTGAAACAGCCTCTGTGTCAGATTACTTAAAATGACTTAAGACTTAAAAACAGTCTAAGACTGGAGAGGACGTTCTTCCTATGCATCCGTTTCATTGTATTGATGTCGCTCAAGCTCTGCAAGTACTACAGTAATTATTATAAGAATATCTAAATCTATAGACTCTAGAAAGATCTAAATCTAGATTAGCACACGACACTGTCATTAATATGGCACACCTGTTAACCAGAGACTCTGGAGACATTATGGATTTGTGGACGTTTTCAGCCAACAAGCCATAAACGGCATCTAAAAACAGGGCGGAGGGATAAAGCTAGTTTCAAATTACGCTGTGGCTCAATATTTGCAGCTTCTTCTCGGAGCAGAGAGGAGCCATTTGTGATCCCAGTTCTGAAGGAAGCTCAAATATCACATAAATAAAGCATTACTCTTCTTTATATTTTTGGAAGGGAAGGTGGAAAATGGTTCAGAGTTCAGACCAGATGATAACTTACTCAAAGAATCTGGAAAATATAAACTGTGGTGTATTTGTGGTCTTGACGAGACATTTTGGCTCTCAAAACCTTTTGGATACAACTCCAAGCTCATTTGAAGCATTTGTGTTGCTTGTAACCTTTTATTATTAAATTAGAACGCAAAAAAAAGCTCATCAAATCAGATAAACTAACTTTGGTTTATTTGCTTAATTAGTTATCCATCTGCTTTAGAGCAGATTAGGGAAATTTTGGCAAATTTATATTGGCCAAAACGGTTCATTTTCAAATGGATCAATGCGTGAAGCACAGCTTACGCAGAAGTCACTTTCAAACCGAGTAGCTTTCTGTTGGTCAACTCTGCAAATTCATGTGAAAAAACTTTAACCTTTGCTAATAGCATTTACCATTAAAATAAACTGAATGATTTGACTGCACCTTATAAACTTGTGTGGGATTTCTTAATTTGCGCAATTATTACACAAGTAATTTACACCTAGAAGTGATTAGTGTTGTCACGGTACCAAAATTTCAGTGTTCAGTACCAATACCAGTAAAAATCCACGGTTCTCGGCACCAAAGCTTAATTTAGATTACATATATTAAAGTGTATATCAAGGTTACAAAGATGGAAACTGTACATCTGTATTAAAAACACTTTACAATAAGATTAGATAAAATGACCTAACAGTAAACAATAGTTATACTGTAGCAATTATTCTCCTTGGAGTTAATTTAAAAATGTACTAATTCTAATGTATATTTTTAAAATCAAAAGTTTTATCTTAACATTACTTAATGCCCAATGAAGGAAGTGAACAAACATGAACAATCAAGTGTTTGTATTAAATAACATTCACAAATATTAAGCCTAATTAATGTTGTAAAAATATATTGTTCACTCAATGTGTTGATCTTAGATAACGCATTTATGTTAATGAATGGCATCTTATTGTAGTGTCACCAAACTATACAGGAGATAAAACGTGTTTTATTTAATCTAAAACTGCATTCATTTTTAATTTTAAAAGGGCTTTTTAAACCTGCTAAGAGTTTCCCAGGCAAGAATAAGCCTAGAACTGCTTTTCTGATGGACTGATATTAATGTCATAAATAGGGAGGCACCGATACTGACACCAGTACTCGGGTGTCGGTCCGATACTGTGCTCATGTACTCGTACTTGTGAAACTACCCCGATACAACCGCACCTGATACCACTTTAGAGGCCATTCACATATTGCGTTTTTTGCGCGTGCAAATTTTTTCCACAAGCGCTTGCGCTCCTGCGGCGTCTGTCGTTGCTATGCAACCATGAACAGAGGCGTGCCTGGAAAAACGAGAGCGCCACGCCGCGTCGCTTTTATTATGAGCGCGCTTGCCGCGCGCCTACATTTGAAATTGCATGTGAACGACCCCTTATGGCAACGTGACATTAGCCTAATCCAAAATATTTCTATATGTGGCTCTTTCCTCCTTTCGTGTCAACAAGTGGATTCAGAGTCACCGCATCGGTACTTAAGAAAAGCTGGTACCGTAACAGTTTAATTTTTTTAGTACCGACTTGGTACCGAAGTACCGAGTCTTTTGACAACACTAAAAGTGATGCAAGACAGTCAAAATCACCATAAGAAATCACCTGCTGAATTGCTTTGACTGGTCACATCATACGCATATCCATGGCAAATCCACAAGCTCGACCCTGAATGCCAAGGCCACCCTCAGAAAGCTTAATAATCCTGTAACACACATCCACAATCCATCACTTTCTCTTGGCGATTTCATGCTCATTAATTCACACACAAATACACAATCTAAGCATTGAGAAAACAGCTAGAAATTTGGCAGCAGTAGACTGAGGGTCTGTAGCAGAGTTTTTGGTCTGGGGGCCTGGCTACTGTTGAACTCAAACCTGGGGTCTAGTGTGGGGGGTCTGGAGTGAGGCCCAGTGTTTTGAGTGAGATCTCAAAGAGCTGAGGCCACAGCCAAAAACCACTTCAGACAGCTGCTTATAACAAGAGGATTGCTGACTGGGTAGACAGAAAGCCACAAACTAATTGCACAAACTTCCATACAGGAACATACACAAAAGACCCAAGACACACACGCACACACACACACACTGACAGTATGTCTAAAGACTCAGAACACGAAAAGAACCAGCAGACCACAAACATGGATGAGAAGAATAAGACGCCACATGTAATGTTGTCAATATTATCAGCAGAACAGAGCGCAAAACCAGGCCAACAAAACTTTCATAGAGCAAGGCTAAATGTTGCAAAGGAGAAGACAGAATATGGTAAAAGAACAGAGTACAGACATGACTATAGAAGTTACAGACAGTGAAACACTTAGTAGTAAAGTAGTAAAGGTATAGCATGTTGCAACAAAAAAAAAAACAACATTCTGTTACTCACCCTCATGTCATTCCAAAACTGTATGACTTCTGCAGAACACAATTCACAAGTTCACATTTACAAATAAACCAGAATAAATGGTATGCATATTTGGCGTGCTGTCCGAGGAGAGGGCTCTGGGCTCAGTATTTTGCCCGAACCCAGAGTACTCCCCCCGTATTCCTGGATGCGGAAGGAACAAGTCGAGAGTGAGGTGTCGGGGTGGTGGAGGGATGCTGAAAAACTGTCAAGGAATCGAGTCCTTGAGTCGACTGAGTGCCTATATGCGTCCTTTCATGCTGATGGGATAGGCATGATGATTGTTGATGAAAAGTTAACTGGATTGATTATTTGAACGTGCTCCTCCCGAACTTTGTTTAGTGAAACATCATAAGATATTTTAAACAATGTTGGAAAACAAACAAAATTGGAGCCCATTGTCATCCAATGTGTGCACAAAAACAGTTAGACATATCTCAAAACATCCTCATTTATGTTCCACACAAGAATGTTTTGGAATGACATGAAGGCGGGTAAAATTTCCTTTAGGTCCTCTCAAAAAAACAAATGCAGGTTTACAAAGTAACAGTGGATTATTTTAGTTTTCTTGTTCCTCCATTCTTCACTATGATATCACTAAATTATTAAAAACAGTGCTGAGCAGAGTGAAGTTATGATGCATGAAGTAGTCCATCGGAAAACTGTCATAAATAAAACACACTGGGATACAACCATGTGCGACATCTCCACCAATGTTACAAGCTCATCCTAACACGCTTGACTCTCCAAGTCTTGAACTTGATAATTAGAACGATGCATTACAGGAGGCTTCACATCATACTGCTTTCCTTTTCAAGAGTTTATGGGCTTTGAGTTGTATGAGCCTCCTGCATGTCTGAAGAAGCACCTTCTTTACAGCCTCCTTGGGCTCAGTTTGCACAGGAAGTGCTGAAGAAGCAGAGACACGACTGGTCTGCAGAACAGGAGCACATACATCAAGTCAAGTTCAAATGAAGACCTTATAAGAGGTGAATTTTGTATGCTGCCACAATTTATTTTCTTGGTCCCAAAGTGAGTTTGAGCTGACAGTGATCGATCTGAAATGGCTATTAAACAGCCATGGCAGCACAACATTTTCTGATCTGTAAGTATTAGTGTACATGGAATAACAGACACAGGCTGGTCAGATGGGAAATACGCAGCATATCTGTGGAATAATGTGCATGTCAGCAAAACTGAACTACTGATTCAGATGCTGCTGTGTAGTCTAAAAGCAGCAGAGCTCTTTGAAAAGAACACCTGGGCCCGTATTCATAAAGAATCTTAATGCAAAGAGTAGCTCCTAGTGACAAAATTCTAAGAAAATTCTTAGAAATGTGGGCGTTTACTCTTAAAATTTAAAGAAAAAAACCTAGTAAAGAAAAAAGTAATTCAGAAAGTATCTTAACCCTTAAAAGAGGTCTTAAGGTCAAAATTGTTAGGAGCACGGACGAGGACTTTTAAGAGGCTTAAGAGTTTTTTTAGCAGAGGAGAAAATGGCAGAAAGACGAAGAGGGAGAAGAAATGCATTGCAGACAATAGATGACAGTGAGTTAATAAGACACTATAGATTAGATCGTGCAGGGATCATGTTTGTGAACGATTTTATTAGAGACACAATAACATCTCCGACACAGCGCAGGAATGGCATAGTGCCAAAAATTAAATCACTACTGTACATTAAGATATTTGGCAGCTGGGAAAATGCATCAATGGAGCAGTGATGATTTGGGTCTGTCACAACCTTCTGTACGCAGTGATCACAAACAATTACAGCACTTTCAGAACCTCTTATTGTGTCGCAGTTCATTTGGTTTCCACTGGACATTCCCACATTGCAGGCTCAAAAAAAATGCATTTATGAATATAGCAGGCTTCCGCACAAGCAGGGGGAATGAACCGTAAATAACTTATTAACCGCTATAAGCTCCCACGTCTGCTTCTGTGCTGTGACACCTGGCCTGATTTTCCTTTAAGGATGGCCTTGTGTTCATCCACTAACTGGGCTCACAGTAAACACTGTTCCTCTGTCCAGTTGAGCTTTCTTGTCGTCCTTGTTTTTTTATTACATGTTTGCTACATTAAAACCAACATTCAAACCACCACTTAAATAGACAATGGAACAATTTTTATCATTCTAATCCAATTAAATACCTTATAGGAAATTAACAGTATGGTAAATTAAAAAAAGGATTTATATACACATATATAATGTGTGTGTGTATGAGAATGGTCAAATAGGAAAAATTAAGCATGTAATTTCAAAGTGAAGGCTTAGAATAGACCCTATACTTAAAATCACTCTTTTTTTCCCTTCTTGGACAACCAACCAATCACAGTCTTCAAAAGATTGTCTCATACATAGCAACGGGGTCAGCCCCGCCTCCTCACTAAGATAAAAGTTTTTGTCTTTTCCTTACTCAGAGTTGCTCTCAGATCGGTCCCGAATCGCTCTTAAGCTAAGACTCCTACGTAAAAGATTTTAAGCTAAATTAAGAGTTTTCTGAGAGGATTCTTAGAATCTTTATAAATACAGGCCCTGAGCTCTGACACAAAGCAAGATTTAGTGATGACAAATGTATTACTGCTAACTCTGCTGGGTATGACCTTTACACCACATTCTTTTAAACGACTGAATTGCTCACTTACTTCCCCCTCAGTTAATGATGGGGAACCAAGGCCACAGCACAGCTCATATTTAAAACTCCCCTTAATAAAACACCAAAATCCAGATAATGAGACCCAGGGTTTGACAATAAGGACTGTTTGATGGCCAAGGGCCAGCGAGAACTACGCTCAGGAAAGTAGATGGAAGTGTCACTTGCTGCATTGTCATTAAAGTTTAGCATTTTCACACATTTTTAAGCTTCGCCAATTTAAATATTCAAGTGCAAGAAGAAAAGATAACTCAATTTGGTAGGCTATACTCTGCTGCTTATACGCTGCTTGAGAAGTTGTGTGTGCCACACACATTCGAGAGTGCACCCAGAAAGCCAACAGACAGCGTGCAAATACTGAATTGAGTCCCCTTTCCCTTGTTCTTGTGTTTGAAAGGACATATTCACACAAAATTATGTCGAAAACGCCTATATTGGCAAGTATCCTCCTAAAAAGTGAATGTAAACAGTTGAGAAATAAAATGCATGTGTTAAAGGGTTAGTTCACCCAAAAATTAAAATTCTGTCAGTATTTACTCACCCTCATGTTGTTACAACCCCGTAAGACCTTCGTTCATCTTCAGAACACGAATTAAGGTATTTTTGATGAAATCTGAGAGCTGGATCACTCCTCCATACTAGTCCACAGGCTTCTTCAGGGATTGAAACTTGCAGGCCCCGAAAAGTCATTAAAGACATCGTTAAAATAGTCCAAGTGACTACAGTGGCTCAATCTTAAGTTTATCAAACGACGAGAATACTTCGTGCGCAAAAATAACGACTTTATTTCAACTATTCATTTCCTTCTCTGTGGGCCTCGAGTCAGTTCACTAAAGTAATAGCGTAAGCTTCTGTTGTTGTACGTCACACGCATCACACACATGACCAGCGTCGGCCAATAGTGAGCCTACGTGTGACGTAGCTCTACGCGATCACACTACGTTAACTGACTAGAGGCCAACAGAGAAGGAAATTAATAGTTGAAAAAGTCATTATTTTTGCGCACAAAAAGTATTCTCGTCGCTTGATAAACTTAAGATTGAGTCACTGTAGTCACTTGGACTATTTTAACGATGTCTTTAATGCCTTTTCGGGGCTGGCAAGTTTCAATCCCTGAAGAAGCCTTTGGAGGTGTATGGAGGAGTGATCCAGCTCTCAGATTTCATCAAAAATATCTTAATTCGTGTTCCGAAGATGAACGAAGGTCTTACGGGGTTGGAACAACATGAGGGTGAGTAAATACTGACAGAATTTTCATTTTTGGGTGAACTATCCCTTTAAGGCCGGTTCACATAGAAAGCCTTTTTGCTGTTAAAAAATGCAAGATGCAGGTCAGTGGAATGAATAAAAGCACAAGGTATACAGCATGCATATAAAATATGCATTTATTATATACAATCTTTCGTTTATAGACACTAAATCTCTGCTGCAGCTCTAAACCTCTCACATCACATTCCAAGACTTCTCTCTCTCTCTCTCAGCTTCGACCTCACCACTACAGAAACAACAGCACAGGAATCCCAGTAATGCTGGGCCACACACTGGACCAGCTAACACAAAGCTATTAGACACCTGTTATGCCACAGTGCCACTGCACAGACTAGGTGGGCTGACAACGAATTAGATAGCGCTCTAGTTCATATTCTGCCTCTCTGAAGAGTCATATGGTTACATCAATCTGTGCTTAAGGGTGTAGTACCATGTTGAAGTCTTTTTCTCATAGAAAATGTTTTCCTTATTCCCTCAGTGTTTTTTACCATGTCAACATTAGAACAGCTATTTTGCGCATACACAGTATAGAACAGTAAGGAGATCGCTTCCTGTGTCTTGAACAGTCGGATTGCAATCTCTGTACAGTGCATTTAAAGTCACTAAAATACATCTCTGCAAAAAAGAATATAAATCAAATCCACTATTTCTATGGATTTGTATCATATTCGAGTCGACATCTGTCATGATGCCAATGAAATGCAGCTAAATCTTCTGCTGAACGCGCTCTTCTGCTCGCTCACGTGTGGATTGTGGGGTTCCTAAACTTCCGCATGCTGGCATAATTCTGTTTGGGAGGAGAATAGAGCATCTGGCGCGAGTGATTTCAATGTTAAGTCAATGCAAAGACGCATTACACGCGTAAAATTCCTGCGGCGCGAATGAGGCGTAGAGCGTGGCGCGGTAGACGCAAAGACGACTCGTTCGCGCGAATGATTTTATTTAGTGCTTTTTGTTTGACGCGAATTCGCGTCTGCCGCCCGAGTTGAAAAATCTGAACTTCTGCGTCAGTTCGCACCGCGTTAACCAATCAGGAGCCTGCTTGCTGCTGTCACGTGGTGAAGTAAATATTTTATCACATAAAAAATTTATTTTAATATATGAGACATTAATTTTGTATTGAATGCTATTTATTCCATATCTAATGTAGATAATTAGAATAATAATAACGTTTCATATAAAGACAACCAACATACTTTGTCCAGACACGAACTATGTTTTTGCACCAGTGTTGTGTGAGAATAAAAAAATAATTCTCACAGGACTGTTTAATCACTTTTGTAGTAGGCTGGCTCCATTTATCATCAAAACAAAAATAAATGACAAATTAAGGGCGAGGGTGATCCTTGCTCCGATGCGGGACAACAGGTCATCAAATTGGGCGCGGGACAGGCGGAAGTATATGAGGCGCCGGACTGGACAAAAGCGAAGCGAGCTGTGCGAGAGAGACCGAGCGTGTCAGTGCGCGCGAGAGACCGAGCACGTCAGTGTGCGAGAGAGACCGAGCGTGTCAGTGCGCGCGAGAGAGACCGAGCGTGTCCGGGCATTAGTAGCCTAATTAATTGGTACATATAATATATACTAAATAAGAGGCATATGAAGTTTGATTTATGGACATCAATAATCAGTACAAACGTTTTAACTATTGTTTAATAAATATAAATAATTCGAGCAGATAAATTTTCATATGGAGGATTAAATAAGATTGAATTTATGTAGTAAGATTTCATAACTAATCACTGTGCCACAACCAGGTTTTACGTTTCTTGAGCGTCAAATAACAATGACTCTGAATTTTATTCACCGACATCGGGATGTTGTCTGTGCAAGTCGTTACCACGAGAGCTGCGGATAGGATAATGGCATCTGTGAGAAAGATGGTTATATCGGCAAACTGCCTTCGAAGAGAGTGCAGCAAAATATCTAACTGGCCTGACTGGTATAGCTACAGGAAATGTTAAAGTGTTTTTGTTTTTTGTCAACGATGTTATAATCTTTAACAAAATGCTTAACGTTATTTGACAAGCATACACACATACATGCACACAAAAGACACCAATGCACAGAAACACAAACCTATATTTAATGAAATACATTTGTTGTGTTGTTGCTATATCACTCTAGTCTAAAAATTAATTATAAATACAATGTATATACAATATAAATACATTAAAAATAATATAATTTTGTCGAGCATATAGTGAAGTTTCTCAGTCATTTAGAGTAAAGAATAAACAATTCAGTGTTGCAAGTTGTGGAAAAATATTCCCCTTGTAGTGGTAATTGGGACAGACAAGAATGTGTTTTTGTCTTCTGTCTATCTGATTCAAATCACAGTCTGCATAGTCTCTGTTCTCTTGGTATCCAGGATTTTATGCCGTCCTTTCTCCATTTGTCAGTCGTGGTCACTGAATCAATGTTTTGAAAGTCTCTTTTAATTGTGTAATTGATCAGTAATTTGCCAATTTTGTGGTTCTATTTAGGGACGAGTAACACTGGAATTTGGTTTATTGAATAATAAGATGTAATTAATAAATATGAAATAGTGTGTGATTTCAGAGTGGCTTGACACCTAATTGAAGACAACATGTTAACATTATGTTAAAAGAGAGAAAGTAGTAAGCAAGCTACATCCTGCTAATTTAGTGGTAATTTAATTGTTGTTTTTTATTTATATTGTTGTCCATTAATCGAACTTCCATGCTTTATTACTTGCATACCAATTACTTATGCTCGGACTGTCGAACTGTGTCTTACTGACACACTCGGTCTCTCTCGCGCACTGACACACTCGGTCTCTGGTCTCTCTCGCGCACTGACACACTCGGTCTCTCTCGCGCACTGACACACTCGGTCTCTCTCGCGCGCACTGACACACTCGGTCTCTCTCGCGCGCACTGACACACTCGGTCTCTCTCGCGCGCACTGACACACTCGGTCTCTCTCGCGCGCAGCGCGCACTGACACACTCGGTCTCTCTCGCGCGCACTGACACACTCGGTCTCTCTCGCGCGCACTGACACACTCGGTCTCTCTCGCGCACTGTTGCGTGCACTCTTAGACACATTCGGTCTCCCTCTCGTATCGTTCAAGTTGCTTCATTAGCATGACATTTGGAGTAGACTATATTATTGCCAAATACTATAGCATTGCCATTTTAATGTATTTAAATACAAAATTACACCATATAAGTATGGTAAAGTCAGCTAAAATGGGCCATGTTTTGGCACTTGTAATATCATCCAAGCCATGCATGACATCTAATGATATTATTATAATTTAGCATGAGTCTCTTAAACATATTTAATTTTTAACCGCAAAAAAGTATAATGTTTAAAAATTATGAGTTTGAGTATCAGCATGTACCTTCGTGAGCCTTGGAACAACATTCAGGTAAAGGGCCAATATAAAAATAGAACAACAGAGGTAATTTCGGCTGAAATCATTTTATTAACAGTAAATGGACACGGTGACGGTTGTCTTTAGAGTGATATAGCAACAACACAACAAATGTATTTAATTAAATATAGGTTTGTGTTTCTGTGCATTGGTGTCTTTTGTGTGCATGTATGTGTATGCTTGTCAAATAACGTTAAGCATTTTGTTAAAGATTATAACATCTTTGACAAAAAACAAAACACAAAAACACTTTAACATTTCCTGTAGCTATACCAGTCAGGCCAGTTAGATATTTTGCTGCACTCTCTTCGAAGGCAGTTTGCCGATATAACCATCTTTCTCACAGATGCCATTATCCTATCCGCAGCTCTCGTGGTAACGACTTGCACAGACAACATCCCGATGTCGGTGAATAAAATTCAGAGTCATTGTTATTTGACGCTCAAGAAACGTAAAACCTGGTTGTGGCACAGTGATTAGTTATGAAATCTTACTACATAAATTCAATCTTATTTAATCCTCCATATGAAAGTTTATCTGCTCGAATTATTTATATTTATTAAGCAATAGTTAAAAACAAGACGTTTGTACTGATTATTGATGTCCATAAATCGAACTTCCATGCCTCTTATATAGTATATATTACTATGTACCAATTAATTAGGCTATAATGCCCGGACACGCTCGGTCTCTCTCGAGCGCACTGACAGACTTCGGTAATTTATTTTACCCTAAAGGCACCGGGGTGGCAGTGCCAGCAGCTTGGGCCCGTCATCGCTGCTTGCAGCTATATACAGGTCCTTCTCAAAAAATTGGCATATTGTGATAAAGTTAATTATTTTCCATAATGTAATGATAAAAATTAAACTTTCATATATTTTAGGTTCATTGCACACCAACTGAAATATTTCAGGTCTTTTATTGTTTTAATACTGATGATTTTGGCATACAGCTCATGAAAACCCAAAATTCCTATCTCAAAAAATTAGCATATCATGAAAAGGTTCTCTAAACGAGCTATTAACCTAATCATCTGAATCAACTAATTAACTCTAAACACCTGCAAAAGATTCCTGAGGCTTTTAAAAACTCCCAGCCTGTTTCATTACTCAAAACCGCAATCATGGGTAAGACTGCCGACCTGACTGCTGTCCAGAAGGCCATCATTGACATCCTCAAGCAAAAATGTTTTTTGTACGAGAAGACATGACGGAAGGCAGTGACAGCGCTCGGGAGTGTCTCACCCAAAAATCCTCCCGGCCGCGGCTGCAGCTTCTCAGTGACGTCCGATATTGTACTATTCTCTGTTATTGTTAACCCCACTAAAGATATAAGAAATATTGTAAAGTACCATAAAGTTTTCATGTACTATATTCCAAGACTTCTGAAGCCATTCGATAGCTTAATGTGAGGTAGAAAGGAATATTTAAGTCGTTAAAGTAACACGAGGAAACTCACTCGAAGATCAATGTTCCCATTATTATACTTCATTTATGAAAATCTATAGACCTTTTTCTACAAAAGTACTTTATCTTGCTGGAGTTTATTTCTGTTTCTAAATCATCAGTCTTTCTCCCGGGTGTCTGATAGATCACACTAGAGAAGAGGGCACTATGAATTGTTCTTTACACGCACAGTAACTGAAATTTGCAACTGTTAAAAGAAAAGACTCAAACAAACTGTTGCATAGATATGATACATGAAGCATCAATATTTCTTCCCCTTGTTTTCTGCACTTTTCAATGCGAAGAGCTGCGCACAATGACTCCATGTTGCTTCAAGCGCATCCTTCTGCGCACGGGATACTTTTGACCAATGAAAGATTAAGATTATTAATGGTCTTGTACCGTCCCATCTATCAAACGTTGTTGCCTCATGAAAAAGCTGTGCTATACATTTAAAATAAAGGTGTTTTCATTTGATAGTAAATGTAAATTACATTTATTTGTTTTTCATCAATGTATTTTACAACAATACAAGAGCAATGTGTAACCTAACATTCTACCTTTTATTTGTTGCAAACTAAATGTTTTTTTTTTTCACTATAATAAAACTTGCTGCAGAATTATCCACTAACCTAATTTATAATAGCATTTTAATGAAACGAGAGAGCGCGTCCGCGGTGATAGCCTTTTTCCGGCAGCAATTGATCCATTAATACTAAAACTTTATCTTCTATTCTAAATCTATAAAAAATAATTTAAAAAAAAGTACACGTACTGCCTGCATTAGATTAAACTGGGAAGGGTCATAGCACTAGCATATTGTTGTCTTATTGTTAGTTTAACTGCTTCTATTGTTCTCATTTGTAAGTCGCTTTGGATAAAAGCGTCTGCTAAATAAATAAATGTAAAGAAGAGATGTAAGCTGTGTTATAATGCTTTGACGACGGTCATATAATTTAATGCGTATGCTTAAAAAAGTGAATCTATAGAGCTGCTAATTTTATGTTGTTGTATGGTGATTTCCAAATATAAAACTTCAAAAGTTTTCAGTGTGCGTATCAGTTCTTTTTGAACATTTTCATCTCATTTTAACAAAACCGTGATAATATTGATAATCGTGATATGAAATTTTTATACCATTACATCCCTAAGACACATTAGCTTTGTTTCAGGCTCAAAAACAGGTGATGGCCTGAAATGATCTATGCATATCACCTCAGTTTAACTCATCCGTGATTTCTTCTCCACTTCAAGTTTGTATTTTCAATCCTTCATATTTCACTAATCCTGCAGGACCGCCAAAGAACACATTCCCTCCTTTCGGTACACAACACACATGGAATTCAAAGGGATATAGGGGCTTCAGAAAAAAGTTATGCTAACTGACCTCTAATGACTTTAGTTAAAGTCAAGGCATTGTATTCCCTCTCGTGTTTAATTACTTGCATTCTAAAAGGTTACAACCGTCAAAAGAGGGAGCGATCAGGACATGGACTGTAACGTCAGCCTGTCAACTGACACTATGAGACGAGGAGCGAGAGTGTGTAAAGAGGTCAAGAAGAGGGGAATCAGAGAGAGTGCAGACAGGGCACTTCTGAGCAGTGATATCTGACACAGCAGATAGTAAGTCTCAAACAAACCACTGTCTCCAGCGTTTCCCACAGGGCAGCAGGACTGAGAAACCTCTCAGTACCTATTTGAACAAAGGTTAGAGTGCATTCAGTCATATTTTATTACTTGAATACTAAACCATTTTCACTAGATCACAATTGCTCATGGTCACAGAATAAAATATCACACTGCTTTTACTGCTTTTACAATTAAATGGTCTGTTGCTAAGGAAGATCCCAGAGGGCTGAACCTATCAAAGAAATGCATAGTACAGTTTATTCTGTTTTGAATTTCTTCTCAGTTTTGCAAATTGTCCAAGTGGCCTTATCAACTAGGGTCAAGATATGATAGATGCACATGATGATCAGGAATTGCAAAACATACAACCTAGACTATGCCATTTGATTTGCTTCTATTTGAGTATAAAGTGTATTTGTATAAGGCAAGAACATAGTAATTGTGTGTGTGTATAAAATGAATATTAACTTGATCATAAATATGTAGGTAACTTTTATTTTAGGGTTTACGTTAATAAATGTGTATGAATAAACAAATTAATAAGTTCATGTTACCTCATGTAGTAACTAATGTTTACAAATGAAACCTTATTGTAAAGTGCTACCAATAATAGTTGATCTCTATCTAACATGTATCACAACAAAGCATAGTAAAGTATAGGCTAGTTCTAGCAGTATAGTATAGAACAAGTAACATTAAAGTTCCAACAGAAATTGCCGAGAACAGCACATGGCTTGTTGTAAACTCAGACGCAGCAGGACTAGGTGAAATTAAATAAACTATTTGACATACATTCACTTATTATTATTTATTAGGGCATGTCAGGCCAACCCTAGCAGCTGAGCACTCACGATGAGAGATGAGTTTACCCTGTTGCTCAGGGCGAACCCACCCGGTGATGTCAGTGTCAAGCTCCGTGTCAACACTCTCTGCTGAAATAAAGCAGATCCTTTTCCACGCATCAAGGATTGTGGGCTCGTCTCATTGTTTTTGTTTGTCCTGTCCAGTTCAGCTCAATGGTCGGCTGCACTTGACAGAGAACTCGCGATGTCAAGTGTACCCGACCGTTGGCTCGAGCAAAACCGGACACACAAAAACAATGAAAAACAAGTCAATACTCGAGTTTTCAAAAGAACTTCTTTTGATACTCCCCTCAAAGACTAAACATTTAGATTTGAAGTCATGTTTAAATATAAAAAACGCCGTAAATATGTGTGGTCCCTGTTTAGAAATAAGTTGTTATTACTCACTTGAGCTGTGTAAGTATTGTATTTTGGGAAGTCCAGCCAAGACGTCTTGGGTTTCTTGGGCGGTCACTCCTGAGAAAAAAAGTTGCCTTCAGTTTGCTTCTAAAAGGTAAAAAATGCAGAAATTAAATTAAAAGATCCCAGGCTTGAGTAGGTCTTTGCGTCCAACGTGTTTTTCTATCCAGGCAAAACGCCTAGTACAATCTGCGTTCAACGAGGCAAGCGGGCGGAAGTAATCCTTGTCTTGATTGGACAGTTAACTAAAATAGGGCGGGACCAAAGTGTAATCCTGAAATCCGATTGGCGGTTACATACTCAATCATATGCCACACCTACCCTTATTCTCTACAAAAATGTTTTATTATAAGAGGACAAGAGGTCTACAGGGAGAGTGTGCAAACGTAAATAAATCATAAATACATGTTTCTTTGTTGCTTTGAATGTTATTTTGTAAGGGGTAATTTCCAGGAATGAACGAGTAGTTCTGTTCTTAAGAATTCAGACGACAGAACACCTGTCTTTCCTGTTCTAGAGCACACCAGTTTTTTTCTATTTGAATATCTCGCCTATCTCTAGTAACTTGATTTGATCCGTCTCGACACGCTAAGTCCTTGTTGTCTCACTCAGTGGTTTTCTTCAGTGAGGCAATTTACTACGCAGACTGGTTTGACAAGTTTGAAAAAAGACAATGCCTCCTCGTGGCTTCAACTAAGGTTTAGTTTCTACACAACAAAAATGAAAAATACAATCACCAATGGTAAGAAAGAAAGAAAGAAAGAAAGAAAGAAAGAAAGAAAGAAAGAAAGAAAGAAAGAAAGAAAGAAAGAAAGAAAGAAAGAAAGAAAGAAAGAAAGAAAGAAAGAAAGGCAGAGCCCCTCTTCTTTTTGACGTGGGTACAGGGCCCAACCAACACTCACATACAAACCACGCAACATCTTTATATTAATACTACAGCACCCTCTTGTGGTCGACATATGAGATTGATGACACTTGGACTGAGAACTACACATTATATTTTTGAAGAAAAGTTAGGACAATGATCATTTCTACTTGTCATAACCTGGAACCATAAAATCATAGTGAAATCAAATTAAACAAATAATAATTAAACACAGCTTGCAATTTATAATACCAATCATCACATTTTATTGACCTTGCTTACTACAAGCAGAAGAAGCAAAGGATTGGTAAAACTTTTTTTTTTTTATGGTGTAAACAGTGCAAAAAACGGTAAATGCGGTTTTAAGACAATACATGTGGGTTATTCTCATATATATATATATATATATATATATATATATATATATATATATATATATATATATATATATATATATATATATATATATATATATATATATATATATATATATGCTGTGCTGAGAATAACCCACAGGTAATGTCTTATTTGGACCATCAATAGCTTAATTAATTAAAGATTCATTGGTAATATTTTAGAATACTAGAAATAGTGGCTTGTTTTATTTGCACTATTGTGCAGATATGAGTGAATTGATTCGGGAAAATGTATCTGCAAACAGGCACCAGGAACTCAAATGAAAGGGCACAGACAATCAGTGTGCTGATGCACCTGCTTCCATTGTTAGAATAAACAGTGTGTCTTCAAAAAGTGAGCTAACACTGATGTTAAAAGTTATTTTCCAGCATTACAGAGTCCCAAAAGCCTGTGAAATATTAGTTGTGTATAATTTTAGATTTGTTTAGTGCAGTAATAATAATCTTGCAATGTTAAAATGAGTGGAAAGTGAAAGAAACAAATGAAATGATAATTATATTAAAGTAACCATTAGCAAGGTACCTAATGTGTTAATTTAAATTTATATAACTTGATTATATAACGTGTTAACTGTTTGTGGATATTCAAGATTATCTTATTAGGAGAAAAACTGTGGAGAATCAGATAAAGCCAAATCCTTTCTATGAACACCATATCATCCATTGGAAGAAAATCAAATACATTTTTTTTTGGATCAAATCAAAATGACTAAGACATCAGAAAATCCCTTTGGTTTTGTCATATGGGGAGAGTTATAAAGACACGAATTATGTGAGAATTAAAGTCATGCCTGCTTGTTATAACCATGAGATAAAACCTAAAACATTCTGGAAGATCTCAAAGTTAAGATCTTTACCATTTAAAAACACAGCACAATAGGACAATGAGAACAAAACAACTGAATTGACATGGATAATGACACTATTGTCTTCTGTAGACCCTTTGGATTTGTTTCATAATTGATGTACTGTATAGCTCAATAAGTGAATTGAATTTATGTCAAAATTGAATAACTTTGCAACATCGACACTTACACTGAACCAAATTGAATCAATATTTAACTTACTTAAGCTGAATAATTATATTGTATTCTGTAGAGTTGCTTTATAGCTTAATTAAATTTGATGATGAACTTTGCAACATTGACACTGTTATTGAACTAAATTGAGCTGCATAATGACATTATTGTCTACAGCTGTTTTACAGCTAAAATTTAAGTTATTTATTAATTTATGGATTTTGCAACGATGGAATTTTCTAGTTTATTTCCGTGAAGCTGCTTTGAAACAAACTGTATTATATAAAGTGCTATATACACAAATAATTTAGTTGACTGGGTTTGAAATCTGGATTAACTCAAAGATGCAAACCAAAGATCTGTATATGACCTGCAAATTGCTGTCCATGCACACTCTCCATCTCATTTGGCAGAGTTGGCACAAAATTTGCATGGAAAAACAAACAAAATCTATAGTCTAAATGTGCAAAGGCTCAGAGACATACACAACCCAAGAAAACTCACAGCTGTAGTTGCTGCTGGCAGACATTTGTTTAAATCTACATTTCATGTTAACCTCATGTTAGATGAACAAAACATGGCATTTGTGCCACGATGCTTTTTTTTAATAAAATGTTTTGTTTTACTCATATCAACTTAAGAAGAGTCTGAAGAGATAGCCTAGTATTGAATAGTGATCGGGTATGCAAAAAACGCTCTCGGTTACTAACGTAACCTCGGTTCTCTCTAGATGAGGGAACGAGTGTTGCGTAAGCTAGCTTACGCTACAGGAAAAGCCCCTTTTCTCGAGAATACTGAAGCCAAAAATTATCCTCAATTTTGCATTAGTTTAAAACGCATTGCTGCACAGAGCAGACCTAGGCGAAGCAGTACTCTTACGAGAGTACTCTTGTGTTGCGTAAGCTAGCTTACGCAACCAGGCCCATGAAGAGGCCACGCCTCTGGTTGAATAGGCTCTGATGCTTAAGGGGCATTGAAGGCCGGCCTGCCCTCGTAGAGGGCGCCCCAACCTGAGTTGGAGGCGTCTGTCGAGATTACTTTCCGTGTCGAAACTGTTAGATCCACTCCTGACTGGTACCAGTCTGTCACCTTCCAGGGCTCCAGTGCTGTCACACAGCTCTGGTTTACCTTGAGGCCTAGAGACAGTGAGCTCTTGGTCCAGTTGACCTGGAGACCCAAGGCTTGTAGATGTGTGAGCAGTACAGCCCTGTGCGCTGAATCTGAAAATAGGCATCTTTCAGATACAGAAACAAACCAGTCCCTCGGGCGAACTTGCGCGAGGATTTGTCTGGTCCTGAGCATTTTAAATGATCTCCGCCAGAGGGCTCTGTTCATGCGTCTGAGATCTAGAATGGGTCTGAGACCGCCATCCTTCTTTGGAACAAGGAAATATCTGCTGTAGAAACCTGAAGCGCTCTGTGTCAGAGGGACGGTTTCTATATACTTTCCCCAGCAGTTTCGCTATTTCGGCACGAAGTAGATGTGCCACTTCGTTTCTCACCGTAGTTTCGACCCTGGCCCGAAAGTGCAGGGGTCTGTAAGCGAACTGCAGCGAATAGCCTCTCCTTATGGTGTTCAGTACCCATTGTGACACGCCCGGGATCATTTCCCATGCTTTTATACTCAAAGCCAGGGGAAGAATGACATCTGGGCTCTGGCGGCTGCGTGTGTGTGACACATAGCTTGCGGTGTTTGCATGTAAGCCCTCACTCTGAGAGAGGCGCGCGCTGTCTACACACTGAACACAATCTGAGTGCATGTGAGTCCCAGAGCGAGCTGTGCTTATGTGTAGGGGTGAGCACTGGGTAGTGGGCACCACTTCTACACTTATAACATCCGCGGCGTGAGCCGGGCAGTGTGTCGTATGACAAACAGTGTTTGTGGGTAGGAGTGAACACTGTTCAGTGGGCACATAACCTATGTTTATAACATGTGTGGCGTGAGCCAATTTTAATGGGGTGGGCCGTGAAAGAGTGTGTGACACTGGACGGGCCGTGCTTATGTGTAGGGGTGAACACTGGGAAGTGGGCACATTTCCTACACTCACAGTCTCTGCGGCTTTTGGATACAGGCGAGCGGGTCGAGTGACGGGCTCTTTGACTGTAGAGTGTACTTCTCCAGCCGGCTCTGTCGAGGGGACTGGGAGAACGAGGCATGGTTTCTTTGATGGTGGTCCGGCCGTGGCGGGACTCAGCCATCTTCGTCTTCCCTGACTGGTCAGGAAGACTTTGAGGGCTCAGGCTTCAGCGCTATCTTAGGCCGTGGTGAGGCCTGTGGCGACTCGACGAGCATGAGCACTGCTGAGAGTCCCTCTGTTGGCAGGGTGATGGAGGAGGAGGCGGGGGCGCTGTACTGCGGCTAGGCAGCTGCTTTTTAGAGCGACCTGTCGCGGAGCTGGAGTGCCTTGGAATGAAGTGTCGCATGGCCTGCGACGTCTTCTGCACCTCCGAGAAACGTTCGGCGAAGCCCTTGACCGCCGGGCCGAAGAGGCCGGACGGAGAGACGGGCGCGTCAAGGAAAGTGGCTCTGTCGGACTCCTTCATGTCAGCCAGAGTCAACCACAAGTGCCTCTCAGTCACAGTAGGCCGCTGTACGTGAGCTGTATCGTTCAGTTTCGTTCCGACTAACGGGGCATTACATTTTCTTTTGCTCAATATGTTCAACGTTAATAAAAACTTATCCAAGCAAAAAGTTCTCCACGCATTATCCTGCAGTTAATGAGAAAAGTGTAATTCATTGGCGCACTATATTGACTGCGTATTGAGACATATAAAACTGTTGAGCTAGATTTTCAACCAATCAGCATCGAAAATGTAAGTTGGTCAGAGCCAATTTCAGCCAAAATCAAGCCAATATCACTACGCACATGTAAACATGAGGACATAAGCAGCGCATCTTCATCTAATAGCGGCGATCAAGCTCGATTAACACCCGTAAAGTGTATTCTTTATGTCGGAAAAGATGGTGGGAAAGGTCCTCACCCCATTACTGAAGTCCGATGGGGAAAAAAATCAAGCAATGTGCGAAGGAATGGCTCAAAACGTCGGACACTACGGAGCTAGCTATATTGATCCCATGCTGCAGGTAAGTTACTTTCATAACATATGAATATTTTTTCATTATTTTTGGGTGATGCTAATTTACAAACTTTTGTCACATCAGAATCCCGATAAAAACATCGACATGATGAGAGACGTTGTCCTCCGTTGCTTGATCTGTTATCTGGGCGAAAAAGAGGATGACCTCATCCAAGAGTACAATGTAACGTTAAGTGACTAGAAATATTCTATATATTTATGGTGTTTTGAGAAATGTATTTGTACATTGTTTTTATTTATAAAAATAGAAATGCAACTTAAACAATACCCCCCCCCCCACAATAGTGTCACCAAATGTAATTTTGCATTTATTTTATTTTTTCTCCCTGAATACACCCTCTGTCATTGGTGAAACTGTAGGCCTACTTATGTTACTGTGAAAGTCTTTGTCTTTGTGGTCCACTGAAACATAATATTTTTATGTTTCAGTGATTACAAAGAAAATAAACTATAATGGTTTACTTGTAGTTGTCTTAGCATTTTAAGCTGTTATAAGAAATTTTTACAACCGTACACAAATCAACTTTATAATTAGAGACAGACTTTTAATGAGACAGACAAGATAAAAATACTTCTTTAATGTTTGTTTTACAGTGTGACAATGGAGATATCCTGCAGCACATAATGAAAATTGCCATCTGCAAGAGGGATTATCAGGAGGATTTCAGCATCATCTTGGAGGGGATGCAAGTCATGGCATGGCTTGGAAAATCTGGCAAGAGCCTGTGCTGTTCTTCTTGGACTCACGTATGCACTAAACCTCACCTACCCGAAAGAACTGAGGCACACTTTTGAGGCCTTTCAGAAGCTCTTCTTGGAACTGGACGTTTGCAAGTTTTCCCCGAAATTACTAACACTTAAAAACAAACTCCATGACTTAGATTGAGACAATGCATCATGACCAAGTTCTGCTGAAAAAAAAACTGCATTGATTGATGAACATTTAACATTGTTCTACATACAAGCTTTCAGCAAGTACAAATTATTTTATATGTTTTGCTACAAGTTATTCACAAGTTTTAGTCAAGAATGTGACTTTTCCAACAGAAATTTGTATGCACATGTTTATGTAACAAAATGATCTTTCTCAATGACATGGAAAATGTTAGCATTTTTTTGCTTTTATTTTTCATATCTTAAAACTGCTGTCTTACATTTTATATAGATTTGTTTTATTTTTGCAAAAAATACAGAATAAAAGCATGTTTGATAACAAAAAGTGCATTATGTATTCATTATTATCTTAACCTGAAAAAGGCAGTAAATGTTATAATTAAGTAAATTTAATTAATACAAATGAGTAAATTCTGCTTGATTTATTTGTGAGACAACTTAAATTAAAAAAGCACATTCCACTAATAATATTAAATTCATCATGTGCCATAGCCTAAATCATTTAGGTTAATTCAGGTAGATTTCACTAAAAAAACAAACCTTAATCTACTCAAATATAATACGTGTAATATTGTTACCATATTTTTTTTAAGTAGATAGCATGTAATATTTTTTACAGTGTACATGTACTGCAGTTACTACTCGTGTATGCGAATTGACAATTCACCATTAAATGTGTTATTTTGAAAATATATTTATATTTTATGATAAAATATGGTTATATTTTGGCTTAATTCTATTTGTTATTCAGATTTTACCTCAAATATTACCTTTGAATTGGAACAACATAATGATAAGTAATTGCGATGTTAATGCTACAGTAGAAGTTTTCTTTACAATCTTATGTTTACTGTGCCTAGATAGCAACTTCAGGTATATCACACATTTCAAACTGGTTTATTTTGTACTTCAAGTGGTAATTCGGCATTTTTGGGTTTATATGATAAACAGGTTTAAAAGTGAAAAATTCCCTATGTTTTCCCTTTTTTTTCAAAATTGATGGTGCCCACCTTTAAAGGTGCCCACCTTTAGCATAATTTTTCTCAAAATCTGCAAGGTTGTGTGCGGAGAACTTTTTCCTAAGGAATCTCTATATATTTCTGATGTTAAATATAAAAAAAGTAGGTAGTGCCCCACTTGGTGGAACGAAACCCTATTTCTAGGCCTCTTTTAGGCTACCGAAAGCGGCCTACAGTAAGAGCCGCCATGTTCCTCCCGATGGCCTGTGCACCGGACTTGGTGGCTCGTAGAGCTAGGTCCGTCGCGCTTCTGAGATCTGGAAAGTTCTCAGGATTTGGGCCCGCCTCGTCCATAGTGCGGAGAAGGTTGGCCTGGTAAATCTGAAACACCGCCATCGAGTGAAGGGCCGACGCGACTTGACCGGCGGCGGCATATGCGCGACCGATGAGAGCCGAAGTGGTCCTGCAGGCTATCGAGGGAAGAGCGGGCTTGGCCTGCCATCCAGCGGAGGGCGGGCACAAGTGTGTGGCTACAGCTTCCTCGACCGGAGGAATGGCGAGGTAGCCTTTATCCTTCGCGCCGTCAACAATTGAGAGCGTCGAAGAGATAGAAGTAGCCTGGCAGAAAATGGCACCTTCCAGCTCTTAGATAGCTCCTCATGCAGCTCTGTCAGGAAAGGAGCGGGCCTCGTATGAGGCGTCGAGCGGCGGCCGGACAGGAAACAGCCATCCAGCCTGCTGGGTGCGGGTTTTTCGGGCAGCGAACAATCGAGGCCGAGGTCGTCCACGGCCTTGGTGACGAGGCAATTAGTTCTTCGTCGACGCTGGCCCGCACGCTGCTCGACTCTTGCTGGGAAGGGGCGGGGTCCGGACTGGAGCCTGACCATCCTTCACTCAGCGACGCGGCAATAGAACAGCTGTCCTCATCCGCGTTTTCCCCCTCAGACTCGATGTGCACGACAGCAGCAGACGGAGGCTGGGCGGCCGTGATCGAGGCAGGGGAACCAGACAGCATTGCACGTGGGGAGATGGCCGGCGTGCATTCGCTCACTGTGGTAGCTTCCGGAGCTCTCTGCGAGCGGCGCTTTTTACTGCACGGCCCAGACAGAAGAGACGGAGGAGTGGGATCCACGTCAAACGTGGCTAGTCGAGCCCGCAGGGTCGACATAGCCATGTCTTCGCATTCCGGGCAGCCGCCTTGGGAAAGCGCGAGGTCGGCGTGGGTCCGTCCCAGGCAGGAAACGCACAGGATGTGGCGGTCCCCATCACTGAGAGGGGCTCTGCCAGAGCCGCACTTAGTGAAACGAGACATTTGAAACAACGCCTCAGCTCTTTTAGAAAGTGAGTACGAGGGCGAACACACAGCAAGTAGGAAAAGGATATAGGCACCGGAAAGCGCAGCAGGTACGGGGGGAGAAGCGGCGAGGATGGCCAACTCCTGTTCTGCGAAGCAGATGCTCGTCCCGCTGAAGGCTTCGTCAACGGCGCAGGCTTCTCCAGAGATTCAGCGATGTGGAGTCTTCGCTGAAGAGGTGAAAAATCAAAGAACATCCTATCTGGACTCGCTTGTTTCAGTGAGTCATGCTGCTGCATCAGGACCTTTCATTCGTCTCAATGGCGCTATATGCACTGACTCAGCATGTCCAGTAGATTTCAGTATTGAGTTTAAATTCCAGCCTCGAAACTCAACATTTCTCAACAGCTGCCGTAGAGCTTGAATTTAGCTTCATAAATCATATTTCTCTATTAGGGATGGGTAGTTCGACACCCAGTGTCGAAGTACGTCTCGAGTTTTCGACACACACGGCATGAAATAACGCTGTCACGTGACCCGTGGAAACGAAGCTTCTACTCACTGACACGTCACGTCGGGCTCAAAAACAAAGCGCGTCGATTGCTCTTTTTTTACAGTCTATTTCCCATATCCATTTAGTGCAATATTATAAATATATCTGTCATCCCTATATGTATGTAGCTTTTTTTAAGGTGGTGTATTGATGTAAATTATTCTTGAATGAAAATATGTAATTACTTTTTTATTTGTGCATTTGTGTTTCTTAACAATGTTGTGTTTTGTAAGGAACACACAAAAATTGTGCAATGAAAAATCACATATGCCTAATTTATTGGCCTAGAGAAGGTGAAAAGACACAAGTTTGATGCGAGTAAAAATGAAGGAACAGAAAGTCTTTATTTTCATTGATATTTGTAAATTTCATTTGTGAAACAACTATTAATCGCTGCACACACACACACACACACACACACACACACACACACACACACACAGCAATCCTGCTAATGACATATATGCTTATTAAATTAACCTTACAATGACAATCCAATGAACAAAACACCTGAATGACACAGTTGGTGTAGGAATTTTTATTGACCACCAGATGGTGAAGTAGAGCACTATGTCAAAATCTTCGAAGCACCAACACAGTTTGTAGTAAAAGCCGCACACTGCTTCAGAAACCTCGTTCAACACATCCCTTTTCTCTATAACTATGGAAAGCACAGTGTATTTTTACGCGTTATTAGCCCTGCGAACATTCACGCAGATATCTACTTCATGCACTGCCTAAGATCAATTCAACCAGTGGCCGGGATGACCCGAGAGTCGCCGAGTCGAGCCGAAGCAAACATCGAAGTAACCCGGATTGAGGTGTGTGAGGAAGGCTGAGCTTCGCTATTCTGTAGATAGGGGCAGAGTTTTGGTGTGTGTGAGATGGACCGAGAGCGTTCTACTGACTAGCAGAGGCGAAGAGCGACTCCAATAGAACTATTAAAATATACGCGATCGGGTCGTCGATAGGCCACTCCAACATAAAAATAAGTCGCCAATCTTTCACATCTACTTCACACACACTAACACGGCATTGATGGTAATGTATGCAAGGAAACAACCAAGACTCGGCGATGGGTAAAGAGCTCTGTTTTATACTCCGATTTTCCTTCTCCGATTTGACAATCCGCCATTTTTAGCCAAACCAAAATAAGTAGAAACTTGAGGAAGCCGATTCAGCTGTTGCAATTTCTGCCACTGTTTGTGAAGATGTTTTTTTTTAACTATTCCTCTGTCTCCTTTTCTTGTTTTATTTTGTAGGTGCACCGACCGAAGGGATTCTCAGCCCTACCAGGTAGATCTGAAACAAATAAGATTAAAATGGGGTAAATCTAGTGCAGGCTTTTGAAGCAGTTTAGGCCTCTGTGCGTAAAACACAGTAAAAAGTGCCTTATTCTCCCCGGGTTCGGCGTAAAATTACACACACATTTACATTACACTGCAAACATAAGTTTGTACTGTCATTAGTAGCCTGCCCGTCGAATTTATCATGTTTTAAATGCGCTCAGGGCGCTAGCGACTTTTAACAGGCTAACGTTAGCTCGCTAGCGGCTACATCAGGCCTGTATGCCACAACGATTTACTTCTAAATGACCAATATAGTAACGTTTATTATCATTGATTCAATGTTCTAAATTATGTTACCTTAGAGAAATTGGTGTATACGTAAACACGAATGTATGGGTACGAGGTTGTTTATAAATAATCTTGATAGTTGCGAGCGAGTAAATGCAACAAAATCCCATTAAAACGAGTGTTATTGTGTGTAGACCAGTGGTTTTCAATCCTGGTCCTGGGGACCCACAGCTCTGCACAGTTTGTATTTCTCCCTCATTTAACACACCTGATTCAGATCATCATGAACTGAACTGGCTGTGTCAGATAAAGGAGACATATAAAATGTGCAGAGCAGTGGGTCCCCAGGACCAGGATTGAGAACCACTGGTGTAGACCATCAAGAGGTGCTTAATTATATGTAATGCCGAGAGAAAGATACTTATAGGCTTTTGTGTGCTCAGTTCAGTCTTGCAATGACGTGCAAAGTATGTTATGACACAAACATGCTCCTATGAAGTGTTTTGGAACATTTTAGATGATGGTCAATAGCTGGTAGACCATTCTAGACAAGCTGGTCAGCTAGCTAATGACCATAGTAGACCAGCTACAATCCAGCTTTAATGTACTTTGCATGTCAGAGAGTAATTGTGCAGCAGAGTTCAATGTAGAAATATCATGTTTTGACAGACTCTTAAGTACTCATCCAAGAGTCACCCCGATCACAGACATGAGAAGATGCGTGACAACAACGACGCTACTCCACCATGCAAGATGTTGCGGCGGTCAGACAGTCCAGAAAATAAACACATGGACAGCACTGGCCATGGCAGAGCAAAAGCCATCCATCCACACCGGGGGAGAGACAGAGAAGGAGGTAAGAGGGGAGACAGGGAGTCATATTTTTAATTCAATGAGAGGAACGAATCTGAGGCTGATATGTTGTATCAGCTAGATCCATGTTGTAAATCTTAAGTGCATAATTGTTTCTATGTAAACACTAGTCAGGCATCTTATGTATAAGTTGAACAGATTGCTGTCTTTGTGGTAAACAGACAATAAATTAAATCTCAGTACCTGAAGTGGGACCTGCTTCAAGCACCCTGCATTCACTTTATGAATGATGCCGTTTCAGATAGAATGTAAGGCTTTGACTGAGCACTATGTGCTTTATCTTCATGTTCAAGGTCTATACAGAGTGTTTTCTCTTCAAATCAGGTATTAGCTTGATCATTTTTTTTCAAGAGTTTTCAACAAGACACTTTATTTTGCTATCTACATGAAGATTGCTATATCATTTATCAAAGATAAGCTGGCTTGAAAGACCTGGTGTGACTAACTTGTGATAATCAAAAATGGTTTCAATTCACCAATGAAGTTATCATGCAGAATTATTGTTTCTTAGAAAGATCCACATGAATTTATTGGTATGGTAAACATTCTTTGGAAATAACTTTTCAGTTTTGCTAGAATGATTTCGTTCAGTTGGTTAAAATAAGTAGAATCAATGTAACATATTTACGATAGTCCATCCAAAAATTAAAATTCTCTCATGATTTGCTCACTCATGTCGTTCCATGCCTGTATGATTTTTCTTTCATCTGTAGAGCACAAAAGAAGATTTTGTGAAAAATGTTGGAAACCAAACCGTTTTGGTGACCAATGACTTTTGGACTTGGACTTTTAGGTAGTGAGGGGCAGTTTACACAACATCGTTTTTATTGTAACTAAAAATTGAAAAAATTTTACCATGTTTTGACTGTTCATTTAGATGAGAAAGGTGTTTTGGAGGCTTGAAAACGTAAACTTTTGAAAACTGGTTTCAAAATGCACGTTTAAAAAAAAAAAAGACACCATTATCGTCTTTATGTAAACTAAAAAAGCAAAAATATGTGAAAGCGGTGATGTCATGCTCATGTGTATTGCATGTTCAGTCTTGGACAAAAGTGATAAATCTACTTAATTTTCTGCCTGGCTGTGTGCCGTTGGATGTTTTCATTATTGTTAGTGCTGCATCTTATGATTATTGGTGGTGTAAAAGCTTTTGCATCTTTCATTCATATTTACCAGATCTGCTACATAGGTCAAGTTTGGCATCTTGTCAAAGATCTCCTCAAAGCAGTAAAAAAAGTGTAACCATTATTTAAAAATGTTAACAATATAATTTATTGGCTGTAATAAATGCATTTGTAATAAACATAAATGCTAAAAGCAGCTGACCCATGTCATATCATGCTGGATGTCATATTAGGGCTGTGCGATATAGCTAAAAAATGTATCACGATATAATGTTTCATATCGTTTGGTATCGATAATTGACTTTTTTTTTTTTAAAAAAGGCCCTTTTTTTTAAAGACAAGGAATTTAAACCACTGTTTTTTATTTTATTTATCCACTTTAAGGTAAACAACAAATTATATTAGTTTGAGCAGTCAAAAACAAATATCATCTTTGTCTTATATTAAGATAAAAAAGTAAGTGTTAAAGTAAAATAATAAAAAAAGTTAAACTTAAAATGTTACAAAATGTGTGCAATGTAAAAGTGTAAACATAAAACAATCAAGGAAAACTTTGAGGTAGATCAACATCTGCAATAAGTAGGGGTGTAACGGTTCACAAAATTCACGTTTCGGTTCAATACGACACAGTGGCGTCACGGTTAGGTACGTTTTCTATACAGCAAAAAAAGAAATGCCAGAGAAATTTCCTTGATTTAAAATATATATATTTATTAAAATAAATTATTTTTAAATAAATGAGTTTTCCTAGATCTTGAAACTTTTAGTTTTATTAATGGGGGTAATATTTAAAGGATGAACAAATAGGACTAATGTTTTGGTCTTCACATTAAAAATAACATTTAAATATGATAATATTTGAGTTTTGAAGTGCTGGAAAAAGATGTGTGACGTACTTGAAAGCATTTTACTATTCCTGCCAAACTTCCATGGTTACAGTTAGTGTTACTACATTAAATCCATGGTGAATGTTGCTGATCTGTGGACTTAAAGCCTACAACTCGTTCATTCATGGCACAATGTTTCCCCATCAGTGGTGTTTGATTCGTTAATAATAACGAAGATAACAGAAAATAACAGAGAAATTTGAATGCTTCTCACTAGATCTCGCAGCGATGTTATTACTTCTGTGGAGAATTCAAATGCTTTCTTTACTGGATCTCTTGGCGCTGTGTAATAACAGTGTCGCTTGATCTAGATTGGCTCACGCTGCACTGACATTGATGGTCCAAACTGATAAATGGCCCGTGAAGCACAAAATAATGAGCAGCGCAGTTTCGTTCCGCTTTCATTGCGTTGGCCATTTGATGTTGTGGTGGTCGCGCGGGCGATGCGCGCATTTTAATGAAAATATCGAGCGCTATATCGAATATTTTTTATATCGTTACCGACAATGGTGTACCGTCGATAAATACCGATACCGTTTTATCGCCCAGCCCTACGGTCATATACCCAGCTATATTGTGCTGTAGTGGATGGATCATGACAGATTTCACAATTTGATTAGATTTCGATTCACAAGCTCTCGATTTTATTCAATATCAATTAATTTGGAAATATTTCAGTTTTTCTTAAGGAAAAAAATCTAATGCTGTTAACTAAATGGAAACCATTCATTTGGTTTATTATTTACTATAATATTAAAGGTTAAATTTGACAAAATGGATTAAAAGCCCAAATGATTATATTCAATTGATATTTGTATTTAGATAAAATAATCACCACTTAAAAAGAGTTTCATTCAGTCTTTTAAATTGCTGATTAGGCAGTTCATATGTGAGCATTCATATATGGTTTGAAATAGTTTACAAATTGCATTTCTGGAAATCTGTTTCTGTCTGACCACTCTAATCGGATTTCGCATGGTTTGTCACTTTCTCACGCCACGTAGAACATAAACGTGTCAGACGTTGTTTTAGGAAACATGCTGAAAGTCGCTGCAGAAACAAGGTTGTGTTTTTACAAAGTGCCGGTTGAATAGAAAATGACAATATTGAATTTTGAGACTGGCGTAGATGACCACACAGAATAAAGCTGCGCATACATTTCTGATGCCGCCCCTGAAGACGTAGTAGTGCGGTGGCTTCATGTTGTAAATAAGACAACATCTGTATTGCAAACCCCTCCAGTTTGCTTCTGTTGTTGTTTTTGGCCTATAACTATAAGAAACCAATGCAGATATTCTGGAACACGAAAAAGCGCCACGGGACACACAAATCAGATCTGAACAGTTGCGATACACAGTGTGGACGGTCAGTAGTTTAGATCAGATTCAGACTTTAGATCAGACTGACAGTGTGAACATGGCCTTAGTTTTTACTCCAATTCATTGTTGAAATATGATTATTTAGGGGGTGGCTGTCATAACTAGTTTTCATGATAAGGTTTTCAACATTTAAGACATCACTAACAGGTAAAAATATGATTATATATAATGTAGTGTGTATATGTGTATATATGTATGTGTATATATATATATATATATATATATATATATATATATATATATATATATATATATATATAGGTCCTTCTAAAAAAATTAGCATATTGTGATAGTTCATTATTTTCCATAATGTAATGATAAAAATTAAACTTTCATATATTTTAGATTCATTGCACACCAACTGAAATATTTCAGGTCTTTTATTGTTTTAATACTGATGATTTTGGCATACAGCTCATGAAAACCCAAAATTCCTATCTCAAAAAATTAGCATATCATGAAAAGGTTCTCTAAACGAGCTATTAACCTAATCATCTGAATCAACTAATTAACTCTAAACACCTGCAAAAGATTCCTGAGGCTTTTAAAAACTCCCAGCCTGTTTCATTACTCAAAACCGCAATCATGGGTAAGACTGCCGACCTGACTGCTGTCCAGAAGGCCATCATTGACACCCTCAAGCAAGAGGGTAAGACACAGAAAGAAATTGCGGCGTGGCATGGAGGCAATCAGCCTGTGGCACTGCTGAGGTGTTATGGAGGCCCAGGATGCTTCGATAGCGGCCTTAAGCTCATCCAGAGTGTTGGGTCTTGCGTCTCTCAACTTTCTCTTCACAATATCCCACAGATTCTCTATGGGGTTCAGGTCAGGAGAGTTGGCAGGCCAATTGAGCACAGTAATACCATGGTCAGTAAACCATTTACCAGTGGTTTTGGCACTGTGAGCAGGTGCCAGGTCGTGCTGAAAAATGAAATCTTCATCTCCATAAAGCTTTTCAGCAGATGGAAGCATGAAGTGCTCCAAAATCTCCTGATAGCTAGCTGCATTGACCCTGCCCTTGATAAAACACAGTGGACCAACACCAGCAGCTGACATGGCACCCCAGACCATCACTGACTGTGGATACTCCAGTGCTGCTTATCTGTAGCCCAGGTCAGGTGCTTCTGCCGCTGTTTCTGGTTCAAAAGTGGCTTGACCTGGGAAATGCGGCACCTGTAGCCCATTTCCTGCTCACGCCTGTGCACGGTGGCTCTGGATGTTTCTACTCCAGACTCAGTCCACTGCTTCCACAGGTCCCCCAAGGTCTGGAATCGGTCCTTCTCCACAATCTTCCTCAGGGTCCGGTCACCTCTTCTCGTTGTGCAGCGTTTTTTGCCACACTTTTTCCTTCCCACAGACTTCCCACTGAGGTGCCTTGATACAGCACTCTGGGAACAGCCTATTTGTTCAGAAATTTCTTTCTGTGTCTTACCCTCTTGCTTGAGGATGTCAATGATGGCCTTCTGGACAGCAGTCAGGTTGGCAGTCTTGACAGTCTTGATGGCGCAGTGGATAAGACACATGCCTTTGGTGTGAGAGACCCGGGTTCGAATCCACTGTGAGACACCAATGTGTCCCTGAGCAAGACACTTAACCCCTAGTTGCTCCAGAGGCGTGCGACCTCTGACATATAGCAATTGTAAGTCGCTTTGAATTAAAGCGTCAGCTAAATGAATAAATGTAAATGTAAATGTACCCATGATTGCGGTTTTGAGTAATGAAACAGGCTGGGAGTTTTTAAAAGCCTCAGGAATCTTTTGCAGGTGTTTAGAGTTAATTAGTTGATTCAGATGATTAGATTAATAGCTCGTTTAGAGAACCTTTTCATGATATGCAAATTTTTTGAGACAGGAATTTTGGGTTTTCATGAGCTGTATGCCAAAATCATCAGTATTAAAACAATAAAAGACCTGAAATATTTCAGTTGGTGTGCAATGAATCTAAAATATATGAAAGTTTAATTTTTATCATTACATTATGGAAAATAATAAACTTTATCACAATATGCTAATTTTTTTAGAAGGACCTGTATGTATGTATATACAATATATATATGTTTAGTTAAATATTTCTCTAGTGCTCTTTTTTTTTTTGGACATTGAATGACTTTCCTGAGGAAAATGCAGTATTATGTTCACAAACCATTTTATTGATGTCTTTCTGCAGTTGAAACATGAGAAATTATTTTCAGTGAGTTCCCTATCTTTAAGTAGGCCTATATCTTTTCTCACGTGACATTAAAGAGCGTTTATTTGTTTATTAGAATTTTTTGATACAAGAATTGACAGAATTTGAAAGCTGATACTTTTTTTTTTTTATCAAAAGTAACATACAAAGTTTGTTGAGATTATTGGATGGGAGGCGCTATACAAATAATTTAATTATGCAACAATTAAAAACACAAAACAGCATAAAAGATTTGTCTTGAAATATTCAAAACAATATTGGTTTGTTAAAGAAATATCGATTAAAAATGAGATCAATATTTTCAACCTAGCCCTAGTGGATGAAATTTGAGTTTAAGGTGAATATGAGGTATTGATGGAAGTTGGGACAGTTTAAGTTACCTATCACTTCTCACTTTGGCCTGTTTTAAATAAATTACTTCATTGGCCATATTATTGCATTCTGATGAATTTGATCAAAACCAAAATGAGGAAACTTGTCATATGCCTAAAGCAAACACAAAAAGGTTTTCTGGTTTCTCCAGAACCATCACAGTGACTCCTAAAACATTTATAAGGCTGTGTGCTTGCTTTTCTAACCAATACTCTTCATTAAAGTTCTAGCTGAACTTCACTGTTCAGACTTGAATTACTATAGTGCATTTCCTTGACTCCATGATCACATGTAGGCTAATGTAAATAGTTGCTAACTTGTTCTACCACTCCAAATTTTAGTTTTGTGTGTGTGCGTATGTGCATGTCGAAAAGTTGCTTCTGACACTATAGATAAAAAAGAGAGACCCATTAAATGGCTTGACAAATGCAGTTTTTTTTTCCGTGTTGATGCATTTCGTGTTCACAGGACGTTTGGGTGGGACTGGGACATATGAAAGAGCTCTTCTCTCCTTTTTTCTTAATTGCTAAAATATTTTGTAATAACATATATTGCTGGTATTTAGGCTAAAGACAGTCTCATTCTAAAGAGCATCTGATTGGACAAAAATCTGTGAAGTGCAGGATGTCAACAATATTTTTGTCTATGTTCCCCGATCAGAGAGACTGTACATTTTGTCTTACACATACATCTTCTAAAGGTGTACGATGTCTACATTAGGGAATGCATCTAGATCACTTCAAAGCTGACATGCATGGACCAAAAGTCACAAAGCTCAATTTTGATTTTATAGATATTGAGACATCGTATGTCTGAGTCTAATCTTTTCCACACTCACAGTGGCTTTATGTTCTTGTTACTGGCACACTTTAGATGCATCTTCTCCGAGGCGGTGAAGACTGTCTGTACCCTAGGGGATGTCTGCAGCTGAGATGCCCCAGTGAGGGTTTGGCAGTTGGATGCAGGTTACTTTGGGCTTTCTGTGTGACTTTCTTGACCTTTCTTGTACCATGAAACACTATCTTTTCCACCTGAAGCAAGTTAATTACCCAGTGTATGAAACTTGTCTGAATTTGTTATTAGTGTACTCTTGCACTGTAATAGCTCACTAAGACATATTACTCCTACAGTAATCAGGTAGCCTAGCAGTGGTTTGTGTCACATCAAAATGCTATTGCAGACTATCTGCTCATTGAATTGGTCATCAGTTTAAACCCAGTATGTGTTTGTTTATCATGAGTAATCTTTTGTGTGTAGTTACTGATTGAGTGTGCAGGATGTATCATTAAGAGTGTGAGTCTGGTGTGTTATAAAATCATTATGCTGTTCTTCTTCTTACCAGCTCTATTGATTATTAGTTTTTTGTCAGAATGAGTAATCTCACTGAACACTTGTAATTTGTCTAAAAATGCTTTCACTAGTTTGTTACCTCAAATTGTGGTAAGACCTTTTCATTTCGTCTTCTTTCGGTTGTGGGCATATTATAAAGAACGGACTTACTAGATCTTTAAACGGTGCTTTAACGCTCATGATGAGTGTTAAAGCTCATGTGATGAGAACACGCATACGAATCAGTATTAAAAATCATTTGATTTGTTCATTGCTTTACAATGTGACTGACTGTTTCTGTATCTCTTTTTTTAGCATTGAAATCATGCTGCATTGAACACTTGCAAGATGCGTCGTAGAGAGTAGGGGTGGGAATCTCTAGGCACCTCACGATTCGATTCGATTACGATTCAGAGGGCTGCGATTCGATGCTAAAGCGATTATCGATTATCTGAATCTTTTTGTGTGTGTGTGAATATAAATACTTTGCTTTAAAAGTACAAAGTAATGACCAATAAAGAATTAACGTACAATATATTTTATTAACATTGCAAAGAACCAACAGGAAAATAAATGTGTGCCTGAACTAGCAGCATACTTGTAGTAAATTAATAATATAACAACGACCAGCGTTCTGGCGATTCATGCTACCCATCGAGATGTGCTACTTACTGGTTATGCGTATGTGCAGACTCATTTTCCTTCTGCTTACCACGCCCATAAATCTATGCATCCTTGCTGTGGAGACTTGTTGGAAACTTTGACAGGTCAAAGATGAATATTTGATGATAATTTTTACTTTTCACACCGTTTTAAAAATGAAAACAGTACAGTATACTGTACACTTAACTTCAAATTTTATTATAATTGTATTTCATATAATAATGTCATTTTTACTTGTTATATCAAATGTGATAATTGCTAGTTCATTTAAAATATCAAAATATGCTCCTCATACACTTACCCTAATTTAAATGAAATAACGATGTCATAATATTGTGAGATTTACACCATTATGGAAACAATAGAGAATGAATCAACATTCTCTGTGATCGATTCGCGCTTGGGTAACGTCAGCATTTTTCGACAAGGCAGCACAAAGCCGAGTGTTTTTCCTCCTCTGGGTGGAAACGTGTCATATGGCTTCACATATTTGTCGTGTTTCCGAAATATTTTAGTTTTATTCTACAAAGCTTACAACTAGTGTGGCTCTTGTCCACCTCCTTTCCCCCTTCAACTTCATAGAAGCCAAAATATTTCCACACGCCAGCTTTTAACGAGGAGGGTGTTTGGATTTCGCGCTCAGGCTTCGCGTCTCTGTTATGTGCACACGCCATAGACGGTCCGGGCACTGCACTTCCGCGCTTCAGAGTTCCGTCTTTTGCGTTCCGTCAATATTACGTTATTATAAATATATATCTAAAAAAAACAAATTTTTTTTGAAAATCGATTTTTGACATTTGTGAATCGATTCAGAATCGTCCACGTCCGCATCGCGATGCATCTAAGAATCGATTTTTTCCCCCACCCCTAGTAGAGAGCTTGTATTTCTTATGTGTAAATGAGTTGGTGCAGTTCAAGCTGAAATTTCTCTGAATCAAAATAACCAGGAAGTGATAGGAAGGCCTAGGAGTATTTGTCTTGGCATCATTCAGCTATAAAAAGCTCAGGTGCTATCAGAGTCATTGATATAGATGCTTGATTTTGCGGTTAGTGAAAACAACATTGATATTGTCTTGAAGCTTTATAGTTACGTAGATCACGGTAGAGTGTTCTAGGTGAGTTGTTTTAACTAACCGGATGTGTTAATAACTCTTAGATTTGCGTTGTCCTCCTAGTTTTTAGAAATAACTTAAACTTGGTTTGTCTGTTTGTCTTCTTTTAGGGACCAGTATTTCCCCTCAAGAGAACTCCCATAACCACAGCTCTCTGCACAGCTCCAACTCTCATTCAAATCCCAACAAATCATCAGACACAGTAAGTACCACAGCCTCCATGTCTTCTAAGTTGTCTGCATCTTGAAATGAGGCAGAGATCAGCGCGCAAAACAAGGCCATGTTCTTTTCTAATAGCAACAGAAACCTTTTGCCTCTTTGACACAATCATTCTGTTATAGAATGAATGTTTATTGAATAAATCAGAACATTTTATGATACCCTAATTGCCATTTGTGCTATTTTGCATAAATCATGCTGTGTAACTGTCTTACTAATAGTCACAATTAGGATGCATTTATTTAGTACCAATAAAGTCAAAATAAATAACATTTATCCTGGCAGATCTGATCAAATATTTCAGACTTCTATTACGTTGTATGTTATTTTATTGGCCATTATTTGGATCTAACAAAATGATCTCTGGCATAAATTCAGCATCACTGTTAAATGTGTTGTCTGGTTGTGTGGCAAACCTCCTGTGTGCAGACCATCTGTCCCCTTTCTGTAGATAATATGAGCTCTTCTGGGAGATGCAAGGCACAGCGTACTTTTACCAGAATAGAGAAAGGCGATTTAGTGCTTTTGCTGCGTTCAGCATTACATCATTCATTTAAGGTTTTGAAACTTGGTAAAAATTATGATATACGTTGAAATCATTTGATTTGATTTCTGTTAAATTGACAATTAAAAAATAATTAGTCAAGCAAATAATTTGTTAAAAGGCTATTTTGGTCATGAATGAAGCCAAATTGGACTGCATTAAGTGTCTTAAGTCTAAAAACAGACTGCCAAGCCATAGTAATATTGAGGGGTTGTTTTGTGAAAAATGTTAGAACGAACCAAGGTAATTTTAACAAACTCGATAAATGAATCTAATATTTTTGGCATAAGCTCCTTTATGAATCCAAGATTGTTTTGGTGAGCCAGCATAAAATTTGAATCCTTTAGTATTGAAATGGTATTGACATGTTATCTCTGTGATTGTGGCACTGTTGGTATAAAATGGTCTTTGATTATATGTTATGGGGCCACTTTTGATATGCTTTGTAAAATCTCCTCCACACTCTGAAGGCGCTCCACCTACTTTATGAACTCACTCATCAAATCCTCTTCATTTGCTCAATTACCTTTCCCAAGATTTTATGTTTTGTATTAAACCTTGTAATTATGTTGAAGGTGAGAACTAGCTTTCAGCAGGCATACAGAGGTGAATTTCTTTCATGGTTTGAAATGTATACTACTTAATTGGGGTTTCTTTCAAGGGCAGAGTTGTGTTGAATGAAATTAACATTGTTAATCATAGTTCTGCATGGAACATCATTGTATTCTGAGTTACATTGAGAAATAAACTAGCATTGAAAAAATCTTACTGACCACAAACTTTTGAAAGGACGTCTCTACAAGAGACGAGATGACTATCGCACAGGACCCCAATAAATGCATTGCTAGCAAAAATATAGTCAGAATACATGTCTTATTTTGAATGACCATCCAGGCAGAAGGATGCTTTTTGATTCGAGCTAACTATGTCATGATAATCAACCAATCCATGACCCATTGGCCAACGGGGAAATTTATTATTTTTTTATTATTTTAATTCCAGTTAGTGATGCTAGTGGCACAGAAATTGTACACTTTCTTCAATAATCGGGACTGTCCGGTGTGGTGGTGTGAGGCTTTTACAGTCAGACTGCTAGTAAGTGGAGGGTGTATTCAGGCAGATTAAAGAGGCATCCTGCAGGGGCGATGCGCAAAGATCCACCTCATCAAATATTACACATGCTTGCATCAGGATTCAGCTTCAATGCTCTCTCTCTCTCTCTCTCTCTCTCTCTCTCTCTCTAATGCTCCCATTCTCTCTCTCTCTCTAATGCTCCCATTCCCTCTCTCTCTCTCTCTAATGCTCCCATTCCCTCTCTCTCTCTCTCTCTCACTCTCTCTTTTACGCTCCAAATGTCTGTCTCTCTCTAATGCTCCCTCTCTCTCTCTCACTTTTACGCTCCAAATGTCTGTCTCTCTCTAATGCTCCCATTCCCTCTTTTCTTCCCAGGCATATTCTTTATTTTAAACTTCCTCATACTGTTGCCCTGTTTAGCCGTTCCGTAAGTCAGAGGAAAAACAACAAACACTCTCTTTTTTTCCCTCCCTTTCAGGTCTTTCCTTTTTGTTTTTGGCTTTGTTATTTTTCCCACCCTTCCTTTCCATCTTCCTTCACCACTCTTTTGTCTTCAACACCTCCTGTCTCTTTAAACAATCTCAATGTTCCCTGTCTTCACACCTGTTGTTTTTTCTTCTGTTTAGCCGTATGAGCCAGCAGATGATTGGTCTGAACACATCAGTTCTTCAGGGAAGAAGTACTACTACAACTGCAGGACAGAGGTGTCTCAGTGGGAGAAACCCAAAGAGTGGCTGGAGAGGTATTAAACATGCACTCTTTCAACCCTCGCCTCAAAACACAAATTGTGCTTAATTATACATTAATAGTCTAATCCATGCACCTTGCCAGTGAAACATTAGGTGATCGATGCAAGTAGAAAATGTATGAACTAGTATGTTTCTGCAGAAGGTTTCCAGCAATCATATTGAAAATGCTTTTTAGCATCTCTTTGCATTCACATTATGCAGTCATAGGTAGGGCGGGGCGATATGGCCAAAATATGATCACAATATTTTTTGCTTTCTACATTGTTTTAGACCTTGAGAATGAATGTAAACTTGTTTGTTCACAATTAAACTCCACAGAGTAAGCTACCTTTTAATTTAGGACTTTTTTTGAGATTCTATGTTTTATTTAATACAAATTCATGTAAACTTAAATGTAATCAAGTGTTGATTCAATGTAATCAAATGAAAATATAACAATTAATTTACAACAAAACTTTACATTTTTATTTTGTCTAAGATAAACTTAAAACATGGATGAATATGGAAAATATCTTGGTTGTATGGTATTAATTAGAAACAACAATATTATTCTTACTTTAAGAAGGACATTTTAGTATGCAGTAGTGATATATTTCCATCATAATTTCTTGAAGGTAAACTGAACTTTTATTTTGACGGTTTGTCGTGAAGATCTTTCAGTTTTAGTTTCAGTATGTATTTGATGGTAGTTTTACCTCAAATGACACGGTAAAAAGCTTGTGAAGTGACTCTCAAAGCAGGTCTGGAGATGAAATTCATGTGTTCATATACTCATATATTGAGATGGCAGATGCTGAAATCACCGTGAGCGTCATATGTGTTAATTTGTGTATCGGGCGAAACCTTGTCGTTCATTCACGCAGAAATCACTTATTGGCGACATGCACTGACTGGCTGTTGTCGTGTTTATTTCTGCTGTGTGATAGGCTGTTAGATTAATCCATATCAAGTAAAAATGTCCAGAGCTTAACAACGTTATCGACGGATCTCGATATGATATCGTTAATCGCCCAGTCCTAGACTTAGGCCTGTTTCACATATCTTGCATCTGCAGCACATCAGCAAAGAAGCGGTGTAATGGCAACAGCATCAAGCATTGAGCTTTCAAACTGACAGTAAGTGCGACTGAGCTTTCACACAGATCATTTATGAACTTCATTTTTTGGCGATGCTTCGTAAAATGTTTTGCAAAAGATTGTGTTGATAAATAGTCAAAATGCCCCACAACCCAGTATGCAGCAACTGCTTGTGTTGTATAGAACCATCCATGTGCATTAGGGCTGCACAATTTGGCGGGGAAATCTGACTTAATTTCTTCATTTTATAAAAACATCAAACTTTTTTTTTTTGCCAAAAAACTGCAAGGAGCCTTTGAAGCTTCTTTTGTTGACAACATTTGGTTTATAAGTACTTTGCATTACAATTTTGGAAAGGTTATGTTGTGTTCCAAAATGCATGTTATAAGTGACCTCAGACTCGCTGCACACACAGAGATGCTCTGAGACACTGAAAACTAGACGCTGCTCATCTGTTAAAGTACACAGTGTTGCGCTTCACTTTGAAACAAGTAGCACATATAATAGCACATATGTAATTAAATCACAGCCTTTGGGATTTGATAATCGTGCTAAGACATATCATGATATTGGTTTTACTTTGGTTAATCGTGCAGCCCTAACATGCACATTGAATGCTGGAACCATTAATGTGAGCTGAAATTAAAATGTGCTACAGAAGCAAAAGGAAACAAGCCTGATTTCCACTTATGAAGTAACTTGCAAAAAGTGTAAATCTAATGGGGTTTTGTTGTCTTTGTATGCCAGTATAATTTGTCAATGCCTTCCTGTTTCAGAGAGCACAGGCAGAAGGAGGCAACCAAGACGGCTGCAGTGGTCAACAGTTTCCCTAAAGACAGGGACTACAGGCGTGAAGCCATGCAGGCTACTCCCGCCAGCTTCTCCAGCTCTAGTAAGTCTGAAAACCCTCATCATTCAGCTGTGTAATGTGGCAGTAAAGGTTGTTTAAGTTAGTGCAGTCCAGTTTATTGTGGTAATCTCAAAAGTGATGCAGGATCTCTATAACCAGGAATGTCATGATCATGAAACCATGGAAAAACTTTGTGATCTGAATCAAAGGCTAGAATCGGATGTTAAGCCTTCAGACTGTGTTCTTAAAGGGAACATAAAATGCATTTTCAGATCTTTATATTATGTTTCTGGAGGTCAGCTTATGGAGGTCAGTTTTTTTTGCACTAAATTTAAAAATTATATTTTTCCATCCTAATTTTCAGTCAGAATTTCAAGGGATGTTCAAGTAAATGGCCACTGCTGTGATTGGTGAACTTGGTGAAATCTTACTGTGTCCATGCTCTTCCCCACAGCATGTGTGACTTGTGTTTTGATGCTCGAGAGTTGTAATAGATCTGTGTGTGTTTGAGCCAGAGTCCGATTGAAATGAACGCATGCAACCACATAATTTTCTTCTGAGGACAAAATTCTTGGCAGTGCTGTAGTTTTCAGTACAAGATATTTAGAAAAAACTGCAACATTTTGAGAACAATTAAGAATCTGTTGTAAAATGATACAAACAAATAGAAACATTCTTTCAATCGCTCAGGCGCATAATTAAAATAAACTTCAGCCATGCAGTTATTGGGGTTGCAGTTGGTTTACATTCAGGGGCAGAATAACATCGGATGATCTTACTCTCCATCAATCAGAAATGTGAAATAAACTGTACAGACATGAGTTTTTAAGAGCAAACCTCCTTGATAATACATGCACGTTAAGGGTCATGTAGAGAGAAATTGTGATGCCACGAATGGGGTGATTTCAAATCCTAGCGTTTCAGAAGGGAATGATTATACAGTACTGTGCAAGTCTTAGGCACGTTAGTATTTTCTCAAAAAAAAATGGGTTTAAGCTAGTTATTTATATCTTTTGATCCACACAGAGATCTGATCTCACTATCCTCGAGTCCATCTGTGATCACATGAAGAAACTGACAGACTAAATGCAGAAGAACTGCGGCAACGTCTCAAACGCTTGAAGAAACCTACCTGAAAAACTGTGCAAGTGTACCTAGGAAAAAAACTGTTTTAAACGCAAAGGGTAATCACACCAAATAGTGATTTGATTTAGTTAATAGAAGTTCATTGATAAATAAAATCTATTTATGACATTATTTTTGAAAGCATCCTCACATCACAGCATTACTGTAACTTTGCAGGTAGGTTTCTTCTATGGCTCGTTTCCACTGAGCGGTACGGTACGGTACAGTTCGGTACGGTACGCAATTATTTGCGTTTCCACTGTCAAAAGTTGTGCATTGGTACCAAAAAGCCGAACCGTACCACTTTTTGGGTACCCTTCCGTTGGGGTACCTAGCACAGTGGTACGGTACTAAAGGGTGGAGCTAGACTCACTGCAGAACGCTGATTGGTTGACAGAGTATCGTCACTTGCGCGTGCTACAAGGGGAATGACAACATAAGAAGTGCCATTTTTTAATATACAGTTGGAATATAATACTACGGTTATTCTTTCACGAAATGTAGTTTTAAGAGTTTTTGAGGCGAGAATGTAGTTGTTTAAAGTTCAAATCTGCGGTCTATTTATAATGATTTATGATAATTTGATCCATTCCAGGCGATCACCGGGCGCTCGGCGCTCATGTTCCCCGCCTGAGACAGCCTTTCCTCGGCTAGTCGTTCTGACGTTTGCTGCTGACTCTGTAGTGGTAATTCGTCTTGTGTATATCTAACGGGTGATCTTTGGTCTCGTGAATCGATAATTCGTTCCCTGGCCAATCGTTTTGGCTGAGGGCTAAGTGAAGTTTCATATATTTAGGCTATAACTTTTCCGTTGCAATGTTAACGTTAGACTAGCGCTGAATTTGTATATTTTACTGAATTGTTTGCTTTATTTCTTATTGTATAGCTTCTTGTAAATTTACCTTTTACTTATACTTTTATAATGGCTATTAACTGAAATTTAACAAAAAGAGATAGGGTTGAGTTTTGTCATTTTTTTTATTACAAGATTATCACTGTAATATGTTGTTTATTGCAACATTTGTAGAAATGCACATATTGCCTGGAATATGTTTAATATTTTTTTAAATTTAAACGAAAAGATGCAGGGTTGTGTTTTATATTTTGGTTTGTTATAAATAGGCTAACGTTAAACATGCAGTGAATAATCAGGTCTATACATTGCCTGAACCACATTTGTGTGCCTATAATGTTTAAAATTTATTTAAATGAAAACGAAAAGAGGCAGAGTGGTGTTTTATAACATATTTCGTTTTATTGTTGCCTAAAATGTACATGCAGAGCGAGCTGAGTGACGTAGGGATGCTCCGATTGATCGGACGCCGATCATGATCGGCCGATATTGGCTAAAAATAGATTGATCGGCGAACCCCAAAAGCGCCGATCAAAAAAGCCGATCACGTGACGTAAATTACTCGCGCGACTTTTTCCCACCTGCATGCGTGGCGCACGGGCACACAACAGCAGAGTGGAGCTTGGCAGTGGCAACATGAGTTCTCCTTCACCGGAACGAATAGGGAGTCTCCCAACGGATTGAAGCGCGCGTCTGAGTGAAGACCGTGCACCGCGCGAGCCACAACAGAACGCGGTATCTGTGCCACTGATCGCTGCGGCAACGAGCACTTTGATCACTTGATAAAAAAAAAACATTTCAGCGCTAGATCGCGTCTTATTTAACAAATGAACAAAATGAATGCTCTGAGTTAACTGGAGATGATTTTATTTATTTGTATTGGTACATTCGTGCCGTGAGATGTTTCAAAAGTGGTGGTGGTATTTTTTTTTTTTTGATCTGACGTAGTTGGTTCCTCAACTACGTCATTAAATCTCATTAAATATGTCCTTTAATGAAGTAACTTCATAAAAGAGCATTCTGCTCAACTACATCAGACGTTCATAATAATAACAGGAAAAAAACTTGCCATAGTTTTGTCCTTTTATCAGTAGCCAGTTTTGGTGTAACAAGTTGTACATTTTGTTGCCAATTAGTAAATGTAGTGGGTGTATTAAGAGGCTACAATTTCCAAATATGCCTAAGTGTAACTTGATCCCCTCCCATTAGGCTGATCTGATGTGTGTTGGTCTGCCTGACCCCTCTTTGTTTGGAATAATTTAATGTTACTCTGCCTTATTTGGGAAAGCTGGCCTAAAGACATCTCATTTTCTAAATACAATTAAATAAACACATTTTTTACAAATGGTGCAAACTCTGCTAGATTATAGATAAAAGATTCCCATTCCCCTGCCATTCTGTGATCGGCAATCGGCAGATCATGATTTTGGTGATCGATAATCGGTGATCGGCCCCAAAAATGCTGATCGGAGCATCTCTAGAGTGACGCTTTCAAGAACGCGCTGTTCCATTTGGAGAATTACCGGACTCGCGTCCTCAGGTGTCCTTCTGCTGAGAACTTTACATACTTATTGAGAAATGCCTAATGTCGGCGCTTGTCTTCTTGTGACAAACATGCCGAGAAGCAAGGACAAGATCTGCTGTATGCCATCCATTGGTGTTTACTTTGTCGCTTTCTTCTTCGCGCAAAAATGACGTTAATCGCTTCTTTCCGGCAAACACCACGCCTATCAAGTAGGGCACTGTTGGCGGTGGAAACGCTAGCTGGATCATGGTTTACTGACCCGACCCGAACCGAACCGTACCGTACCGTACTGCTCAGTGGAAACGAGCCACTGGTGTTTTGGAGACGTTGCCACAGTTCTTCTCAGTTTTTTCTGGTGCCAAATATCGATAAACTAAGGTGCTCCAAATAGATTTCCCTGTTCCCAGTGTCGCTACTTCATGGCTCCTCGAGATGGCGCTCAACGCATGAATGAGGGAAACATGAACATTAGTTAACTAGCCTAAGAAAAAGAGGTTTTTAACGGGATGGCGGACAGCAGTGTGAGTAAAATAATAGATGCCCCTGCCACGTTTAAGTCCAAAATCTGGACCCACTTTGGCTTTTATACCTTTGATGGGACAAACAAAATCAACAAAAAGTACACGATATACAAGAACTGCCTGGTAAAAGTAAAGTGCACGGGTAATACCACGAACATGCAAAGCCACCTGCAACGGCATCACCCTGATTTTGAAAATGTTTAATTTAAAGTTAAAAGTAAAAAAGAAGGGGTATTGATGTGTAGTATATTATATCAATGCAATAGTTTGAGCCTTTTCTTTTAACAGTTTTAAATTTCTGTTACTGTGCCCACAAAGAACAATTCATAGTGCTCTCTACTCCAGTGTTGTGATCTGAAAGACACCCGGGAGAATGTTACATGAACGGCAATAAACTCCAGCAAGATAAAGTCATTTTATGCAAAACCATAGACCTTTATCTACAGATCAAGTATAATAATAGGAACATTGAATCGTCTTTGAGAGTGTTTCATCATGTTGACTGTCATAACCGAACGTGACGCGCTGTTTGAATGCTGAAGGGAGAATGACTGACAGCGCAGTGGAGGGAAGAGTTTACATGAACTTGAATTTAACGACTTATTTATCTCTGTCACATTAAACTATGGAATGGCTTTAGAACACTTATAATATAGTGCACGAAAAGTTGATGATGCCTTATAAAGTTTTTATGCCTTTTTGTGAGGCTTAACAATAACACAGAACAGTAT